>CATNUY010000410.1:0-705000 GCA_951217065.1 Baccha elongata
ATAATAATAATAATAATAATAATAATAATAATAATAATAATAATAATAATAATAATAATAATAATAATAATAATAATAATAATAATAATAATAATAATATAATAATAATAATAATAATAATAATAATAATAATAATATAATAATAATAATAATAATAATAATAATAATAATAAATAATAATAATAATAATAATAATAATAATAAAATAATAATAATAATAATAATAATAATATAATAATAATAATAATAATAATATAATAATAATAATAATAATAATAATAATAATAATAATAATAATAATAATAATAATAATAATAATAATAATAATAATAATAATAATAATAATAATGATAATATAATAATAATAATAATAATAATAATAATAATAATAATAATAATAATAATAATAATAATAATAATAATAATAATATAATAATAATAATAATAATAATAATAATAATAATAATAATAATAATAATAATAATATAATAATAATAATAATAATAATAATAATAATAATAATAATAATAATAATAATAATAATAATAATAATAATAATAATAATAATAATAATAATAATAATAATAATAATAATAATAATAATAATAATAATAATAATAATAATAATAATAATAATAATAATAATAATAACAATAATACCAATAAAACAAAATTAATAAATTGATATTAAAATTAAAATAATAAAATAATAAGTTTTTGCCAGCCTTAAGCTAAAGTTAGTCAGTAATTAACTCCACTCCCTCTATTGGCAAATGGATCGTTAAGGAAACATTTTGGAGGAAGACTAACAAGGAATACCTGATGAAGGTCAAAGTCCACCCACACAAGATCATACGTTGTCTTTTTATGATTGGTGGAAGGAATCGGACGATCCATACTATGAGGAATGTATGTATGAGAAATGTGCCATATGATAATAGAGAAGAGATAGTTTTTTAATCAAGCTGATTCGGGGTCATATTGAAAGAGCGAAAACAATTATGGTGGCACTAAAAAGAAAAAAAAACGGTTGCTGTGGCTGTTCTAGTCTTAAGTTATTTTAAGTAGTTTTAAGTGTAGTTTTAAGTTTTATAAAAAATAAAAATGATAGATATAATAAGTTTTTTTTACAATTTTCTTATTTTTAAGTAATAAATGAATTTCGATAGTATTTAAGCTAGGTACGCCGAAAGGCAATAATTTTAAGTTGGTTATGGTATAATTTAGAGCGCTCGCATAGGGCCAGTAAGTTAGTTAAGTTAATATGTAAGCTAGTTGTTAAGGTTTTTGTCTAGCAAGTAAGTAGTTATAAGAAAATTGAAATATAAAAACTTAACATACAAAAAAAAAAAATGTGCCATGTGCCTGGTCCTAGAATCCTCTATCTAAAAATCGACTTTGAATAATCATACTTACGTGCTAGGTAGTACATCACACTGCTGTCCTTGTATTGATTTTTGCTAAAGGCACTAGTGAACAATTTTAGTAACACTACCATTTTAGTCGGTTACCATTTGAAAATGTGAATTCAATATCGAAGATTGCAAACACAATTATAAATAACCCTAGCCAAACTTCTTGGTTTGGGAGCCTTCTGAGGACCGACTAGCAAATACCTATCTTAGTACATAACCATGTGTATGCATTAATGGGTTATTATCTCGTATTTTATGTCTGATTTTATTTAAGAGTAAATTCTCACTATACCTACACCATCTTGGCGGTCATAGACTGGCCGACACCATATTTTGATGAATGTTATTATGTCCACCTACTTTGGATGTGCTTCAATAAGTTCCAAGTACCCTCATGGTACATATACCTACATTGGTACCTACCTGCCTTTCTTAAACCTGGCCTACGTGCGATCTGAATCAACTTAACTTACATGGTATATATATATTTGTGAAACCCCTGTAAAATAAAGGAAAAGGATTAAAGTCATCACCGGAGCCGAAAAGAAGAGAACGTTTAGAGACGAGATAAGTACCTATTTAAATAAAACGATATTTTTTTGTATTTATAATCTAATCAATTTAGTAAAAAAAGTTAATTATACCTACATATTATATTTTTTTTTATATACTTTATACCTATACGTTTTTTGATTTGTTATAGTGGTATTATTACTGCTTAAATTAATTTATTTATATCTTTTAGTACATATTACCTATTGTTTTTTTTTTTTTGTTACAACATTTTTCTATCCTTTCCATTTTTGGGGAAATTAATAGATAAAGTGTTTTTTTTTAATTGCTAGTGCTAAGAAACTTTATCCAATTTACCCAAGGTTGTCTACGACTGTATAGCTGCAGAGGCTACAATCATAGATAATCCATTTTTCTTAAACTATAGCCAATTAAGTTTGTTTGTTAGTTAAGTTTAGTTTAGTTTGTTTGGTTAATTTACGATTTTGTTAGTGATATCCTTTTTGTTTCTGGTTGCAGTTTTGTATAATTTTTTTGAACCTTTTCAACCACTCCCCTATTCTCTTACGTATCCAAAGCTTTTTTAGGTAGGAACAGGGCGTTAGTTAAATTCCGTGGGAAATAACTACCCAAAAAGGGGTAGGTACTGTTTATGGTAAAATACCCGGAAACAAAATCAATATTACAATCTTTCTTTTTGTTTTTTTTTGTTATTGCTTTCGTATATAGTATAGTTATTAATTAGTAAATTTCTGAAAACAAGTTTGTTAAACGCTAGTCCCAATAAATTTATGGTTTGACCTATTAAGCCCTTATGGCAAGAGAAAAATTGTAAAAACTATCTAAGAGATCAGAAAAAATATTCTTAGCATGTCATGCATATAAACACTTTGTTGTTTTTAATGGTCTTTTTGAAACCCATTATGGATTGTTGAAGTCTTTTCTTTAGGGGTGTGAAAGGTGAGTGAACCTAGATGGTGAACCTAGATGGTGAAATGAAGTGATCTGGTAATTATTTAACTATGTTAGGGGAAATCTAACAACGGCCGATTGATTTCCAGGTTGGGAGGGAAAAGGCCAGGCTGCCATAACATCCGCAGCGCCCTCTTGGTGTATAAAAGTCCGTCTGATATCTATCTTTTTGAAATTAATTTTTCTAAGGCCTGATTTATGTGTTGTTGCTGGTGAGGTCTAGCTTTAGGGACAAAAACCCATCCCGTCCGGCGAGTTGAGCTGCGCTAAGAGAGCAGGCCAAGTCCCTGAACTAGGCATTCCGATCCCTTTTCGATCCCAATCCTCTTCTGCCTCATCTTTACTACTTCTATCTTTTTCTTATTTTCTACCACTACTCCTGCACCTCCTTTTGCCTCGCAACAAAATAAGTTTAAAAGGTATACAGTCTCTTTTTACTACTGATGCTATATACGCGCAAATGTAAAAAAAATCATTTTTCATTGTTTTCATAATTTAAAGATTGTTTTTGCTAATAACTATAACCATTGGCGCAAAATTACAGTCGATTTTACTCGAAACTAAAAGCAATTTAGTAACAAGCCTTTTAAAAAAGGTTTGGCTAATATGATCAGGCTAGTTCCTCAGGTTGGCAACAGGTTAATTCCCTGTTCCGTAAAATTTTAGAATTACGAACCCGACAACAAGCCTCGGAAACGGACTGATCTCACGACGACAACCAACGCAACGAAAACGGCAAAACGATTTACGAATTTTCTTATGGAACGTACGATCGCTCTATAGAGCTCGAGCTGCTCAGCAGCTAGCCGATGCCCTGTCAAAATATAGAGCTGACATAACAGCACTACAAGAAATCAGATGGACAGGGAATGGTGTTTTACAGAAGAAAGAATATGACGTATACTACAGCTGTCATACAAAACACCATGTGCTCGGGGTAGGCTTCCTAGTCAGCGAAAAAATGAAGTCTACCATCATCGGCTTTAACGCTATAAGCGAAAGGCTATGCACCCTTCGCGTGCGAGGCAAATTTACGAACATTAGCCTCATTAACGTTCACGGACCTACGGAGGAGTCCTCAGACGAAGAAAAAGAGACTTACTACGAACAAGTCGAGAGGACCCTCAATGCCTGTCCAAGGTATGACGTAAAAATCATCCTTGGGGATTTGAACGCAAAAATAGGTCGGGAGCCGGTATTCAGGCATTACGCAGGCACCCATAGTTTGCATGAGAACACTAATGACAATGGACTTCGAGTCTTAGAATTGGCAGCATCGAAAAACATGGTCGTTGCGAGTACCAGGTTCCCGCGAAAAGATATCTACAAAGCCACCTGGGTATCACCTGATGGAGTCACTCGTAACCAAATAGACCACGTGTTGATAGACCGTCGCCACTACTCGAACTTGATGACGGTACGAACGTACCGAGGCGCCAATATCGACTCGGATCACTATCTTGTTGGTATGGTCTTCCGAGGGCGGATTGCCTTGCGAAGACGTATTGCATCCGCCGATCAAGTTCGAATCAACACGGCTGCCCTGCGCAATGAAAATGCCAGTAACACCTTTGGTAATGCGTTAGGACTCGCCCTAGAATCGCTTGATTTAGGGAGAGTAAGTCCTGGGGCCAGTATGCTGGGCGTAGATGAGAAGTGGACACGCCTTAAGAATACTGTCATTAGTACTGCCAACTCCATCTTAGGCAGCAGTCGTAGAAATCGGAACGACTGGTTTGATGATGAATGCAAGCTAGCGACTGAACGTAAGAATGTTGCGTACCGAGCAATGCAGCAATCTCATAGAACGCGGGCACGCGAAGAAGAATATAAAGAGCTCAGAAGAATAGAAAAACGGCTTCACAGACAGAAAAAATCAGCCTGGGAGAAGAACTTAATCTGTGAAATAGAAAAAAGCCGAGAGCGAGGTCCGCACCAGGCGCGGAAGTTCTACCAATCCATCCGAAACATGACGCAGTACACACCACGCTGCACATACTGCAAGGACGGAGAGGGAAATCTGATCACCGATCCACAAAGCATACTGGAGCGATGGGAAGTGTACTTTAATGAATTGCTAAATGGTCAACTCACTGCAGAAGTGGAGGCTCCACTGCTTCAAGACGAATACCCTATGTTGCCGTCACCAAGCATAGAAGAGGTTGAGAAGGCTATAGACCGGCTAAAGAAAAACAAAGCCCCGGGAGCTGATGGTATACCAGCCGAATTATTTCAACACGGTGGGCCAGCTCTACGTCAGGCAATTCATGATATTATAGTGCACGTGTGGGAGCGTGAAGAAATGCCAGAAGACTGGCGAAAAGGTATAATATGCCCCATACATAAGAAAGGAGATGTCACAACGTGCAGCAACTATAGAGGTATCACGTTGTTGAGTACCGCCTATAAGATACTCTCCTCTATCCTACAAGACCGGATAACCCCATACGCTAAAACCATCATCGGACAATATCAGTGTGGTTTCATTCCAGGCAAATCAACAACTGATCAGATCTTTACCCTTAGGCAGGCGATGGAAAAATGTCTAGAATTTAACATCCCAACATACCACCTGTTTATAGACTTTAAGGCCGCCTATGATAGCATAGCCAGGGTAGAACTTTACAAAGCCATGAGAGAATTCGGCATCCCAAATAAATTGACACGACTATGTAGGTTGACCATGACCAACGTAACAAGCCAAGTAAAAATAGCCGGATTGCTATCCAGACCAATCAACATCTTTAATGGACTCCGACAAGGGGATGGTTTGGCCTGCCTCCTCTTCAACCTGGCGTTGGAGAAAGCAATCCGTGACTCTGGCACGGCAACAAGAGGGACCATCGTCAACAGGTCCAGCCAGATACTGGCTTACGCAGACGACATCGACATCATCGGAAGAACCGAGCAAGCTGTACACGATTCCTTCATCCAGATCGAGCAGGCGGCACAAAATCTGGGGCTGCACATTAGTGAAGGTAAAACAAAGTACATGGTGGCGTCGAATGCGAGAGGAACAGTTGGTCAAAACAATCAAGGTAGCGGAGCACGAATTTGAAGTGGTGCAATCCTTTAAATACCTTGGGTCAATAGTAGCAGCCGATAACAATATAGAAGAAGAAATACGCGGGCGGCTTCTCAAATCCAACAGAGCCTACTACAGTCTGTCAAAGCTCTTCAAATCCAGAAATCTCACCATAACTTCAAAACTACTGCTGTACAGGACCATGGTTCTGCCAGTACTCACATATGGATCCGAGACTTGGGTGCTTAGCAAAAGGCACTCTGACCTCTTAGCCGCGTTCGAGAGAAAAGTCTTAAGGAGAATTGTTGGCCCCATATGTGAGGAAGGACGATTCCGGAGACGGTACAATCATGAATTGTACGCAATCTACCTTGAAGCAGATATAGTGACAAAAATTAGGCTCGGTAGACTTCGGTGGGCAGGGCACCTAGCTCGCATGAGCGAAGAGGAACCTGCTCGGAAAGTTCTTTGTGGTACATTCTATGGCAGACGACAGCGTGGTAGACCATGTTTGCGCTGGAGAGATGGCGTAGACCAGGACGCCCGGAGCCTTGGGGTTCGCAACTGGATGGCGTCGGCTCGAGACCGGGATAGGTGGAGAGACTTGTTGAAGGAGGCCAGGACCGGACCCCGGTTGTCGAGCCGATGATGATGATGAAAAGCAATTTAATGTGAAACTTGGTTAAAAATACGTTTTTCCGTATTATAAACGTATTTATAAGTATACATTTTCTTAATAAAGTTTTCTAACTTTAAAAACAGCAAACCTTAGCATTATATTTTTAATGCAGCACAATAAAATCTCTGATAGATTGACAGCTCACTCTCTTGAAATCGCTTTTGGGGAATGTAACTACGCACAAATACTGCATAAATTCATCAACAATCCCTTTCAGTGGAATAAATAACTGGAAGTTAAAAAAGTGATTATTCTAGAGTAAAAGTTAGACAACTGTTCTAAAATTGAAATAATGTTAAGTGGTGTGACGTTCATTCCTTTAATATAGGTTGACTATAATTTTGCGCCATTGAGTTTATAACATAGAGAAATCATGTGGATGTTTCAAACTTTGCTCGTAGGATGTCGTTACTATCGACTTGTGTTTTTTTACTCTAGTAGCAATTATTCTTGAGTTAAAAGGCAAGAGAAATAAAGAAAAACAAATACAAATGTATACAGAAAAAAATGTTCGGTTGGGGTTGAGGGATGTTCGTTACATGGAATTATTGCAATAATAATTACTCGATATGATCATTTAGCGACATCTACTTCGGTGAATTTGAAACCATCTTGATTTCTCTACGTTTATAAACTCAATGCTATAACCTAGCTTTAAACCAGGAATAAGCAAAGCTGTATCTGATCTTGCATTTGTTTCGTGTCTTAAAAAGTTTAGATACGTAAATAAAGTACAAGGATATAAAAATTTAAAAAACACGAAATGAAAATACAAGTTGCTGTTTTGCTTCTATTACCAGATTTGCGGGCTAAAATAGTACCGGCTAAAAATACAAGTGTGATCTTAGCTTAGCGTACATTTATAAACACACCCTTATTCGGGAGAATCCTACCTCCATTCATGATCGAAATCCACCACAGCTCATGATTTTAACGGGAAACGTAAAATAATCATGAACTATAATTGCCGTGTTGCGTATTAAAAAAAAATCTGTAATATTTGGAAGACATTTAAAAAAAATCCAGAAACATTTATGAAAATAAAAATAATACAGCAAATATGGATAAATCAATAAGCATTCTATATTTTAAACAAGATTCTTAACACTGGCATTTAATGTTTAAAATTCTTCTTTTCGAGTGGCATCAAGCGTAGCGATTCCTTTTCATTTCTGAGGAAAATCATTTTGTTGTTTTAAGGGAAATTAATTAATAAAAACAATTCCGACTTGTTTTTAAAAATATTATTACAAATATTGATAGCATGTATTATTATTATTTTGTTGCTAAATATTACAAAAAGACAAATGAAATTTACTAAAATAAAAGAAAAAAATTGAACTGTCAAAACAACAAAATCTACCTCGATTAAAATAAGCACAATCCGCGATGCAAATTTAAAATGCAAATTAAGAAAATGTCTGATAAAATGCCACAGTACCTATCTAGTTTCTCCATCTCGATTATTTTATTGCACAATTATATCCTCATCTGCGTAAATAATATACCTATATTCCGCTGAAATTCGTCTTATTGTAGGTAGGTAGATATGTAGAAATATTACTATCTAGTTATGTATTTGGTTTTTTTTTGTTTGTAAAGTGGTGCACAATTACCAACATTTTATTTGCAAGAATGAACATCACTTGCGAGTCGCGATCGTTAACAAATTATTTTATTTGTGTACCTATTTCTGAAGTTTATCAGAGTTAAATTCTGACAACGCAAAATTATAGTCAAAATAACACGATCCTAAAAAGTATTTAACACTTTGTTAACGTTTTTTCAACTTATAGACCGATAGAGCTAACTCTTTGATAAAAACATACTTTAAAACCAGGAATTCTCTATTTTATCTTTTTAGATCCGACTATAATTTTTTTACAGATAAAGTACCCACCCTCTCAAAAGAGAATGAAACTAAAAACAAACACTGTTCACATCCAAAAACAAAATCTCTCACTGGAAGTTATTACTGGAAATTCCATAAATTGTTTATAATATGATATAAACTTATTACCTGGTGATAATGTTAAGTTAATGTTCGTTAGAATTAACTTAAATGATTTTAAAGAAGGCGACTATAATTTTCTATGCATAGCAATAACTCAAGTTTAGCTTAAAAACAACTTAATAATAACTGGGCAAACATCTATGAATATGGCCCATTTTTTTATATACCTAAATATAAATTTTTTTCTTTCATTTAATTTTCTATTTTTCGAGCCGGATAAATAATTCATTCATTATCAATTTAAATAGTTTGTTTTCCTTTTATTTTATTAAAGTTTCAATTTTCCGCGAATATATCTATGTATGTATGTACCTACATTTATTAAGATTTCGCTCTCTTAGCTTTGCACGTGTACACAGTACACGGAGTTAAAATATTCTCCTGCGGTTTTTTTTTCCTTAATTGGATAATTGGTAAAATTTATTAAATATATTTAGATAATAATATAAATATTTCTTCCACAGAATTTTCATTTATTTAATTCTGATTACGCTATTATATGTGCATAAATACACATAAACTTAGTTCTTTCAAACAAAGAGGTATTAATCGATCTTGGGATTAATTAAATTACCTAGCCTTGCTACGCGAGTGAAAAATGATTAATTCGAATCAAAATGATTCTTTAAAAGAATTTTTCTTTGGTTTTGTGAAATTTTGTTTTAAGACAATTAAATTGAATTAATTGTGTGTAAGCGTATCTGCTAACGAATTTCATCAAACCGTATTTAATCTTACTGTTTTAGTGTGCGCTGAATTCATCAAAATGCATATTGTTTGGTTAGATTTTACTGTGCACTTTCATTATTCGATTTAAAGAAATTAATTTTAATCAAATTTGAGAAACATTTTTTCTCAGTGCATTTACATAGTGTTATCTATTATTCCATCACCTTGACAATTATTATTGTCTAAGATAGTGTTGCCGTGGTTAAATGACACTTTGTTTTTGAATAAGTAGTTTTAGTACTTTTTGTTGAATTCAGTATGAATTTTTGTATTGTTTTTAAATTAGCTACCCTCGCTTGTTAAACTGAATAATTTTATCAATCAATTTTTTTTTGTTTGCTTCCTTCGCTGATTACATTAATTCAAGTTATATACTAAAATTGATTTTTTTCTTTCTTTGGTTCGCTATTTACGATTTATTTTCTGATATTATACTATTGTATTGTTCCATATTGTCAGATTATACATTATATTTCATCATTCAAAGCAATTTTATTGTGATTCTTTTGGTTTACTACCTATTTTTTCTTCAATTTGCTTTCGTCGCAAAATTGTTATTTTTTCAAAATAACAAATAAATATTTTTTGGTTTGCTACCTTCATATAATATATGAAGGTATATTATATTTTGCTTAACTTAAACTAAGTTGGTGACTAACTTTTGTCTTTTTTATATAAGTCTTGTTTTTGTTTTACACCTTAGGCTTACATTCGTTGTAAAACATGGAACAAATTAAAGAACTAATCGAAGAACAACGCTTATCTGAAGCAGATTTAGCTAATTTTCAAGCAAGGTTCGCGGAAACTAGCGATGAAAATCTTGTTAAGATGGGCTTTCTGCGTAGTAGATTGGAGCAATGCGAAGCCTTTATTTTACCATATAAGAAGAACCATATAAAAATTTTCGGTCTTTTTAAAATTGCAAAGAAAAACAAAAATGATTTTACTTATTTCGCATATTCTGAGTATGAAAGATTTGAACAATTGTTTCTCAATATAAAAGGAGATATTTTAGATAAAATATTAATTATTAAAGTATCTTCTTCTAAAGAGTAAAATTCTAATGCGACAAATCAAACCTTTTTCGAACATTCTTATCGTGAAGAAAACGATATACATCTTCCAAAAGTGAGGCTTCCAGAGTTTGATGGAACATATGAAATCTGGTCAACGTTTCACGATATTTACACTAGCATGATTCAAATCAAAACCGGTATTTCCAACGCTCAAAAGTTATATTTCCTTACAATTTAATGCACAAAAGTCAATTATTTAACTGCTTGAAATACACTTTGTGATCGTTACGCCAATAAACGTTTTATTGTTGATTCCTATCTTAAAATCTTCTGTGAACAACCCGATATGCAAAAAGAATCATCTTCGTCTATTCGCAAACTTTTGTATACAACAAAAGAATGCTTAGATTCCATCCTTGGTGTTTCTACAGATTCTTGGGATCTATTCGTTATTTTTCTAATTTCTCAAACACTTGATAAATTTTCGCGACGTAATTGGGAACATTTTCTGGTACAAAAAACCTCTTGTTCCAAACCTAAAACCAATGAGTTGCCAAAACTCGAAGATTCTTTTCGTTCCTTGGAAGCTGTAGAAACCAAAGTAACATTATATAATAAAGAAAATAATTTGATCCAAACTAAAGTTATAGTCCAAACAAAATCTTTTCATTCTTCAAAACGCAATTTCAAAACAACATCGTGTCCTTGTTGTCAAGAAACACATTACTTACACCCCTATTACGATTGTCAATTATATACAAATTGACAATTGCTTAAATTTATCAATAAGTTGAAAGTTTGGTATTGTGTACCATGATTGATAAAAGTTTCGATCATTGTGAATAATATTGGCCGTTGTGAATTGATCACAATTTATTTGACATTTTCCATCATGAAGGGAAATGTCAAAGAAAAATACATCTTTTTGCGAACCTGTCAAACCAAACAAATTTTACTTTGAGGAATATAAAAAAAAGTATTTACCCATTATGAAGCTTTAGGTGTGAAAGAGTCGAATATAAAAAATTATGACAATATAGCCTTCTGTTAGAAAGCCCTACATTAATTACCTATTTACTGCAAGAGAAAACAAAAATAAATACATATTTAAAATCATGTTTGCTTGTTAACTAATTTTTTTTTTGTTGCGCGAAATTTTTACTTGCTTTAGTAGGTACCTTATCGCAAGAAAAAAATTGTATTTTTGTGAGTCTTGTGGAAATATTTCTTCATCAACTAAATTTTTTTGATTGAAAGAAAACTTGACCGATACCAATAAAGTTGATGCCAATTGACACTCACAATACCGATTTTTCCATTCACAATGGAGTATTGATGAAAATTAAAAATTTATCGACTGTTCGTTGTTAATTGACAATCACAATACCATTTTAAAGATTTAGTTGATAAATAGCAATTACCAATCTATAATTGACAATCGTAATAGGGGCCTTATACTTGCGCCCTCAGTTCAAAGCTTTTTCTTCTGACAAGAAAATTGAATTCGCAAGAATCAATAATCTTTGTCTTAATTGCCTTGTGCAAGGCCATGCTGTTTCACAGTGTAAAATTAAGTTCAATTGCCGTATATGTAATAAACTTCATCATACGCTCATGCATATTGACTATTCAATTCAAAACATACTTCCAAGAATGTTCCATTCAATTCTTCTACTCATATATGCCGTAATTCCACTACTATTACTTCTCCACAAGTTCTCCTAGCTACTGCAAAAGTCAGAATTTCTAAACCTTTTGGCGATCACTCCCTGAGAGCTCTTGTTGATCATGGATCTCAAACTTCATTCATAAGAGAGAGATGTGTTCAGCGTTTAAAGTGTTAGTAAGTGGAATAGGTTCTTCAATTTCCTAGGTTTCCAATAGTTTTGTAGACTTTTTATTAAAATCTTGCACCAGTTCTAGTTTTTAAACAGAAGTACAGGCACTAGTATTGTCATCCATCAGTAATTATGCTGTTAAATGCAAAATTTCTCCTGCTTTGTCGAAAGAGTTTGAAAATATAACTCTAGCTGATCCATTCTATTCTGGGCCTGATAACATCGATATACTGTTAGGTGCAGACGTTTTTCATGAAATTATCCTTGAAGGTATAATCAAATTACCAAATATACCCCTGGCCCAACATACTCAACTTGGCTGGATTTTATCTGGTCCTATTAATTCCAATTCTAATGCATCGATTCTTAACACAAATTTTTATCATACAGAAGTCATTTCAATTGACAATTCTCTTCGAAAGTTCTGGGAAGTTGAAGAAGTTTCCTATGCTATAACCTTAACTTCTGAAAAATAGCATGTGAAGAATTTTTCCAAAATACTTATTCTTGTTCTTTGTAGGAAAATCTACCTCATCTACCTCGACAGTAGGCAATAAAATTCATAGCTTCAATTCCTCAATTACATTTTAAAACCCAACCAATTTAAAAAAAAATTATTTCTTTCGAATAACTTCAAATCTGCGTTACCGACTCAAATGGTGACAAAATAAACTTTTATTAAGCAAAGACAAAAATTATAGGAAGTAGCGAAGGTATAAACCAATCATTTACACGCACCACTACTCCTACCGGTACACGAACAGCCCTATTCTGCTATTCATCGGGGGGAATTTTTCTTGAATTTTCACCTTTCACTATTCTGCTATTTATCGGGGGGAATCTGTATTTATGTCGGTAATGTCGGTAATACTGCGCGCCATTCTGATGTTCACGTGAACGCGTTCATTTCATACAATTCAGATCCGCGTATAAAATGTTGCGGATCTGTCATTTTTGGATCGTCTTTCTGGTTGATATTGAGTAAAATGTAAGTAAAAAACAAATTTATCGCCTAATTAACAATTTTCATTTATAATAATACATTTATAGGGGTAGAACGACAAATAAAGATCAATTTACTGCAATAATTTCAGCAATGAAATTAAATCCAGATATTGCGAAAAATAATGCCAAAAGGCAACCTGAAGAACTCCGAGAATCTTGGAATAACCTTAAAGACAGGCTCAACCTCCTTGGACCACCACTGAAAGAGATTGCTGAGTGGAAAAAGTTAGATGTTATGAAAATTTGAAAAAAAAACTTTATTCCTAACAACAGACTTTTTCAGGTTTGGAGCGACTTCAAATCCCATTTAAAAACTATCCCATAATAAACAGGAACAACGAGCCACGGGGGGTGGACCAAATAAAATGCATAAATTTTCAGAAGAAGAAGAGGAAGTAATTGCATTAGTTAGTCTGAAGGAAGCGGTGGAGGGCGTTCCTAATGTCCAGGTATTTGGATGTACACAAACAGCACCTAGAACCGAGCCAAATGAAGCTTCGAAGCGTAGGAAAAGTTCTCCAATACATAATTAAATGCGCTTTTATTGAGTCTAAAGTTTTTGATAAACCTATGATTTTCAAATAAATTGTATATTGTACATTTAAAATTGAAAATAATCAACTTACGCTTCATCCGGCAGTTCCAAAATATTTTTTTTCGATTTTCTTACATTTTTCCGCAGCTCCCTATTCAAGGATTCTCTTAATCCTCTATTAAAAATTGGAAAAAAAGTCCAACACTATCCATTTTAATCAGAAAATTTAAAAAAAAAACACAAAATTGCTTCCACTTTTCAAATTTATTTTCAAACTTTATTCACAATTCTCAATGACAGCTGTTCAAATAAAATGCATAAATTTTCAGAAGAAGAAGAGGAAGTAATTGCATTAGTTAGTCTGAAGGAAGCGGTGGAGGGCGTTCCTAATGTCCAGGTATTTGGATGTACACAAACAGCACCTAGAACCGAGCCAAATGAAGCTTCGAAGCGTAGGAAAAGTTCTCCAATACATAATTAAATGCGCTTTTATTGAGTCTAAAGTTTTTGATAAACCTATGATTTTCAAATAAATTGTATATTGTACATTTAAAATTGAAAATAATCAACTTACGCTTCATCCGGCAGTTCCAAAATATTTTTTTTCGATTTTCTTACATTTTTCCGCAGCTCCCTATTCAAGGATTCTCTTAATCCTCTATTAAAAATTGGAAAAAAAGTCCAACACTATCCATTTTAATCAGAAAATTTAAAAAAAAAACACAAAATTGCTTCCACTTTTCAAATTTATTTTCAAACTTTATTCACAATTCTCAATGACAGCTGTTCACGAGAAATGTCAAATTGGTTTGGATAATGTAGTTCACCCGACGGATAGCAGAATGGGAAGGCAGTGTGAAAGGGAATCGAATATGTGAATCGGATCTGAGATTCACGTGATTAGCAGAATAGGGCTGGAAAGCAAAAATAAAATATATATGCATATGAAAATCAATGCGCCACACGATTAGTTGGTAGCTATGTCAAACACAGGCATTGAAATGGAGGCAAAGAGGCAAAATACTTTTTAGAAGTAGACGGCATCACAAAAATAAATGGAAACACAATAGACACCAATACTGAACGAAATGGTGGACACATATAGTGATGTGCCAAGAGGAGAAAGTACTACGCAATGATGTGCACGAATCGAGCCGTACCCCAGAGCATGGTAAGATTTATACCTACTTCAAAGCCTTAGGAAATGTTAGTAAAGTGTCGATAACTCACAGACAACTTATAAAGAACAGAGAAAAATGAGAATTAGTTGAGAAAAACAAATAGTTACAATAAAGAAATCTTGTCATTGAGTAAGAATAGTCAACTTGTAGAATCATAGGAATAAATTGTTGTTGTATTTGACATCTAGTTGAGTAGAATAAAAGAAGAAGTGAAACAATAGATAAAGAGATCATGCAAAGAGACATATATTTTGTATTCAGACAGAAAGATAGAACGAGATAGCTTTAGCACTATTCGAAGTAGTAAAGCAACTAAAAGTAGAAGGAATGATGGAATGGAGGAGTAATAGACAATGTAGAAGAAGAAATAAGTGTCCGTCAACAATTATTCAGATTGGTAAGTCAGAAACAACGAAAAAGAAGAAAACAGAATTTTTCTTCGTTTGAGTCAGAAGAGTACAGTTCAGTAGTATAGACCAAGAAAACTTAGTTTCGTAACAACTGAATCCAGTAAAACAGAAAAATCTTCAAATAAGGAAATTATATAAAAATCT
Organism: Baccha elongata; assembly: GCA_951217065.1. NCBI lineage: Eukaryota > Metazoa > Arthropoda > Insecta > Diptera > Syrphidae > Baccha > Baccha elongata. Next base: position 15,477 of record CATNUY010000410.1, read on the forward strand.
AGTACTCGTCAATCCATTCAATCACAAAGTAACGACGTCTTGTCAACCTTCGCTAAAACAAAAAGTCAAAAACGAGTCAAAACTTATGACGATTTATCTATTTATTTTCATTACAAAATTATATTTGCACTTACCTACTTCTGTTGGTAAAATCGCGTGTCAAAAAGAATTTGTAATACTTACTCAGAGTTCAGTCACAAACACCGACGAGACTCATTGCTAAAGAAAATACTAAAGAAAAATCTTAACAAAAAATTTTAATTTATGCACAAAATATTACTTACCGAGAAATAATTTACCTGAAATTCGAAAACTTTAATATAAATATTTGTCATTTGATAGAAAAAGACACAAAAAGTAATTCAAAATTATCTTATCACTTCACGTGAGTCCAAGTGGGAACAGTCTGTGGGTCGACAAAGTAATTCAAAGAGTAATAGGATCAGTAGTAGAAGAATTAGCTTATCTACGGCCAAGTTCGTACTTGACTAAAATAGAGGAGGAGTTTCGTAAAGAAAAGAATCCAATTTGAAGCAGACGAGCCATCGTGGATAAAGTTTTTCAATCAAATATTCTTTTCAATTTCACCCCCTGTAAAATAAAGTCGAGTTAGACAATTCAATAAATAAGGGCAATAATTTGAAGAAGTGAAGTAAAAAGACTAAGTCTAGGAAAAAACCAGGATTTCAAGGAAAAAAGAGGATTATTATAAAGTAAAGGATAACTTAGTTCAGGTAAGAACATTTTGTTTTTCTAATTGAGCAATGTAGTCACGTAGACAAACCACATTTTAGTAGTTTGGTAAAAAAAAATTTTTCGATGATAGAATCATCAGTGATTAGCATTTTGTTTATTATTTTATTGCTGTGAAATTGATGTGACAATTGTTCAGTAGGTTAATTGAAGCAGGGACAGATACAAAATTTGATCAGTGCTATTGAATTAACCACCCCTAAAATTGCCTGCAAGAAAAAGCTGAAAATTTTGAAATTGATGTGACAATTGTTCAGTAGGTTAATTGAAGCAGGGACAGATCAAAAATTTGATCAGTGCTATCGAATTAACCACCCCTAAAATTGCCTGCAAGAAAAAGCTGAAAATTTTTAATTCCATCGTCACATAGTACACCTTTAAGAGTGCTTTTATTGCAAAAAGCGCAGTGAGCAGGGAGAAAATTGATGACACTAAACCGAGAGAAAAACGCCTCAACAAAAGTGCCAAATTACATCAAAAAAGCGATAAGAAAGCAGAAACAAGCCAGGTAAAAAAAAATGTGAAATTTTCATTAGTAAAAATATATAAAACGTATGACACATGGCAGCGTGTCCAATTTCTAGAAAAAGAGAGAAACACGTGAAGATTTTTATAGAGGTAACAAATAGTCACAAGAATAGAATATATAGATGATCAGTAACCAAATTTTATGCATTTTTATTCTGTAGATAGATATTTAGTAACGCTTCAAGTAGAAAACTTATATTTGGCTTTGTAGTGGTATAAATTTAACATAGTAGAAATCTCTATCTCTGAAATACATAAAACTAAAACTTTTCTTTTCTTGCAGGCAACGATCACAAAAAGGAGTGACAATTGACGGAATTGGTGAACCAAAGTGGCAGTGGTGCATTCGCCACCAAAACGACCACGCTAACGTTCGAGTTCACAAACTTGTTCATTGTCACACTCCCAACGAAAGACCTGCCTGGCTTTTTTTTATGATACGTCAAGTCATAAATATTGTTCGATGCCAGAAAAAGAAGCTAAATCAACTATTGGATTTGATATTTGTCAAAAATTGCGTCAGGATCTGAAAATCATTAATATCATCAGGAAGCATTGGTCGGAAACAACAGTTATGCGGCTTATTGTGATTTCAACGAGGGACTCAACCAATCAGCAACCACTTGTATAAGTAAAAAACTAATTTTTGATCATCAAGATGTTACAACATATATAAGTACCTATTTTTATTCAACAAAATCACAAAACATTTCATGGATGTAAGGTATGGTGACCTCAATATATAAAAATATAAAATTTAGTATCGTTAGATTTCTTTTATTATCCTGTCTGAATTTATTAAGTATTAAATATACACCCTATGGTCACGTAGGTAACAAAAATCTTATCTCAAATAAAATCTTCTTATTGGTGTTATAAAAGTGAATAATATAACACATACCTATTCATAAATTTTATACTCCCTATGGGACATTTAGTACTCAACGTCATTTTTTGTTAACATAATTTCAATTTTTTTTGTATTCGTATATACTTATATACGTAAATTGATACCTATCTGAGGTATATGAATTAATTTAAAGTAACGATTAAAAAGGATAACATCGATTATCATTGTAAAGTAAAAACATAAGTTGAAAAAGTATAAAGTACAAGTCCTAAAGTAGGTACCTATACCTTCAAAAAAAATTTTGTAAAGAGAAACCGCCACCAAAAAAAATAAAAATATTTACGTTCAACATAAATGTGACCCAATCGCAGTCATAAAAATAAAATCATAAAAAGAACAAGAAAAGGAAAGGAAAGGAAACAATAATACTTTCAAATACCTATTTCTGTTCAATTGAATATTCGTCGTAGCGGTGTACAGTAGAGTAAAATTTGCGTAACAAAAAAAGTAAAGGTCAAGAAGTTGAATAGTATCATTCGTTTATGAAACATATCAATTATTGATACCTACTTACGGTGATTCGACTACAATTCTGAATCATACATATGTACCCAGGACTTAAAGTAAACAAGAATACAATTTTTTTTTTGCATCTTAAACAAAAATTAAATCTGAAAACTACTTTACCTTGATTCTGTCTGGTCGTCGTGTGACAGGGTGCACCTTATCTCCCGCCGTACCTTTTTAGTTTATTTTAGCTATTTTTGTCTATATTCATTATATGTAACTATACTGTAACATTTTTCTAAATTTTACTTTTATTTTTGAAATCAGAAACCCAAGCTTTTGTTGTTTTCGTTGAGAAATATTTTTCTTTTGTTTTAGCAAAGGGATATTGTGGGCAGACTTATAGTCTTGTAAAAATCTTCTCATTTGTGTACTATCGTTTACGAAATTACCTATTTGAGGGAATTTCTTCGGGAATTTAAATTTCACAGTTGTGTTTAACAACATTTTTTTTTATTTTGTTCGGTTAACTTAAAGGACTGATTAAATATAATCAGATGCTAAAGAACTAATTCTTTCGGATTTAAGGCTATCGTACCTTCTACCTTGACTGGCCTTGAGTGATCTCATTGCAGAGTTAAGCTGCCGAAATACAAATTCGACAGAGTTTAAGTTCACTTTTAATTCGATTGTTTTACGTTCTAATTAGATAATTATTGAAAGATATTAATCACAATATCTTTTCTTGTCGCGAAAGAGGGGAAGTTAAACTTCGATCCTCAAATTAATTTCAAGTCTGAATAAGACTATTTTTGAGCTTACGATTTTTGTCGAGAAATTTCATGGTATTCATTTCCATCTATCTTTGAGATGATGAAAGTTTGTTTTCTTTCGATTTTCAGTACTTTGATAAAACAACTATTGAATAAAAATATAAAAGTTTATACTTGCGATAGTTTTGAACAATTAGTTTCATGGTGTAGCAGTTTTTTTTTGTATAGACACTTAGTCATATGAAGGTCATTTCATTTTTTTTGTCAATTATTACGAAAATTCTTTTAGTAAGGGCAACTTATGTTGTATGTATTCAATTTGTTTATATAGAATTTTTTTTCTTTTAAGGATCTTAAGAAAAAAAAGTAACATTGTTAGATATTAAGATTTATTTAATAAAATTTGTATAGAGTATCAGATAGAATGATAGCTTCTTTTAATTTTCATTAACATCGTTCATTAGTATGATTGGTAAGTCAATCATAGGAAAGTTGTTTTTCTTTTTTCAAGTTTTCATAAAGTTTTAGGTAATATGGAAGTTTAAAATCTTAAGGATAGGGGTCGTGGCTGGCGTCATGTACGCGAAATCCTGAGAAGCCTCTCTGCAACCAACAACCAACACAACAACAACAACAACAACAATAACGTGGTTCCATATGGAGTCGACAACGTTCTATATTATGTATTAGAATAGGGTCACATGAATTTCACCAACTTTAGCGGGATGTACCTACATCAATTTACGCCAATAGGTACGTCATGGGAAGGGTAGCGAGGAGAATTCATTATCCTTTCGCGACTTTCGGACGGGAAGTTAGGCGATGAAGGGGGAAACCAATACACCTGTTTCCTCCGACTTTTGAAGGGTTCCTGTAAAATTCTTTCGGATGATAAGGAACATTTGGTAGGGTTATTGGGTTAAGTAATCCGAATGGACTACATACATCTTGTCCAATCTATATGAATACCACTGGTCTTCTTCAACTTTTATTTTTTTCTGACTATATCATCACACATTTCTTCGTCGTCAGCCCTTTTTGCTTCTTAGCATTAGCTTCTGAAAACTTGAATCGAGTCATCCGTCACCGAGGCTCCAGGTCTAATAATTGTAGCACCGACTACTTGTTCCTGCAGCATGATCCACTTCCTTGAACCGTTGAGCTGGCCAAGGCGATGTTTAGCAGACCTGCAGCGGCAGTCGAACAATAGTCACCCTGTTGGTCTAGGCTTGGACGTGCTTAGCTATAAGTACTAAGAGTCATAAAGGTTAGCAGGTGTAGGATCCTTCTTTTTGTATTATCGGTGAAAGACAATTGCTTAGATAGCGATACCTACTTTAGCTTATAGGTAGAAGAATTAAACCTTCTTCAAATTATATCGTAGACTCTGGTGCAATAGTTCGAACATCATAAAGGTCAACACGAAGTCATGATTTCATCAGTCTTAACCAATCGATATAGGGCTGATGATCCTAGGTGTGATATGATCAACATATATATCATCTACATATGTCGAGTTCTCTCGGTGTAGAGAGGGAAAGGAAGAACAGTCCTGTCAAAGGTTAGTGACCTTTGACGCACAAGGATGTGCGTCTATCTAGACCGATAGAACTCATAATTTTATGTCAGGATCCTTGATGGGACCTCTCGTAACATGGATAGTAAAGGTGTATTAGGGGGAAGTTAAATACTATTCTTTTTAGTTTAGTGTACGACAGTTTAGATGCAATCAATTTCTGGTTTCGCTTGTCTTTTCTTTTGATCACACCAGTAGGACTCAACACCTCGTTTCGCAACTCGTATCCTCTAGTACCCTCTTTTTATTTTCCCTTATGTAGCGGGAAGGCATCAACCCGTCCATCCGTTACATCTTCCACTGGAAGAATTATAGTTCGACTTCCATTTAAGTCCAAAGTCTTAGGTGTAGACTATCCTAAATTTCAAAAGTCTTTTTTAAATGCTCAAAAACGTTTCACTCATCGAGAGTGTTTCCAAAAAACCCGACTCTTAAAAATGAGTATCCCAAGTTCATAAACGAGTACATAACTCTCAATCACATGAAATTCAAATGTAACTTTGAAGATTTCCCTTCTGCTGAAAATGGTTTCATATTACCACATCATGGAGTATGGAAAGAAAGTAGTACCACAACTAAATTAAGAGTTGTCTTCGATGGGTTTTCGAAACTTCTCAATTCTTCTTCTTTAAATCAACAGCTTCTTCCCGGTCCTCCTCTACAGAATTATTTATCTTCAGTCATTCTAAAATGGCGTAAATTTCTCTTTGTTTTCACATCGGACATTGAAAAAATGTTTCCACAGATTATTGTTCATCCAGAAGAAACTGAATTTCAGATGGTTTTATGGCGATCAAATTCATCAAGTCCACTTCGAGTGTATGATCTTCAGACAGTTACTTATGGAACAACATGTGCTCCATATCTTTTTATTAAAGCCCTTCAGCAACTTTCAACTGATAAAGCACACAGGTTTCCTTTGGGGTCTGAAGTGCTTAAAAAAGACATATACGTCGATGACATCATTTCGGGTGCTGACAGTCTTAGCTCAGCTAAACAAGTTCAAAAAGAGCTGAAAAAGCTTTTAAGTTCCGGAGGTTTCAATCTGAGGAAATGGACCTTTAACTGTGCAGAACTTCTATCTGATTTACAACCAGAAGACTGCGAGTTTTTGTTCACTTCTTAACCTGCCGAATCAGCAATCAAAGCATTATGTTTATTCTGGAATCCAAAATCCGATTGCTTTTTCTTTAAAATTTCGCTTCCTCCTTGCCATTTCAGCACTAAAAGAACCTTTGGGATGCATCGAAACTTTTCGATTCACTTGGTTGGTTAGCCCCAACAATAGCTCTTGCTAAAATATACTTTCAAGAGCTTTGGTTGGAAGGCATTATGTGGGATGATCCACTTCCTACTAAGCAAAAAGATGTATGGGAAAATTAAAGAGCTAATCTTAGATCCTTGCAATCTATCAGAATACCGAGATGGTAAAGTACAAGAAGTTCCTGTTTCGGAGAAACTCATGGCATTTCTGATGCCTCAAATAAGGCATATTCTTTATTGTAGAACTGAAAGTCCTGACGGAAGAATTTTCGTGAACATAATTGCAGCAAAAACAAAAGTTGCTCCGATAAAACAAATATCCTTGCCACGACTCAAATTATGTGGTGCGGTTCTGCTAGCCAGAGTTTTTAAAAAATTTCAAACAGCAACTGAAATTCCAAATAATATAGAATCATTCTTTTGGACTGATTCAACAACTGTCCTGGGTTAGATCCACGCTTTACATATTCGTTGAAAGACATTTGTCGCCAACCGTGTTAGTGAAAACCAAGATATAACTAACACCAATCAATGGTTTCGTGTAAGTTCGGAACACAATCCAGCAGATTGTGCTTCTCAAGGAGTTGAACCTCAAGATTTGGAGAGCCACAGCATATGGTGGAATGATCTACAGTGGCTCAGTTGTCCCAAATACGAATGGTCAAGACAATGCTCAATTTCACACAGATCCTGAGCTAAAAACCAAATTGATTACATGTAATACTGCATCTACTGATTTTACTACTGATCTCTTTAGTAGATTTGGACCTTTGTCACGTCTTCTTCGCTTGACATCGTATATTCTAAGATTCCGCCACATTCGCATGAAAGCGTTTACGGGTTATTTGAAAACCGAAGAAATCGAAGAAGCACTGATGAAGCTTACTGCGTCTTCACAATCTTACTCAATTTCCGACGAAATCAAAAGCCTCTCATCTAAAAAAGAAATAAATTTTAAAAGTTAAATACCTTATCTTTATCCATACGTTGATAACAAAAACCTACTACGCGTTGGAGGCCGCCTTCATTGCGCTGATCTTGATGACGACTCAAAACATGACGATCCAACCGACTTAACCATGCTCACTCCTGCACATTTTCTGATAGGAGAACCTACCAATATTGTCCCGGAACCATCTCTACAGGACACTAAAACCAACCGACTAGGTAGATGGGAACATATCCAACAGATGTTTCAACACTTTTGGGATAAATGGCAGAAGGACTATATTTCACGTCTTCAACAACGTCCAAAGTGGAATAAATTGCAGAGAAATTTCCGCACTAACGACATAGTCATCATCACAGATGAGAGATTCCCTCCAGCGAAATGGCCACTGACTCAAGGGGTCAAAGTGCATCCTGGTTATTATGAATATTATGGTAATTATGGAAATGGGAAACGATTCAAACGTCCGATAGCAAAACTTTGTTTATTACCGGACGTCAACAAACCGAACGAAGTCAATCAATGAACATTAAAACGAAATTCTCACAACAATAACACAACATTCGAACAACATTCAAACAAAATCTTCAAGAACATCAACAACATCGTAGCGTGTATCAGGCGCTAGAAATCCTGCTCATTGTTATTTTATGAGAGGATATGCTCATAATATTTATTTCTTTGAATTTTTCAAATTGTGTCTTTTATTGTATCTTATTTGTTAAATCTTTAGTTAAGAACAGTCGTTCTTCCTCGGCGGAATGTTTAAATTCTACTACAATAATTTTCCGAGCATTGTAATATTTTTTAATTTAAATTTAATTTTTAACTTAAATTCATTTATTTTAATTTCCAATAAATTAATTTTTTTATATACCTTAATATAATTTTTTTTTTCATTTAATTTTCAATTTTTCCAGCTATCGTGAAAGGAGTGCCAAATTGATTACATGTAATACTGCATCTACTGATTTTACTACTGATCTCTTTAGTAGATTTGGACCTTTGTCACGTCTTCTTCGCTTGACATCGTATATTCTAAGATTCCGCCACATTCGCATGAAAGCGTTTACGGGTTATTTGAAAACCGAAGAAATCGAAGAAGCACTGATGAAGCTTACTGCGTCTTCACAATCTTACTCAATTTCCGACGAAATCAAAAGCCTCTCATCTAAAAAAGAAATAAATTTTAAAAGTTAAATACCTTATCTTTATCCATACGTTTATAACAAAAACCTACTACGCGTTGGAGGCCGCCTTCATTGCGCTGATCTTGATGACGACTCAAAACATGACGATCCAACCGACTTAACCATGCTCACTCCTGCACATTTTCTGATAGGAGAACCTACCAATATTGTCCCGGAACCATCTCTACAGGACACTAAAACCAACCGACTAGGTAGATGGGAACATATCCAACAGATGTTTCAACACTTTTGGGATAAATGGCAGAAGGACTATATTTCACGTCTTCAACAACGTCCAAAGTGGAATAAATTGCAGAGAAATTTCCGCACTAACGACATAGTCATCATCACAGATGAGAGATTCCCTCCAGCGAAATGGCCACTGACTCAAGGGGTCAAAGTGCATCCTGGTTATTATGAATATTATGGTAATTATGGAAATGGGAAACGATTCAAACGTCCGATAGCAAAACTTTGTTTATTACCGGACGTCAACAAACCGAACGAAGTCAATCAATGAACATTAAAACGAAATTCTCACAACAATAACACAACATTCGAACAACATTCAAACAAAATCTTCAAGAACATCAACAACATCGTAGCGTGTATCAGGCGCTAGAAATCCTGCTCATTGTTATTTTATGAGAGGATATGCTCATAATATTTATTTCTTTGAATTTTTCAAATTGTGTCTTTTATTGTATCTTATTTGTTAAATCTTTAGTTAAGAACAGTCGTTCTTCCTCGGCGGAATGTTTAAATTCTACTACAATAATTTTCCGAGCATTGTAATATTTTTTAATTTAAATTTAATTTTTAACTTAAATTCATTTATTTTAATTTCCAATAAATTAATTTTTTTATATACCTTAATATAATTTTTTTTTTCATTTAATTTTCAATTTTTCCAGCTATCGAACAAGTATAATATTTTTCAAAATATAATTTTACTACCAACATTTTTCTTAAGAGCGAGGGTGTAGTGTATCCACATATACGACTCCACTGCAATCGAGTATGTTTGTCATGGGATAACATCATCATTCCACTCAATTGCATTCATTCACTCAATAGCAATAAGATCCTAATTTAGATATTGTAGCCAATAGGAAAATAGAATAATTTTGAATGTGAATTTGAATGTGTAAAGATAAGATAGAAAATAATTATAACAGTTGGGAAAATTAGTATATAAGGAATATTCAAAATCAGTAAGGTCAGACTTGTGTTTTGAAAACTGGAAACAAAACGTTCTTTGTCTCAAATTGGCGGCGAGTAGTCGCTTAATTCAACACTGCGTGCTGCGCTTTAATTACCTAAGCTAAACATTACAAAAGTGTACGGTAGAGGGAATGTTACGACATCGCGTCATTAAAACGTTTTAGTGGAATCCTTCGGAGATTTTTTTAATCAATTTTAAAATCCTGGGGCCAGATCGTCGCATCCGTTCACGAAACGGAAATCGTTCGTAAGACAATTAAGTTTTACGTTCATAAAATATGAGATGATGGCATACGTCAATGAAGAAGAAATAAAGGAATAGGTGTTGTGTAAACATATAGCGTACATGAGTGTGGCACTAAAATGTTTGCATACATTCTGTTACGGTAAAATTTACCGCAACAAAAACCGGTCTTCGACCTTTAATTATTTAATCTTTTCTTTTCGTTGCGGCTGCCAGATTCTGGTTAAGTAAATGGCAGCCATGGTACCATCAACCATAGGTGTACTCAACCAGCGTTTTGCAAAAGTGACAATTTATTACAGGCGATATATATAATTGGAAGTAACGAGAGTGAAAGGAGTGCCAGCGGATGAGCTGTAGAAATTCACTTACAATTCTTGGATAAAATTGAATGCCTATACTTAAGGCTAACGAGTGTGACGTTTTTGTCAAGATAGATATCTTGACGGCCATGAGCCCTTCCTAAAAATATTATTAATATATTAATTTTTTGGAAGAATGGAACGTTAAGGTTTTTTTTTTTTTTTGGTAATTTTAACTTGTAATTTAAAAAGTCTATCGGGATTATAAGAGTACATTTCGAGTTTTTTAAATTATTTGTTCTTCACTCTTCTCAAAAATTGTTTGATGAAAAAGATTGTTTCGCGTTTCGAATCACGAGTAGATAATTAAGTAACTGGAAGAATACTCAGCAGGAATCTTTTTCTTAAATTTTGTTCTTATAAATTTTTCTCGAAAAAATTGTTAATTGGGTGTGATGTCCGAACTCGGAATTGCAGAATTCGTCAAGTTTTGGGACAACTCCAACAATTCGGTGAATTCCGTGAATGTTAAATGAGAGTAAAGTTTCGTAAAAAATTCAACAACGGTGGGGCTGGAACGTAAGAGAAGCTTCTACGCTACCGCTATACCCGTGACCGAATTCCACGAAAAAGATTGGATGGTTGTATGTATGTCTGAGTGAATGAGAAGACCGAGGGAGGACAAATATATTGGGGTTGGTGAAAAAGATTACTTCTGGTTGAGCTAGATTAACAAGAGGTTGATCAAAACGAAAAATAAAGAAAGAGTCGAGAAAATTTAAAAGTAGACAAATTCGAGAAGGAGATTGGTAGAATAGTAGACATTTTTGAAGATAAAGTAGAGAGTGAGTCGAGACGTGAAAATTAAGTTGGAGATTGAAGGAGATTGAAGGAGAAAGGAAAAGATAAAAGATAAATACTTATATAATTAATAATTGGCAGTGGCATTGATATGCAATAATTTGTTCAGTGGAGTGAGAGTACATACCTACATAACCATACATAGATATATGTTGGAAGTGGAGTGAGGAACAGTTGGAGAAAAATCTAGTATACAAGTAATTTTTTTTTTTTTTTTGTTGATCATATTCATTTTAATTAGAAACATAATTTTCTATTACCAATTTACATTTTATTTTTCTCATTTTATTCCATATATAACTTCATTCATTAACATAACTTTTTTTTCATATTTTATTTTATTGCAATTTATCGTTTTGTTTTTTGCCGGCGGCATCTTGTTTTGATGCTCTTTTTTTTATCCATACATTCGAGATTTTATTAGTGCGTTTAGATAAAAGTGTCGTGACATATTCTCTCATGATATAGTTTTTGTTCTCTTCCTCTCCATATAGATTTTTTTTTGTTTTGTTTTAAATCGAGTGAAATTTATAAAAACTAAGAATAGTACAGTGCAGTGCAGAAAATTTTTGAAAAAAAAAATATTTTTCAACTAGGGAAATTTATTTTTACTAATTTTTTTAATTTTTTCTTAAATTCTTTTTTTTGATTAAAATTCGATTTCAATTAATCAAATTCAAAATAAGTTTCAGCGTTGCGTGCAGCAAATAATTTTTGTTAATATATTTTTTTGTTATTCGGTTGTTTATATAATTTTTTATTTCCAAAATGAATATTGGAAGGTTAGCGCAGGACGAGTTGGCGTACGAGATGAAGGTGAGGGGCTTGAAAGTTGAATGCGGAAGAGCTTGAGAGCTTCACGTTTAATCAGACAAGGTTCTTTAGGTATTGGCGAAGTTTATTCCTTTAGCTTTGATGACGATGTAGATGCCGTGAAGGCAAAAATAGAATAGATTAGGGCCCTTTTAGTAAATGTTCCTAAAAATCCGAAGTCCTCGGAATATTTGAAAATAACAATAAACAATGAATGGTGTTTAGGTATGTTAGCTGGAACTCCGTGCGATGGTGAAGAAGAAGAGGATGAAATAAGTGGTGTGAGAAATGATGTTTTGTTGTTGTTGGGTGATTTAACTGTTGAATGTGAGAGTAGTGATGAAGAAAAAGAATTGCCCGTGAAAAGACTCCAGCAATAACTGGAAATCAGCTGAAGATGCCGATAGATCGATCGGCCAACGTTGGTTCCCCCTTTCAATCAAACCCTTCAGTAGGAAGGCAATCTGCTGAACCTGTATTCGTAGCACTAGCTGAACCAACACGGGTTGCCAGCAGGGTTGAAATAGTTGATGAGGTAATACCTGAACGAGTGAAGGTGCAAACAAAATGCACAGAAAGAGTGGGAAAGTGGGGAGTAAAGTTTACTGGTGACTCGGACGGAGCATCAGTAAATTCATTCTTATTAGAAGAGATCAACCGTCGTTCACAGGGGAAGGATGAATCTTTTGGCACTTACTTGGCCACCATGAAGACATTGTTTCGAGGATTATCGGAACCATTGTCAGAGGGAAGGATGCTTTCAATTTTAAGGAAAAATGTAGACCCCTTCTTTCAAATTCAAATCGCTAGTGTCAAACCTAAAACGGTCAAGGAGTTGTCAATTTTAGTTAGAGAGCTAGATAGTTTAAAGGTTAATATCGATTCGTTTACTCCTCCCTCTAAAAGTAGAAATCTGTTGGAACAAGAACGTGGTTACCAACCAAACACGTCAAGACAACATCGGTGGAAGTTGTCAGTCCAGTTCGAGAAAACCCTTTTCGTCAGGTCGGTAGAGTGGTTAGGTGTTTCAACTGTAACAGGGAAGGGCATTTAGCCAATAACTGTACAGTTCCGAGACGGTGTTTTGGTTGCGGTGCAGTGGGCGTCAATCGTAGAGACTGTCGTCATTGTTCGGGAAAGGGCAACGATCTCTCGGGACAGCAGGCCGTTAGTTAGGTCGCCTGCTGGCGACCAACTGGTAGGTCGTGTACAACTGAGTTTCACATTAGCGGCAAATGGTAGAGATAGAAGGCCATATTTAAGTGTCAACATTTACGGTATTAAAGTTTTAGGACTTTTGGATTCTATTGCTTCACGCACAATAATAGGAGGGGATGGAACAAATCCTTGTTGATAGAATGGCAAGTAATACCTAGTCTACCACACCATCTGATTTTGGGTGCTGATTTTTGGGTACTCTCGGGCATAGTCCCGGATTTACGATCGGGATGTGGGATTTTTCGAGTCATTTGGCTTTGATCACAGACATGGTAACTATTAGGGAAAAATCAGATTTAGATAGTAGTGAGAATAGCAAATTAGATTCTGTTTTAGAAGAGCTTTTTCATTCAATGACCGAAGGTTTAGGGTCCACCAATTTAGTTGAGCACAAGATTAGAACGTCCGCAGAACCAATCGAGCAGCATTATTATCCGGTTTCACCGGCAATCCGAAAACATATCGATCAAGAACTCCAGGAGATGTTGGAACCTGGAGTGATCGAAAAATCAAATAGTTCTTGGGCATCCCCAATTCTTTTAGTAAAGAAGAAGGATGGTAGTTTTCGGTTCTGCGTTGATTATAGAAAACTAAATGAAGTTACTGACAGGGACGCTTATCCACTACCCTTCATTTCAGCGATTTTGGACAAACTTCGAAACGCGAAGTTTTTTACATCGCTTGATATCAAGTCTGCATACTGGCAGATACCCATGGAGAAAGAATCACTCAAGTACACAGCCTTTACAGTGCCAGGCAGAGGACTTTTTCAGTTCAAGAGAATGCCATTCGGCTTACATAATTCTCCTGCGACATGCCAAAGGTTCATAGACGATGTTCTGGGTCCTGACTTGGAACCTTTCGTTTTTGTGTACTTGGATGACATTATCATCGTCACCGATTCTTTCGGAAAACACATAGAAATTCTTCAAGAACTTTTTAAATGTTTAAGAGAAGCGGGGCTGAAAGTAGGTAGAGACAAAGGTAATTTTTGTAGTCCTCCTTTGAAATTTCTTGGGTATGTAGTAGATAAAAATGGACTTCACGTCGATCCTGAAAAAGTAGAAAGCATGTTGAGAATTCCAGCCCCCACAAATGTGAAAGAAATTAGAAGTTTTGTAGGGACTATTTCTTGGTATCGACGATTCGTGCCAAATTTTGCAATTTTATTTAGCCCTCTTATCGATCTCTTAAGGAAAGGTAAGAAATTTGAGTAGTCACAAAAGCGTGAAGATAGTTTTAGTAAAGCCAAAGAGTGTTTGGTTACGGCACCGATTCTGACATGTCCGGATTTTTATCGACCGTTTGTTGTACAAACAGACGTGTAAGACTATAGAATTGGAGCAGTACTTTCTCAAGAATTTGAAGATGGAGAAAAAGCAATTTGTTATATAAGTCGGTCATTAAATAGGAGTGAAAGAAACTACTCCTCGATCGAAAAGGAATGCTTGGCAGTTTAGTGGGCAATTGAAAAGTTATGGCCGTATCTCGAAGGTGCTCGATTTACTATCGTGACGGATCATAACTCATTGGTCTGGTTAAGTAACCTCAAGGATCCGCAGGGTAGGTTAGCTCGTTGGGCCATTCGGCTCCAACAATTCGATTACAAGATCATCCATCGTAAAGGAAAAGAACATGTCATTCCAGATATGTTATCGCGAGTAGTTCCAGTAGTAGCTGGAATCTCTGTTGCGGATTTGGACCCTTGGGTGATTAAAATGAAATCCTTGGTAGAAAAGAGCCCTTAAGCATACCCATCCTGGAGAGTAGAAGATGGGCGGCTCTATAAATATGTTAAGGTGAATCATGTAGTGGTTCATGAGAAGAAAGAGTTTTGGAAGTTAGTTGTGGAGAAAAGTGATAGAGTTAGAATTTTGAGTGAGTGCCATGATAGTCCATTAGCAGGACACATGGGAGTGAAGAAAACTTTTGCTAGGATAGCAAATATATATTATTGGCCCAAAAAAAGAGCAGATGTTATAAAATATGTTAGGAGCTGTAGAATTTGCCAACAAGTGAAACCTGTTGACGAGAAACCAGTTGTCTTATGACGGAGAGAGTAGGGACTTCAAAACCATAGGAAATGGTTTGCATGGACTTGGTTGGTCCATTGCCGAAGTCATCTATGGGTTTAATTTATATGTTAACTGTGTTGGATTATTTCACAAAATTTCCTCTTTTGTTTCCTCTTCGTTCTGCAACCGCCAAGGCGGTGTGCAAAGACTTGGAAGACAACGTCTTTCTTCTCTTCGGCGTACCCAAATTTATTGTCTGCGATAATGGTCCTCAGCTCCCTAGTAAAGAACTAAAGGCGCTTGGCGAAGCGTATGGATCAACTCTTCGGTTTACTGCGCACTACCACCCACAGGCACCATGGTACCAACAACCATAGGTGTACTCAACCAGCTTTTTGCAAAAGTGACAATTTATTACAGGCGATATATACAGGGTGATTGGTATAAGATGCACCAAAAAGCTTGAGCATGTAGGTGGGGTTAAGGAGAGAAAAAAATCGTAAGGAAGGGGGGTCTATTTCCCCCCGTTTAGGCGGGAAGGGCGATTTTCTAAAAACTTGTTTTAAATCAGAAAAAAATTATTTAAAAACAACGGTGAATGATACAAAGCCTTGTTATATCTTTTTGGCAAGCCAGAAAACTACTCTTTTATTTTATTTTTAAATTTAGTTGTTTAAGTGAACAGTTGTAAAAAAATTAATTTTCAAACTCGAAATTTTGAAAAAAAAAATTAAAAAAAAATTTTAATCTAATTTTTTTCAAAATTTTATGTAATTAACTATTAGTTTTATTTTCAAAATTCAATGCTCTTATTAATTTTTAGTCAAAAACAGAAAAAAGGATGCCAAAATGTATCTTAGTTTTTGAGAAATTAAAAAAAATTAAAAGTAAAACTAGTAAGTAAAGTAAAAAGTTAATTCGTTTTTTTTATTATTTGATTAAAATCGGATGATATGTAATAAAAAATAAAAAAGGGATAATTCTCTAATTAATAATTGACCTGAGGAGGTAAAATTTCGGAAAACCAAAAAAAAAAGTGTTATTCTTGGAAAAAAATACTTCTAGTTTTTCTTAATTTCTCAAAAATAAAGAAACATTTTGGCATCCGGTTTTCTGTTTTTGACTAAAAATTAATAAGAGCATTGAATTTTGAAAATAAAAATAATAGTTAATTACATAAAATTTTGAAAAAAATTAGTTTAAAATTTTTTTTTTCAAAATTTTGAGTTTGAAAATTAATTTTTTTAAAACTGTTCACATAAACAACTTAATTTAAAAATTAAATAAAAGAGTAGTTTTCTGGCTTTCAAAAAAAATACAACAAGGCCTTGTATCATTCACCGTTGTTTTTAAATAATTTTTTTCTGATTTAGGTCAACGTTTTAGAAAATTGCCCCTCCTGCCTAAGCGGGGGAAAATAGACCCCCCTCCCATACGATTTTTTTCTTGTCTTAACTCCACCTATACGCTCAAGCTTTTTGGTGCACCTTATACCAATCACCCTCTATAATTAGAAGTAACGAGAGTGAAAGGCGTGCCAGCGGATGAGCTGTAGAAATTCACTTACAATTCTTGGATAAAATTGAATGCCTATACTTAAGGCTAACGAGTGTGACGTTTTTGTCAAGATAGATATCTTGACGGCCATGAGCCCTTCCTAAAAATATTATTAATATATTAATTTTTTGGAAGAATGGAACGTTAAGGTTTTTTTTTTTTTGGTAATTTTAACTTGTTATTTAAAAAGTCTATCGGGATTATAAGAGTACATTTCGAGTTTTTTTAATTATTTGTTCTTCACTCTTCTCAAAAATTGTTTGATGAAAAAGATTGTTTCGCGTTTCGAATCACGAGTAGATAATTAAGTAACTGGAAGAATACTCAGCAGGAATCTTTTTCTTAAATTTTGTTCTTATAAATTTTTCTCGAAAAAATTGTTAATTGGGTGTGATGTCCGAACTCGGAATTGCAGAATTCGTCAAGTTTTGGGACAACTCCAACAATTCGGTGAATTCCGTGAATGTTAAATGAGAGTAAAGTTTCGTAAAAAATTCAACAACGGTGGGGCTGGAACGTAAGAGAAGCTTCTACGCTACCGCTATACCCGTGACCGAATTCCACGAAAAAGATTGGATGGTTGTATGTATGTCTGAGTGAATGAGAAGACCGAGGGAGGACAAATATATTGGGGTTGGTGAAAAAGATTACTTCTGGTTGAGCTAGATTAACAAGAGGTTGATCAAAACGAAAAATAAAGAAAGAGTCGAGAAAATTTAAAAGTAGACAAATTCGAGAAGGAGATTGGTAGAATAGTAGACATTTTTGAAGATAAAGTAGAGAGTGAGTCGAGACGTGAAAATTAAGTTGGAGATTGAAGGAGATTGAAGGAGATTGAAGGAGAAAGGAAAAGATAAAAGATAAATACTTATATAATTAATAATTGGCAGTGGCATTGATATGCAATAATTTGTTCAGTGGAGTGAGAGTACATACCTACATAACCATACATAGATATATGTTGGAAGTGGAGTGAGGAACAGTTGGAGAAAAATCTAGTATACAAGTAATTTTTTTTTTTTTTTTGTTGATCATATTCATTTTAATTAGAAACATAATTTTCTATTACCAATTTACATTTTATTTTTCTCATTTTATTCCATATATAACTTCATTCATTAACATAACTTTTTTTTCATATTTTATTTTATTGCAATTTATCGTTTTGTTTTTTGCCGGCGGCATCTTGTTTTGATGCTCTTTTTTTTATCCATACATTCGAGATTTTATTAGTGCGTTTAGATAAAAGTGTCGTGACATATTCTCTCATGATATAGTTTTTGTTCTCTTCCTCTCCATATAGATTTTTTTTGTTTTGTTTTAAATCGAGTGAAATTTATAAAAACTAAGAATAGTACAGTGCAGTGCAGAAAATTTTTGAAAAAAAAAATATTTTTCAACTAGGGAAATTTATTTTTACTAATTTTTTTAATTTTTTCTTAAATTCTTTTTTTTGATTAAAATTCGATTTCAATTAATCAAATTCAAAATAAGTTTCAGCGTTGCGTGCAGCAAATAATTTTTGTTAATATATTTTTTTGTTATTCGGTTGTTTATATAATTTTTTATTTCCAAAATGAATATTGGAAGGTTAGCGCAGGACGAGTTGGCGTACGAGATGAAGGTAAGGGGCTTGAAAGTTGAATGCGGAAGAGCTTGAGAGCTTCACGTTTAATCAGACAAGGTTCTTTAGGTATTGGCGAAGTTTATTCCTTTAGCTTTGATGACGATGTAGATGCCGTGAAGGCAAAAATAGAATAGATTAGGGCCCTTTTAGTAAATGTTCCTAAAAATCCGAAGTCCTCGGAATATTTGAAAATAACAATAAACAATGAATGGTGTTTAGGTATGCTAGCTGGAACTCCGTGCGATGGTGAAGAAGAAGAGGATGAAATAAGTGGTGTGAGAAATGATGTTTTGTTGTTGTTGGGTGATTTAACTGTTGAATGTGAGAGTAGTGATGAAGAAAAAGAATTGCCCGTGAAAAGACTCCAGCAATAACTGGAAATCAGCTGAAGATGCCGATAGATCGATCGGCCAACGTTGGTTCCCCCTTTCAATCAAACCCTTCAGTAGGAAGGCAATCTGCTGAACCTGTATTCGTAACACTAGCTGAACCAACACGGGTTGCCAGCAGGGTTGAAATAGTTGATGAGGTAATACCTGAACGAGTGAAGGTGCAAACAAAATGCACAGAAAGAGTGGGAAAGTGGGGAGTAAAGTTTACTGGTGACTCGGACGGAGCATCAGTAAATTCATTCTTATTAGAAGAGATCAACCGTCGTTCACAGGGGAAGGATGAATCTTTTGGCACTTACTTGGCCACCATGAAGACATTGTTTCGAGGATTATCGGAACCATTGTCAGAGGGAAGGATGCTTTCAATTTTAAGGAAAAATGTAGACCCCTTCTTTCAGATTCAAATCGCTAGTGTCAAACCTAAAACGGTCAAGGAGTTGTCAATTTTAGTTAGAGAGCTAGATAGTTTAAAGGTTAATATCGATTCGTTTACTCCTCCCTCTAAAAGTAGAAATCTGTTGGAACAAGAACGTGGTTACCAACCAAACACGTCAAGACAACATCGGTGGAAGTTGTCAGTCCAGTTCGAGAAAACCCTTTTCGTCAGGTCGGTAGAGTGGTTAGGTGTTTCAACTGTAACAGGGAAGGGCATTTAGCCAATAACTGTACAGTTCCGAGACGGTGTTTTGGTTGCGGTGCAGTGGGCGTCAATCGTAGAGACTGTCGTCATTGTTCGGGAAAGGGCAACGATCTCTCGGGTTAGCAGGCCGTTAGTTAGGTCGCCTGCTGGCGACCAACTGGTAGGTCGTGTACAACTGAGTTTCACATTAGCGGCAAATGGTAGAGATAGAAGGCCATATTTAAGTGTCAACATTTACGGTATTAAAGTTTTAGGACTTTTGGATTCTATTGCTTCACGCACAATAATAGGAGGGGATGGAACAAATCCTTGTTGATAGAATGGCAAGTAATACCTAGTCCACCAATTTAGTTGAGCACAAGATTAGAACGTCCGCAGAACCAATCGAGCAGCATTATTATCCGGTTTCACCGGCAATCCGAAAACATATCGATCAAGAACTCCAGGAGATGTTGGAACCTGGAGTGATCGAAAAATCAAATAGTTCTTGGGCATCCCCAATTCTTTTAGTAAAGAAGAAGGATGGTAGTTTTCGGTTCTGCGTTGATTATAGAAAACTAAATGAAGTTACTGACAGGGACGCTTATCCACTACCCTTCATTTCAGCGATTTTGGACAAACTTCGAAACGCGAAGTTTTTGACATCGCTTGATATCAAGTCTGCATACTGGCAGATACCCATGGAGAAAGAATCACTCAAGTACACAGCCTTTACAGTGCCAGGCAGAGGACTTTTTCAGTTCAAGAGAATGCCATTCGGCTTACATAATTCTCCTGCGACATGCCAAAGGTTCATAGACGATGTTCTGGGTCCTGACTTGGAACCTTTCGTTTTTGTGTACTTGGATGACATTATCATCGTCACCGATTCTTTCGGAAAACACATAGAAATTCTTCAAGAACTTTTTAAATGTTTAAGAGAAGCGGGGCTGAAAGTAGGTAGAGATAAAGGTAATTTTTGTAGTCCTCCTTTGAAATTTCTTGGGTATGTAGTAGATAAAAATGGACTTCACGTCGATCCTGAAAAAGTAGAAAGCATGTTGAGAATTCCAGCCCCCACAAATGTGAAAGAAATTAGAAGTTTTGTAGGGACTATTTCTTGGTATCGACGATTCGTGCCAAATTTTGCAATTTTATTTAGCCCTCTTATCGATCTCTTAAGGAAAGGTAAGAAATTTGAGTGGTCACAAAAGCGTGAAGATAGTTTTAGTAAAGCCAAAGAGTGTTTGGTTACGGCACCGATTCTGACATGTCCGGATTTTTACCGACCGTTTGTTGTACAAACAGACGTGTAAGACTATAGAATTGGAGCAGTACTTTCTCAAGAATTTGAAGATGGAGAAAAAGCAATTTGTTATATAAGTCGGTCATTAAATAGGAGTGAAAGAAACTACTCCTCGATCGAAAAGGAATGCTTGGCAGTTTAGTGGGCAATTGAAAAGTTATGGCCGTATCTCGAAGGTGCTCGATTTACTGTCGTGACGGATCATAACTCATTGGTCTGGTTAAGTAACCTCAAGGATCCGCAGGGTAGGTTAGCTCGTTGGGCCATTCGGCTCCAACAATTCGATTACAAGATCATCCATCGTAAAGGAAAAGAACATGTCATTCCAGATATGTTATCGCGAGTAGTTCCAGTAGTAGCTGGAATCTCTGTTGCGGATTTGGACCCTTGGGTGATTAAAATGAAATCCTTGGTAGAAAAGAGCCCTTAAGCATACCCATCCTGGAGAGTAGAATATGGGCGGCTCTATAAATATGTTAAGGTGAACCATGTAGTGGTTCATGAGAAGAAAGAGTTTTGGAAGTTAGTTGTGGAGAAAAGTGATAGAGTTAGAATTTTGAGTGAGTGCCATGATAGTCCATTAGCAGGACACATGGGAGTGAAGAAAACTTTTGCTAGGATAGTAAATATATATTATTGGCCCAAAAAGAGAGCAGATGTTATAAAATATGTTAGGAGCTGTAGAATTTGCCAACAAGTGAAACCTGTTGACGAGAAACCAGTTGTCTTATGACGGAGAGAGTAGGGACTTCAAAACCATAGGAAATGGTTTGCATGGACTTGGTTGGTCCATTGCCGAAGTCATCTATGGGTTTAATTTATATGTTAACTGTGTTGGATTATTTCACAAAATTTCCTCTTTTGTTTCCTCTTCGTTCTGCAACCGCCAAGGCGGTGTGCAAAGACTTGGAAGACAACGTCTTTCTTCTCTTCGGCGTACCCAAATTTATTGTCTGCGATAATGGTCCTCAGCTCCCTAGTAAAGAACTAAAGGCGCTTGGCGAAGCGTATGGATCAACTCTTCGGTTTACTGCGCACTACCACCCACAGGCACCATGGTACCAACAACCATAGGTGTACTCAACCAGCTTTTTGCAAAAGTGACAATTTATTACAGGCGATATATACAGGGTGATTGGTATAAGATGCACCAAAAAGCTTGAGCATGTAGGTGGGGTTAAGGAGAGAAAAAAATCGTAAGGAAGGGGGGTCTATTTCCCCCCGTTTAGGCGGGAAGGGCGATTTTCTAAAAACTTGTTTTAAATCAGAAAAAAATTATTTAAAAACAACGGTGAATGATACAAAGCCTTGTTATATCCTTTTGGCAAGCCAGAAAACTACTCTTTTATTTTATTTTTAAATTTAGTTGTTTAAGTGAACAGTTGTAAAAAAATTAATTTTCAAACTCGAAATTTTGAAAAAAAAATTAAAAAAAAATTTTAATCTAATTTTTTTCAAAATTTTATGTAATTAACTATTAGTTTTATTTTCAAAATTCAATGCTCTTATTAATTTTTAGTCAAAAACAGAAAAAAGGATGCCAAAATGTATCAGTATTTTTACTGGCAACCACAGTATTTCTACTGGCAACCTCAGTATTTCTACTGGCAAACACAGTATTTCTACTGGCAACCACAGTATTTCTACTGGCAACCTCAGTATTTCTACCGGCAACCACAGTATTTCTACTGGCAACCACAGTTTTTCAACTGGCAACCTCAGTATTTCTACTGGCAACCACAGTATTTCTACTGGCAACCTCAGTATTTCTACTGGCAACCTCAGTTTTTCAACTGGCAACCTCAGTATTTCTACTGGCAACCACAGTATTTCTACTGGCAACCTCAGTTATTAACTTACTTATTGTAATTTGTCTCTGAGATTCCTTACCGCTGGTGGGGGGAAATCTCTGCAAGAGTTAAATTACCCACAGTATTTCTACTAGCAACCACAGTATTTCTACTGGCAACCACAGTATTTCTACTGGCAACCACAGTTTTTCAACTGGCAACCTCAGTATTTCTACTGGCAACCACAGTATTTCTACTGGCAACCTCAGTTTTTCAACTGGCAACCTCAGTATTTCTACTGGCAACCACAGTATTTCTACTGGCAACCACAGTTTTTCAACTGGCAACCTCAGTATTTCTACTGGCAACCACAGTATTTTTACTGGCAACCTCAGTTTTTCAACTGGCAACCACAGTATTTCTACTGGCTTTAAAGATAGCAATTTCTTACCACTGGTGGGGGAAATTTACTATCGTAATTATTTTAGGTTCTTACCCTCTGTTTAAATCAGTAAAGTCTTACGGACTCCTATTATTTCGGCTTTTCGGTTTTTGTACTGATATTACACTTCTACGGTATACTTCGGTACGTTTCGGAGTGATTTTGTTGTGTGAACGGCCTCCTCTCGTTAAGTCTTTGACTGTAAGCGACTGTTAATTTTATTTTTGCAAACTTCACTTTTTCATGTAATTGCCCATATATTTCCTTGTCCGGTACTCCCCTTCCTCTTGCTCTAAGTAATGCAAAAGTATTTTTGTCTATGCACAAGGAGTGTGCGGGTGGCGGTGTATTCAAGTATGTACGGCAAGAATTATTCAATATCATAGTCATCGACTCATATTGCATTTGTCTATGCACGAGGAGTGTGCGGGTGGCGGTGTATTCAAGTACGTACAGCAAGAATTATTTAATATCATCGTCATCGACTCATATTGCGTTTGTCTATGCACGAGGAGTGTGCGGGTGGCGGTGTACTCACGTTCGTACATCAAGAATTATTCAATATCATCTTCATCGACTCATATTGCGTCCATTTTATTGTTTGGTTTAATACCACACATTTTATTATACAAATTCACCATCGATGTGCGCTGATCGTTGCCTTTTTGTGTTCCTCTGCTTGGTTCAGGCTTACTTTCGCCATTTGCCTTACTTTCTTTTTTCAGCAATTCACCTCTCGCTCACTATATTCACCACCATCAAATATTGTATTTGTATTACTAGAAAATGCAATTTCTAATCAGTCGGTGACGAGCTCTGTTATCGGCTATACCCTGCGGTCGCTTATCTGTGGCTTTTAACTGAAATGATTTTCTGCTTCAGATGACAGTGCTACCTGCTAGGGGCAAATATAAAAAATGATTGTTTTTGATTTTTTTTTTTTTGATTTTTAAAGGAATGTAATGGAGCGATGAAATGCTTCATTACATCCCCCTCTTTCTTCGGAGACGAGAACCTTCTCGTCTTAATACAATTTCTTCCCAGTAGATTAATTAATAATAATAACGCAGATAGTAATCATTAATTTTTTTTTTTTTTTTTTTTTATTTTTTTTTTTCTTATTTAATTCACTTTCTTTAAAATTTCAACTCGGCTTAATTCAATATATATTTTTTTTTGTATTATTTATTATTGGGTATTTGTAACAAACTCTACCCTCTTACTACGTCCTTGGAAGTGGAGATCGGCTACCCCTGGTCTTTTGATTTGTGCCTGCACATGTCCCCAACGTCTACGAAAGATTTGCCTTTGCCTCCGAAATTTTGGGTTGTATCGTTTGTGGCTAGTTACGTCGATTCCCAAGAATGGATCTTCTGGTACTTCCTTTTTATTCCTATGCCTTTTAACCACTAGGGCAGTCGCATCCATTGCCATCGTGCAGAGGTGGGTTTGTTGTATTTTGCCATTCGGCTGTATGGGTTCCGGGTTATAAGTTGGTGTTGGCGGTATCGTGGTTAGGTCGATGAAATCATCATACGCATGTATCTCTAGGTAGCCGTCTAGTGGTGAATTCTCTGAAAAAAAATTAAAGGAGGAATTACCATTGTTTATGGCGTCGGTTGGTGGCACGCTGGTTCTGGCTCCTATTGTCTTTGTTTCCTCATTGCGTGGTTGTTTATCCGCTCCTTTTTTTTGACCTCTTTGGTGTCGATGGTGGAATTGTTTTGGACGACTTCTTAGCTTTCGTCCCTTCTTCCTCTAGCTTCTCTAAGCGTTGCGTTGTCAGCGGTGGGATGAATACTACCGATTGAATGTGTAGCTTGTTGCCCCTTCCTCCTCGTTCTGTCTTACTTCCAGTTGTAACTGGTTGTGGACAAGTGGCTTTTCTATCGAACGGACTGGTCATCTTGGCTCTCCCTTGCTGGCTCTGTGTCGCACTTAACTTTGGAATGAAAAGCTCTTCTTCGGTGTGGTCACTTTTATACCCCTTGAGGTCACGTACATGTGCACGAATAACAGGGGTTCTTCGATTTCCTCTCTCACATATCTTACGTATGGCTACTATGACTGGCGATTCTAATCTCACCACCTCAAACGGTCCATCGTAACGGGGTGCTAACTTTTCGGTAAATTTGTTTGCTGCGGAAGATAGAACTCTTAATTTTTTGTACACATGTTCCCCTATGTTTGGTTTCCATGCCCTTCGTCGCATATTATAATATTTGCCTTGGGTTTCAGCAGCCCTTCTCGAATTGTCTGCTACTAGTTGATTTAATGCCTCCATTCTTTCCCTTCTAATAACTATAGCCTCAGGGTCGGTGTTGCTGTGTTCTTCAGGTAGTATTGGTTCCCTAGGCAATCTCAACTCTCTACCAAAATTAAGGAAGGCTGGGGTAAATCCAGTCGAGTTATGTTTGCTAGTGTTGATAGCGAATGTCAACTCCGGTATGTATTCATCCCAAGCTCTATGATTATCTTGTACGTATTGAGCTATCATTGTTTTAATTACGCGATTGACTCGTTCGGTTGGGTTTTCCTGTGGTGTGTAAGGCGCAGTGAGTATATGATTAATTCCCAACTCGTCCAAAAATGTTTTGAATTGTTGACCCGTGAATTGCGCGCCATTGTCGGTTAAAAATGCTTTCGGAATTCCATATTGGAATATCACTCTCTCTCGTATCGCTTTTATCAAGCTTGCCGCGGTTGCTGCTCTGAGAGGAACAGCTACGACCCATTTAGTGAATTTGTCTACCATTACTAACATCATAGTGTTACCTTTCATGGAACGAGGTAAAGGTCCCACGAAGTCTGCGCAAATAGTATCCCAAGGGTTTTCCGTTATAGTCGAGTGCATAAGTCCGCTAGGCTTTTGTTGTGATACTTTGTATTTGTTGCAAGATATGCATCTTCCGACATGTTTTGCAATATCCCGGAACATTCCCGGCCAGTAGTACAAGCGCATTATCCGAGCTGCGGTTTTTGCTATACCTAGGTGACCGGCAGTAATTAAGTCATGGTTCTCGACTAAGATAACTGATTGGTCTTTCAAAGGGACACACTCGTGGCTTCGGTCGGCTAGTGGGTGAGCTACGAATTTCCGGTATAAATTATCATTCTCTATGCGATAGTCAGGGTACTTCTCAGGGTTCTTGACCAATAGTTGTATTTTTCGTTGAACCCAGTCTCCTGTTTCCTCCGTTATAGTGAGTAATTCACTTTCTGATATTGGCAACGGGTCACGGGACAGCGTATCCGCAACGACATTCATGCAACCCTTCCTATATTGTATATCGAAATCAAATTGCTGTAATTCAATCGCCCAGCGGGCTAGTCTTCCAGAGGGGTTCTCTAAGGAATGTAACCATTTTAATGAATGGTGATCGGTGACTACATTAAAGTGATAGCCCTCTAAGTAAGGCCTCGTTTTTCGTATTCCCCATAAAATGGCTAAGCATTCCTTTTCTGTTACTGAATATTTGTTTTCTAGATCTGTCAGAGTCCGGCTTGCATATGCAATTACCTTTTCTTGTCCCTTAGTATTTTGCGATAAGACCACTCCTAGCCCATAGTTACTAGCATTGGTCTGTAATGTAAAAGGTAAAGAAAAATCAGGACACATTAGTACTGCAGCTTCTGTTAGCTTGTTTTTTAATTCCTTGAAGGCCTTGTCTTGGGCGATACCCCATTCCCATTTTTGTTTTTTTTTAAGAAGTTTTGTTAACGGTGTAGCTATTAATGAAAAGTTTTTGATGAATCGACGGTACCATGAAGCTATGCCTAAAACACGCCTTAATTCCCGTATATTCTTAGGTGGATTTAATCCTTGTACTGCTTGAACTTTGTCCGGGTCAGTGCTTATACCTTGATCACTGACTACGTGGCCTAGATATTTAAGACAAAACTCGCATTTCTCCTTATTTATCCTTAGATGAGCTCTTAATAATCGATTAAATACTTCTTGGAGGTGTATCAAATGTTCGTCAAACGTCTTGCTTATAATTATGATATCATCTAAATACGCGAACGCGTGAGGATCCATGTCAGGTCCTAGTACAGAGTCTAACATTCTCTGAAAAGTTGCAGCTGACGAATTTAACCCACATGGTAAGACCTTCCATTGATACAATCCATGTCCTGGTACGGTAAACGCTGTAGCTGGTCTTGACTCTTGGTCCAAAGGTATTTGCCAGTAACCTTGCTTTAAATCGATTGTTGAAATATAGTTAGCCTGCCTTAATTTATCTAGTATCGCCAAAATTTGTGGTAAAGGGTACGCATCCATTACAGATAATTCATTTAGTTGGCGGTAATCCACACAAACTCTCCACGTCCCATTTTTCTTTTGGAAAAGTACTATTGGTGAACTATAAGGGCTGTTAGATGGCTCGATTTTTCCATCCCGTAATAAATCGTTTACCTCTTCGTCGATAATTTTCTGCATGGCCGGATTTCGCGGGTAATACCTTTGTTTGAAAGGTCGGTTACTTTTCAAGGTGATATGATGAACTGCGGCGTTAGTAGTGTTCGGGAGGTGCTCAAATTTCGGCAGTTCTCGGTTATGTAATTCACTCAAAAGTTTTTGTTGATCTAGTGTTAGGGGTTTTCCGCCCAGAGCACATAGCTGATTTTGTCTTTTGAGGGTTGGAGGACCTTTATTTGACATGAGCTCATTCCCATTTAGTTTGATAGAGAAATCCATTTTTCGTAGTGCATCCATACCAATTATCGCGTCTTGACTCAACTGCTTCAAATGCGTTACTTCTCCCTGAATTGACTGGTTCCCTACTTGCAGAGTTACTGTGTAGTGTTCTCGGCTAAATATGGGACTACCATCCGCTGGCTGAACTGCATTACGTTGATATCTCACCGGTGTTTTGAGTCTCTTGAGTAGGTGTCGCACCTTAGTACTAATGAACGATTGAGTCGCCCCGGTATCGAGCAAAGCATTGATTGTTTGGCCATTCAACTTTATAGTTAAGAAACAGCGCGGATCTACCCATACTTCAGCAGTTTTTACTGCTTTCACTGCTACTCGTGGCGTATCGTCGATCCTGGTGGCAAAAGTTTTTTTGTGTTGATCGTTTTTATCTTGGTTGTTCACTTCTTGCTCCGTGACACATAACTTCGCCTCAGGCGTTACCTCGCTGTCAGGCTTTATTTCCTCTATAATTATCCTCTCTTTGGCCGTCTCCGACGTGACGATGGAAACATGCCGGGTCTGATAAGGACAATCTTTCGTCAAGCGACCATCTTCGCCACAGAACGAACAGAACAAACGGAACGGCTGCCGACAATTTGCCTTCGAATGCCCCTCTGTTTGCAGTTCCAGCAATGAGTGGTTCGATCGTAGTTTTCATTCGTTGGGATATTTTTTTTTTTTTTTTTTTTTTTTTTTTTGTTAATTATATGTTAATTTCACCCAAAATAAAGGGTTGCCAAGTCGTTTTTGTGGTAAATATTGATTTACTTTAAAACATTTTTTTTTGTGTCGCTCACGTAAAACGCCCTTTTTTTTTAAACTTATCCATAATGAGTGAAGTAAACTGTCTGGTCTGCAAAAAGTTCTCTAATGAAATCATTATCTCATGTGCGGTTTGTCTGCGACAAGTTCATGCGAAATGTATTGGGCTAAAAGGTAAAGATGCGGTTCTCCGGGATGCTCACATCTATTCCGGGTCTTCACTTCTATTGCAATGAACACGAAAAATTCTCTGTGGACAAACTCTATCGGAAAATAATTAAACTTCAACAACTTTTTGATAGTGCCAATACAATTTTCTCTGAATTAAAAGAGGTTTTTGATGTCGATGTTTCGAGGAATGAAGTCTTGTCTAATGGTTTCAATAATATTGAACCAGGCATTTTGACCCCGGATATATCGTCAAATCTACCGTTAATCATACAGAGCCCATCACAACCGGAACAACAACAACAACAACAACAACAACAACAACAACAACAACAACAACAACAACAACAACAACAACAACAACAACAACAACAACAACAACAACAACAACAACAACAACAACAACAACAACAACAACAACAACAACAACAACAACAACAACAACAACAACAACAACAACAACAACAACAACAACAACAACAACAACAACAACAACAACAACAACAACAACAACAACAACAACAACAACAACAACAACAACAACAACAACAACAACAACAACAACAACAACAACAACAACAACAACAACAACAACAACAACAACAACAACAACAACAACAACAACAACAACAACAACAACAACAACAACAACAACAACAACAACAACAACAACAACAACAACAACAACAACAACAACAACAACAACAACAACAACAACAACAACAACAACAACAACAACAACAACAACAACAACAACAACAACAACAACAACAACAACAACAACAACAACAACAACAACAACAACAACAACAACAACAACAACAACAACAACAACAACAACAACAACAACAACAACAACAACAACAACAACAACAACAACAACAACAACAACAACAACAACAACAACAACAACAACAACAACAACAACAACAACAACAACAACAACAACAACAACAACAACAACAACAACAACAACAACAACAACAACAACAACAACAACAACAACAACAACAACAACAACAACAACAACAACAACAACAACAACAACAACAACAACAACAACAACAACAACAACAACAACAACAACAACAACAACAACAACAACAACAACAACAACAACAACAACAACAACAACAACAACAACAACAACAACAACAACAACAACAACAACAACAACAACAACAACAACAACAACAACAACAACAACAACAACAACAACAACAACAACAACAACAACAACAACAACAACAACAACAACAACAACAACAACAACAACAACAACAACAACAACAACAAAAACAACAACAACAACAACAACAACAACAACAACAACAACAACAACAACAACAACAACAACAACAACAACAACAACAACAACAACAACAACAACAACAACAACAACAACAACAACAACAACAACAACAACAACAACAACAACAACAACAAAAACAACAACAACAACAACAACAAAAACAACAACAACAACAACAACAACAACAACAACAACAACAACAACAACAACAACAACAACAACAACAACAACAACAACAACAACAACAACAACAACAACAACAACAACAACAACAACAACAACAACAACAACAACAACAACAACAACAACAACAACAACAACAACAACAACAACAACAACAACAACAACAACAACAACAACAACAACAACAACAACAACAACAACAACAACAACAACAACAACAACAACAAAAACAACAACAACAACAACAACAATTGCTGCTGAGTACTGAGAGGCGTGTACTACGTTCAGGAAATGTCTTAACCTTAGGTGCACAAACTGGTAGTAGTGGATTAGTTACTGGCGAACCACTGGACTCCCCAACAGCTTCCATTGTGGATGAGGGGAGCTCTAACTCGGTAGTTGCTATATCCTCACTCAATGTTTCTCCACCTTCTTCGTCGAATTCTTGCGAGCTTGTGGCATTACCACCTGCAAAAAGTATATTTATTTCGCGCCTTGCTCCATCGACTTCTGACGAGATGGTGCGTCACTACATCACTAAGAAATTGCCTGCCATCAATTTAACAAGTCTTAGTATTCGTAAATTCAATATGACTCCGGATAAGGAATACTCTTCATTCGAAATTAAAGTTGGAAGAAATGTGGAACTGCACGGGATGCTAAGCAAGAAGACGCTTTGGCCGTTACATACTGTCGTTCACGATTTTTTTCGAGGCAAAAAACGAAAACGTTTTTTAGTGATCCTTATGCATTATTATCGCTTTATACGGCTCTCGTAAGATCTATACTTGAATATGCTGACGTTATCTGGAATCCATCTTTTAAGACCTTCTCTCTTCGTATTGAAAAAGTCCAGAGACGTTATACGAGATTTATATTTTACAAAATGAAATGGGGTTTTATTCCAAATTATAAAGCTAGATGCTTATTTCTTGGAATTAAATCGCTTGAATCAAGACGAACTATTCATAATATAATGCTTGTCAGGGACATTTTAGGTTATCATATAAGATGCCCTGCTTTACTTTATTTAATACCAATATATGCTCCATTAAGATCTTTACGTCCAAGACATCTGCTTTTTGAACAATATCATAGAACAAGCTACGGTAGTAATGAACCAGTGAGTAGATCAATAAGACAATTCAATGAAGTCTGTCAATCTATTGAACTAAGCTGTTCCAGAGATTTGTTTAAAGCTAATTTACTCATTATTGTTTCTTTTTAATTATAATTATAACATAAACATATACTTACATAATAAGATTTTTATAAGTACGAAAAATAATGTTTTAAGATATTTGTCTATAATCTGTTAGCTAAATACGCTTGTAGATGTTTATTAATAAATAAATAAATAAATAAATATCGGTGAGCTCGCTCATCCCGTATTGGCGCTTGATATGCCCTGGGAGGCGGTGGTCTGGTTGTATTCGATGACGTGTTTCGGTTTTCGTTTTGGATACACTCATATTCAGTAGCTAAATTCATAAATTCTTCCAACGTTCGAAAATCGCGTCGACGAATGTATAAGTGATATTCGGGTCGAAGGCGATCGTAAATTTTATCAATATAATTGCTAATACGCAATGATGGGTGTTGGTGAATTAAATATTGTGTCGTACGGATGAAATCTCTTGCCTTCTCGTGTGGACCCTGTCTTTTCTTTGAGATTTCGTCTTCCAGTCTGTTTATAAATCGTGGAGGCAGAAAATATCCCAAGAAGGCCTGGTAAAAATCTGGCCATGTTTTAAAGTTGTCACGGTTGATTCTATACCATTCTAAAGCTGGTCCTTTAAAAATTTCTGGGAAAGTTCGGAGCATTTCATGTGTTTGGATCTGGTAGCAATCGGTCAGTTCCTCTATACGTTTAATAAATTCCAGTGCATTTCCTGAAGATTCGAATCTCAACCCCCATTTTCTTACTTCATTCATAACTTCTGCCTCTCGACTAAGAGGGGATTTCCCTGTTATACCTGAAGGAATATTTGTATCGGAATTAACTGGTACTTGATTTTGTCCTGGAAAATGAGGAAAATTTGAGCTTACTGTTGGGTATTGATTTTGAGGGTCAATTCCATGGGGATAATACCATTCCCTGTAGTCAGGGTGTCTGGTCATTCTATCAAATTCTGCCAGAGCGGGATATAAGGATGCCATATAAGTTGGGACAGGTTTTGTATGTGCTGTAGCCGTTGTAAACACAGGCGTCCCTTGGAACTGCGCATTAGGTACCGTATAATACACATTGGTATAGGTGACGGGCTCACAAATGTTTGCCTTAGTGCTACGTTCTCCCTTCTCTGTTTCTATATTCTCTTTTGTTTGTGAAATATCCGCTTTGGAATAAACTCTATCATCTGAGCCTTTCTCTAATTCTTCACATAAATTTTGGGTTGACTTTCGCAATCTGGACTCTTTAATGTAAGCACTGAACCGAGTGCGGAGGTCGGCAACGGTCCCTTCGGTGTTAAGCTTACAACGCGCCATGCGTTCTTTAAGCTCTGTTTTATCAAGGAGGTATATAGCTCCTATGCTGGCAAAGATATCAAAACCTTCTTCAGAGTCCGACATCTTGTTGTAAGTTTTATTTCTTATATCAGTTGGACTCTTTATTTTAATTTTCAGGCAACGGTTCAGTTTGAAATCTTGATGAGGATTATTATTCGGTAACGGTTCGATTTAAGATCTTCAGGTAACGGTTCAGTTTGAAATCTTGATGAGGATTATTATTCGGTAACGTTTTGTTTTAAGATCTTCAGGTAACGGTTCAGTTTGAAATCTTGATGAGGATTATTATTCGGTAACGGTGCGGTTTAAGATCTTCAGGTAACGTTTCAGTTTGAAATCTTGATGAGGATTATTATTCGGTAACGGTGCGGTTTAAGATCTTCAGGTAACGGTTCAGTTTGAAATCTTGATGAGGATTATTATTCGGTAACGGTTCGGTTTTAAGATCTTCGGGTAACGGTTCAATTTGAAATCTTGATGATTGTTTCTGGAATGGACCTTTGAAGAGGTCCCTGCTCGGGCGCCAATTTGTGATGTACCTTGGGTTTCTCTGGCTGAGGTATACTCGCTGGTGTCCAGGGTTTTACTAAAGAAGGTACACTAAAACTTTAGTTTCAAAGATTTTCCTTTATTCAATCAAGAAAATAGTTTTATTATAAAAAATAATTAAATTTTAATTAAATTCTATAGTTTTAAAGTTTGGATTATTAGGCTATGTGCTTTTATTTTCTCCAATTTCGGTTTTTCGGTGTTAATTTCCAGTGTGTCTTTAGAGTCCAACGTCGTTTATTGTTTCCTTAGTAAGGTTCCTTCTGGTGCTTCCTTTCTCGTATATTTCTTCAAATTATAGTAACGGTAGATTCGGCAAACAGCGTCTCGACTAGCAACCACTGTATTGACGCTGGAAAACTTCAGTATTTCTACTGACAACCACAGTATTTCTACTGGCAACCACAGTTTTTCAACTGGCAACCTCAGTATTTCTACTGGCAACCACAGTATTTCTACTGGCAACCTCAGTATTTCTACTGGCAAACACAGTATTTCTACTGGCAACCACAGTATTTCTACTGGCAACCTCAGTATTTCTACCGGCAACCACAGTATTTCTACTGGCAACCACAGTTTTTCAACTGGCAACCTCAGTATTTCTACTGGCAACCACAGTATTTCTACTGGCAACCTCAGTATTTCTACTGGCAACCTCAGTTTTTCAACTGGCAACCTCAGTATTTCTACTGGCAACCACAGTATTTCTACTGGCAACCTCAGTTATTAACTGGCTTTATTGTAATTTGTCTCTGAGATTCCTTACCGCTGGTAGGGGAAATCTCTGCAAGAGTTAAATTACCCACAGTATTTCTACTAGCAACCACAGTATTTCTACTGGCAACCACAGTATTTCTACTGGCAACCACAGTTTTTCAACTGGCAACCTCAGTATTTCTACTGGCAACCACAGTATTTCTACTGGCAACCTCAGTTTTTCAACTGGCAACCTCAGTATTTCTACTGGCAACCACAGTATTTCTACTGGCAACCACAGTTATTAACTGGCTTATTGTAATTTGTCTCTGAGATCCCTTACCGCTGGTGGGGGGAAATCTCTGCAAGAGTTGAATTACCCACAGTATTTCTACTGGTAACCTCAGTTTTTCAACTGGCAACCTCAGTATTTCTACTGGCAACCACAGTATTTCTACTGGCAACCACAGTTTTTCAACTGGCAACCTCAGTATTTCTACTGGCAACCACAATATTTCTACTGGCAACCTCAGTTTTTCAACTGGCAACCACAGTATTTCTACTGGATTTAAAGAAAATTTCTTACCATTGGTGGGGGAAATTTACTATCGTAATTATTTTAGGTTCTTACCCTCTTTTTAAATCAGTAAAGTCTTACGGACTCCTATTATTTCGGCTTTTCGGTTTTTGTACTGATATTACACTTCTACGGTATACTTCGGTACGTTTCGGAGTGATTTTGTTGTGTGAACGGCCTCCTCTCGTTAAGTCTTTGACTGTAAGCGACTGTTAATTTTATTTTTGCAAACTTCACTTTTTCATGTAATTGCCCATATATTTCCTTGTCCGGTACTCCCCTTCCTCTTGCTCTAAGTAATGCAAAAGTATTTTTGTCTATGCACAAGGAGTGTGCGGGTGGCGGTGTATTCAAGTATGTACGGCAAGAATTATTCAATATCACAGTCATCGACTCATATTGCATTTGTCTATGCACGAGGAGTGTGCGGGTGGCGGTGTATTCAAGTACGTACAGCAAGAATTATTTAATATCATCGTCATCGACTCATATTGCGTTTGTCTATGCACGAGGAGTGTGCGGGTGGCGGTGTACTCACGTTCGTACATCAAGAATTATTCAATATCATCTTCATCGACTCATATTGCGTCCATTTTATTGTTTGGTTTAATACCACACATTTTATTATACAAATTCACCATCGATGTGCGCTGATCGTTGCCTTTTTGTGTTCCTCTGCTTGGTTCAGGCTTACTTTCGCCATTTGCCTTACTTTCTTTTATCAGCAATTCACCTCTCTCTCACTATATTCACCTCTCGCTCACTATATTCACCACCATCAAATATTGTATTTGTATTACTAGAAAATGCAATTTCTAATCAGTCGGTGACGAGCTCTGTTATCGGCTATACCCTGCGGTCGCTTATCTGTGGCTTTTAACTGAAATGATTTTCTGCTTCAGATGACAGTGCTACCTGCTAGGGGCAAATATAAAAAATGATTGTTTTTGATTTTTTTTTTTTGATTTTTAAAGGAATGTAATGGAGCGATAAAATGCTTCATTACAGTATCATTCACCGTTGTTTTTAAATAATTTTTTTCTGATTTAGGTCAACGTTTTAGAAAATTGCCCCTCCTGCCTAAGCGGGGGAAAATAGACCCCCCTCCCATACGATTTTTTTCTTGTCTCAACTCCACCTATACGCTCAAGCTTTTTGGTGCACCTTATACCAATCACCCTCTATAATTAGAAGTAACGAGAGTGAAAGGCGTGCCAGCGGATGAGCTGTAGAAATTCACTTACAATTCTTGGATAAAATTGAATGCCTATACTTAAGGCTAACGAGTGTGACGTTTCTGTCAAGATAGATATCTTGACGGCCATGAGCCCTTCCTAAAAATATTATTAATATATAAATTTTTTGGAAGAATGGAACGTTAAGGTTTTTTTTTTTTTTTGGTAATTTTAACTTGTAGTTTAAAAAGTCTATCGTAATTATTAGAGTAGATTTCGAGGTTTTTAAATTATTTGTTCTTCACTCTTCTCAAAAATTGTTTGATGAAAAAGATTGTTTCGCGTTTTGAATCACGAGTAGATAATTAAGTAACTGGGAGAATGCTCAGCAGGAATCTTTTTCTTAAATTTTGTTCTTATAAATTTTTCTTGAAAAAATTGTTAATTGGGTGTGATGTCCGAACTCGGAATTGCAGAATTCGTCAAGTTTTGGGACAACTCCAACAATTTATTGAATTCCGTGAATGTTAAATGAGAGTAAAGTTTCGTTAGGAATTCAACAACGGTGGGGCTGGAAAGTAAGAGAAGCTTCCACGCTACCGCTATACCCGTGACCGAATTCCACGAAAAAGATTGGATGGTTGTATGTATGTGTGAGTGAATGAGAAGGCCGAGGGAGGACAAATATATTGGGGTTGGTGAAAAAGATTACTTCTGGTTGAGCTAGATTAACAAGAGGTTGATCAAAACGAAAAATAAAGAAAGAGTCGAGAAAATTTAAAAGTAGACAAATTCGAGAAGGAGATTGGTAGAATAGTAGACATTTTTGAAGATAAAGTAGAGAGTGAGTCGAGACGTGAAAATTAAGTTGGAGATTGAAGGAGATTGAAGGAGAAAGGAAAAGATAAAAGATAAATACTTATATAAATAATTGGCAGTGGCATTGATATGCAATAATTTGTTCAGCGGAGTGAGAGTACATACCAACCATACATAGATATATGGTGGAAGTGGAGTGAGGAACAGTTGAAGAAAAATCTAGTATACAAGTAATTTTTTTTTTTGTTGATCATATTCATTTTAATTAGAAAAATAATTTTCTATTATCAATTTACATTTTATTTTTCTCATTTTATTCCATATATAACTTCATTCATTAACATAACTTTTTTTTCATATTTCATTTTATTGCAATTTATCGTTTTGTTTTTTGCCGGCGGCATCTTGTTTTGATGCTCTTTTTTTTATCCATACATTCGAGATTTTATTAGTGCGTTTAGATAAAAGTGTCGTGACATATTCTCTCATGATATAGTTTTTGTTCTCTTCCTCTCCATATAGATTTTTTTTTGTTTTGTTTTAAATCGAGTGAAATTTATAAAAACTAAGAATAGTACAGTGCAGTGCAGAAAATTTTTGAAAAAAAAAATATTTTTCAACTAGGGAAATTTATTTTTACTAATTTTTTTAATTTTTTCTTAAATTCTTTTTTTTGATTAAAATTTGATTTCAATTAATCAAATTCAAAATAAGTTTCAGCGTTGCGTGCAGCAAATAATTTTTGTTAATATATTTTTTTGTTATTCGGTTGTTTATATAATTTTTTATTTCCAAAATGAATATTGGAAGGTTAGCGCAGGACGAGTTGGCGTACGAGATGAAGGTGAGGGGCTTGAAAGTTGAATGCGGAAGAGCTTGAGAGCTTCACGTTTAATCAGACAAGGTTCTTTAGGTATTGGCGAAGTTTATTCCTTTAGCTTTGATGACGATGTAGATGCCGTGAAGGCAAAAATAGAATAGATTAGGGCCCTTTTAGTAAATGTTCCTAAAAATCCGAAGTCCTCGGAATATTTGAAAATAACAATAAACAATGAATGGTGTTTAGGTATGTTAGCTGGAACTCCGTGCGATGGTGAAGAAGAAGAGGATGAAATAAGTGGTGTGAGAAATGATGTTTTGTTGTTGTTGGGTGATTTAACTGGTAAATGTGAGAGTAGTGATGAAGAAAAAGAATTGCCCGTGAAAAGACTCCAGCAATAACTGGAAATCAGCTGAAGATGCCGATAGATCGATCGGCCAACGTTAGTTCCCCCTTTCAATCAAACCCTTCAGTAGGAAGGCAATCTGCTGAACCTGTATTAGTAACACTAGCTGAACCAACACGGGTTGCCAGCAGGGTTGAAATAGTTGATGAGGTAATACCTGAACGAGTGAAGGTGCAAACAAAATGCACAGAAAGAGTGGGAAAGTGGGGAGTAAAGTTTACTGGTGACTCGGACGGAGCATCAGTAAATTCATTCTTATTAGAAGAGATCAACCGTCGTTCACAGGGGAAGGATGAATCTTTCGGCACTTACTTGGCCACCATGAAAAACATTTTTTCGAGGATTATCGGAACCATTGTCAGAGGGAAGGATGCTTTCAATTTTAAAGAAAAATGTAGACCCCTTCTTTCAAATTCAAATCGCTAGTGTCAAACCTAAAACGGTCAAGGAGTTGTCAATTTTAGGTAGAGAGCTAGATAGTTTAAAGGTTAATATCGATTCGTTTACTCCTCCCTCTAAAAGTAGAAATCTGTTGGAACCAGAACGTGGTTACCAACCAAACAAGTCAAGACAACATCGGTGGAAGTTGTCAGTCCAGTTCGAGAAAACCCTTTTCGTCAGGTCGGTAGAGTGTTTAGGTGTTTCAACTGTAACAGGGAAGGGCATTTAGCCAATAACTGTACAGTTCCGAGACGGTGTTTTGGTTGCGGTGCAGTGGGCGTCAATTGTAGAGATTGTCGTCATTGTTCGGGAAAGGGCAACGATCTCTCGGGACAGCAGGCCGTTAGTTAGGTCGCCTGCTGGCGACCAACTGGTAGGTCGTGTACAACTGAGTTTCACATTAGCGGCAAATGGTAGAGATAGAAGGCCATATTTAAGTGTCAACATTTACGGTATTAAATTTTAAGGACTTTTGGATTCTATTGCTTCACGCACAATAATAGGAGGGGATGGAACAAATCCTTGTTGATAGAATGCCAAGTAATACCTAGTCTACCACACCATCTGATTTTGGGTGCTGATTTTTGGGTACTCTCGGGCATAGTCCCGGATTTACGATCGGGATGTGGGATTTTTCGAGTCATTTGGCTTTGATCACAGACATGGTAACTATTAGGGAAAAATCAGATTTAGATAGTAGTGAGAATAGCAAATTAGATTCTGTTTTAGAAGAGCTTTTTAATTCAATGACCGAAGGTTTAGGGTCCACCAATTTAGTTGAACACAAGATTAGAACGTCCGCAGAACCAATCGAGCAGCATTATTATCCGGTTTCACCGGCAATCGGAAAACATATCGATCAAGAACTCCAGGAGATGTTGGAACCTGGAGTGATCGAAAAATCAAATAGTTCTTGAGCATCCCCAATTCTTTTAGTAAAGAAGAAGGATGGTAGTTTTCGGTTCTGCGTTGATTATAGAAAACTAAATGAAGTTACTGACAGGGACGCTTATCCACTACCCTTCATTTCAGCGATTTTGGACAAACTTCGAAACGCGAAGTTTTTGACATCGCTTGATATCAAGTCTGCATACTGGCAGATACCCATGGAGGAAGAATCACGCAAGTACACAGCCTTTACAGTGCCAGACAGAGGACTTTTTCAGTTCAAGAGAATGCCATTCGGCTTACATAATTCTCCTGCGACATGCCAAAGGTTCATAGACGATGTTCTGGGTCCTGACTTGGAACCTTTCGTTTTTGTGTACTTGGATGACATTATCATCGTCACCGATTCTTTCGGAAAACACATAGAAATTCTTCAAGAACTTTTTAAATGTTTAAGAGAAGCGGGGCTGAAAGTAGGTAGAGACAAAGGTAATTTTTGTAGTCCTCCTTTGAAATTTCTTGGGTATGTAGTAGATAAAAATGGACTTCACGTCGATCCTGAAAAAGTAGAAAGCATGTTGAGAATTCCAGCCCCCACAAATGTGAAAGAAATTAGAAGTTTTGTAGGGACTATTTCTTGGTATCGACGATTCGTGCCAAATTTTGCAATTTTATTTAGCCCTCTCTCTTAAGGAAAGGTAAGAAATTTGAGTGGTCACAAAAGCGTGAAGATAATTTTAGTAAAGCCAAAGAGTGTTTGGTTACGGCACCGATTCTGACATGTCCGGATTTTTATCGACCGTTTGTTGTACAAACAGACGTGTAAGACTATAGAATCGAAGCAGTACTTTCTCAAGAATTTGAAGATGGAGAAAAAGCAATTTGTTATATAAGTCGGTCATTAAATAGGAGTGAAAGAAATTACTCCTCGATCGAAAAGGAATGCTTGCCAGTTTAGTGGGCAATTGAAAAGTTATGGCCGTACCTCGAAGGTGCTCGATTTACTGTCGTGACAAATCATAACTCATTGGTCTGGTTAAGTAACCTCAAGAATCCGCAGGGTAGGTTAGCTCGTTGGGCCATTCGGCTCCAACAATTCGATTACAAGATCATCCATCGTAAAGGAAAAGAACATGTCATTCCAGATAT
The DNA here is from genome assembly GCA_951217065.1 of Baccha elongata. Taxonomy (NCBI): domain Eukaryota; kingdom Metazoa; phylum Arthropoda; class Insecta; order Diptera; family Syrphidae; genus Baccha; species Baccha elongata. Next base: position 55,431 of record CATNUY010000410.1, read on the forward strand.
GTTATCGCGAGTAGTTCCAGTAGAAGCTGGAATCTCTGTTGCGGATTTGGACCCTTGGGTGATTAAAATGAAATCCTTGGTAGAAAAGAGCCCTTATGCATACCTATCCTGGAGAGTAGAAGATGGGCGGCTTTATAAATATGTTAAGGTGAATCATGTAGTGGTTCATGAGAAGAAAGAGTTTTGGAAGTTAGTTGTGGGGAAAAGTGATAGAGTTAGAATTTTGAGTGAGTGCCATGATAGTCCATTAGCAGGACACATGGGAGTGAAGAAAACTTTTGCTAGGATAGCAAATATATATTATTGGCCCAAAAAGAGAGCAGATGTTATAAAATATGTTAGGAGCTGTAGAAATTGCCAACAAGTGAAACCTGTTGACGAGAAACCAGTTGTCTTATGACGGAGAGAGTAGGGACTTCAAAACCATGGGAAATGGTTTGCATGGACTTGGTTGGTCCATTGCCGAAGTCATCTATGGGTTTAATTTATATGTTAACTGTGGTGGATTATTTCACAAAATTTCCTCTTTTGTTTTCTCTTCGTTCTGCAACCGCCAAGGCGGTGTGCAAGGACTTGGAAGACAACGTCTTTCTTCTCTTCGGCGTACCCAAATTTATTGTCTGCGATAATGGTCCTCAGCTCCCTAGTAAAGAACTAAAGGCGCTTGGCGAAGCGTATGGATCAACTCTTCGGTTTAATGCGCACTACCACCCACAGGCACCATGGTACCAACAACCATAGGTGTACTCAACCAGCGTTTTGCAAAAGTGACAATTTCTTACAGGCGATATATACAGGGTGATTGGTATAAGATGCACCAGAAAGCTTGAGCATGTAGGTGGGGTTAAGAAAAGAAAAAAATCGTAAGGAAGGGGGTCTATTTCCCCCCGTTTAGCCGGGAAGGGCGATTTTCTAAAAACTTGTTTTAAATCAGAAAAAAATTATTTAAAAACAACGGTGAATGATACAAAACCTTGTTATATCTTTTTGGCAAGCCAGAAAACTACTCTTTTATTTTATTTTTAAATTTAGTTGTTTAAGTGAACAGTTGTAAAAAAATTAATTTTCAAACTCGAAATTTTGAAAAAAAAAATTAAAAAAAAAATTTAATCTAATTTTTTTCAAAATTTTATGTAATTAAATATTAGTTTTATTTTCAAAATTCAATGCTCTTATTAATTTTTAGTCAAAAACAGAAAACCGGATGCCAAAATGTATCTTAGTTTTTGAGAAATTAAAAAAAATTAAAAGTAAAACTAGTAAGTAAAGTAAAAAGTTAATTCGTTTTTTTTATTATTTGATTAAAATCGGATGATATGTAATAAAAAATAAAAAAGGGATAGTTCTCTAATTAATAATTGACCTGAGGAGGTCAAATTTGGGTAAACCAAAAAAAAAAGTGTTTTTCTTGGAAAAAAATACTTCTAGTTTTTCTTAATTTCTCAAAAATAAAGAAACATTTTGGCATCCGGTTTTCTGTTTTTGACTAAAAATTAATAAGAGCATTGAATTTTGAAAATAAAAATAATAGTTAATTACATAAAATTTTGAAAAAAATTAGTTTAAAATTTTTTTTTTCAAAATTTTGAGTTTGAAAATTAATTTTTTTAAAACTGTTCACTTAAACAACTTAATTTAAAAATTAAATAAAAGAGTAGTTTTCTGGCTTTCAAAAAAAATACAACAAGGCCTTGTATCATTCACCGTTGTTTTTAAATAATTTTTTTCTGATTTAGGTCAACGTTTTAGAAAATTGCCCCTCCTGCCTAAGCGGGGGAAAATAGACCCCCCTCCCATACGATTTTTTTCTTGTTCTAACTCCACCTATACGCTCAAGCTTTTTGGTGCACCTTATACCAATCACCCTCTATAATTAGAAGTAACGAGAGTGAAAGGCGTGCCAGCGGATGAGCTGTAGAAATTCACTTACAATTCTTGGATAAAATTGAATGCCTATACTTAAGGCTAACGAGTGTGACGTTTTTGTCAAGATAGATATCTTGATGGCCATGGGCCCTTCCTAAAAATATTATTAATATATTAATTTTTTGGAAGAATGGAACATTAACGTTTTTTTTTTGTAATTTTAACTTGTAGTTTAAAAGGTCTATCGGGATTATTAGAGTAGATTTTGAGTTTTTAAGATTATGCCTTCTTCACTCTTCTCAAAAATTGTTTGATGAAAAAGATTGTTTCGCGTTTCGAATCACGAGTAGATAATTAAGTAACTGGGAGAATGCCCAGCAGGAATCTTTTCCTTAAATTTTGTTCTTTTAAATTTTTCTCGAAAAAATTGTCCGAACTCGGCCATGAAGAATTCGTCAAGTTTTGGGACAACTCAAACAACTTGATGAATTCCGTGAATGTTAAATGAGAGTAAAGATTCGTTAGGAATTCAACAACGGTGGGGCTGGAAAGTAAGAAAAGCTTCCACGCTACCGATATAGTCAAAAAGATCACTTCTGGTTGAGCTAGATTAACAAGAGGTTGATCAAAATGAAAAATAAAGAAAGAGTCGAGAAAATTTAAAAGTAGACAAATTCGAGAAGGAGATTGGTAGAAAAGCAAAAATTTTAGAAGATATAGTAGAGAGTGAGTCGAGGCGGGATAAACAAAAAATTGCAAATCGAGATTGGACAGTGAAATAATTAAAAAAGCTAAAAATATTCAATTAAATATCATTTTATAAGTAAATATAGTTACTAGTTGTAAAAAAAAAAAATAAAAAAAAAAGCAATATGAGTTGCGCTGTTAAATGGTGTGAAAACAGCATTTCTAAGGCAACAGGAAAGATTTCTTTTCACAAGGTAGGTAGGTAAGATGGCGGTTTCGCAGAACAACTGTTCCGAAGAAACCCAATTAGCGCAGAAAAGCGCCGTTTTGATACCATAACTCGTTTGACCTAATTTTTTGTTTTATAGTGGTAGTGACTGTCAAGCTATGGGGATCAGTTTTTGGTCTGTGCCCGCAGTCCCAAGGGAAGAACCCAGCTCACACTATGTGCTGGGTGGTTCCATTTGGACTGAGAGTCGACCAATTAACTTTACACTAGATCTATATGAGGCTAGGCCCGTTCAAAGGCAAGGCACACCTACCAGGTGTAAATCCGTGTTTTGATGCTTTCGCCAAAAAATAGAGTAAGTGCTAGTCCGAAAAGCCAGTCTTAAAAGGAAGTTCCAGAGTGAGTGAGTGCTTTGAGAAGCTAAGGGGACCAGTTTTTGGTCTGTGCCCGCAGTCCCAAAGGAATAAATTAGCTCACACTGTGTGCCAGGTGGTTCCATTTGGACTGAGAGCCTGCCCAATAACTTTACACTAGATCTATATTAGGCTAGCCCCGATCAAAGGCAATTTATACCTACCAGGTATAAATCAGTGCTCTGATGCTTTCGCCAAAAATAGAGCAAGTGCTAGTCCGAATAGCCAGTCCTAAAGGGATGTTCCAAAAACTTCAAAGGTGAAAGTTGAAATAGAGATATTTCTTGGTTTGTTAGAGCCAACTGGTGCTGTTGAGTAAAATCATTTATCCTTTTGTAAAATCATTTATCGGTAAAATCATTTATCCTTTTGTTCGACAGCACATTTAGGTTGTCGAGAAACAGACTAACGAATGCCTGGAGGCGAGACCTAGCCAGGGCCGGACAGTAGCAGAGGAAATGCTCAATAGTTTCCTTCTCTAGCGGATTTCTTCAACTACGACAGTAGCTGTTGAAAGGTATTTCTTTTCACAAATGAGTATTGCTTTATTTAGAACATTAAGGCCGTGTGCGAACAGCGTTAAAATTTTATCCTCTGGCTAATTTTTGATGTTTGAGTTGAGGTGAATAAGTGTTTAGCTTTTGGGTGTGCGAACTAGATTAAATGGGATTTCTTAACACATGCTTTTTTTAAATTTCCCCACTAGAATTAAAAATTTCCCTTTCTTATTACTACGGAGAAATGAATAGGTAAGACATTGTTTTTTCAATTTATAAAAAAAAGTCTGCAACTCAAGCAATCGGCGAGCGTTGAAATTTTTTAAATGTTGTATAGGATTTTTGGCTGATGTTAAAATACAATTTCCAAAACCGCAACCTGCAAAAAATCGTCACTTTTTTGCTTATTTCGACTATAATTTCTTTATTTTACATTTTATCGAAAAAAAAACTCATAACAAAACTTGTAGAAAACTAAATTTTCTACAAGTGTGATATAGAAAGTTTATTTGTAAGATCTATGATTCATACAAAATCCAAATCAAGTGGCTCTATTTGTTTTGCGTTAAGGAATTACTTTTTTTCGATAAAATGTACCAGGAAGAAGTTATAGTCGGAATTAGCCGATTTTGTGCAGTTTTTTCCTGATAGCAAAGGGGGCTGAGGGGGTGTGGTGTGGAAATTGTTTTTTTTTCTCACCAAACATCCTATGCAACATATCAAAAATTTAGAATCACCCGATCTTTTGTAGGTTAAATTCTCTTTATTTGCTGTTCTATAAAATTCCCTACAAAACAAACTAAAAACGCAAATTTGAAATTTCAAAAACCAATTTATTAAAGATTTGCAATTTCATAATTGTGGCTATTCTAAATTCTGTTTTGTTAAATAAGTAAAACAGAACTACTCTGTAAAATAATTAAAATTATGTGAAGTATTAACACGGTACAGAACACTGGTTTGGCAGACGAACTTCAAAAAAAAAACAACAAATTTGTTTCACAATAGAAATGTTAAAAAAGTATTATCGGTTAATTTAAGTAATTGTTCGTTCATAACACAGTTTAATTGAGCAGAATTCACAAAAACACAACGGGGATATTTGACGTCAACATAAAAACAAACGAAAATAAGTACAAATGAAACGAATCCAACAAAACACACGTCACACTGGTTTTTGGCAGCTGAACTTCCAAAAGAAAAATAAAAAATCTGTTTCACAGAATAGAATAGTAAAAAATCAGTTATTTATTATTAGTTCGTTAAATATTACAGTTATATAAAACACATTTCACCAAAACACAAAACGAAAAATTCGATAATACTCGAACAAACACAAATAAATGCAAATGAAAGCAATGCAACAATCAAAACAAACACATTACGCCGACTTTCTCTCACTCCTTCATAAGCATAGAAAATTATCCACTGGCTAAAATGTTAGCCTGCTCCAGAGCAGGCTAAATTTTTGAAGTTAATATTCACCACACTGGTGTTATAATTTAGCCAATGGATAAAATTTTAACGCTGTTCGCACACGGCCTAAGAAGCGTAAAGTATTGTTTTATACGTATTTTCAATATTGAAAATTTCGCACCCCAACTGTCAAATTTAATGACAGAGACAAAACCAGGGATGCATTAATCTTAAGTTTTTTAAATGGTTATTGAAAGGCCCAGATGTGTCGGGCGCCTGTAGTACAAAAAATTAAGAACTGTACCGAATCTTGTTTTAGATTCTGTAGAAGAACTGGAGGCGAAAGTAAGCACTTTTGAAACGGCTCTGAATGTTGCATTCAAAGCTTCCTGTCCAGTTAGGTACAGTAAAAAAACTTTCCCTCCATGGTGGAATGAAGATCTCTCAAATCTTAGGAAGATTACAAGAAAGACCTTCAATATCTGCTACGTTAGCAAACAATGGCAACCGTACAAGGACTGCCTCAAAGATTACAAAAAAGCGGTATCCTCAGCCAAAAGGCTGGCTTGGAAAGAATACTGTGAATCAATTGAAAATATAAAAGACTCTGCTAGGCTAGGCAAAATACTGTCAAAACAACACTCATATCCATCTCTCCTCAAAAAGGAGGATGGTACCTGGACAGTGGATTCAGCCGAATCTCTAGAGGCTTTAATGACAACCCATTTCCCAGGCTGTAAGGATTACAGCCTAGTAACAGACAATGCCCTTAGTGCTCAGTCAGAACACTTAGAAAATATTCATGGTATTATAACCAAGGAAAAGATTTCCTGGTCTATTAATAGCTTCTCCCCATACAAATCTCCAGGTGTAGATGGCATTATTCCCATAATGCTACAGAAGTTGCATAACACGGCTGTACCCTGGTTAGAAGTATTCTTTACAAATTGCTTCCGGTTTGACTACGTCCCCAAGTCGTGGAGACAAGTTAAAGTTATTTTCATTCCGAAGGTGGGGAGACGGGGACACGAAGCCCCAAAAGACTTTAGGCCCATCAGCCTCACTTCCTTCGTCATGAAAACACTAGAAAGATTAATTGACATATACATTAGAGGGATTTTAGATAGAAATCCTCTTTCCAAATCACAACACGCCTACCTTAAGGGAAGGTCCACGGAAACGGCTCTTCACGAGGTGGTGCGCACCATTGAAAAAACAATTCAATATAAAGAATATACCCTTGCAACCTTCCTTGACGTCGAGGGAGCTTTCAATAACGTTCTTGCTAATTCGATTCAGGGATCTCTTGTCAAGTTCGGCGTCGATGCTTACATTACAAAATGAATTTTATCCATGTTAAGATCAAGAATCATTCAAGCAACGTTGGGTAATGATCACATTATTAAACTCGTAGATAGGGGTACACCTCAGGGAGGAGTTCTATCCCCCTTACTATGGTTGCTTGTCATGGACACAATCCTTTGTGAACTGGACAACTGTGGTGTAAAGGCGGTGGCGTATGCGGATGACCTGGTGGTTATGACATCAGGGGCGTTTCCTACAGTGATAAGTGATATCATGAAAACTGCCTTGAAAAGAGTTGACATCTGGGCTACTAGTTGTGGACTAGGTGTCAATCCAAATAAAACCGAATTGATGCTCTTCACCACTAGGACTAAAATTCCCCCCTTCACCCTACCCCAGTTGAACGGTCACACTCTTTCTCTATCAACAAAAGCTAAATACTTAGGAGTTATTCTGGACCCTAAGCTTAGCTGGAAAATCAATATCGAAGAACGTGTGAAGAAAGCAAGTATAGCCTTCTATGCTTGTAGTAAAACTTTCGGGAAAAAATGGGGTCTGAAGCCTAAAATGATTTTATGGACTTACACAGCTGTAGTTCGTCCAATTCTAACATACGGATCGATCGTATGGTGGCCAGCCCTAAGTAAAAAATATAATATAGACAAACTGAAAAAGATTCAAAGAACAGCCAGCATAGGTTCCACAGCTGCAATTAGATCTTGCCCAACCGATGCCTTAAGCGTTATTATTAATCTTTTGCCTCTAGACCTTCACATCAAATACATGGTATCCTGCAGTGCAACCAGACTTAAAGAAGCAAGCTGTTGGGCAGAAAGACCCTATGGTCATGGACAAATTTTAAAACTGTTGCCGATAGATCTTCGCTCAGTCCATATTGACTACCAATACCCTTGTCTTGACTTTGATAAAAGTTTCAATGTGCTTTTTCCTACCAGAGACGAATGGAAAAACGATACGGTGACAAATGAATATGACACCACAATTTTCACTGACGGTTCAAAGATGGTTGACGGAGTTGGGGTGGGTGTTTACTCCGACAAACTTAAAATTAGTCAATCGTTCCGCCTGCCCGACGCTGCCAGCATATTTCAAGCTGAAGTGCTTGCTATTAAGGAAGCCTGTAGGATACTCAAACAAAAAACAATATCTAACCATAATATTCACAATGTAGCCATTTGTATAGATAGCCAAGCTGCAATTAAGGCAATTAACAGCTGCCTGGTGTCTTCAAAGATAGTTCATCAATGCAGAGCAGAGCTCTCAGGTTTCAGTGATAGTATAAAAATTTCTCTCGTATGGGTCCCAGGCCATAGCGACACCAAGGCAATGAACGAGCAGATGATCTTGCTAGGCAAGGATCAGCCCTTCTCGTCTCTCAGGCGGAATCAGTAGATCTTCCACTGGGCTTCGTGAAGGGCAGAATATATGACCATTTCCTTTCAGAATCAACAAAGAGGTGGCAAGGTTTGGCAACCTGTAAAATAACTAGAAAGATATGGCCAACCTTTGACAAAAACAGATCGAATGATTTAATAAAACGAAACAGAATAGACACGGCCAGGGTCGTTGCAATCGTCACTGGCCATTGGCCAATAGGCGAACACGCAGCTAAACTGCGCATACCTTTTAACAGCTACTGCCGTAGTTGTAGAAATCCGCTGGAGAAGGAAACTATTGAGCATTTCCTCTGCCACTGTCCGGCCCTGGCTAGATCTCGCCTCCAGGCATTTGGTAGCCTGTTTCTCGACAACCTAAACGTGCTGTCGAACAAAAGGATAAATGATTTTACCGCTTTTCTCAACAGCACCAGTTGGCTCTAACAAACCAAGCAATATCTCTATTTCAACTTTCACCTTGGAAGTTTTTGGAACTTTCGTTTAGGACTGGCTATTCGGACTAGCACTTACTCTATCTTTGGCAATAGCATCAGAGTACTGATTAATACCTGGTAGGTATAAACTGTCTTTGAACGGGCTTAGCCTCATATAGATCTAGTGTAAAGTTATTGGGCAGGCTCTCAGTCCAAATGGAACCACCCAGCACCCAGTGTGGGCTAGGTTCTTTCCTTGTGACTGCGGGCACAGACCAAAAACTGGTCCCCTTAGCTTTTCAAAGCACTCACTCACTTTCCATTTCAACTTTCACCTTTTAAGTTTCTGGAACTTACCTTTAGGAATAGCTTTTCGGACTAGCACTTACTCTATCTTGTGGCGAAAGCATCAAAACACGGATTTACACCTGGCAGGTGTACCGCCTTTGAACGGGCCTAGCCTCATATAGATCTGGTGTAAAGTTAATTGGTCGTCTCTCAGTCCAAATGGAACCACCCAGCACACAGTGTGAGCCAGGTTCTTCCCTTGTGACTGCGGGCACAGACCAAAAACTAGTCCCCTCAGCTGAACAGTCACTACCACTATATCACAAAAATTAGGTCAAACGAGTTATGGTATCAAAACGGCGCTTTTCCGCGCTAATTGGGTTTCTTCGGAACAGTTGTTCTGCGAAACCGCCATCTTACCTACCTACCTACCTAGTACAAAATAAATTTATTTAAATAGGTACTTTTTCATAGTTTCTTTTTTTAAGTATTTTACTAGTAAGCGTTTGTTGTTTTGTCAAGATATAAGTTTTGTCTTATTCGTCGGTATAATACGTTCGTGCTGTGGTCAATGTTCAGTGCAATTTTCATGTGTGTGCAATGAACGAGCTCAAGTAACGTTATTTTATTCATTATTTTCAAGATTTCCCGTAGCTGAGTGGAAGAAAAATCTATTTTAGAAAACAAAATCTTTCATAATTATGCTTTCTAAAATTTCAGTTTGCGCCCCCGAAAATTTCCATCGTATTGCGTTTTGACCAGTTTCCACCCTGTCGCAGAACGTTTGAGTTGGTTATATTATTTAAAAAAGTGGGGCATTATTTTTTCAGAACAACCGTTCCTGTATTTCTTTTTCATTGGCGTACGTTCATAGTACGAACGTAATTTTTCACTCTGTACGAGAATCGTTTTTTAGAATGTAATGGTTTATACGTCAAAATGAAAGCTAAAACATTTGGCTGAATTCACATTATTTTCCACCGATAACGAAAAAAGTAAATCAAAGACGGATATGAATACCTACTTCAATTCATTTATTTAAGTTGCATTCTTACAGTACATTTTTTCTTTGATAGAAGTCATTAAAGCTATATGTTCTGTTACTCACGAGATATCTTTTCACCTCGTTAAAAACTTAAACGATTAATTCCTCTCTTATTGCATATAAAAAAAAGGGCTTCTGTAAGTCGATGTGATATGGTCAATACTCCATCTCATTTCAACTGGAAATGTCATTGAAAAGCGAAGAAACATTAAGTTTTATAAGTTGCTAAATATTAAATTTACCGGAAGTCAGACCAGAAAAGGTAAAATAAAAATGTTCGAGGAAAGTTAAACGGTGTTTCCACGATCTAGATTTCATAGAATGCTATCTTGGCATTCTATTAAAATTTCTATGAAATCTTCCTCGTGCAGACAACGTGTTAAGCCTTTTTTAATATTTATATGGACCAATTTTAATCCGTCTGTATTTCAGCAATCACTGAACCGATTTACACGGTTCATATGCTGTTGGATATAGTCGTGAATGTCGTGAAACCTATATTTTAGGACAAATGTCAACGGTTTGGCTAAAAAACAACACCAAAGCACTTCTGGAACTCAAAAAAATAGGAGAAAACATATTTATTCTCAATGTGTTTTTCAAAATACTTTATTATTATTATATATAGCAATAGAAAATTCTTTTTGTAAAGTCTTCTTTGTTTCAATTATATTCTGAATGCTACCACAGATGTAGCAGTAGCAGTACGCCGGCACAGCCAAGCTGCGCGAATTTTTTCTTGTCTTAACTCCACCTACACGCTCAAGCTTTTTGGTGCACCTTATACCAATCACCCTGTATTAAAACCTATTAAATACTTCTTAAGTGACTAATTCATGTTTCACTAAAAATTTGTTTGTAGTATCCAGTGTATCATCAAATTTCTTTTCATATTTCAATGCATTTTTTTATTTTAAATAAAATAAATCATTTCGGTGTTGTTTTTGTGTTTAAAGCAATATTATTCATTCTTAGAAATATACAAACCATCAAAGTTAATTATTTTAAGGAAATATACTGTTAGGTTTCTTAGGTTCGTTTTATTAAATAAAACTTATTTCCGTTTTAATACAACTCAATTTACGTCTTTTTACTTTTAATTCCACTTAATATATCAAAACACTCTTTATTTCCTTTTTACTTTCTTTATTTTAAATTCATCACTTTCATATTACCGACTTGTACACGGCTAATTTCAATTTTAAACTAACTTCTTGCCGAATGATGCGCTCGTATATATAGTGGCTGCACCATTCAGCACCCCGCTTTAGAATCTTCTAGTGGAGTGCCAGTCAGAGTCTTCTGGAGCTTTCTAGTCTATGGTCTTTCGTTAAAAAAATGGCGTTTCGTTAACTTTGTTGTACAGCGGCATTTCTGGCTGTCACTTTAAGTTGGAATCACAATGGTGAGCTTACGCATCGTAAAACAAAAAATAGAACGGAGAACATCTTATAAAAACACGTTACATTGCACTCCTCATTGTTCGCCCCGAATAATACACTGTAGCAGTATAGCCGGCCAATGTGAAGAACTTTTGGCTTGCCTCTTAGACCTCGCTGAATTCGGTAAATCACATCATTGATCCTTGTAACAACATGGTAAGGTCCTTCCCAGTTTTGTTGAAGTTTTGGTGACAGTACTTTTTGTCGATGAGGATTATACAGCCATACTAGATCTCCCTCATGTTAAGGTTTCGTTGCGGCGTTTGCATCATAGCGTGTTTTCAGTCGGTCACTAGCTAGCTTTATTTTAGTCCTTGTCCTCTCATGGATGTCAGTGAGTTTTTCCTTTAGGCAATCCACGTATTCCTCTTCATTTCGTTTTTCGCCCGTTGGACATCCGAATTTAATTTCGCTAGGCAACCGGATATTTGTACCGAATACGATTTCTGATGGAGTGTGACCAGTTGTGCTGAGCACCACATTTCGGTATGCCATTAAAACTAGAGGAATGTGTTGGTCCTAGTCTCGTTGGAGGTCACCTACTACTTTGGAAAGCTGTTCTTTGAGAGTCCTGTTGAAACGTTCAACCATTCCGTCAGACTGCGGATGAAGTGGTGTTGTTCTCGTCTTCTTGATGTCAAGGAGCGAACAGACCTCTTGAAAGATTTTGGATTCGAAGTTCCTTCGTTGGTCAGAATGGAGCTCCATAGGAACACCGAACCTGCTGACCCAATTGTACACAATCTGATCCACAACTGTCTTCGCTTCTTGGTTTGAAATGGCAAACGCCTCAGGCCACTTGCTGAATTAATCCTTGACCACAAGAATGAATCGGTTTCCACTGTTAGACTCATGAAGTCTGCCTGCAATATCGATGGAAAAGCTTTCAAAAGGTGCTCCAACGTTGTACTGTTGCATTTTACTCTGTAGTTTTCTGCCTGGTCCCTTGGTGGCTGCACAAGTGATGCATTTTCTGCACCATTTTTCCACATCGTCTTTTGCATGCAGCCGGTAGAAACGTTCTCGAATTTGCTCGAGAGTTTTGTTGATACCCAAATGGCCTGCAGAAGATCCATCATGCATCTCACGTAGAATGTCATTAACATTTGTATGGGACACAACAAGCTGCATCACATAGGTTTTTCCATCTGAGGGATCCCATCTTCGTTTGAGCAAACCTTCCTGCACATAAAGGGAATTCCATTGTGCCCAATAGACTTTGAGAGTCGGACTTCTATCAGAAATGACTCCTCATTCTGGTTTCTCTTCTTGTTCTTTCCATGCAAGAATGGGTTCGATGTCCAAATCTTCTTGCTGAGCATTCCTGATTTCCTCGTTACTCCAGCCGCCAATATGTTCAACTCTTGTTCACTGTATGGCAATAGATTCCTTTTCTTCCTGGCGAGTGCAATGCTTGCAGTCTTGGTTACATGTCCGACGAGATAGGGCATCTGCATTCCAGTGTAGTTTTCCTTTTCGATGTTGGATTTCATAGTCATATGTCTGAAGTCTCTCGATCCACCTGGCTGCTTGACCTTCTGGATTTTCAAAATTCAAAAGCCATCTTAGCGCTCCATGGTCCGTCCGTAAAAGGAACCTCTGTCCATAGATGTATTTATGAAAGTGTTTTGTGGTCAAAACCAAAGCAAGACGTTCTCTTCTGGTGTAGGAAAAATACCTCACTACCAACTTTGTCATTCATTTTCTATTACAAACTAAAAGTATTCCATTCCAAATGAGAGAAAAACAGTAAGGTAGAAATCCATACATCAGAAAATATACGGTGTAGAGATAGACGGTAAACAAAAGTTAGATCATGTAGATAGGCAGATAGATTGGTAGTACGTAACGACAAGTATCTCTGAAAGGCAGTAGAGTAAACATAAAGGCTAGATAGTTGCCATAAGTACATTCGAAAAAAAAGTCAATCTCAGCAAAGAAGGGTACCAGCGAAAAGCAATTTTAGGAAAAGTAATGTCTAGGATGTCAATGAGGGGTAGAGAAATGTTTGGAAACACCACCAGAGGCCATAGGCAGGTATATTTCTGTTAAATAGACAGCGCCAGACAAAATTTAGAAAAATAAAGTCAATTAGATTTGAAAGTGACATTAGAAATAGAAACGTCAAACAAGATGGAAAGGAGAAATAAACGTCAAATCTAATGATTTAAAAATACTGCGACAAGGAATTTGTAGATACAATAAACTTCTTTAATTTAACACCAGAGTCAAATACTTTTTGGGTACGACAAAAAAAAATTACAACTAACATTGTTAGCCAGAGTTAGCAGTAAATTTAAAGATTTTCTACAATAATCAAGCAGATATACTCTAATCAGATATTTGAAGTCAAATTAAATTTCCTAGACCCGAAAGATGAGAAAACCCTTTTGGATAAATAGTACCCGAACTCACTACTAGAGTAGAAAATAGCATCTCAACATTGTAAAACATTACATAGAAATTCGTACTTCACGGTACAGATTAATTCATTATTTATTAATTGTTTTTTTTTGCGTAAAACATCATGTCATTACGAAGTCCTAAAATGTGTAACAAATATTCATTTGGGTACAAACCTTGAAAACTAAACGGTAAGGCAGCGTCACGAATGCTATTCGTTAACACCCGAACGCACCCCAGAAATGAAATATTATAACATAACCATTTTGTCAGTGGAGAAGTACTCTCCAGTATCAAAGATTATCTAATGAAGATAAAAATCTGTCGTTACCTCCGTCCCTCCGGTTACCCAATGTTTAGATTTTTTGCATTTCGCGTCTATGAATACGTGTGAAGTTGGTGACGTGGACCAATAACAAATCAAGGAAGATTTTGTTGTTTTGACAGTTCAATTTTTTTCTTTTGTTATTTTAGTAAATTTCATTTGTCTTTTTGTAATATTTAGCAACAAAATAATAATAATACATGCTATCAATATTTGAAATAATATTTTTAAAAACAAGTCTGAATTGTTTTTATTAATTAATTTCCCTTAAAACAACAAAATGATTTTCCTCAGAAATCAAAAGGAATCGCTACGCTCGATGCCACTTGAAAAGAAGAATTTTAAACATTAAATGCCAGTGTTGAGAATCTTGTTTAAAATATAGAATGCATATTGATTTATCCATATTTGCTGTATTATTTTTATTTTCATAAATGTTTTTGGATGTTTTTTAAATGTCTTCCAAATATTACAGATTTTTTTTTTAATACGCAACACGGCAATTATAGTTCATGATTATTTTACGTTTCCCCTTAAAATCATGAGCTGTGGTGGATTTCGATCATGAATTGAGGTAGGATTCTCCCGAATAAGGGTGTGTTCATAAATGTACGCTAAGCTAAGATCACACTTGTATTTTTAGCTGGTACTATTTTAGCCCGCAAATCTCGTAATAGAAGCAAAACAGCAACTTGTATTTTCATTTCGTGTTTTTTCAATTTTTATATCCTTGTACTTTATTTACGTATCTAAACTTTTTAAGACACGAAACAAATGCAAGATCAGATACAGCTTTGCTTATTCCCGGTTTATAGCTAGGTTATAGCATTGAGTTTATAAACATAGAGAAATCAAGATGGTTTCAAACTCACCGAAGTAGATGTCGCTAAATGATCATATCGAGTAATTATTATTGCAATAATTCCATGTAACGAACATCCCTCAACCCCAACCGAACATTTTTTTTTCTGTATACATTTGTATTTGTTTTTCTTTATTTCTCTTGCCTTTTAACTCAAGAATAATTGCTACTAGAGTAAAAAAACACAAGTCGATAGTAACGACATCCTACGAGCAAAGTTTGAAACATCCACATGACTTCTCTATGTTATAAACTCAATGGTGCAAAATTATAGTCAACCTATATTAAAGGAATTAACGTCACACCACTTAACATTATTTCAATTTTAGAACAGTTGTCTATCTTTTACTCTAGAATAATCACTTTTTTAACTTCCAGTTATTTATTCCACTGAAAGGGATTGTTGATGAATTTATGCAGTATTTGTGCGTAGTTACATTCCCCAAAAGCGATTTCAAGAGAGTGAGCTGTCAATCTATCAGAGATTTTATTGTGCTGCATTAAAAATATAATATCGCATTAAAAATATATATCGGAAAAACGTATTTTTAACCAATTTTCACTAAATTGCTTTTAGTTTCGAGTTAAATCGACTATAATTTTGCGCCAATGGTTATAGTTATTAACAAAAACAATCTTTAAATTATGAAAACAATGAAAAATTATTTTTTTTTACATTTACGCGTTTATAGAATCAGTAGTAAAAAGAGACTGTATGCCTTTTAAACTTATTTTCTGGATTCAAATTGCTTAAGTAAAATGATAACTGATGTGTTTGAAACAGTAAAAAAACGGAAAAAATATTCTATGTTATTATTGTCATCGATTCACTTCCATATTTTGTACAAATAATATGAATGGTACTAATGTCGATTTCAATGGGGCCAAAAAATAGTTCAATTGAAGGGAATTCGTTACCTTCTTTTCTTTTTATATCGAAACAAACAAACAAACGAAAATGCAAATACAAATATTGTATTTCTCATTATAAGCCTAACTTTAACTTGTGAGTCACCAGTGTATAAAGAGCCTAACCAACAAACAAACAAGTTTATGAACAGACCCAAAAAGTTTGAATCTTGTTTAAAAACTCTAGAAGTTTAAATATAAAATGCATATTGATTTAACCAGTATTTGCGGCATCAGATTTATTTTAATAAATGTTTCTGAATGTTTTTAAACGCATTGTAAATATTACAGATTGCTTTAAAACACTCACTTCTCTTGTTTTATTAAATAAAATTTCAATACGTAACACGGCAATCAGTTCATGATTTTTTTTAAGCTTCACGTTTCCCCTTAAACTCATGAGCTGTGGTGAATTTCGTTCATGAAATGAGGTGGAATTCTCCCGAATAAGGATATGTTAATAAATGCACGCTAAGCTATGATCACACTTGTATTCGATTTTAGCAAAATCGTAACTTATGTATATATATTTATTGGAAACATATTTTTATTTCGTGTTTTTTCAAAGAATATTTTAGTTTCTTTCATATATTTTTGGGTTCGGGAGACGGATGCTTTAAAAAGCTTTAAAAATTTGTTTGTATGTATTATGTTAATGGAAAATAAAGTTGTGTCTAAATCTAATCATTGTATATAAATTTCTTTAGTACAATCCTGGAGCAGCGCTATCTAAAGAAACTTGTGAACCGCACATTTGGAGGTTCTTTCATTTACTAAGTGTCTATTCTGTTACCCTAACAATAGTCGTCAACAAAACAATTTAACAATATTTAATGTACTTTATTGGCTCTAAAATCCATATTTTCTTGACAAGAGTCGTAAACAAAACAAAAATCATATATGTTTACGACTGTTGTCAAGGTAACAGAATAGACAAGTAGTAAATGCACGAACCTAAAAATGTGTTATTCACAAGTTTTTAAGATGGCCAGGCGGTGATTATTGAGCATGAAAATACTATAGAAATGTATATACAATGATCTAATCTAAACAAAATTAATATTGGCTTTTTGTGCGAATAACACTGTTTGATAATTTCTTAATATTAAGAGTTGTAATGAAATTTAAATTTTTTTCAGAATGTTTCTTCTTGTAATTGGCACTTTAAACAAATTATTTCAATTATTTCTTATATATTCTTGTATAATATATATTGAACTAGAACACAACACCAAAAATAATGTTTCAAAAATGATGGCGCTGCATGAATGTTTGCATATCGTGTACTAGGAAACCACATTTAAATGTCAAATAGTGTGCAGTGAAACATTTGACTACATGCCGTATACTAGCCATACGTAAGCACCAAATATATGTGCATTCTTATGTAACCACATCGAATGCAACCCTTCTGGTTACATTTGCCGAAATATTGGTGGCTTTAACAACATCGCTTAATGGTGCGCTAGTAACACAAATACACCATTGGTACGGGACGTCAGAGACACATTCTCATGTGGTTTTTTACATTCCGTGTACTACATCCTTAAGTTTTGCTTTTAGTATTTTTGTTGTATATGATTCAACCTTCTAAATATTAGGTACTAATATTTCAATGGAGGGAAATTTCTTATCCCAAATTTCTTTTTATACCGAAACAAACAAACGAAAACGCAACTAGTGAGGTAATGAGTTACTGGTGTAGGAACAGCCTAACCAAAAAATAAACGAGTTTGTGAACAGACCCAAATAGCTGATGATTTTGAAAAAGGCGGGAAAATGAATCCACCACTCAGCTTAGGTGAGAGTGTGTGCAGTTTTCCTTTGTTCTCACGCACACTTTCTCACCTAAGCTGAGATCAGCTGATGTCGAAGCTTGTAGGTAACGTCAAATAAAATGACAGGATTACCTCTCTGTTAGCTCCTCTGTTCCAGTATAGAGACTATCTGGTTAAATTCGAACAGCATCCGAGCCGTAGTCAAGTTTTCTTGTGCTTTCTTTTTAATTTTGTCCTTTTTCCGAGAAAGTTGATGCCTTAAGATAAACTTAAAATATATATGGATTTGTGTCTTACAACATGCAATAAAAGATTCTTAAAATACGAATGAAAAAGTGAGTAAGTTTAGAAAGATAGCAATGAAGATAAAAAAAAAAAAACAATTCATATGTTATTCTATAGGGCATGTTGTAGGAGGTTCGGTGAAACACGAGAAACTTTCTGGAAGAAAAAGATAGTGGCAAAATTAAAACAAAGGAGTAATTTCTAGAAGCGGAAACCTTTAAAATAAAAACAACATAAAACATATGCAAAAATAACACCAAAAACGAAAAATTAATACCAGGTAGCGCAGTGGCACGATCGTTCTTTTGTACCTAAAGTTGTGACTACATACATTCCGTTTGGTGTGGTCTCGTAGAGCACATTCTTAGTCGACCTATCCGTCGCAGGATTTCCACATACAACCATAAAACAAAAAAACGACACAAAGGCTACCTGGTTTTTGTGCAGTAAGGGCCAACGGAAATTTTAGGATTAAGGCTGACTATATAACGAAGCACATTTCGTCGCTGGTGAAAGATTGTGAGACGACATTATATGTACATATGTGCTAGGCAGATGTGCCAAGCTAAGTTACTAAGTCGAGCAGTAGCAGCATTTCATGACATACAAGGACGTCGTCAATGCGGCTAGACGAAATACTTGTATTTATTGAAGAATAGGCTGGGCATGTTACTTGGGACTTGATGTGGCAGTAACAGTACCAGATCCCGTTTTTCGTGGCGCTACATTTTGGAAGAAGATTACAGTAGTGAATAAAATCCAGGTTATTAAATACAAATAACCGACACGAGGTATTTTTGATAATTCATGAAATTTGCAAAATTAGTTGTGCACATAGTAAAAACTCAATAGGAGTAAAATAAATAGTTTTTGAATCCTAAAGAAATTACAAATTTAAAAATAGTTAAAATCAAGAAAAATTGATTTATAGTAATAAACTTGATATAAGTCATAGAAAACTAATCTTTGAAGCATAAATATAGGTGGAAAAGTAATTCAACCTTTTATCACTTACAATCCTTACTCAGTACTTACCTGTGACGTTCGTCGAAATATGTAATAGAAAATTTTGTTAGTTCGCCTATTTGAAAATCAAGTTAATATAATGAAAATTTTAAATTTGATTGAAATACATACCGTGTTATATTTTAAAGCCTTCAGCTAAAAATTTAGAAACAATTTAAAGCTAAATCTTGTCAAAATTAATTATATTTTATATCAAAGTACATAGTACCTACTTGTTAAAGTCCTTGCATATTGCCGAAAGTTTGAGTAGGTATAGAAATATTTGTTGGTTTTGAACTAAATTCAATAATTTTGATAATAATTTTCAATAACGTGACGCTTTGTGATACGTGTTAATGTCGTGCATTTAAAATTTTTGAAAATCTGAAAGATCTGTGAAAAAAAAGTGACTCAAAAGCAGACGTAAGAACACTTAACTTGAGATAATCTTTGATTGTTGATACAAGTTAAATTTTGTATTGCTTTCCTTAAAAATAACTTACTTATTGTTTTGGAACATCTATTGTGTGTTGACGCAACGTGTCAGGAAGTAATCCGTACCTAAGAAAAATATAATTTAAAGCTAAAAATTTTGGAAATGTAAAAGAAACGTAACGTACCTATCAGCTTCAATTTGCATAAAGGTATTTAATTTTTTTTTGTTAACGTGGAACTCGATTATGATATCGAAACTTTTTGAAAGTTTAATTTGATCTATACTGCTATACATGTACAGATACAAACGTCCGCTCCTTCAACATTTTAAAATTAATTCGATTGAACAAATGTAAAACGGTGATTAAGATTTTTGAGGAAATCTGAACAGTCACTAATCTGAACGCAAACCCCTACACACCAAAGTTATTGGATTCTTAAAGATACTTTTTTTTATACCCAAAGGATGAGTGCACTTAACCCTTGAAGATTTTATTATCGTAAACTATATTGAATCATATTTATAACATTTAATTAATCCCATTTTGTTTCAGCTTGTGTTATAATCAAATAATTAATATATATATATATCTTTTGAAAAATAAAAAGGCGAGTTGCTAGCCAATTACTTCGTTGTGAGGATTGTATTCGGGAAATTTGTGGGAAGGAATGCAACAAATTTCGAAAAAACTTTTATCGTGACTTGAGTCTTTAAAAAAAAAAAACATTTAAATCATTTTTGAAAAATCTTAATCATTTGTCAAGGATTATTGGTAGTAAAATATCCATTGGTTTGAAACTTCGCGTAAATTCTACCACAATAAATTTTTGCAAACGAGTAGTTAATAATTAGCCGTAAAAGACAACTTCAGATAGAAAACTTAGCCATTTTTCTGAGTGTAGTTTGATTGATTGAAATCTTTGTCGGAGTTTTTTTGAAACAGTCAAAGTGAATTTCTCCTATTGTGAGTAAATGATTTGGAGAACACTTTTTTTGTTTGTTGATTAATAAGTCAGTCCGTTTTAACTGATAAATAACTATCTCGATTTTTTTAAAAGGAGCGGTAGTTTACTAAGAAACAAACTTTATTTAACAAATTTTAAAGAATTTAAAGAAAATTTTCAATCATAATCAAGAAATTAAAAACAACATTAAGTGACTACTAAGTCTATTCGAGAATTTCAAGAATTCCAGTAGAAATGCAAAAGATTAGAATCAAAACAAATATTAATAGAAGATTTAAATTCATAATTTATAATGAGGTTCGTCAGATCAGTTAAGGTAGATTTTTTTTAAGAATCAAAATTGTTAATTTTTAAGTTTATATAATAAAAATTTGTGAATAAGGTTAAAAGTAACTCAATGGTTTATTTTTTTTTTTGAGTCGAAGGTTTCTGAGGATGGGTAATTCATTTAGTTTTCCAGGCGTTTTCGATTTCTCTTATGGAGAAGTAAAAAGGTTCGGATATGGAGGCGTGACTGGTGAATCAACACTGATGGCATCGACATCAACTTAGGAGAAGATTTATATCTTCTCCTACACATAGTGGGAGTTTTCGAAACCGAGCATCTAGTGCAGTCGAAAAAAAAATTTAGGGGTGAGTGATAGAACTAGTTTATATTACTTGCTAGGTAGGGTAGTTACGCACTTTAGAGAGTATATACCACCTTTACTCTCAAACCATAAGGGTCTTCAAAACATTAATTGGGCATCACGAAGACATGTCGGGACGGGTTATGATTTCGCCCAAAGAGGCACTAACATCTATGTCCTCTGAGTAGATTCGCTCCTTTCTTCTACAATTTACATTTTTCAATCTTTATTCCAATCAACAATTCCAATCATCGGGCCCCAGCTGTCTAAAACAAGTCCGACCAAATACCAGCATGGTCTAGGCCTGAAAACATATGTGACATACCGACTTCGCACTCCCACAGCAAGTACCCCCCCAATTCTCGGCGAGCGTGGCAGTGGCACCGAGCAGGCCTAATGCGGTGGTCGAGTAGAAGCGGCCCCTATTTATCGCTGCCTGGTTGTACCTCTCTTCTCAAGAGAGGGGTACTAAAGGTAGAGATCGGTGGATAGGGTGAAGAATAGGATCTTTTTGTCAGGTGGATAAGTAGTCTGAAGGTCTAATGTCTTACTTTTAACTTCTTTTGTGAAGTGACTAGGGAACTAAAAATCCTCTTACTAATCATCTTCGGGTTAGACAATTATTCTTTCGTTACTGGTGATCCGTCTGCATTTTTTTTTTTGACTTTTGGTCTGGTTAGTAACCGAAAAAGGTAATAGTGGTACTACGTCGTGTTTTGAATGTGATAATCGCTAATACCTCACGACTATGTAAACGGTCAGACGTAAGGTCGTTTATTCTAGTCTTGTGTCTAAATTTACCTAACAAATACACTACCTAAATATGTTAAGTTTTCAGCGAGGTGAGTTGGATCAGTTGTGGAGAGGTGGACTTAACAAAAATCATTGTGATGTCGCTCCCTCAAACACCTCAACATTCTCTATTCTCTCCTCAATGAAGTACTTTTTTTGTGTGCGGGTTCTAACTTTTGGCAAGCTGTGATTTTGGTGAGTTTGATGGGTGAGCACTAGTAAGTTCGAGGCAAATATGATTCATTGGGCTCGACGCTAAAATTTTCTGAATAAATGGAATGGATTTAGTGTTAATAAGGAGTACAGTCCAGTTTTGTAAAATAGGTTCAAGTTGCGAAAAAGATTTCTTTTTTTCATTTTTTCTTTCCTTTATGTTTCTTGGATTCAATCATTTATTCAGCAGCCCCACTATAGAGGTTTACTCAAGCTGTCTCTTGATATCGCTCTTTTGTAAAATTCTCTTCTGTTTTTTTTTAACGTGTGGGAGAAGATAAAAACATCTTGTCACAATATACCTCTTGTCAATAGTTAGGATTTTTGGAATGAAGTTTGATGATGAAAATAACAGTCTAAGATTATTTGTGGCAGATTTAAAGATAGACTGGAGTATCATTCGGAGATCTTCGCTTTTTCTCGTTGTTTTATTGAAGAAAAGATCCTAGTAATAATAGTAATGACGTTAGGTGAAATTATAGATAAATATATGCTTATATGTGCTTTTGCGTATGTACAGGTATGCTTATTGTAAATCATTTTATTTTTTTTATTACAACGTCACATTATCATTAGTATTAATATTACTATTTTAAAAATTAATCCGTTACATAAATGGCGCCCAATGTGGGGCCCGAAGAATTGGAAGATTGGGAAGATTTTTAAAAAGAAAAGAAATTTGTTAGAAAACTTTTTGAAATATGAATATTTTTTTTTTTCGAAAAAAATTTTTTTTGCTAAATTTTTTTTCGTTGGAGTTTTCTCCGAGTTTTAACATCGAGGAGTTTCTTCCTAAGCATTGACCGGTGGATTAGTTGAAATTTTCTGATGCACGTCAGAAGCAGTGATAGGTTCAAGCTCTCTCATCTCGAGAAATTTTATGAAGTATAGAAAATTCGTTAGGCGGCCGTATTGGATGTACATATAATGTCTAGTAGTCTGTAGCGTTTGTCTGAAGTCAATCAATTTTTCGTTTCTTTTTAAAGATCGTTTTTAAGTACTTTCGGTAAATGGTTGATTTTTATCGTAGTTTACGCAGTAGCGAAAGACTTATTTTTGGTCGGAGTTCGAAAGAATATCCAATACAATACATTTAATAACATCTTATATTGGTGAAAAGTAATGAAGTGATGTAGTATGGTTTCAATTCAGTAGTAGTCCTAAAACATTGTCCGTTGTGGGATGATACTATCTCTCTCAATTCAGAAGTAATGTCTAGGAGTATTTTTGAGGAGGAGCAACTGTACTGAAACATTTTGGAGTTTATAAGAATCTATAGTATAAAAGATAGTTGTTTAAAATTTCAATTTTTGGAAACTTTTATTTTTTTTAATGTTGTCATACGGAGTTGTTGTCATCAAATGAGGGGAGCCAGTCACGACTCCGAACCGAGTAAGGAATAGAAAAAAAAAATTTAAGAATCAGTGTGAAAATTCTTTTTGTCTTAAAATTTTGGAAGAATTATTATCGTGTAGAATTTTTGAATTATTAAGTAGAGCTATTTTTGTTGGTACAAATAATTCTTTTTGTTAAGCCTGGTGGGGTATAAAAAAAAAATAAAAATTTTTGAGATTTTTGAGTTTTTTGGCACTTTTTAAGAAATTGTTATATTTATTAGATTAAGCCTTTAACTGGCGGCGCTTTTAGTTCAACAGATTTAGTTAGATTCTGATTTAGAGTTAATTTTTAGTTTGGAAAATTCAGCAGTTTTGTATTATTTTTTTTTTTAAGTTAGATTTTGTTTTTTTATAGTATTAGTTTAGATTAGTTTTTTTTTTGTTTTAGAAGTAAAAGTATTTGGTTTTAATTAATTATATTTGATTTAATTCTTAAAACGTTAATAGGTTAAGTAGTTAGAAAGAGTTAGGTTAAGATTTAAACTAGGCAGTAAGTTATGTAATAGGTTAGGTTAAGATAGAAATTAAATAGTAAGTTAAATTTTTTTTTTTTTTTTGAAAGATTCTTTTCGAATTTTTTTTTGTTGTTTGGTGTCTTTACGGTTGGGTATTTGATAAAAAAAAACAAAACAAAGCCAAAACAATGCCGTCTAATAAAGGAAAGAAGGATAAAAATCCAAGACATCCATCAACTCCTGGAGACCATAATACGCGGTTTAAGAAAATATTCATATATATGACGATGGATGCCGCGGCAGCAGTGGACATCAATGCAGCTGAGGAACTTCCAGGAACGTCACATGACCATCAAGCTATAAACAATAGCGTGGCCGTGAACAGAGTCGAAGAAGAGGCGCAGTCATCTCCTGCAGGTGGACAAAGTCCCGCGAGGAGTTATTCGTCAAGGGATGATGCCAGATGGGAAAGTTATATTAGGGAAATCACGTTGGCTACGATTGGCTACAGTCGGGCAGAAGATCGAAAAACACTTCAAGAGGCCCTAGCGCAAAGTCAAGCCCAAGTACTGGATCGAGTAAGTAGCGCTGTTCGAAACGCAATGCAAGTACACAGCCAGAACACACAACCAGTGACGCAATCAATTCCCTTATGCGACCAGCCAACACCCGTAAACCAACATTACAATACAGAACCTCGATCAGTTGAAAGAAGCAATATACCCAACTTCCCTAGAGAATTGCCTAGACCAAATCCTAATATATATAGAGCTGAAAGGGCAGACGCAAATGAAACGGAATTTTTCGAAAGGTTGAACAGGTTTCGATTCGATAATCCATCAGGAAATTCAAATCCGCACGTACCTATGCCGTCGCCACTGAGACACTGAACCTGATTCTCAAAAGTGCATACGAAACATCTTGCCCCGTAATAGCTCCGAGTACAAAAACCTCACCCCATTGGTGGAATAAAGAGCTGCAACATCTAAGAAAAGAAGCAAGAAAACTCTTCAATGCCGCAAGAAGAAGCAATGCAGAGTCCGATTGGGACCTCTACAAAGAAGGTCAAAGAAAGTTCAAAAATGCAACCCAAAGCGCAAAACGAACATTTTGGAGGACTTTCTGGAATGGCATTGAGGGATACCCTGAATCAGCAAGATTAAGAAAAGTCCTCTCAAGGGAACCGGTAACCCCTGGCTATCTTATAGATAACAGTTGCAGATGGACTCAATCCTGCACCGAAACAATAGAACTCCTACTAAATACACACTTCCCTGGGTGTGTTTAGAAGCAGCCCAAACCGGGCACAGATGATAATTACGAAAATCCCCACAATAATACAGTCCCGGAGAAAGAAATTAGTGAGAAAGGAATAGAGTGGGCAATTGACTCCTTCTCCTCATACAAATCACCAGGCATTGATGGTATTAATCCAATAATGCTTCAAAAGGCAAAGCACCTGTTAATACCAGTGTTAAAAGAATTATTCATGCGATGTATTATGTACACACATATACCTGCAACTTGGCGAGAAGTCAAAGTTGTATTTATACCCAAAGCCGGTAAACCAACTCATACTACGCCAAAAGATTTCAGACCAAAAAGCCTAACATCGTTTGTGCTTAAAACATTCGAGAAACTACTCGATGTATTTATACGTAGCATGCTTAATCCAGGACCCTTATCCCAGAACCAGCATGCGTACATGAAAGGAAAAAGTGTTGAAACTGCCCTTCATGCCCTTCATGCAGTAGTCAGTACTATAGACAAATCACTCGATCAAAAAGAATACACATTAGCAGCCTTTCTCGACATTGAAGGCGCTTTCAATAATGTTGAGGCTAGTGCTATAGAAAGAAACTTAATAAGCATGAACATTGACAACAGTATTACTCAAATAATACTAAGCCTATTAAACAAAAGAAACGTAAACACCTCCCTCGCTAACACCGAATTGAAAATGACTGCCTCAAGAGGTACACCCCAAGGCGGGTTTATTTCACCACTGCTTAGTACTGCTTAATAATAATGGGATAAAAGTAATTGCCTACGCAGATGACCTAGTCATAATGGCCACGGGGAAATTCCTAGACACCATCAGTGATATCCTCACAAAGAGCTATCAAACACTGAACAAATGGGCCCAAAAATGCGGCTTAGGTATTAATGCCCAAAAACAGAACTAGTTCTATTCACGAACAAACGAATAATTCCACAATTCCATCTGCCATCAATTGAAGTTACACCCCTTAAGTTATCCGAAAGCGCGAAATACCTGGGAATCATACTTGATAGAAAATTGAACTGGGAAATGAACGTCCAAGAAAGAGTCAAAAAGTCATCCATCGCATTCTACTCATGCAGCAGAATTTTTGGGAAAAACTGGGGCCCAAAACCCAAGGTAATTCTATGGATGTACACTGCGATAGTGAGAACAATATTGACGTATGGATGCTTAGTTTGGTGGAAAGCCGCTAACAAAGCTACAAACCTTAAGGCATTGACTAACATCCAGAGACTTGCATGCATTGGATCAACCAGTGCCTTGCGCACGACACCCACGGCGGGCTTAGAAATCATACTTAACCTTCTGCCACTTGACCTTTATATGCAGGAAACTGCAGCAAAAAGCGCTCTCAGGATTAGCCAATCTAATCTATGGAGATCCAGTTTAACTGGACACTCTGAAATTTTGAACATCCACACAGGAACAAATGTAGAGTCTGACTACATAGTTTTCTTTACAGATTTTGAAATGCCATTCCAATGCTTGTTCCCAAGTAGAGAGGAGTGGATTAATAAGGAAGTTTTACAACCTACAAGCAAATCCATCTTTACAGACGGCTCAAAAATATATATAGGTACTGGGGCTGGCTTCTTCTCAGAAGCTCTGAATATAGAAGGCTCAATCAGACTTCCCAATTACAGCAGTGTATTCCAAGCAGAGGTTCTAGCAGTAACGAAAGCTGCCAAAGTGGCATCAATGATGGCACTACCCCGAGAGGATATTACCATTCTCATCGATAGCCAGGCAGCGATAAAAGCAATTTCTTCTGTTGAAATAAAGTCCAAGCTTGTGAAAAGCTGTCGCGAAGAGCATAAAGTTCTTGTCACACAGCATAATATAACACTCTGCTGGGTCTTCGGTCACGCGGGCATCATGGGAAATGAAAAAGCCGATGAATTGGCAAGAAAAGGCTCAGCACTTAGTCTAGAACTCTCAGAAAGGAGCGTAAGACCACCGTTATGCGACCTCAAACTTAATATAATGTGTGAAATCCTGGCAAAAGCCAACTCGAGATGGGCAAACTTAAACACTTGTGAGGTAGCTAGGAAACTGTGGCCGCAGTACGACAAAAATAGAACGAATTCAATCATTCAAAAAGACAGGAAGTCAGTATCGACGTAAGTAGGTGTTTTAACTGGCCATAACATGCTAAGATATCACGCCAAAAAACTACGTCTAACTGAAATCGATCTATGTAGAGGTTGCAGTGACGAGGAAGAACATGAGGATATAACCCACTACCTCTGTCACTGCCCCAGTCTCTGCCATTTAAGAAATAAAACTATGGGGAAATACTTCTTCGAAAGCATCAAAGAACTATCAGAGTGCCCAATAACAAATCTATATAGATTCGCAAGAGGAAACGGATGGTTGAACACCCCGGGATGATACTAAGGAACTAAATATGTACTACGAGTATGTTAAGAGGAGGAACTGGTAAACCCTCAAATGGGCATCACAATGGGGTACATTGACCTAAGTGTGCTGGGGCGGAGCTACTAGCTCTCCTACAGCAACCCGCAAACCTAACCTAACCTATGCCGTCGCCAGCAGGCACTTTGGTAAGATTCCCTCATTATCATACGTAGGGAGTGAACTTTAATGCAAAGAATATGACGATTGACGAATTTCTGTTTAGGCTAGAGAGAGTTAAAGACAGTTAAAATATTTCGTGGGAAGAAGTAGTAGCCAACTTTCACCATTTTGTCAGCGGATCGGTTGAGAGGTGGTTCTGGATGTATTTAAAAAGTCATCCACGAACGTCGTGGATAACACTAAAATTAGCTTTGATTGAACAATACAGAAGACTCGAAACTGATTCAGAGCTCGCACGACAAATGGCTGAAAGGAAACAATTACCTGGCGAAAGCTTCGACGCATTTTACGAAGAAATTCTACAAATTAACTCCAGAATGCGAACTCCTAGACTTAATCAAGAAATCTTAGAAATCGTCAAGCAAAACGTCAAACGGCGTATGGGAGAGTTGTTGATAACTTTTAAATCAACAAGCTTGTCTGACCTAGTCTTCACCTGCAGGGAGATGGAACGGTACCATATGACCCAATACGAACCCGTGCTCCCCCAGTATATGTAAATCACTCGCGCAAGCAAGTTAGTGAAATTGATGTACAAACCGATTTTCCGTTGGCAGAAATGTCTACAGCTGTGGAAGCGTTCCATAGAAACCAAACTAGTAATGTAAAGCACAACAACGAAAATACCAAGTGTTGGAATTGCCTCTGTTTGGGTCATTCATTCCGGGACTGCCCAAGTCAGCAGCATAAACTTTTTTGTTACAAATGTGGACTACCAGACACGGTAACACCCAGCTGCAAGGTTTGCACGGGAAACCAATCGTGGAGTCAATACCGATCTGAGAAGGAATTAACAACGACGGGGAACTCGGGGAGTCCTTTGTGAAAGAAAAACCTGCTAATAAAGTAACCATTTTAAAAAACCCTGAAATCAAAAATATTAATCTATCATCTGCTAGTCCATCTCATATACCTCGTTTAAGACCTTAAAATCGTTGCATGAAAGGAAAATTGAATATAACATTGCACGCAAAATGCATATATACCTACTCTAAACACTTAGCTAAAATAACAAAACTTAGAAGTCGTTTTAACCAAAAGAAAACTTTATACAAAGCTGTTTCAGCAACAAAATTATATAGTAGGTAAACGATCCGCGTCCATACGTAGAAGTTAACATCTTTGATCAAACATGGTATGGCTTGCTTGATTATGGCGCTAGCATTAGCTGTCTCGGTAACGGGGCAGTTGAATACGTGAAAAACATGAACATCCCATATAAAAAATTTACAACCAATGTTTCCACCGCAGATGGAAAATCACAGCCTGTAATTGGCATGATCAAAACTTCAGTTAGATATAATGAAAAATCACATCCTTTAAATTTATTCCTGGTTCGAACATTGGCACAAAAGCTCTATCTAAGTGTAGATTTCTGGGAATTGTTCCAAATCGCACCAAACATTATCTCAGCATTTAGTACCGTTTCCGAGACAGGACCCGGTTCGACAAAATTTGCGGAATGCAACTTGTCGCCTGAGGAAAGCAAAATTCTGAAAGATGTTATAGAGTCATTTCCCTCTTTCGCACAGCAAGGCCTCGGGCGGACTCACCTTTTAGAACATAGGATAGATACCGAAGACGCGGCACCGATAAAACAGCGTCATTACCCAATATCTCTGGTGGTACAAGAACTAGTGTATGCGGAATTGGATCGCATGCTTTCTTTGGGAGTGATCGAAGAAAGTTCGAGCCCATGGTCCTCACCTGTTGTTTTGGTGAAGAAACCCGGGAAAAATCGCCTGTGCTTGACTTTCGGAAGGTCAACAGTGTCACAAAGAAAAATGCAAGCCCAATTGCTCATATTGAAGGCTTGTTAGCACGTCTTTCAGAGACACGTTTTATTTCAAGCGTGGACCTGAAAGATGCGTGCTAGCAAGTACCACTGGAGCAAAGTTCAAGGGAAAAGACCGCGTTTACCGTCACCGGTAGACCTCTCTATCAGTTCAAGGTGATGCCGTTCGGGCCCTCAAATGCTGCGCAGACCTTAACATATCTGATGAACAAAGTCATACCAACCAATTTAAGAGATCAAGTGTTTATTTACTTGGACGATTTACTCGTCATATCGAAAACCTTCGATGAACATATGTCAGTTTTGAGAATTGTAGCTAGAAAACTTCTGGAAGCAGGACTCTCGATTAACGTCGAGAAGTCACGTTTCTGCTTCCAGGAGTTACAATACCTAGGATATGTGGTTGGACAGGGTTGCCTTAAGGCTGACCTGAATTTCAGCGATTAGCGAGTTCCCGGTACCAACGACTATACGTCAAGTACGGCAGTTCCTAGGAATGGCGGGTTGGTACCGGAGGTTCATAGCAAATTTTTCTGAGGTAGCTGGTCCAATGTCTGACACATTGAAAAAGGCTAAGAATTTGAATTCGGAGAGAGAGCCATAGAGTCTTTTAACAAAATTAAAATAGCTCTAACTTCTGCTCCAGTTCTTCGTAACCCCGATTTCGGTAAACAAATTATCATCCTGTGTGATGCTTCAGCTACCGGAATCGGGTGTGTGTTGTGCCAGAAAGACGAGACTGGAGCAGAGTTACCTATTTACTATTTTTCACGTAAATTAAATTCAGCTCAACGTAATTATACGGTGACAGAGCGAGAATGTTTGGCAGCCGTAGAAGGCATTCGTAAATTTAGGCCCTACATAGAGGGGTATTAGTTTTTGGTAATAACCGACCATGCTAGCCTGAAGTGGCTAATGAGTTTGAAGGACTTAACTGGTAGGTTGGCCCGATGGAGTCTCAAGCTCCAAGGGTTCGATTTCGAGGTACTTCACAGACGTGCAAGTTTGCACACTGTGCCTGATGCTTTATCTCGCATTCATGAGGTAGAGGCACTGTGTTCAAATAATTCCGTGCCTGTACTTAGTTTGACGGACCCGCCTGATGTGCTACATATAGATCTAAAGGATCCAGCTTTTAAGTCGGAAGAATACCTTCAGATCTTGTCACATATTAGTAAAAATAAAGGGCGGCTTCCAAATCTACAAATAAGTGATGGCTTCATTTATAAAAAGATTAAAAATGCAACAGGTAATCCAATCCAGGATGATTTATCGTGGATACTCTGGATTCCATCGGCGTTAGCTGAACAGTTGATAACTCAGGCTCATTGCCCACCCAGAGCTTCACATGGGGGGGTTACTAAAACTTTATACCGCCTTCAGCAACAATTTTTTTGGCCTGCAATGGCCTCACAAACTAAGCTGTTTATCAGTAATTGTGATATTTGTAAGTCAACAAAAGCACAAAATTCAACTCTTAGAGCAGAGATGGGAAAGGGTTTTATGGTAGAACGGCCGCCATTCCAACATATTTATGTTGATTTCTTGGGCCCTTACCCACGCTCAAAACGAAGAAATACGTTTATAATAGTAGCTCTAGATCAATTAATAAAATTCGTGTTGATAAAACCCTTAAAGAAAGCCACTGCCAGTGAATTAATAAAATTTATGTTAGATGAAATATTTTTGATTTTCGGGGTACCCGAAAGTCTATTGTCGGACAATGGGTCCCAATTTATTAGCAAGGACTTCAAAACATTTCTTGAAAACTTTGGCGTTCAACATGTAAAAACCGCTGCGTATTCTCCGCAGGCGAACGCCAGCGAGCGCGTAAATCGTTCCATCCTTTGCGCGATAAGAGCATACATAGATGATCGCCAATATAACTCTAATGATCATTTATCTTCAATCAGTAGTGCTTTACGCACATCGGTTCACAGCGTAATCGGCCTGTCCCCTTATGAAGCTCTCTCCGGGCAACGCATGATAGAACACGGGGCCGATTACAAGCTGTCGAAGAAGCTTGGTGGTCTTAATCAATCGGAGATTAATTGGCTACCAAAAGCAGCAAAAATGAATATTTTACATTCTTATCTGAAGACCGCATTTAATCAGGCACACGAATCATATGAAAAAGTGTATAATCTAAGAAGCAGGATTGTATCTTATAACGTAGGCGACACGGTATTTAGACGAAATTTTATCCTGAGTGATGCGGGAAAACACCGAAATGCCAAGCTCTGTCCTAAATTTATCAAAACCAAAATTATTAAGATCATTGGTAATAACCTAAAACAGACAAAAGACGATAAGGGATTTGAGACCGTTATACACACGAAAGATTTGAGAAAGTGAAATGTGTGTAAAAACATAGGTGTTACTGCCCGGCCCGTTCAACCGTGCATGAGACAAATGGTCGTGGGTTCTCCCATTATCAAACAACATCAAACATTTCGAATAAAAAAAAAAGAAAAAAAAAAAAAACTTTTTTTTATCAAATTTAGGCGGCCTTTTTTTTCTTGATTATTGGAATAAGTAAAAACTTTTCCAAAAATCAAGTTTTGTAGGAAAAATACCTCACTACCTACTATGTCATTCATTTTCTTTTACAAACTAAAAGTATTCCATTTCAAATGAGAGAAAAACAGTAAGGTAGAAATCCATACATCAGAAAATATACGGTGTAGAGATAGACGGTAAACAAAAGTTAGATCATGTAGAAAGGCAGATAGATTGGTAGTACGTAATGACAAGCATCTCTGAAAGGCAGTAGAGTAAACATAAAGGCTAGGTAGTTGCCATAAGTACATACGAAAAAAAGTCAAACTCAGCAACGAAGGGTAACAGCGAAAAGCAATTTTAGGAAAAGTAATGTCTAGGATGTCAATGAGGGGTAGAGAAATGTTTGGAAACACCACCAGAGGCCATAGGCAGGTATATTTCTTTTAAATAGACAGCGCCAGACAAAATTTAGAAAAATAAAGTCAATTAGATTTGAAAGTGACATTAGAAATAGAAACGTCAAACAAGATGGAAAGGAGAAATAAACGTCAAATCTAATGATTTAAAAATACTGCGACAAGGAATTTGTAGATACAATAAACTTTTTAAATTTAACACCAGAATAAAATACTTTTTGAGTACAACAAAAAAAATGACAACTAACATTGTTAGCCAGAGTTAGCAGTAAATTTAAAGATTTTCTACAATAATCAAGCAGATATACTCTAATCAGATATTTGAAGTCAAATTAAATTTCCTAGACCCGAAAGATGAGAAAACCCTTTTGGATAAACAGTACCCGAACTCACTACTAGAGTCAGTTGTCAGTGAACTTTCGTTGGGGAAGGTCCCCTCTGTGTAGTGCGTCGATCGTCCTTTACCCGTACGCGTCTTGTTTGAGTCTTGTGCCTAGTCGTGTTATTTATTTGTTTTATTTAAATATCAATAACAAAACGAAACAAAAAAAAAATAGCAAGAAATAGCAAACAATAAAAATATTAACAGTGATAAAAAAAACAATAAACCACGCCACACTAAAATCAATAAAATAAAACAAAAACAACAAACAGCCAATAACCAACAAAAAAAAACAATAAATCATGATAAGCCACCTCAGCATAGCACAGTGAGTACCATCCTTCACTTTCCCTTTTTCTCTTACAATCGCATGGCTTAGCAAGTGTATCAAATTGCATTGGTTTTATAACTAATGCAATTGATACACAGTTGATGTTGACAAAAAAAATGTTACTGTTTTGCATTAACAGGGCCGAATTCGTTTCTTGTCACTACTAAGGCATAACACTAGTGGTGGCGTGTGTCGAATAGCATTCTGTGGTTCAACTCAGTAATATTTTTCTTATAGTCTTTGTCTGTTTTAGTTTTTGTTATTCTTTTATTTGTAATGGCTGGAAATTTCAGGGTAGATTATTGTAATATTCGTGGGCTTAGAGCGAATTTACTTTCTGTGTACTCCCATACTGCTTTAAACAGGTCAGCTGTATTGGCACTAAGTGAAACCCAAGTAGGTGAGGATTCCGATCCTACTGAATTCTTTTTTCGTGGGTATAACTTGGTGCCATTATTCTTTTCCCACCATGGTCTCGCCATATACATTAGGAATGATGTTGCTTATCAGTTTTTGCCACAATATGGTCTCTGCACCAATTCTTTTTTCAATTTTATGTGGTTTAAACTTTCTGTGAATAAGCAAATCATTCACTAAGCAATCATTTTTATTATCGAAGCCCCAATATAGACAGAGTGTCAACTTCTCGTGAATTTGATGCTTTGTCTGATTCCA
This sequence comes from Baccha elongata, assembly GCA_951217065.1. Lineage (NCBI taxonomy): Eukaryota > Metazoa > Arthropoda > Insecta > Diptera > Syrphidae > Baccha > Baccha elongata. The sequence goes on from CATNUY010000410.1 coordinate 88,888, forward strand.
TCCAAAGAATTGTTTCGTCCTATCCTCGCACTGAAATCGTTGTTACGGGCGATTTCAATGTACACAATTCTTCATGGCTTCAACAATTCGGGCCAGGCAACACCAGAAGGAGTGTGTGCTGAGATCTTCGCTGAGTTAAACCACCTAACTCAGTTGGTCAACGAGCCCACTCGAATATCGGACGTGGTAGGTCAAGCAGAAAACACTCTTGACTTGTTTCTTACCTCTGACCCTGGTAAGTACACTATTAGTGTTCTATCTCCTCTAGACACATCTGACCATTGTGTCATATCAGCAAATTTCTCGTGTAAAAACTCTCCAGTTAAAGAAAGAGCTCCTAAGAGAACCGTTTGGCAATACGAGAAAGCCAACTGGGACGGTCTCAATAATTATTTTAGGATCTTTAACTAGTCACTATGCTTCCTCGATAGTGACGTTGACGCCAGCGCTGATATGATCACAAGTTTGATTCTCATGGGAATGAGAACTTTTATCCCGAATAGGGTTAAAAGCATCAGACCTAAGGAAAACGCATGGTTCGATGCGAGCTGTAAAGAGGTTTTTAGGGTCAAGAAGGTAAATTTCGGTTGTCTTAAAGCCAATCCAACTGAGGAAAACCGGAATAAGTTCAAGCAAGCCAGGAAAGCCTGCAACGCCCATATTCGACGGACCAAATTTCTACATGACCAAAAACTACGGAAAAAAAAACTGCAATGTCCCAAAGGCAGTAAACATTTTTGGTCATTTGTAAAAAAATATGAGGAATTCTTCCTCTTCCTCGGTTCCTACGCTCGTTGTGACACTCCATTTGTTAGCTCTCTAGAGAAAGCTAATCTCTTTGCTAGGCAGTTCGCCGCCAATTCAACGCTGCCAGTGAGTGTTATGACTCCGCCTGTACTTGAGCGAGTTAGTGATTCTATGGGGCGAATCTTTTTTCGCACTCGTACTGTAGCAAGAGTCCTAAAAGATCTTAACACACATAAATCCGCTGGTCCGGATGGTATCCCCGCTATTGTTCTAAAGAGGTGTTCTTCAACGCTGGCAAAACCACTGCGTAAGCTTTTTCATCTGTCCTACTCCTCAGGTCTCGTTCCGAGCGGATGGAAAACTGCATTTGTCCAGCCTGTTCCCAAAAAAGGCGAATCTTCCTCACCGTCTAATTACCGACCGATTGCACTTACGCCCCTTCTTTCCAAGGTCATGGAAATGCTGATTAATTATCAGCTCAAGAAATTTCTCGAAGATCGAAAGCTTCTTAATGACCGACAATACGGCTTTCGTAGCAATAGGTCCACTGGTGATCTCATGGTTCATCTCATCGAACAGTGGAACAAATCTTTACATCGTTTTGGAGAAAGTAAGATTATTGCACTTGATATTTCAAAAGCATTTGATAGGGTTTGGCATCAGGCTCTCGTATCGAAAATGCGTGCTTTCGGGTTTCATGAATCCCTCCTTCATTGGATTAGTAATTACCTTTCGAATCGTTCAATACAAGTTGTATTGGATGGATTCAAGTCTGAAAACCACAAAATAAATGCTGGTGTGTCCCAGGGCTCTGTTCTATCTCCAACACTCTTTCTCATTTTTATTAATGATCTCCTGTCTGCAACTTCTAATCCAATACATTGTTTTGCTGACGATAGTACTCTTAGCTTCTCATATTCGTTTTCAAATTCACATCCCTCTTCTTCGGATGTGAAACTGCAACGAGAAAATATGATAAGTTCATTAAATTCCGACCTAAACAGCATTGTACAATGGGGATTAAAAAACTGTCAGGTATCGTTAAAGCGAGATATACCCCCCATGCCATTATCCATAGATGGCACTTGCATCGAGGAGACTGAACATCTCGATATTCTCGGTATGTGTGTCACCAACCACCTTTTGTGGAACGATCACATACGCGATGTCGCCAAAAATGCCGCAAGATGTTTTGGTTTTCTAAGGCGATGCAAGAAGTTTTTCTCCCCCTCTGATCTGGCTATTATCTACAAGAGTTATATACGTCCAAAGCTTGAGTATAACTCCCATATCTGGGCTGGTGCTCCTGCAACTTACTTAAGCCTCTTGGACAGTATTGAACGTAGAGCATTTAGATTGATTGGTGATATTACCATCATAAGATCATTTACGTCGCTTGAACATCGTTGAAATGTTTCTTGTCTCACCCTCTTTTACCGTTATTTTAATGGTTTTTGCTCTAGTGAAATATCCAGTTGCATTCCTCCCCTTAAACAGTTCAACCGTAATACTCGCGCTTCTAGGAATGCTCATCAATATACCCTCGAGTCCAACTTCGGTCGTACTGTCAAGTACAGAGATTCGTTCTTTAGCCGTACTATGCGAATGTGGAATGCCTTGCCACACTCTGTCTTTCCCAGCCATTGCAATATTCAGGAATTCAAAACTAATGTGCACCGACACCTCCTTTCAACCCCTCTCTCCCTTTCCTAGTGCTCACACTGTGTCTACATAATAAGGGTAGTATTATCCCTTTGAGTGTGCGCTTATTATAAAAAAAAAAAAAAAATAGAGTAGAAAATTGCATCTCAACATTGTAAAACATTACATAGAAATTCGTACTTCACGGTACAGATTAATTCATTATTTATTAATTGTTTTTTTTTGCGTAAAACATCATGTCATTACGAAGTCCTAAAATGTGTAACAAATATTCATTTGGGTACAAACCTTGAAAACTAAACGGTAAGGCAGCGTCACGAATGCTATTCGTTAACACCCGAACGCACCCCAGAAATGAAATATTATAACATAACCATTTTGTCAGTGGAGAAGTACTCTCCAGTATCAAAGATTATCTAATGAAGATAAAAATCTGTCGTTACCTCCGTCCCTCCGGTTACCCAATGTTTAGATTTTTTGCATTTCGCGTCTATGAATACGTGTGAAGTTGGTGACGTGGACCAATAACAAATCAAGGAAGATTTTGTTGTTTTGACAGTTCAATTTTTTTCTTTTGTTATTTTAGTAAATTTCATTTGTCTTTTTGTAATATTTAGCAACAAAATAATAATAATACATGCTATCAATATTTGAAATAATATTTTTAAAAACAAGTCTGAATTGTTTTTATTAATTAATTTCCCTTAAAACAACAAAATGATTTTCCTCAGAAATCAAAAGGAATCGCTACGCTCGATGCCACTTGAAAAGAAGAATTTTAAACATTAAATGCCAGTGTTGAGAATCTTGTTTAAAATATAGAATGCATATTGATTTATCCATATTTGCTGTATTATTTTTATTTTCATAAATGTTTTTGGATGTTTTTTAAATGTCTTCCAAATATTACAGATTTTTTTTTTAATACGCAACACGGCAATTATAGTTCATGATTATTTTACGTTTCCCCTTAAAATCATGAGCTGTGGTGGATTTCGATCATGAATTGAGGTAGGATTCTCCCGAATAAGGGTGTGTTCATAAATGTACGCTAAGCTAAGATCACACTTGTATTTTTAGCTGGTACTATTTTAGCCCGCAAATCTCGTAATAGAAGCAAAACAGCAACTTGTATTTTCATTTCGTGTTTTTTCAATTTTTATATCCTTGTACTTTATTTACGTATCTAAACTTTTTAAGACACGAAACAAATGCAAGATCAGATACAGCTTTGCTTATTCCCGGTTTATAGCTAGGTTATAGCATTGAGTTTATAAACATAGAGAAATCAAGATGGTTTCAAACTCACCGAAGTAGATGTCGCTAAATTATCATATCGAGTAATTATTATTGCAATAATTCCATGTAAGGAACATCCCTCAACCCCAACCGAACATTTTTTTTCTGTATACATTTGTATTTGTTTTTCTTTATTTCTCTTGCCTTTTAACTCAAGAATAATTGCTACTAGAGTAAAAAAACACAAGTCGATAGTAACGACATCCTACGAGCAAAGTTTGAAACATCCACATGACTTCTCTATGTTATAAACTCAATGGTGCAAAATTATAGTCAACCTATATTAAAGGAATTAACGTCACACCACTTAACATTATTTCAATTTTAGAACAGTTGTCTAACTTTTACTCTAGAATAATCACTTTTTTAACTTCCAGTTATTTATTCCACTGAAAGGGATTGTTGATGAATTTATGCAGTATTTGTGCGTAGTTACATTCCCCAAAAGCAATTTCAAGAGAGTGAGCTGTCAATCTATCAGAGATTTTATTGTGCTGCATTAAAAATATAATATCGCATTAAAAATATATGTCGGAAAAACGTATTTTTAACCAAGTTTCACTAAATTGCTTTTAGTTTCGAGTTAAATCGACTATAATTTTGCGCCAATGGTTATAGTTATTAACAAAAACAATCTTTAAATTATGAAAACAATGAAAAATTATTTATTTTTACATTTACGCGTTTATAGCATCAGTAGTAAAAAGAGAATGTATACCTTTTAAACTTATTTTCTGGATTCAAATTGCTTAAGTAAAATGTTAACTGATGTGTTTGAAACAGTAAAAAAAACGGAAAAAATATTCTATGTTATTATTGACTTCGAATCACTTCCATATTTTGTACAAATAATATGAATGGTACTAATGTCGATTTCAATGGGGCCAAAAAATAGTTCAATTGAAGGGAATTCGTTACCTTCTTTTCTTTTTATATCGAAACAAACAAACAAACGAAAATGCAAATACAAATATTGTATTTCTCATTATAAGCCTAACTTTAACTTGTGAGTCACCAGTGTATAAAGAGCCTAACCAACAAACAAACAAGTTTATGAACAGATCCAAAAAGTTTGAATCTTGTTTAAAAACTCTAGAAGTTTAAATATAAAATGCATATTGATTTAACCAGTATTTGCGGCATCAGATTTATTTTAATAAATGTTTCTGAATGTTTTTAAACGCATTGTAAATATTACAGATTGCTTTAAAACACTCACTTCTCTTTTTTTATTAAATAAAATTTCAATATGTAACACGGCAATCAGTTCATGATTTTTTTAAGCTTCACGTTTCCCCTTAAACTCATGAGCTGTGGTGAATTTCGTTCATGAAATGAGGTAGAATTCTCCCGAATAAGGATATGTTCATAAATGCACGCTAAGCTATGATCACACTTGTATTTTCAGCTGTTACTCTATTTTAGCACGCCATTCTCGTAATAGAAGCAAAATCCTAAATTATATATATATATATTAATTGGAAAAATATTTTTATCTCGTGTTTTTTCAAAGAATATTTTAGTTTCTTTCATATATTTTTGGGTTCGGGAGACGGATGCTTTAAAAAGCTTTAAAAATTTGTTTGTATGTTTTATGTTAATGGAAAATAAAGTTGTGTCTAAGTCTAATCATTGTATATAAATTTCTATAGTACAATCCTGGAGCAGCGCTATCTAAAGAAACTTGTGAACCGCACATTTGGAGGTTTTTTCATTTACTAAGTGTCTATTCTGTTACCCTAACAATAGTCGTCAACAAAACAATTTAACAATATTAAATGTACTTTATTGGCTCTAAAATCCATATTTTCTTGACAAGAGTCGTAAACAAAACAAAAATCATATATGTTTACGACTGTTGTCAAGGTAACAGAATAGACAAGTAGTAAATGCACGAACCTAAAAATGTGTTATTCACAAGTTTTAAAGATGGCCAGGCGGTGATTATTGAGCATGAAAATACGATTAAAACATTGATTTGGTGAGCCAAGAACCAAAATAGTAGTTGGACGTACTACTGTAACATAGACATAAAGGCTGAAGTTACTCTCCGAAACCATAAACCTTGCCTAGACAGAAGGGCATACTGATGAAGATAAACACGGATGACATTTTGTTCCCGAAAGTTGATGTTGGGCCCGTCATAAATTTAAATATAATTTGTACAAGATGGAATGCTATCTGCTAGCCCCAATCCCCTTAATCTGAACAGAAGTCCACCGAAGTAGTTAAAATCACAAATAGGAGATATAAACTGCCATATTTTCCTTCGAATGGTTTTATATTGTCTGCCTTGAATTTTTTGTTGTTTTGTTTTTTTTGCATTGTATAAGTTTTGAGGGGAAAAATGATTGTAAGCCGACATTAGATTTTTCAGCTTTCAATTATTTTTCTTTTTATAAAAATGTGGGAATATGGGCTGAATGCATTCATCGAATAGCTCTTCATTGTAAGAAGATCAGTGGCCGGCGAATTCGATGATGAATATGCAGTAAGCTTGGGTTTTATATGGGAGTAAGCAGGACCGCTGAATTTCGATGACGACAGCACATATTCGCAAATAATGCTATGTGATTGCTATATTATCTCGTCATCGAGATTAGCGGGTACTGATTGGCCGAAACCATAAGGGACAAAAAAAAGAAGATGCTTTCCAAACATGGTGAAAGTTTGGAAGGACACTTTTTAAGTGACTAGCAAATGAACGAGAGGTTCAAAAATTTGTAATATAATAAAGAAAAATTGTTGATAGTTGGAAAATTTGATTTTGAAATTTGATAAAGTAGAGTAGAGAAATTAAATATTTTAAAAGTGTTGTAGTAAAGATTCCAGGCAGACAGGAGAAAAAGGAAGGAAAATTTATCAATCATTTTATCGATTTAATAATTCGCGAACCTACGACCAGCTGAGCTAGGCTGAGGAAGCAGCATCATCTTTGCTGCTGGTTAAAATTAAGTATTCGCCCGTGTTGTTTATCATACAACACGGGCATCAATTACCTATTTTTTTTTGGTAATTGTTTTAGTTTAGTCTTCGTCGTCGCGGTCGTGCGTACCTTTGTAATATTCTATTTAGTTTTCGCGTTGTTAAATTAATAGTTTAAATAATTTAATAATATATATTAATATTAATAATAATATTCCTCGTTTGGTATTTTGTTCATTCGTCGTCGTGCGGGAAAAATTGTAACAATTGGCGCCCAACGTGGGGTTTTTGTATGTTGATTTTAAAGATAGGACGGTGAAAAAAAAAATTGTGTTTTGTTTTTGGCTAATTAATTTTTTTTTGCCCAATCTATTATTTCATTGAATTAAAACAGACCAAAAGTTCTAATTCTTTGTTGTATCCATAAAGCAGTTTTCGTTTTTTTTCTTTATTAAAAGCGCATTGCTTTACCTGTTCTTTTACTCGCCTGTGTTTTCTTTTTTTTCAGTTAATTGGTGCATTACATATAATATTGATATAATGGTGAATATTGAATTTAATTGAATTGATACAGTGACGTGCAATTTGTATGGATTACATAGGTACATAATACAGTGTTTAAAGGAAGAACCTAGAAAGTACAAAAACATCAAATCGAGTGAGTTCGTTCTTATTATTTTTTTTCATTGGCAACTTAGTTGGTTTAAATAAATTTCTTATAGACATACATATATATACCTATACACATTATTATATAGCAGTTGAATTGTGATCGCTATTTTTTTTTGTTTTGTGCGGTACATTTTTTTCTCTTTCCGAGAGAAAACGGTTGCTTCTTATTTTGCTTACATTTCCTTGCATTTTTTTTTCTAATTTCTTTTGAACGCGATTTCGATTTTTTTTTTTGTTCTCTTTAAATCAATAAGAAAATATAAATACGTAATAATAATAAATATAAGTAATTGCCGGATTTAGCTCGGCATAAATCCTCGTTTCTAACCCTCCAAGTGGGTGCCGGGCGGGCAATGATCACTACAGTTGTTTTGTGCGATTTTGGCAATAACAGGTGGTTAGCTAAGGTCAGGTTGAAATTGCTGAGGAGTTCCTTTACTCTTTAATAGTTCAACTCTTCAGAAATGCAATCTGACCATTGATACAAGGTTCCTGATTTTCAAGGTGGTGTGAGCGTTCTTAGAACACAATCCGTGCTGAAGAAATGGAAGGCTGGGGGAAAAGCCAGTCATTAACGAGCTCTTTCGGGTGCCTAGGTACAAGGCCCGAAATATTCTTTACCTTACCCCGGTATATCGGCTCTGCCGGGGCTGACCTCCTTTCCGTATTACTCGTGGGACCAAAATAGATTTGTTAAAACCCAAAACCCCAGACGATGACATGACGAACGATTACAGACCCCAATTACAACAACAACCAGACGTTGATATGACAGACTTTAACGAACTTGGCAGCGCGTCAGAAGACGAACTGCTTGCCTCCAGTCAGGAGACAACTATCAACGTCGGTGGCGAAGGTAGTGCTGCTCGCAGTAGTACTCCATCGTCACTAAAACCTTCGGTTAGCACTCAGAGCACCAGCGGTGAGCGGGTGCTAACCACAACACAAAAACAAGGCCGGACAAACAAACATAGGTCCCATCGCACGACTCGCAAGGCCCAATTCAATCATGCTAGTTTCGTCCTGAAAAAAATTGCGAAACGAGAAAAAACGCAAGCATTAAGCGAACGCGATCGTAAGGACAGGGAGAAGTTCTCCAAAATTGTTGAAGAATATAGCAAGTTCTTGGAGGGTGCTACTCTTCAGAGGAAAGAGCAAGTTGCAAAGCGCAACAGGTCTCAGGATGAGACTACTCGGCCCTCGAAAAAGAGTAAGGCTCTTCCAGTTCTTGCCAGGAATAAAAAAAACACTCCACCATCCACATCCGGCAGTCAGCCAGTGGCGAAAACTTTGAGTGAGATCGTCAGGGACGACCTTCAAGTTGTGCTGACGGACGAGTTTTCCTCTACAGGGAAACCAGTCCTCGAAGCGTGGAACGCTATTGAGGCTCGACTGCAGGGTATGGTGGTGGAACATATCCTAGAGGGTAAGGGAGTGCCCTCTCCATCCTTCAGCTCTGCTGAGACGGTAAGAGGATATAGGGTGATCAAGTGCAAGGATCAGTTGTCGAAGGAATTCCTTGGCAATTGCGTCACTAAGATTAGTGATGCATGGAAAGGCATGAAGCTCAAGCTAATCCAAGCCAAGGACATTCCCAGACGACCAAAGGCTCGCATTTGGGTACCGTATATGGAAAATTTGGATGGTGAAAGCTTTCTCAAAGTCCTAAAATGCCAAAACCCGGGGGTTGCTATGGACGACTGGGTCGTCATTAAAGCCGAAGGGGCCAATGCCAACAAAACAACGATGTCCTTCCTGCTCTTGATTGATGAGGCAGGAAGGTTATCGATTGTAAGGTCTCATCGATTAAATTTTGGCATCAGGGAAGCCAAAGTGAGGATCTTGCCACCTCAAGGGGACGACACAGGAGTTGTCGAAACATCCGACGTGACGTTGGAACCTTTGAGTGTGGCCGCAACCACAACCCAAAATGCTGAAATTCACACAGATTAATCTGAAGCACTCAAAAAGTGCTTCAGACAATCTCAGAATCTTTCTCAGGGAGGAAGATGTGGATTTCGGCATCATTCAAGAGCCATGGGTTCGAAGCCATAAGATCTGCGGGCTTCAAGACCAGCTCTACAATCTCTATTACATCTCAAACAACAATAACCAAGGTAACCCTCGCACATGTATTATTGATACAAAACATTTAAAAGTATTTTTATGTCCTAATTTTAGCACTCCAGACCTGACAGTTGTCAGACTGGAAACAGAAGGTGTAGGTGGACTATACGTAGGATCGGCGTATATGGCCCACGATCGTATTGCACCACCCGAGGAAAATGCCACTCTGGTCCATAATATCAACAATGCCAACCTCATACTGGGTTGTGATGCCAATGCTAGGCACACGGTATGGGGCAGTTCCGAAATCAACGAAAGAGGTGAGTCTTTATTTGATTTCATTATTTCTAATAACATGTCTATTTGTAACAGAGGCAATATCTCCACCTTCATTTTCCCGAGTACGGATACGTTTGAAGGGTGGGAAGATGTGCTAGACGTTACACTAACAAACAATAGTGAATAGGTCAGGTTGGAAAACTGGAAAGTATCTACACTGAGATCATTCTCCGATCACAGGTATATACTTTACGAATTAGGTCTTAACACTAAGCCCCCTGTCCCGTTTAGAAACCCCAAAACAACCGACTGGAACAAATTCAGTCAAGTTGTATGTTCCAAATTAAGAACTGTACCGAATCTTGTTTTAGATTCTGTAGAAGAACTGGAGGCGAAAGTAAGCACTTTTGAAACGGCTCTGAATGTAGCATTCAAAGCTTCCTGTCCAGTTAGGTACAGTAAAAAAACTTTTCCTCCATGGTGGAATGAAGATCTCTCAAATCTTAGGAAGATTACAAGAAAGACCTTCAATATCTGCTACGTTAGCAAACAATGGCAACCGTACAAGGACTGCCTCAAAGATCACAAAAAAGCGGTATCCTCAGCCAAAAGGCTGGCTTGGAAAGAATACTGTGAATCAATTGAAAATATAAAAGACTCTGCTAGGCTAGGCAAAATACTGTCAAAACAACACTCATGTCCATCTCTCCTCAAAAAGGAGGATGGTACTTGGACAGTGGATTCAACCGAATCTCTAGAGGCTTTAATGACAACCCATTTCCCAGGCTGTAAGGATTACAGCCTAGTAACAGACAATGCCCTTAGTGCTCAGTCAGAACACTTAGAAAATATTCATGGTATTATAACCAAGGAAAAGATTTCCTGGTCTATTAATAGCTTCTCCCCATACAAATCTCCAGGTGTAGATGGCATTATTCCCATAATGCTACAGAAGTTGCATCCGCTGGAGAAGGAAACTATTGAGCATTTCCTCTGCCACTGTCCGGCCCTGGCTAGATCTCGCCTCCAGGCATTTGGTAGCCTGTTTCTCGACAACCTAAACGTGCTGTTGAACAAAAGGATAAATGATTTTACCGCTTTTCTCAACAGCACCAGTTGGCTCTAACAAACCAAGCAATATCTCTATTTCAACTTTCACCTTGGAAGTTTTTGGAACTTTCGTTTAGGACTGGCTATTCGGACTAGCACTTAATCTATCTTTGGCAATAGCATCAGAGTACTGATTAATACCTGGTAGGTATAAACTGTCTTTGAACGGGCTTAGCCTCATATAGATCTAGTGTAAAGTTATTGGGCAGGCTCTCAGTCCAAATGGAACCACCCAGCACACAGTGTGAGCTAGGTTCTTCCCTTGTGACTGCGGGCACAGACCAAAAACTGGTCCCCTTAGCTTTTCAAAGCACTCACTCACTTTCCATTTCAACTTTCACCTTTTAAGTTTCTGGAACTTACTTTTAGGAATAGCTTTTTGGACTAGCACTTACTCTATCTTGTGGCGAAAGCATCAAAACACGGATTTACACCTGGCAGGTGTACCGCCTTTGAACGGGCCTAGCCTCATATAGATCTGGTGTAAAGTTAATTGGTCGTCTCTCAGTCCAAATGGAACCACCCAGCACACAGTGTGAGCCAGGTTCTTCCCTTGTGACTGCGGGCACAGACCAAAAACTAGTCCCCTCAGCTTAACAGTCACTACCACTATATCACAAAAATTAGGTCAAACGAGTTATGGTATCAAAACGGCGCTTTTCCGCGCTAATTGGGTTTCTTCGGAACAGTTGATCTGCGAAACCGCCATCTTACCTACCTACCTACCTAATTGCCGGATTTAACTAATTGAAAACTAGATTTTTTTTTCGGGTGTTATCAATTAATTCAAATTAATTGTAATGACCTACGTCATCACTAAATTAGAATAAAACACATATATGTTCTACAACTAGTATATCATTTATTTATTACTATATGCACAAACTATATATATATATAACTACAGAGCACACGACCTCTTCGCTGGAGCACTTGTTATCAACTGGCTGCAGACCTCGAGTGTGCGGGAGGAGAACTGATAAGAGCATGAGTGTGTGCGCGTGTGTGTGGGTGTACTATCAGAGCGGGGCATCGTTGACAGGTTGCCACATCCCTCCTATTTTCTTCAGCTTCAGTTTGTAACGAAGCGTTACAATTTTCCCTTATTAAATATTATTTCGTCCGCCCCGGTACATATTATAATAGACAGAAAACAGCATTTCTGATACGATTTACTGCATTCGTATTAAAGTACCTTTTCGCAGACCGTCCGACCGCCGAATAGTACTAATTAGTACTATATTCACTTCTTTTGTAGCAAAAGGTACTTTTTGTTTGTTTCTCATACAATTCACACTCTCTTACTCCAGGAAATATTACAAGTAGAAGTGGAAGTTGTATGAGAAATTTGTCTTCTGCATCCCGTGTTGAGATACCAATCCAGTGTATTTGGAGCAGTAAAAGATCGGGCTGATTGGGAACTTAGTAGTACCCTAACAGTGAACAGGTTGGTGCAGCTTCGGGCTTTTCAAGCTATAGCGACCTTCCTCTTTTTTCTCAAAGTATTTTTAGGTATTATTAGTTTCCGTCTTATTTCCTCGGTAAATCCTTCAGGTTTGCCTTGGACAAGGTTCCAACGGTGGTTCCACTTGCTTCCGTCTAAACTTCCTCGGTAGATCCATAAGAACTACCTTGGACTGGGTTCCAGCGGTGGTTCCAAAAGTGCTTCCGTCTTATTTCCTCGGTAAATCCTTCAGGTTTGCCTTGGACAAGGTTCCAACGGTGGTTCCACTTGCTTCCGTCTAAACTTCCTCGGTAGATCCATAAGAACTACCTTGGACTGGGTTCCAGCGGTGGTTCCAAAAGTGCTCCCGTCTTATTTCCTCGGTAAATCCTTCAGGTTTGCCTTGGACAAGGTTCCAACGGTGGTTCCACTTGCTTCCGTCTAAACTTCCTCGGTAGATCCATAAGAACTACCTTGGACTGGGTTCCAGCGGTGGTTCCAAAAGTGCTTCCGTCCTATTTCCTCGGTGAATCCTTCAGGTTCGCCTTGGACAAGGTTCCAACGGTGGTTCCACTTGCTTCCGTCTAAATTTCCTCGGTAGATCCATAAGAACTACCTTGGACTGGGTTCCAGCGGTGGTTCCAAAAGTGTTTCCGACCTATTTCCTCGGTAAATCCTTCAGGTTTGCCTTGGACAAGGTTCCAACGGTGGTTCCATTTGCTTCCGTGATTTGTCCTCGCAGATTCCGTCTGAACTAGCTTGGACAGGGTTCCATCGAACGGTCCCCTATTTATGTTAGGCCGATACCCTAAAGGTGTAAAGGGTTAGTATAAGAAGTATGAATTATTGTTAGGTTAAGTTATATGAAATACCGTGTTAAGAGTAAGACAGAAAAAGAGTTATATGAAATACCGTGTTAGATTTTTATATGACTTAATAAAAGGTATATTTATTTATAAACTTAAGACATCGGAGTTTTTGATCCCGAAATACCGAAGTTTTACTGTGCTTTCTTCGGACAGACCCTGGACCCGACGAGCTACCTCAGCCTCGACCAAAAAGCACATCACAAATTGGCGCCCGAGCAGGGACCTTTTGAGGGTTCAACCTTGACCCGATCACCGACCGAACTGGCATCTTCTACAGGCACCACCGACCGCACCGACCGTACCGACCTGATTGACCGTTTATCCCCGGCAGGTCCTGTAGACGATTCCACCAGCACTTCGACGATCCTCCACGAACCTTTAGAAGGCACCACCAGATTCCGTTCTCCAGAAGAAACACCGCCGTCCAGATCTAACTCCGCAACGTCCAGCTCAACTGCAGACAGCGAAGAACTCAGCGACATGGAAGGGATTAACCCCTATAAAAACCTAGGGTTCATCTATTTTTTTGAAAAAGCCGGAGCTGACCGAAATATTACTCAGCCGAAACTTGGACACCAGCGGAAACGTCCAAGCCTTAAGGAAGCGCCTAAGCCTGCACTTAAAGGAGCTGCGGATGCATAAATCTACGCAAAATCTCTGCGCCGAGCTGGAAGACATGGTGGAAGAAAGAGAAACGGCTGACGATGAGAGTGGCGACACCGGAGGTTTAACCGTTCCCGCACCAATTGCATTTGGGAAGGACACCAAGTTGGCTTCACCTCAGTCGTTTACCATTCCAGTCACTACGCAACCAGCAACTACCGTGACTTCAGTAACTCTACCAGTTCCTGCTTCAACTCCAGTACCGATTCCAGTACCAGCAACCTCCGTCACACCTGTTTACCACAACCACGTTGATCCATCGGAACGCCCATGTTATCCACCCCCGCCTCCTAACCGATTAACGCTCAGTTACCAAGCCGACGTTATGAACACTGTTAGGAAATGGGGCCTTCGATTTGATTCGTCTGGCAATGCATTGGAATTTATGGAGCGCATTGAGGAATTAACTCAATGTTACAACATCCCTTTAAGCGACGTCTTGCGAACCATACCGGAGATCTTTCGCGGAACAGCGCTGGAATGGTGGCGAATCAAGAAAGACGACATATCGAACTGGGAAGATTTTCGTCGAGCATTCCTGCAGCAGTTCTTACCTGCCCGATATCGCCATCGCCTAGAAGACGAAATTATGCGAAAGAGGCAAGGACCACGTGAAAAGGCAAAGGATTTTATCAGGTCAATGCAATACATGATTCGCCAGCACCCCCAACTATCCAGAGATGACAATACTGATCGCTTGTACGATAAGTTACGACCAGAATACAAGCTTTACATCAAGCGGAGGGAGTTTTCCAACATCGATGAGTTGCTAGAATTAGCAGAGGAATATGAAAACATTAGGCAGGAAGAACGTCCTATCCGCCCGTTGCCCAACGCCACCCCTGTACCGCGAGCCTCGCCTGTCCAGACACACGACCGACCGAACGCCCAACAATGTAGTGTTCCATACGACCGACAGACACATTGTTGGAATTGTAAACAGCGGGGCCACCGAAAGGAAAATTGCAGAAGGCCATTTACCCTCTTTTGCTCATTCTGCGGAGAAGATGGCAGATTAACCAGGGATTGTCCTTGCCGAAGAAATCCAGTTGCTGTGGTCAACGCGCCCCCATTAGGCGATCCGAGGCTCTTCATTCCTATTCAAGTTGGAGAAAAAACCTTCGATGCCTTGCTCGATACGGGCTCTACGAAAACCTTCGCCGGGCCAGCTTTGCGCAATGAACTCAGGCAATTGGAAATCCCAATGACCGAATATTCCAAGGCTATTCACCTAGCGAATGGCAATCCTGTAATGACAACGGAACATTTCGACCTGACGTTGCATTTGGGGAGCGAAACTATATCTGCTGAAATAACTTACCTGCCGGGCCTAGATGAAGAGGCCATCATTGGGATGGATGTGCTAAATAAGGCGCACTTTAAATCGTTTGTGGGAGGACGCCTAGTAACGGGGAGGAAAACGCACCAAACAGCAAAGCCTGATTCGACGTGTGTCGTGTTAGAAGCCCCACGTGAATCCCAAAAACAACACCTGGACGAGTTTTTGGCTACCGAGTTACCGTTGTTCGATGAGATTCAAGGGGTAGCGCATGTCTCCCCGCATAAAATCCGACTCAAGACCGATCAGCCGTTTAAACAACGGTATTACCCCCGAAACCCCGCAAAGCAGCACTCGTCTCCGTCTTCACCACAAAATTGCATAAGAGCATCGACTGCACCAGGGTACTTCATCAGTCAACAGTTGTCCTCCGAGCCGAGTAGTAAAATATTTGTAAACAAAAGATTAACCCAGCCCTCAGCTACAAAAATGGATAACAGGAAAAATAGTAGTGTCGAGGAACAACAGAAACCGACGTCTAGCCGTCGACGACCAAGTCGGTCCCGCTCGCCGATTCGTATCGCACCAAATCGACTGCACCTTTCTCGGACGCAGCGTGCACCACCGAATTCAAAACCCCGCCAGCTCCCAGCGAAAGAGGAGAAGCCGTTCTCGAGGCAACGAACGGTACCCCGCAAGGTTGCTCCTCCACCGCGGGATCCGGAACCAGTGATTTTCGAGGTACGAGCCAAGAAGAGAACAAGTCGCTTGCCTCCCATCACACACGACCTGAGCACAGCTAAAGCGATCGAGCCGCCTCCACCAGCCGAAGCACGTCTTGCCTTGGTTCGCCAGCAGCGAAAGGAAGCAGACGAGAAGTGGGAGGCAACGAAAGCAAAGTTACCAGTGCCACAACCATCATTCGTCGCGCCACCACCCGCTACATGCGCGTTTGCCATCCAAGCTCCCGCAAGAGCCAGCGTACCCCATCGATCAGTTGACCAGCGTCTTCTCAAAATGATTAAGGAACGCAGAGAAGCAAATGATAATTGGGCGGTACTAAAAGTCGATCCGCCAATCCCACAGCCACCGCTCCCAGCATCCGCCCCCGCTGTATGTGCCAGCGGGGTCCCAGCCCCAAAGCTAGACGATGTTGATTGGTCCAGTTTCGACCGTCAAGTTCCAGCTCCGTCTGAAAATCCGGAGAACTACGATTGGTCCGCTATCGACGCTCAGATACGTTTAGACGAGACGGCGGTGCCCAACATCAATAATTTTCCGAAACGAGCGGTGGTGACCGAAGTTCTGATGCTGCCAAAGTTATCGGTCGCTCCAGCCACCATCACAAGCAACAAAACCCAGGGGTCGATAAAAGAGGTCGCTACCCTAGGTCCTGCTTACCAAGCCGACAAAAAACCAGTAGATCCGTTCGAGGGGATCATATTAAAAGGCCCCCTAAACCGAGTCTCCTTCATCTATAAGCCATGGGGCCGGGTAGCAGTAGTTTTTAACAAAAAGGGCACCCAGGCAATACTGAGATACAAGGGGCTGAAGAAGATAGTAGACGTCCATCACAATTAAACCCGAGCCGCCGATTTATATTATGAATTAAATTAAAAATTACAAATTACGATTATGGTTAAGAAAAACTGAAGAAGATTATTTATTATTTAATTATTAATTTAAAGAAGAAATTGAATTAAATTGAAAAAAATTTGAATTACAAAAAATATAATAATAATAAGAAGAAAAAAAATATATATGTATGTATATAAGCGTTGTTAAAACTAAATTTTAAGCTTACCGCTGAAAAAAATTATTAATTAATTAAAATTTTGTTTTGTAAAGAAAGGGGGGACTGTAACGAAGCGTTACAATTTTCCCTTATTAAATATCATTTCGTCCGCCCCGGTACATATTATAATAGACAGAAAACAGCATTTCTGATACGATTTACTGCATTCGTATTAAAGTACCTTTTCGCAGACCGTCCGACCGCCGAATAGTACTAATTAGTACTATATTCACTTCTTTTGTAGCAAAAGGTACTTTTTGTTTGTTTCTCATACAATTCACACTCTCTTACTCCAGGAAATATTACAAGTAGAGGTGGAAGTTGTATGAGAAATTTGTCTTCTGCATCCCGTGTTGAGATACCAATCCAGTGTATTTGGAGCAGTAAAAGATCGGGCTGATTGGGAACTTAGTAGTACCCTAACAGTGAACAGGTTGGTGCAGCTTCGGTCTTTTCAAGCTATAGCGGCCTTCCTCTTTTTTCTCAAAGTATTTTTAGGTATTATTAGCTTCCGTCTTATTTCCTCGGTAAATCCTTCAGGTTTGCCTTGGACAAGGTTCCAACGGTGGTTCCACTTGCTTCCGTCTAAACTTCCTCGGTAGATCCATAAGAACTACCTTGGACTGGGTTCCAGCGGTGGTTCCAAAAGTGCTTCCGTCTTATTTCCTCGGTAAATCCTTCAGGTTTGCCTTGGACAAGGTTCCAACGGTGGTTCCACTTGCTTCCGTCTAAACTTCCTCGGTAGATCCATAAGAACTACCTTGGACTGGGTTTCAGCGGTGGTTCCAAAAGTGCTTCCGTCTTATTTCCTCGGTAAATCCTTCAGGTTTGCCTTGGACAAGGTTCCAACGGTGGTTCCACTTGCTTCCGTCTAAACTTCCTCGGTAGATCCATAAGAACTACCTTGGACTGGGTTCCAGCGGTGGTTCCAAAAGTGCTTCCGTCCTATTTCCTCGGTGAATCCTTCAGGTTCGCCTTGGACAAGGTTCCAACGGTGGTTCCACTTCATCATCATCATCGGCTCGACAACCGGGGTCCGGTCCTGGCCTCCTTCAACAAGTCTCTCCACCTATCCCGGTCTCGAGCCGACGCCATCCAGTTGCGCACCCCAAGGCTCCGGGCGTCCTGGTCTACGCCATCTCTCCAGCGCAAGCATGGTCTACCACGCTGTCGTCTGCCATAGAATGTACCACAAAGAACTTCCCGAGCAGGTTCCTCTTCGCTCATGCGAGCTAGGTGCCCTGCCCACCGAAGTCTACCGAGCCTAATTTTTGTCACTATATCTGCTTCAAGGTAGATTGCGTACAATTCATGATTGTACCGTCTCCGGAATCGTCCTTCCTCACATATGGGGCCAACAATTCTCCTTAAGACTTTTCTCTCGAACGCGGCTAAGAGGTCAGAGTGCCTTTTGCTAAGCACCCAAGTCTCGGATCCATATGTGAGTACTGGCAGAACCATGGTCCTGTACAGCAGTAGTTTTGAAGTTATGGTGAGATTTCTGGATTTGAAGAGCTTTGACAGACTGTAGTAGGCTCTGTTGGATTTGAGAAGCCGCCCGCGTATTTCTTCTTCTATATTGTTATCGGCTGCTACTATTGACCCAAGGTATTTAAAGGATTGCACCACTTCAAATTCGTGCTCCGCTACCTTGATTGTTTGACCAACTGTTCCTCTCGCATTCGACGCCACCATGTACTTTGTTTTACCTTCACTAATGTGCAGCCCCAGATTTTGTGCCGCCTGCTCGATCTGGATGAAGGAATCGTGTACAGCTTGCTCGGTTCTTCCGATGATGTCAATGTCGTCTGCGTAAGCCAGTATCTGGCTGGACCTGTTGACGATGGTCCCTCTTGTTGCCGTGCCAGAGTCACGGATTGCTTTCTCCAACGCCAGGTTGAAGAGGAGGCAGGCCAAACCATCCCCTTGTCGGAGTCCATTAAAGATGTTGATTGGTCTGGATAGCAATCCGGCTATTTTTACTTGGCTTGTTACGTTGGTCATGGTCAACCTACATAGTCGTGTCAATTTATTTGGGATGCCGAATTCTCTCATGGCTTTGTAAAGTTCTACCCTGGCTATGCTATCATAGGCGGCCTTAAAGTCTATAAACAGGTGGTATGTTGGGATGTTAAATTCTAGACATTTTTCCATCGCCTGCCTAAGGGTAAAGATCTGATCAGTTGTTGATTTGCCTGGAATGAAACCACACTGATATTGTCCGATGATGGTTTTAGCGTATGGGGTTATCCGGTCTTGTAGGATAGAGGAGAGTATCTTATAGGCGGTACTCAACAACGTGATACCTCTATAGTTGCTGCACGTTGTGACATCTCCTTTCTTATGTATGGGGCATATTATACCTTTTCGCCAGTCTTCTGGCATTTCTTCACGCTCCCACACGTGCACTATAATATCATGAATTGCCTGACGTAGAGCTGGCCCACCGTGTTGAAATAATTCGGCTGGTATACCATCAGCTCCCGGGGCTTTGTTTTTCTTTAGCCGGTCTATAGCCTTCTCAACCTCTTCTATGCTTGGTGACGGCAACATAGGGTATTCGTCTTGAAGCAGTGGAGCCTCCACTTCTGCAGTGAGTTGACCATTTAGCAATTCATTAAAGTACACTTCCCATCGCTCCAGTATGCTTTGTGGATCGGTGATCAGATTTCCCTCTCCGTCCTTGCAGTATGTGCAGCGTGGTGTGTACTGCGTTATGTTTCGGACGGATTGGTAGAACTTCCGCGCCTGGTGCGGACCTCGCTCTCGGCTTTTTTCCACTTGCTTCCGTCTAAATTTCCTCGGTAGATCCATAAGAACTACCTTGGACTGGGTTCCAGCGGTGGTTCCAAAAGTGTTTCCGACCTATTTCCTCGGTAAATCCTTCAGGTTTGCCTTGGACAAGGTTCCAACGGTGGTTCCATTTGCTTCCGTGATTCGTCCTCGCAGATTCCGTCTGAACTAGCTTGGACAGGGTTCCATCGAACGGTCCCCTATTTATGTTAGGCCGATACCCTAAAGGTGGAAAGGGTTAGTATAAGAAGTATGAATTATTGTTAGGTTAAGTTATATGAAATACCGTGTTAAGAGTAAGACAGAAAAAGAGTTATATGAAATACCGTGTTAGATTTTTATATGACTTAATAAAAGGTATATTTATTTATAAACTTAAGACATCGGAGTTTTTGATCCCGAAATACCGAAGTTTTACTGTGCTTTCTTCGGACAGACCCTGGACCCGACGAGCTACCTCAGCCTCGACCAAAAAGCACATCACAAATTGGCGCCCGAGCAGGGACCTTTTGAGGGTTCAACCTTGACCCGATCACCGACTGAACTGGCATCTTCTACAGGCACCACCGACCGCACCGACCGTACCGACCTGATTGACCGTTTATCCCCGGCAGGTCCTGTAGACGATTCCACCAGCACTTCGACGATCCTCCACGAACCTTTAGAAGGCACCACCAGATTCCGTTCTCCAGAAGAAACACCGCCGTCCAGATCTAACTCCGCAACGTCCAGCTCAACTGCAGACAGCGAAGAACTCAGCGACATGGAAGGGATTAACCCCTATAAAAACCTAGGGTTCATCTATTTTTTTGAAAAAGCCGGAGCTGACCGAAATATTACTCAGCCGAAACTTGGACACCAGCGGAAACGTCCAAGCCTTAAGGAAGCGCCTAAGCCTGCACTTAAAGGAGCTGCGGATGCATAAATCTACGCAAAATCTCTGCGCCGAGCTGGAAGACATGGTGGAAGAAAGAGAAACGGCTGACGATGAGAGTGGCGACACCGGAGGTTTAACCGTTCCCGCACCAATTGCATTTGGGAAGGACACCAAGTTGGCTTCACCTCAGTCCTTTACCATTCCAGTCACTACGCAACCAGCAACTACCGTGACATCAGTAACTCTACCAGTTCCTGCTTCAACTCCAGTACCGATTCCAGTACCAGCAACCTCCGTCACACCTGTTTACCACAACCACGTTGATCCATCGGAACGCCCATGTTATCCACCCCCGCCACCTAACCGATTAACGCTCAGTTACCAAGCCGACGTTATGAACACTGTTAGGAAATGGGGCCTTCGATTTGATTCGTCTGGCAATGCATTGGAATTTATGGAGCGCATTGAGGAATTAACTCAATGTTACGACATCCCTTTAAGCGACGTCTTGCGAACCATACCGGAGATCTTTCGCGGAACAGCGCTGGAATGGTGGCGAATCAAGAAAGACGACATATCGAACTGGGAAGATTTTCGTCGAGCATTCCTGCAGCAGTTCTTACCTGCCCGATATCGCCATCGCCTAGAAGACGAAATTATGCGAAAGAGGCAAGGACCACGTGAAAAGGCAAAGGATTTTATCAGGTCAATGCAATACATGATTCGCCAGCACCCCCAACTATCCAGAGATGACAATACTGATCGCTTGTACGATAAGTTACGACCAGAATACAAGCTTTACATCAAGCGGAGGGAGTTTTTCAACATCGATGAGTTGCTAGAATTAGCAGAGGAATATGAAAACATTAGGCAGGAAGAACGTCCTGTCCGCCCGTTGCCCAACGCCACCCCTGTACCGCGAGCCTCGCCTGTCCAGACACACGACCGACCGAACGCCCAACAATGTAGTGTTCCATACGACCGACAGACACATTGTTGGAATTGTAAACAGCGGGGCCACCGAAAGGAAAATTGCAGAAGGCCATTTACCCTCTTTTGCTCATTCTGCGGAGAAGATGGCAGATTAACCAGGGATTGTCCTTGCCGAAGAAATCCAGTTGCTGTGGTCAACGCGCCCCCATTAGGCGATCCGAGGCTCTTCATTCCTATTCAAGTTGGAGAAAAAACCTTCGATGCCTTGCTCGATACGGGCTCTACGAAAACCTTCGCCGGGCCAGCTTTGCGCAATGAACTCAGGCAATTGGAAATCCCAATGACCGAATATTCCAAGGCTATTCACCTAGCGAATGGCAATCCTGTAATGACAACGGAACATTTCGACCTGACGTTGCATTTGGGGAGCGAAACTATATCTGCTGAAATAACTTACCTGCCGGGCCTAGATGAAGAGGCCATCATTGGGATGGATGTGCTAAATAAGGCGCACTTTAAATCGTTTGTGGGAGGACGCCTAGTAACGGGGAGGAAAACGCACCAAACAGCAAAGCCTGATTCGACGTGTGTCGTGTTAGAAGCCCCACGTGAATCCCAAAAACAACACCTGGACGAGTTTTTGGCTACCGAGTTACCGTTGTTCGATGAGATTCAAGGGGTAGCGCATGTCTCCCCGCATAAAATCCGACTCAAGACCGATCAGCCGTTTAAACAACGGTATTACCCCCGAAACCCCGCAAAGCAGCACTCGTCTCCGTCTTCACCACAAAATTGCATAAGAGCATCGACTGCACCAGGGTACTTCATCAGTCAACAGTTGTCCTCCGAGCCGAGTAGTAAAATATTTGTAAACAAAAGATTAACCCAGCCCTCAGCTACAAAAATGGATAACAGGAAAAATAGTAGTGTCGAGGAACAACAGAAACCGACGTCTAGCCGTCGACGACCAAGTCGGTCCCGCTCGCCGATTCGTATCGCACCAAATCGACTGCACCTTTCTCGGACGCAGCGTGCACCACCGAATTCAAAACCCCGCCAGCTCCCAGCGAAAGAGGAGAAGCCGTTCTCGAGGCAACGAACGGTACCCCGCAAGGTTGCTCCTCCACCGCGGGATCCGGAACCAGTGATTTTCGAGGTACGAGCCAAGAAGAGAACAAGTCGCTTGCCTCCCATCACACACGACCTGAGCACAGCTAAAGCGATCGAGCCGCCTCCACCAGCCGAAGCACGTCTTGCCTTGGTTTGCCAGCAGCGAAAGGAAGCAGACGAGAAGTGGGAGGCAACGAAAGCAAAGTTACCAGTGCCACAACCATCATTCGTCGCGCCACCACCCGCTACATGCGCGTTTGCCATCCAAGCTCCCGCAAGAGCCAGCGTACCCCATCGATCAGTTGACCAGCGTCTTCTCAAAATGATTAAGGAACGCAGAGAAGCAAATGATAATTGGGCGGTACTAAAAGTCGATCCGCCAATCCCACAGCCACCGCTCCCAGCATCCGCCCCCGCTGTATGTGCTCGCTTAGTTACGAATCCAGTTCCTGATCCGGTCCCAGCCCCAAAGCTAGACGATGTTGATTGGTCCAGTTTCGACCGTCAAGTTCCAGCTCCGTCTGAAAATCCGGAGAACTACGATTGGTCCGCTATCGACGCTCAGATACGTTTAGACGAGACGGCGGTGCCCAACATCAATAATTTTCCGAAACGAGCGGTGGTGACCGAAGTTCTGATGCTGCCAAAGTTATCGGTCGCTCCAGCCACCATCACAAGCAACAAAACCCAGGGGTCGATAAAAGAGGTCGCTACCCTAGGTCCTGCTTACCAAGCCGACAAAAAACCAGTAGATCCGTTCGAGGGGATCATATTAAAAGGCCCCCTAAACCAAGTCTCCTTCATCTATAAGCCATGGGGCCGGGTAGCAGTAGTTTTTAACAAAAAGGGCACCCAGGCAATACTGAGATACAAGGGGCTGAAGAAGATAGTAGACGTCCATCACAATTAAACCCAAGCCGCCGATTTATATTATGAATTAAATTAAAAATTACAAATTACGATTATGGTTAAGAAAAACTGAAGAAGATTATTTAATATTTAATTATTAATTTAAAGAAGAAATTGAATTAAATTGAAAAAAATTAGAATTACAAAAAATATAATAATAATAAGAAGAAAAAAAATATATATGTATGTATATAAGCGTTGTTAAAACTTAATTTTAAGCTAACCGCTGAAAAAAATTATTAATTAATTAAAATTTTGTTTTGTAAAGAAAGGGGGGACTGTAACGAAGCGTTACAATTTTCCCTTATTAAATATCATTTCGTCCGCCCCGGTACATATTATAATAGACAGAAAACAGCATTTCTGATACGATTTACTGCATTCGTATTAAAGTACCTTTTCGCAGACCGTCCGACCGCCGAATAGTACTAATTAGTACTATATTCACTTCTTTTGTAGCAAAAGGTACTTTTTGTTTGTTTCTCATACAATTCACACTCTCTTACTCCAGGAAATATTACAAGTAGAGGTGGAAGTTGTATGAGAAATTTGTCTTCTGCATCCCGTGTTGAGATACCAATCCAGTGTATTTGGAGCAGTAAAAGATCGGGCTGATTGGGAACTTAGTAGTACCCTAACAGTGAACAGGTTGGTGCAGCTTCGGGCTTTTCAAGCTATAGCGGCCTTCCTCTTTTTTCTCAAAGTATTTTTAGGTATTATTAGCTTCCGTCTTATTTCCTCGGTAAATCCTTCAGGTTTGCCTTGGACAAGGTTCCAACGGTGGTTCCACTTGCTTCCGTCTAAACTTCCTCGGTAGATCCATAAGAACTACCTTGGACTGGGTTCCAGCGGTGGTTCCAAAAGTGCTTCCGTCCTATTTCCTCGGTGAATCCTTCAGGTTCGCCTTGGACAAGGTTCCAACGGTGGTTCCACTTGCTTCCGTCTAAATTTCCTCGGTAGATCCATAAGAACTACCTTGGACTGGGTTCCAGCGGTGGTTCCAAAAGTGTTTCCGACCTATTTCCTCTGTAAATCCTTCAGGTTTGCCTTGGACAAGGTTCCAACGGTGGTTCCATTTGCTTCCGTGATTCGTCCTCGCAGATTCCGTCTGAACTAGCTTGGACAGGGTTCCATCGAACGGTCCCCTATTTATGTTAGGCCGATACCCTAAAGGTGTAAAGGGTTAGTATAAGAAGTATGAATTATTGTTAGGTTAAGTTATATGAAATACCGTGTTAAGAGTAAGACAGAAAAAGAGTTATATGAAATACCGTGTTAGATTTTTATATGACTTAATAAAAGGTATATTTATTTATAAACTTAAGACATCGGAGTTTTTGATCCCGAAATACCGAAGTTTTACTGTGCTTTCTTCGGACAGACCCTGGACCCGACGATCTACCTCAGCCTCGACCAAAAAGCACATCACAAGTTTCAGCCCTGAGCTCCCTGTTTGGCTGGTGTCTGCAACGTCATCATTAGCTTCTATGGATGAGTCATCGCACATTACTTCAGAAGTATTTGTTTTCCGTGGAGTTTGTGGAGGAACTGGGATCTTCTTAACATGGCTTAAGTTTCGCCTAAAGGTCTTTCCGTCATCCCCTCTTACCACTGCTTCGTTTCGACTTCGTTCAATCACCTCGAATTCGGTTGGATCGAATGCTGGTGTTAATTTGTTGTGAGGAACCAAGTTACGAAGTAAAACTTTGTCGCCGATGGTAATATCGCCTTCCTTCGCTCCTCGGGTTCTGTCACCTCTTTCTTTTCCCTTTTCTTTATTTATTTTGTCCAAATCCCTTGCCTCTGAATCCAAGATATTTTCACTAATATCATGTATAGATGGGATCTTATCTCTAATTGTTCTATTGAAAAGAAGTTCTGAGGGTGACTTTCCAGTTGTACCATGTGGTGTCACGTTGTGCATCAAAGTGAACTTTTGTACTTCTTTTTTATAGTCCACTCCCTTTCCATGGGCGATTTGTCGCTTCACGATTGAACGATTCATATTCTCAACCTCCCCATTAGCTTGTGGCCAATAAGGGGGAGAGGTGATCAGATCAATATTGTTACTGGCACAATAGGCTTTGAATTCACCACTCACGAACTGACGACCATTATCAGCCTTTATAGACTTAGGATACCCCAATCTACAGAAAATTTCTTCCAGAAGCGCAATTATCTCTGAAGACGTTATTTTCTTGACAAACTTAGTCTCTTGGTACCTTGAATAATAGTCGATGATGACAAAGGCAAAATCATGGTTCGGTAAAGGGCCCAATAAGTCAATCGCAACGCATTGCCACGGTCCATCTGGGAGTGCATGCCGCTGCATAGGCACTGGTGGTGTTGGCCTTGAAACTAACAAACATTCCCTACACCATTGACGTACTAGATATGGACCGCCAGTCGGTTGAAATTTTCATACAAACAGCCAAGAAAAGTTGTTCCATCTTAAAACAGCCTGAAAACGCCATCATCTTTTAGTGTTAAATACGTGTTCTAATTTCGCCATTAGAATTTAAATGAAAACGATAATATATTCATCTGTAGGTAACTCATGGCATAAGGAGTGGATGTGTTTTGTAAAATAAAAGTAGTTTGATAATAACTTCCACCAAAATATTTCAATAGTAAATAATTAATTAAAAAAATCATATCACTGCTACGCAGATTCCCTGCTAGTAGTTGATGGCGCCCCTAGTTATGTTGGAACACGCGTGAAGTTGGCTACTGGCGGTCCATACCTAATACGTCAATGCCCTACACAATTTCACAAAGGATTCCACTTCTCTATCCATTAGTGGCCACCACACTTTTAGCCGTAATCTCCGCGTCATGGCTGTTTCTCCTGGGTGACCTTCATGTCGCAGCTCTAATACTCTGGATCGCAGTGCCTCTGGTACTACAATTCTGGAACCACATAAAAGAATATTTCCTAAAGTGCAAAGTTCTAACTGAAATGGGAACAACTTATTCTTGCTACAGTCTGTCCAATTGTCCCTTTTTATGTTTTCTACCGCTTCCATGATCTCTTGATCAGTGGTGTTTGATTTTACAACTTCGCTTATTGTGAGCGCGCGTGGTAGTCATTGTGAGTAAAGTGTGTGTGCATTGATAGAAAATATGTCTATCAATGCACACACACTGTACTCACAATGACTGTCGAAAGAGTCTGTATCATCGATTTTGCACAATCTCGATAAGGAATCGGCTATATTCCATTTTCCCGCCTGATATATCACTTTAAATTTGAAGGCCTGGAGTCTTAGGACCCATCTTTCGATTCTGGCTGGAGGTTTGGAAGTTGGTTTGAATATTGCTTCCAAAGGTTTGTGGTCTGTCACAAGTTCGAATTCGATACCGGCCAAGTAGTAATAAAACCTTTCTACCTCCCAAACTAACTCCAAACTTTCTTTTTCAGTCTGTGATTATCTTCTTTCCACTGCTGACAGACTTTTACTGGCGAACGATATAACTTCGGGACTCTCTTCATGGAATTTCAAAAGAACAGCTCCTAATGCTACAGGACTTGCATCCGCTATTAATCTGGTACGTTTCTTGGGGTTAAAATAAGCCAACGTTGGGATTTCAGCTAGAGACTTTTTTAAACGCTTAAATGCTTGCTCCTGTTTTTCACCCCAAGTAAACTGAATATCCTTTTTAATTAAATTCCATAAGGGTTCTGTCGTGTCTGCCATATCTGGAATAAACTTTCCTAAGTAAGAGACAAGACCCAGAAAGCTCCTTGTTTCCTCCTTAGTGTTTGGGGACCGAAATTCCAAGATTGTTTTAACTTTGTCAGGAACCGCACTTATGCCAGCGGTAGCTATAACATGACCCAAGAATTTTAACTCCCGAACTTTGCAACTACATTTGTCGCTGTTGAGCGTATCGTTCATATCCTTAAAAATATTCAACACTGCTCTTAATTCTCTGTCGTGCTCCTCTTCGGTGAGCTCAAAGACGATTATGTCGTCCAAATAATTTAAAGCATTCTGACAGGAAGCTAAAATATTTTCAAGTGTCTTCTGGAATATCTCAGGAGCTGAATTCACACCAAATAGTAAACGTTTGTATCGAAAGGGGCCCTTATGGGTGATGAAAGTTGTAATTTCGCGGCTGTCGTCACTTAGCTCCAATTGATGGTATGCGTTCTTAAGATCTACACGAGATAAGTACTGTGCACCCTTAAGGTCATGAGTGAATCAAATGTTGGAAGCGGGTAATTTTCTCTCAAAATGGCGGAATTTGCACGGCGCATATCCACACACAGTCGAATATCTCCATCTTCTTTGAAGACTAACACTATGGGTGAGATCCAAGAGCTCGGACCGGAAACAGGCTCAGTTATGTCTTCTTCAACTGCCTCTGTAAGTCTTTTTTCCACCCTTTCCTCCAAAGCTGATGGAATGCGACGTAATGGTTGTTGCACCGGCTTGACTGACCTATCTATGGCCAACTGTATCTGTATGCCTCTAATCTTTGGAAAAGGTCGATTATCTTCCAGCTGGTTTACGTCAACTCCCAATCTTAAAACTTTTAGTTTGAGTGCTGTATCACGACCCAAAAGGGACTGGTTGCCGTGTTTAATGACGTAGAAAGATGCCATCGACTCTTTTTGGCTTTCAACTCTTATAAGGGCTTCAAAGACAGCTCTTACTTCAAGCATCTCTTTCGCTGCGTATGCCCTGAATTGATTTTCTGATTCTGTTCGGATATTAAGTAATGTTGTTGACGATCGATGCAAATTTTCCCAGTCCTTTTCACCTATCAGGTTGAACCGTGAGCCCGAGTCGATGAGCATTAGAAGCTGACAATTTCCGATTGAACATACAATTTTCCCGCTTGAAGTTTCCTTTATGTTCTCTGTTACGTGAAAACAGTAGTTTTCGACAAGCTTGTCATCAGTTGCTTTACTTTCATCAGCTCTTTCTCCGTCGACAAACCTAATTCTTGATGGTCCAAATCTTTTTCTTCTTTTGTTAGACTCATCGTCAAACGTGTTCTTTCGCTTGTCAGCCTTTGTCTTACATCTCTTAGCAAAATGTCCTACGTACCCACATTTATTGCATTTGCCATTCTTTGCTGGACAATAGCTTCTATCTGCCAAGAGACCTACTCGCCCACTTCTCTGACATTCCCTGCTTTCATTTGAATAATTCCGCTTATGAGTCGGGTAAATTTTGTTGATTTCACTGGATGATGAAGTAGGAACCATTGTCTCCGTTTGACTCGCAATCTGTTCGTGAACTTTGCACATTTCTAACACCTCATCTAGAGTATGTTCCTTTTCCAATAGACGTTTTTTTAAGTCTCGAGAAGCCCATGCGTCTATGACCTTGTCCTTTATGTTTATATCCACAATTTCTTGCTGGGTTTGGCCAAACGAGCATTTAGCTGCCTGATTTCGGAGACGCAAAATAAATTTATTGAAGTTCTCCCCATCATCTGGCTTGAGCATCCTAAACAGGTGCCCCTCAAAAGTCGAATTTCTCTTTGGTGAGAAATAGTCGTCAAGCTTGCTTACTAGAACCTTAAACACATTTTCCGAAGACGTATCATCGACTAACGCTCCTGGTATGTTAAATATGACCTCTTGTAACTGGGGTCCGCCAAGATGCAAAAGCTTATTCTTCTTTTTAATGACATTGGTGATTTCTTCTGAATCCAAGTAAAGGGAAAATGAACGATACCACCTTTCCCATTCCGATCTCATCAATGACTTATCGACAGTCTCACATAGAAAAGGTTTAATACCTGACTCGCTCATCTAATTATTAATGTTTACCTTTTTTTTTATATAGGTAGGTAGTCAAATGTTTTTTTTTTTTTTTTGTACAATTAAATGTGTGACTCCGAACTCTGCAATTTAATACGAATAAGATACAAAATATAAAGAGTCCAATCTAATGGCAATCAAACTTACTCTTACAAAAATTCTCTCTTTCGCAATTTAATGCCTTTACAATTCAATGTAGATCCAATCCCTGCAATTTAATGCAATACTATAATAACATATATATACCAATCTAATGGCGATCAGAACTTACGATATATAATGTGAATATTTTTATATTTTTTCTTTTCTACTCGCAATTTAATGCCTTTGATTCTTTGGTTGACAATTTAATGTAACCCCTTAATCCAGCAATCTAATGCTTCCTTCATAAATGTCAATAAACCAATTGAATAGTCGGACTTAAAATAAAAAAAACCTGATTAAATCTTCCTTTTATTTTTTTTGTTGTTTATCTTTCTTGCAATCTATTTAAGAGCACAAAACAATAAAATACAACAAAACAAATGTGAAGTGCAAAAAAAACAAACACAACACGTCAACATGATCATATATTTTTTTTTTTTTATAAAAAAAATTTTTCACCTCGTCGCCAAATGTAATGACCTACGTAATCACTAAATTAGAATAAAACACATATATGTTCTACAACTCGTATATCATGTATTTATTACTATATGCACAAACTATATATATATATATATAACTACAGAGCACACGACCTCTTCGCTGGAGCACTTGTTATCAACTGGCTGCAGACCTCGAGTATGCGGGAGGAGAACTGATAAGAGCATGAGAGTGTGCGCCTGTGTGTGGGTGTACTATCAGAGTGGGTCTACGTTGACAGGTTGCCACATTAATTATTTAATATACTATTTTTCGTAAAGGGTTGACATTGTTTGTTGTATGTATGTAACACATACCATTTTTTTTTTCTCATTGCTAGATATATTCGTGGATTTGTGATATAACTGCGTCTGATAAGCATTTATATAATTTCGTTGCAAGCATTCATAGGGTTACCAACTTTTTTTTTTGCTTTAACTTTTGAATTATATTTTTTTTAATAAATTCACATATAATATAATTTTATTTGAATTATTCATTTTATCTTTTTTTATTATTTGCGATTTTTATTTTTGGGATATAAATTTTGTTTACTTTGATTTCAATTCCGATATTCTTATTTAGATTTATTTTTGATTTTGTTAAACGATTTTGGATTTCGTTTTGCAAACTGTGAGTCCGTTTCTTTTAGTACTATTTTTTAGTTTTTTTTTATAAGAAAATTTGGTTGTGGATTTAGTTTCGATTTGGAATTCTGATT
The DNA here is from genome assembly GCA_951217065.1 of Baccha elongata. Taxonomy (NCBI): domain Eukaryota; kingdom Metazoa; phylum Arthropoda; class Insecta; order Diptera; family Syrphidae; genus Baccha; species Baccha elongata. The sequence continues at coordinate 119,445 of CATNUY010000410.1, forward strand.
CTCTTTTCGGAATATTGAATACGATTTTACTTATTAACTTGGATTTTGGAATAAAGAATTTGGTTTTTGACATAAGCTTGTTTTTATTTAGTTTCGAGATTTTGTTTCTGGTTTAAGTGTAGTTTCTTTAAATTCGAAAATGGATATTAATAGATTGTCTAAAGAGGAACTCCTCTATGAATTACAGGCCCGTGGTCTTAAGGAGGGTACGGTGGATACCATGAGAACCACGCTAAGATCCTCAAGAGATCTTGAGCGTGCTGGTTCCATCCCTGCCGAGTACCCTCACTACCCTTTTTCTTTTGAAGAGGATTTCAAGGCTGTTCAAGCCAAATTTTTAGAAATCAAGAATCTTTTAAAAACCCCGCCGAAGAATTCAAAGTCGGCAGAGTTTTTAAAGATTCAAACCAAAATTGAATGGTGTCTTGGTAGGATTTGTAGGGCAAAGGCGGAGTCTTCTGATGAGGTAAATAGGGTCGCAGATTTAAGGGGGGAGTTGCTGTTGCTGATGGCCGCACTGATCGAAGGAGAAGAAGCAGAACCTCAAGAAAAATCCAGCACGTCGAGAACAGGCATTGTCGCGTTGCCACCTGCACCTGTTCCTGGACCGGAATTGTTGGAATTGCCTCCACCGGTTCATACCTGTGAACGAAATTCCGAACGAATTGAGAAGTGGGACGTGAATTTCTCTGGTGAGCGGTCGGGCTCATCAGTGAACATGTTTTTGGAGAGAGTCGAAGAGCTAAGCGAGTCCAGAGGTGTTTCTGAGGCTCGATTGTATAAATCAGCGGTGGATCTCTTTTCTGGGAAGGCACTTCTTTGGTTTAGGGCGATTAGGGACAGCATTTCTACTTGGAGAGAGTTAGTTAGAGAATTGAAATTGGAGTTTTTGCCATCCAATTATGATGATCTCTTGTTGGAAGAGATCAGGCGGCGCACCCAGGGGAAGGATGAGTCAATGGGCATGTACATTGCACTCATGCAGACACTTTTCAAGAGATTTTCGGAACCGTTGAGTGAGAGTAGAAAATTGTCTATTCTTATGAAGAACATCGCTCCCTTTTACCAAATGCAGCTGGGGCTGGCTGAAATCAAATCAGTCAGCGAACTTGTTGCGTTGGGTAGAAAGTTGAGACGATAAGAACCAACGTCGAATCTTTTGTTCCTCCTCCCAATATTTGCTCTAGGCAGTCTTTGGAGCCTGACGTGGCTTATGTTGCGTCCGTTCAGGAAGAGGTTACAGTTAATCGTAACCCACCTCCTAATCATAGCCCACCACCCAATCGCACCATACGTTGCTTTAATTGTAACAGGGAAGGTCATCTTTCAAATACCTGTTCCGCTCCTAGACGTTGTTTTGGTTGTGGCCCTTTGGGAGCTTCACAGCGTAATTGTAGACGCTGTTTGGGAAACGGGCAGTGGACTCTTGGGCCAGCAGGGCAAGAGCGCCGCCTTCGTCATAAGCTAGGTCGCCTGCTGACGACCAGCTGGTAAATGTAGTTAGATTAGGTTTCAAGTTAGACACGTTTAGGGACGATAGACGTCCATATTTAGGGGTAAATATTTATGGGATTAGGTTTTTGGGATTATTAGATTCTGGGGCATCGCGAACAATAGTTTGTAGAGACGCGTGGAGAATTTTGAAATGTTTAGGGCTACAGTTAGATAAATCAAATGTTAGGCAGGTTAGTTTAGCAGATGGTGTAGGTGTAGGGGTTTTAGAGGTTTTAAATCTACCCATTGTTGTTGAGAGCAAATCAATTTTGATTGAATGTTTAGTTATACCTTCCCTCCCACATGCGATGATACTCGGTGCAGATTTTTGGGCACTATCGGGAATCGTCCCGGATCTTCGTTCCCGCATGTGGAATTTTTCAAGCCAGGATCGATAGAAACTACATCTATCACAGAAACTACATCTATCACAGAAAAGTCTGAGTTGGACGATATTCAAACGGCGAAACTAAACATTTTAATTGATGATTTGTTCAGGGGTATGCCAGAAGGGCAAACAGAGGTATTATCCGGTTTCTCCGGCAGTGCAGGTCAACATCGACAAATCCCTTCAGGAAATGTTCGATGATGATGTGATTGAAAAATCAAAAAGCCCTTGGGCATCTCCCATAGTTTTAATTCAAAAGAAAGATGATATCTTTAGGTTCTGCGTCGATTATAGAAAGTTAAATCAGGCAACAGAGAGAGACGCGTATCCACTTCCGAGAATTTCAGCTATTTTTGATAAGCTTAGGAACGCGAAATTTTTGACGTCACTTGACATAAAATCCGCGTATTGGCAGATTCCAATGACAAGGAAAATTTACTGCTTTCACAGTACCGGGTAGGGGTCTTTTTCAATTTAAACGTATGCCATTCGGCTTACACAATGCTCCTGCAACTTGGCAAAGATTCATTGACAGCGTTTTAGGGCCTGAGTTGGAGCCGTTCGTTTTTGTTTATTTGGACGATATTATTATCGTTACAGATACCTTCGAAAAACATCTCGAAATTCTGAACGAGGTTTTAAAAAGATGCGTGAGGCAGGTTTAAAAGTAGGTCGGGAGAAGTGCAACTTTTGCAGACCATCCCTTAAATTTTTAGGTTATGTAGTAGATCGGAATGGGTTACATGTGGATCCAGAAAAGGTAGATGGTATGGTTAGAATTCCTGCACCTAAATATGTAAAAGAAGTGAGATGTTTTGTAGGGACAGTTTCGTGGTACAGACGCTTCGTACCAAATTTCGCTATGTTAGTTAGTCCATTAACAGATTTGCTTAAAAAGAACAAAAAGTTCGTCTGGTCACAAGAATGTGAAGACAGTTTTAGAAAAGCTAAAGAATGCTTAATAACGGCTCCTATTTTGACATCCGGATTTTAGTATTCCATTTGTGGTCCAAACTGACGCGTCAGATTACGGCATCGGTGCCGTGTTATCTCAAACATTTCCAGAGGGGGAAAAAGTAATTTGTTACTTGAGTAGGTCTTTGAATAGATCTGAAAGGAACTATTCAACTACTGAAAAAGAATGTTTAGCAGTTTTGTGGGCAATTGAGAAGTTGCGACCGTACATTGAAGGTGTTCACTTCACGGTCGTAACTGATCACTACTCATTGATTTGGTTGAGTAACCTCAAAGACCCACAAGGTAGACTAGCGCGCTGGGCAGTACGGCTACAGCAATTCGACTATATTTTAATTCACCGTAGGGGAAAAGAACATGTCGTACCCGACATGTTATCTCGGGGAGTCCCAGTAGTGGCTGGTATTTCGGATGAGGATATAGACCCTTGGGTGGCTAAAATGGTTTCGGCATTTGAATTAAACCCGTTAGCTTATCCGTCGTGGAGAGTAGATAGTGAAAAACTTTTTAAATTTGTCAAATCCAAACATATAGTAGTTCATGAAAGTAACGAAGAATGGAAGTTAGTTGTAGGTAGAAAAGATAGATTAGCTATTCTTAGAGAGTGTCATGACAGTCCATTGGCTGGATACATGGGGGTTAGAAAAACATTTGCTAGAGTAGCTGCCAAATATTATTGGCCAAAAATGAGATCAGATGTAGCTAAATATGTTAGAAAATGTAGTACGTGTCAACAAGTGAAGCCAGTTAACGACAAGCCAGCCGGTCTTATGACTGAGAGAATAGGTATTTCTTCTCCGTGGGAGATGATTAGTGTGGATTTAGTGGGTCCATTACCCAAGTCCAGTAGGGGTTTCATATATATCCTCACAGTAGTAGATTATTTAACCAAATGTCCATTATTATTTGCATTGAGATCTGCCACTGCAAAGTCAGTGTGTAAAGAGTTAGAAGACAACGTTTTTCTGTTGTTTGGTGTTCCAAAAGTTGTCATTTGCGACAACGGACCCCAATTTAGGAGTAGGGAACTAAAGGCCCCTCTGTGATGGATATTCGTCGAAGATTAGATTTACTCCACACTATCATCCTCAGGCTAATCCAGCGGGGAGAAAATCAATCAAATTATTAAGACAACATTAAGGGCCTATGTATCTGAGAATCACAGAGTTTGGGATTCTCAGCTTGCAAAAGTAGCATGTGCCATCCGCACTTCGCAGCATGAAGTTTTAGGAGTTAGTCCTTATTATGCTAATTTTGGTAGAGAGATGTCCACTAGTGGGCAAGATGTAGTACAGCTTAGTGATGAGATTGTAGATAGAACTAGTCGTTTAGATTCAGGCAGCGATGTAGGAGATAGATTTAGAAAACTAAGAACAGAAATCGCTGCCAAAATTCAGGCAGCATCCAAAAAATCGTCGGAAGCCTACAACCTCAGGAGGAGAGATGTTCAATATCTTCCAAATGACGTTGTGTGGCGGAGAAATTTTGTCCTTTCAGACGCTGCAAATTATTATGCAGCAAAGTTGGCACCAAAGTTTGTGGGCCCTTTTAAAGTAAGAAAAAGATTGTCCCCTTGGACATATGTCCTTGAAGATGAAAATGGTAAAGATCGTGGCACTTGGCACACTAAAGATCTAAAACCGTTCACTTCATTGTCCGAAAATGATTGAGTCCAAAAAGTCCCTTTTAGAGTAAAGTTGAGTTATATGATTAAATTTTGTTTATTTTTTTTTTTGTAATTTTAAAATTTTAATTTTGTTTTTTTTTTTTGTTTTTGCTTGAAAGACTGCCATATTTGGCCTGATGGGATCCATTACTTTGTTTGTGCTGTTTTACCAGATCGAGCCTTAGGAAATGACTTATATTTTTTTTTATAAAAAAAAGTAAGACATTTCCAAGGAGGAAATGGTGGGATATGTCACGGTAAAATTTACCGTTACAAAAACTGTTCTTTACATCTCAGTCCCATTCCTTATTCCTGCATTACTTCCTACTAATTTTTATCTTCTCAGGTGTTTCTTTCAATCTACTGAGAGAGAGTAGGGCAACCATGGTCCATCAGACATCGGTACTATCTCTTAGTATTTTGAAGAAACAGATCTTCGGATGTCATGCGATTAAAACATTGATTTGGTGAACCAAGAACCAAAATAATAGTTGGACGTACTACTGTAACATAGACATAAAGGCTGAAGTTACTCTCCGAAACCATAAACCTTGCCTAGCCAGAAGGTCATACTGATGAAGATAAACACGGATGACATTTTGTTCCCGAAAGTTGATGTTGTTTAAAAAAGGCCGAGGGCCCGTCATAAATTTAAATATAATTTGTACAAGATGGAACGCTATCTGCTAGCCCCAATCCCCCAAATCTGAACAGAAGTCCACCGAAGTAGTTAAAATCACAAATAGGAGATATAAACTGCCATATTTTCCTTCGAATGGTTTTATATTGTCTGCCTTGAATTTTTTGTTGTTTTGTTTTTTTTGCATTGTATTAGTTTTAAGGGGAAAAATGATTGTAAGCCGACATTAGATTTTTCAGCTTTCAATTATTTTTCTTTTTATAAAAATGTGGAAATATGGGCTGAATGCATTCATCGAATAGCTCTTCACTGTAAGAAGATCAGTGGCCGGCGAATTCGATGATGAATATGCAGTAAGCTTGGGTTTTATATGGGAGTAAGCAGGACCACTGAATTTCGATGACGACAGCACATATTCGCAAATAATGCTATGTGATTGCTATATTATCTCGTCATCGAGATTAGCGGGTACTGATTGGCCGAAACCATAGGGGACAAAAAAAAGAAGATGCTTTCCAAACATGGTGAAAGTTTGGAAGGACACTTCTTAAGTGACTAGCAAACGAACGAGAGGTTCAAAAATTTGTAATATAATAAAGAAAAATTGTTGATAGTTGGAAAATTTGATTTTGAAATTTGATAAAGTAGAGTAGAGAAATTAAATATTTTAAAAGTGTTGTAGTAAAGATTCCAGGCAGACAGGAAAAAAAGGAAGGAAAATTTTGCAGTTGGTACAGATAAGTACACAGTGGTTTTTTTGTTGTTTTGCTACGTTTTATGTTGAGTTTTTTTTTTTGAGAAAAAAAAATAAACATATTACCTGTTCGGTTGACTTCTGCATCGAATTTATCCTGAGATTGCAGGACACGCGACCTAGTTGTAATTGCATTTTCTATATTTCGGGATCAAGTGATAGTGGTCCATCTTAGTTTATTTTGAATACCTACCTATTTAAATTGTTAATTTGTTTGTTTTAAAAGATCTCAGGTTTTAATCCTACTTGAAAGGTTTCCTGGGCTAAATAAAGAATAATTAAAATCCCTACTCGGGAAGTTAAAATAATTATTGATTTTGTTTTTATTTTTTTTTTACTTTGACTTTTCACCGTCACTTCAAAGGTTTGAAATTTCCTTTTTTTCAAAAAAAATTCTGGTGCCCTTAACCCTTTTGCCTTTCTTGTATACGTACCTGCATTTGCATAAGTAGGTATACCAAGTAAGTACAAATAGGTACCTCCTTTTTATATTTTCTTTTTATCATTGATTTGTTTTTTTTATTATCAATCATTTTATCGATTAAATAATTCGCGAACCTACGACCAGCTGAGCTAGGCTGAGGAAGCAGCATCATCTTTGCTGCTGGTTAGAATTTTGTATTCGCCCGTGTTGTTTATCATACAACAAGAAAAACCAGTTTTTTATCTTCGCATCAATTACCTACTTTTTTTGGTAATTGTTTTAGTTTAGTCTTCGTCGTCGCGGTCGTGCGTACCTTTGTAATATTCTATTTAGTTTTCGCGTTGTTAAATTAATAGTTTAAATAATTTAATAATATATATTAATATTAATAATAATATTCCTCGTTTGGTATTTTGTTCATTCGTCGTCGTGCGGGAAAAATTGTAACACTTTAAACAAATTATTTCAATTATTTCTTATATATTCTTGTATAATTTATATTGAACTAGAACACAACACCAAAAATAATGTTTCAAAAATGATGGCGCTGCATGAATGTTTGCATATCGTGTACTAGGAAACCACATTTAAATGTCAAATAGTGTGCAGTGAAACATTTGACTACATGCCGTATACTAGCCATACGTAAGCACCAAATATATGTGCATTCTTATGTAACCACATCGAATGCAACCCTTCTGGTTACATTTGCCGAAATATTGGTGGCTTTAACAACATCGCTTAATGGTGCGCTAGTAACACAAATACACCATTGGTACAGGACGTCAGAGACACATTCTCATGTGGTTTTTTACATTCCGTGTACTACATCCTTAAGTTTTGCTTTTAGTATTTTTGTTGTATATGATTCAACCTTCTAAATATTAGGTACTAATATTTCAATGGAGGGAAATTTCTTATCCCAAATTTCTTTTTATACCGAAACAAACAAACGAAAACGCAACTAGTGAGGTAATGAGTTACTGGTGTAGGAACAGCCTAACCAAAAAATAAACGAGTTTGTGAACAGACCCAAATAGCTGATGATTTTGAAAAAGGCGGGAAAATGAATCCACCACTCAGCTTAGGTGAGAGTGTGTGCAGTTTTCCTTTGTTCTCACGCACACTTTCTCACCTAAGCTGAGATCAGCTGATGTCGAAGCTTGTAGGTAACGTCAAATAAAATGACAGGATTACCTCTCTGTTAGCTCCTCTGTTCCAGTATAGAGACTATCTGGTTAAATTCGAACAGCATCCGAGCCGTAGTCAAGTTTTCTTGTGCTTTCTTTTTAATTTTGTCCTTTTTCCGAGAAAGTTGATGCCTTAAGATAAACTTAAAATATATATGGATTTGTGTCTTACAACATGCAATAAAAGATTCTTAAAATACGAAAGAAAAAGTGAGTAAGTTTAGAAAGATAGCAATGAAGATAAAAAAAAAAAAAACAATTCATATGTTATTCTATAGGGCATGTTGTAGGAGGTTCGGTGAAACACGAGAAACTTTCTGGAAGAAAAAGATAGTGGCAAAATTAAAACAAAGGAGTAATTTCTAGAAGCGGAAACCTTTAAAATAAAAACAACATAAAACATATGCAAAAATAACACCAAAAACGAAAAATTAATACCAGGTAGCGCAGTGGCACGATCGTTCTTTTGTACCTAAAGTTGTGACTACATACATTCCGTTTGGTGTGGTCTCGTAGAGCACATAGTCGACCTATCCGTCGCAGGATTTCCACATACAACCATAAAACAAAAAAACGACACAAAGGCTACCTGGTTTTTGTGCAGTAAGGGCCAACGGAAATTTTAGGATTAAGGCTGACTATATAACGAAGCACATTTCGTCGCTGGTGAAAGATTGTGAGACGACATTATATGTACATATGTGCTAGGCAGATGTGCCAAGCTAAGTTACTAAGTCGAGCAGTAGCAGCATTTCATGACATACAAGGACGTCGTCAATGCGGCTAGACGAAATACTTGTATTTATTGAAGAATAGGCTGGGCATGTTACTTGGGACTTGATGTGGCAGTAACAGTACCAGATCCCGTTTTTCGTGGCGCTACATTTTGGAAGAAGATTACAGTAGTGAATAAAATCCAGGTTATTAAATACAAATAACCGACACGAGGTATTTTTGATAATTCATGAAATTTGCAAAATTAGTTGTGCACATAGTAAAAACTCAATAGGAGTAAAAGAAATAGTTTTTGAATCCTAAAGAAATTACAAATTTAAAAATAGTTAAAATCAAGAAAAATTGATTTATAGTAATAAACTTGATATAAGTCATAGAAAACTAATCTTTGAAGCATAAATATAGGTGGAAAAGTAATTCAACCTTTTATCACTTACAATCCTAACTCAGTACTTACCTGTGACGTTCGTCGAAATATGTAATAGAAAATTTTGTTAGTTCGCCTATTTGAAAATCAAGTTAATGTAAGGAAAATTTTAAATTTGTTTGAAATACATACCGTGTTATATTTTAAAGCCTTCAGCTAAAAATTTAGAAACAATTTAAAGCTAAATCTTGTCAAAATTAATTATGTTTTATATCAAAGTACATACTACCTACTTGTTAAAGTCCTTGCATATTGCCGAAAGTTTGAGTATAGAAATATTTGTTGGTTTTGAACTAAATTCAATAATTTTGATAATAATTTTCAATAACGTGACGCTTTGTGATACGTGTTAATGTTGTGCATTTAAAATTTTTGAAAATCTGAAAGATCTGTGAAAAAAAAGTGACTCAAAAGCAGACGTAAGAACACTTATCTTGAGATAATCTTTGATTGTTGATACAAGTTAAATTTTCTAATGTTTTCCTTAAAAATAACTTACTTATTGTTTTGAAACATCTATTGTGTGTTGACGCAACGTGTCAGGAAGTAATCCGTACCTAAGAAAAATATTATTTAAAGCTAAAAATTTTGGAAATGTAAAAGAAACGTAACGTACCTATCAGCTTCAATTTGCATAAAGGTATTTAATTTTTTTTGATTAACGTGGAACTCGATTATGATATCGAAACTTTTTGAAAGTTTAATTTGATCTATACTGCTATACATGTACAGATACAAACGTCCGCTCCTTCAACCTTTTTAAATTCATTCGATTGAACAAATGTAAAACGGTGATTAAGATTTTTGAGGAAATCTGAACAGTCACTAATCTGAACGCAAACCCCTACACACCAAAGTTATTGGATTCTTAAAGATACTTTTTTTTATACCCAAAGAATGAGTGCACTTAACCCCTGAAGATTTTACTATCGTAAACTATATTGAATCATAGTTATAACATTTATTTAATCCCATTTTGTTTCAGCTTGTGTTATAATCAAATAATTAATATATATATATATAATTTTTAATTGAGAATTAGAATTTTGTTAAAAAAATTTAACCATCTTATTCTCTTAGAGAATAAGGCAACTATTTTTAAATAAAAAGACCGTTTTTACTTTTCATTAATTTTGTCTTTATTTAAGCTTCAGATCCCTTACCGTTGGTCGGGGGAAATCTTGAGCTGTACGTCGTCAAAGACTATATTTCTAAAACTAAACTTGACTCTGGTCAAGCGAACATTTTTATACTAAAAATATGCTTATGCAGCAAGTCTGCATATCAATAAAAACCTATTTCATCATTTGTCTTTATATGATGAAATCTAAACAAAAAGGGTGGATGTTCTTAAATTTAATTATCTTTTTGTGTATACAAATGCTGACACAAGATCTTTATTACATACATTGGAAGCTTGGGCATCGTTTCTCGTACACAAGTTGCAGAGGAAAAAGTATTGATAAGGTTTCTTGTGATCGCATTTGTATACTTGATCATAAATTACATTTTTAATTAAATGAAAAGTCAAGCGTTTCAAGCGTTTGTTTGTTTTGGGGCGCACAAGGAGGCTCTGACATAACTCCTCCCCCCTTAGATTCTTCTAATGGTCGGAAAGTGACCGTTGGAAGATTTACATTGTTTACAATCTTCCTATTTTTAATTTTTATATAAACATAAATTGTGCCAATGATAAATATGGTTACAATGATTGAATATAGAGTGTAGCTTGACTTTTTGTGTTTATATTTAAGTTCTTTAATTTCTTTTAAATTATTTATATTTTCAAAATGTAGTTCTTGAAACGTTAAATCTTCAATTTTTGTATAATTAATATCTGAAATGATATTTGGTATAATAGGTTCATGTTTATAATTTTTTCTTTCATACATTTGATTATTTATTTTAATTTTACAATTTTGAAATTTAATAAGATAATTACCTTCTACCATAATCTTTTGATTGTTACAATTTTGATCCATTTCTTGTAATTTTACATTTGTTAATATAAGATTATTATTTCCAATTTCTAATATTTCTTCGTTTACATTTTTCACAAGTTTACAGTGCATTGGTTTCTTAAGTATAATTTCAATACAATCATCATTTATCTTACTTAAATTTTTTAAATATTTTGTATCGTCATAGATAATTTGATCTTTGGTTAAATACATTTTTTTGTTTATTTTTAGTTGAGAATTGTTTTCTTTATTTGGAATAGGTTGAACATATATTTTTTTGTATAGTTCGTCTGTATATTTGGGAACTTTAATGATGAATATAATATTTGTATTATATGAAGCTAAAATAAGGTTTAGTTCTTCCAAGTTATTAATATTTATGCCGTATTTATCTATTTCTTCTGATGTTAAAATATCCCTGCTCAGTACTCCTAATCTTGAAGTCATTATAATTTCTTTTATTTTTTCTATATCCTCATCTAGGTAATCTAGGTTCTCTCTCAATTTTATTTCATATTGTATTTTAGCTATATCTTTTTCGTAGTCATAACTACCTATGAAATTATTAAGTCTTTCTATTATATTGTTAGTTTCATTGTTTAGAGTTTCAGTTAATATTTTTATTTGTTTGTTAAATTTGTCGTTAATTATTATTTGATTATTAAGATTTGTTATTTCACTGTGGCTGTTTGTTTCAATTAATTTTAAGTGTTCTTCGATATCTTGACGATCGTTATCGTCCATGGTACCAAATAAAAATTTTAGTCCTGTGCCAAAAATGTTGAATAATCCTCTTTTCTGTCTACTCTGTTTAGGATGGGGTATAAGGACATCAAATTCCTTACGTATTTTTAACATTTTCCTATTTATACTGTCATTTTCTTCTGGCATTCTTTTAACATTTCTTTCCATAATTTCTATATTATTTTCATACTCAGTTAAATTTATTATATGGATAATTGTATCATAATTTTTGATTAATGGGTATTCTCCTAGTTGTATTAAAGTAAAACCATTTCCTTTATTTAGATCAAGTACTTCTAATTCCGCTTGTACTTGGTTGAGGGTTGTTAGTATCACTATCATCAGGATGTGAAGTGGGATCATATGTTGCCATGTTTGATGCTTTATCTTTATCGGATCTAGAATCAATTATGTTTTTTGTAAATTTTTTTCGTACTGGAAATTGATCTTTATGAGCTATTCTATTTTTTATCTTTTTATATTTATTACCTATGTCTAATGTGTATTTTTATTTAATTTATTTAATAGTTTTACCTTTTTGTGTTTAGGTGTGATTTTGTTTTTAATTTTTTCAGGTTGAGTTATCTTGATAAAATTTTCATCTATTTCTTTATCTTTCCTCCCTTGATTTATTTTATTCAAAACTTTTATTTTATTTTTTTCTATTCTTTCATATATTATTTTGTTGTCGATTTTATTGAAATGCACATCAATTGGTTTTTCTTTAGTAGTTAGATGAATTACGTTATTATATGATTCGAGTGCTTTAGTAGCATGTTTTATAGGTAAATCTTATTCATTTGACTGTTGAAGTTGCTGTAAGATCCTCATATGTTCATTTAAACTACTATGAAGTCTTTCCACATCGGAATTGCCGGTGTGTCTATTTGCTGTACAATAGTGTATGCTTATGTCATTATTTTCTAAAAAGTTTTTAAGTGTTTCGGACACAAATGCATTCTCATTGTCAAGTGTTATTTTCTTGGGCTTTTTCATATAAGAAAATATTTTCGCAAGTGCGTTAATAACGTCTACATACGTTTTTGTTTTTATTGGCTCTGCTGCTGCAAATTTTGAAAATTTGTCAATACAAAAGGTATTTTTCTTTTTTATTAACAAACCATATATCGATATGATAATGATCATTTGGGTTTTTTGGAGTTTCAGTTTTTTCATATGGTAACTTTATTGGATTTCTTTCTGTTTTTGCCATGCATGTTGCACAATTATTTATAATTTTGTTGATTAAGGTTTTAAAGTTTGGTTTATAATATTCTCGTTTTAATTCTAAATATAATTTTTCAATACCTGTATGGTTATGTATTTTATGAGTTTTTAATATTATTTCTCTTGCTTCGTATTCGTTTAAGTCTTTTATCATAATCATACTTCTTTGTAATATTTTATTACTTAATTTGTTTTCTTTTTTCCATATATATTGGAAATCATTAAATATTTTGTCATCTTGGACGTATATGCAATTTAGCATTGTAGTATCTACTTCTTTTACTATGTTGATAAAATCTTCTTCTTTGTATTCTTTTCGTGTGAATATAATTCGTCTTTTTCCAACATGTGGGTAAATAATTTCTTGATGATCATTTTCATTGATTTCAATTATTATTTGTCGGTTAAAGAAATTAACCGGTTTTTCACTAATAGGAATTAGATATGAATTGTCTGATTCAGCACTATGTTGAGTGGCTAAGTCATCTTGCTCTAGCACATTTATTTTTACACGAGAGAGAGCATCAGCTACTCTATTTTCTTTTCCTTGTATATATTGTATTTCAAAGTCGTATTCTTCGAGTTTTATTTTCCATCTCTGTAATTTACTATTTGGTTCTTTTAAATTTTGTAACCATACCAGAGGGCGATGGTCTGTTTTTATAATAAATTTTCTACCGTAAAGGTAGTGTCTAAATTGTTTGGTTGCCCAAACTATTGCTAATAGTTCTTTTTCAATTGTGCTGTAATTGCACTCATGATTGTTTAAAGTTCTGGAGGCGAATGAAAGGGGACCATATGTTTGGCTTAAAACTGCGCCGATGGCGAAATTTGATGCATCAGTTGTTAATGTAAATATTTTTTCAAAATCTGGATGTCGATTAATAAGATCTTCAGACATTGCGTCTTTTAATTGAGAAAATGAGTTTTTATACTCGTCATTATTAATATCAATTTTTGAATTTTTTTTAAGACAAAGTGTTAGTGGTTTAATTATTTTTGCATAATCGCAGATAAATTTGCGATAATAACCAGTTAATCCGAGGAATGATTGAATTTCTTTGACTGTTTTTGGTATGGGAAATTTTTTAATAGTTTCTATTTTCTTTGGATCGGGTTTTATTCCATTAGAGGTTATAATGTGACCTAAAAAATCTGTTTCTTTTCGTAAGAATTCTGATTTATTCAACGATATTTTGAGATTTGCGTTTTTAAGGGTAGTTAAAATTTTATGGAGTGAATCCATGTGTTCTTGAAGGCTTGAAGAGAATATAATAATGTCGTCTAAGTAGACATAACATATTTTACCAATATGTTCTTTAAGGACTTCGTTCATAAGTCGCTGAAAAGTTGCCGGGGCATTTTTTAATCCAAATGGCATGCGAATGAACTCGTAGTGACCTGAGAGTGTAGAGAAAGCAGTTTTTTCTCTATCTTTTTCTTCGACTTCTATCTGGTAAAAGCCTTTTGTAAGGTCTAATGTAGAAAAGTAATTACAGTTTCCTAATTTATCTAAGATTGATTCTATATTTGGAATCGGAAATTTGTCCTCTTTAGTTGCTTGATTTAATTTTCGATAGTCTATTACTATCCTCCATTCTTTATTGCCTGTATGATCTTCTTTTTTTGGTACCACCCAAATAGGGGCGTTATATGGGGAATTGCTCTGTCGTATAATTCCCTGTTCAAGCATTTCGGTTATCTGCTTGTTTACTTCTTTTTTATGTATTTCAGGATATCTATAAATTCGCGTGTATATAGCGGAAGTATTTTCCGTTGGAATGTTATGCTTAACATGGTTGGTGAAACTTAAATCATCACCTTTATGATAAAAAGAATTTTTATGTGTTTTTATTATTTTTATTATTTGTATTTTTTCTTCTGAGTTTAAATGCTCAGTCCTTAGTTCATTTGTAAAGGAATCGTTTATTATTGTGTTCACAGGTGAAATATTATTGAAGTAATTGATTGTACTTTCATACTCCTCTTCTTCATTTTTGCTGAGGAAAAAGGGTATGCTATTACCGTTCAACTCCAAAATTTTAGTTTTATAATGGATTATTCCATTATTAGGAATCAAAATATTATTCCCAATTATTCCGTTGTATTCGGAATTGAATGTGTGAATTTGAAACTCACAATCTTCAACGACTGAAAAAATAAATTTTTCTTTTGGTATTATGATTTCTTTATTTATTGTTATTGGGTTTCCTGCCGTTTGTACGGTTAAAGGGCTTTTTCTAATTTTAATGAATTCTTTTGGAGCGTCCTCTTCTCTGAGAAGGCTATTAGTCGCTCCTGTATCTACAAGCATTCTAAAAGTTGTTTTTCCTTTTGTTAATTTAACAAAGGGCAATCCGTATGGGGCTCCGAGGCAGAATGCCGAAAATTTGCTTCACCTACTTTTGCTTCTTTATTTATATAATTAGCTTTATGTGCTCTTCTAATATGAGATGATGAAGGATCAACATCCATTGGCTCAAATCTTTGAGGAAATTGCCTATGATTGTTATTATAATTATAATTATTATTATTTTGTTTTTGGATATTATTGTTTGGTACGTAGGGCTTTGGTTGCCAATTTTTATTATTATTATTGTTTTTAAATGGGTTTTTAAAATTTTTTAAGTTACTTGAATTATTATGA
The DNA here is from genome assembly GCA_951217065.1 of Baccha elongata. Classification (NCBI taxonomy): domain Eukaryota; kingdom Metazoa; phylum Arthropoda; class Insecta; order Diptera; family Syrphidae; genus Baccha; species Baccha elongata. The sequence goes on from CATNUY010000410.1 coordinate 134,717, forward strand.
TCATACTTATTGTCTCTTTCTTGGCTTTGTTTTGTAACGAATCCTGCGTTACTAAGCTCGTGTAGAGCTAACTCCATGGTAGTGGGTCTAAGTGCATAGAGAATTGTTCTCATATGTGTTGGCAAACGTTCTTTAAAAATGTTAAGTGCCGTTTCGTTATTCCTAGGAATATCTAAGCTACTGTTTTCTTGGAGACATGTTTGATTTAATAGTGAAAGGGTTCGTTGTATATAATTGTAAAATGTAAGTACATCGCCTCTAAATTGAGAAGCTCTCAAATCTTCATACAACTGATACGAGTTTTTAAATCCGCCGAAATTTTGTAATAACATGTTTTTTATGTCTATCCATCTTGTAAGATGTGTATGAATTTCTATAGCTTGCCTAGCTCTTCCAATAAATTTACTTTTTAGTATATTTATGCACATTTTTTGAGATTGTTCATTGTATGTTAGTAATGTAGGTATAATATCATCCACATTTGAAATAAAAATTGGTAAATCTTCTGTTTTACCATCAAAATTTTGTAGACGTTCGATATATTTTAGAGGATTTAATTCTAAACTTCTTAAAATATTACCTCCTGCTGCTGGTGGTTGTTGTTGCGCTGCTGCTGCTGCTGCTTGTTGTTCCGCGTTCATAATGATGCTTCTTTGATTGTTAAATAAAGTTGTCCTTTGTTGCCGTTGCGAATCTCGTCTGATTCGGTTGTTGTTTGTCCACATTAATTTTCCGCAACGCGATGTGGCTCTGGTTATACTTGCCACTGACCGATGGGTTCAATATATTTTAATTGAAAATTTTTTTTTATGTCTCTATAGTTTATTTAATTTTGGATACTTTTATTACTTTTTCTGTTTTCTTTTATTAACTGTTATTTATTTTTTTGTTCATGATGTAATTTTAATTTTCTTTGCTGTTAGCACTTTTGATTTATTTATTTTTTTTTTTCTGCACTCGTTTAATTTCTTTTGCACTTGCACTCTTTCATCACTCGAAATTATTTTCCTCTATGGATTTTGTAGTATAAGTTGTATACGTCGACTGAACTACTAAATAATTTCCAAAAAAAAATTCCGATATTTGTTCGAAAAGTTTTTTTTTTCGTTGTTTTTTAGCACTGATTTCGTTAAATGAAATTCTCAATATTTGCTCGAAAATTAATCACTTTTCACTTTTTCAGTGTATGTCTTTCCCGTTTTAATTTTCAACTATACCGATATTAATTCGGCGTTTTCGAATTAAACAAAAAAGTTTTATTTTGGATCGCGAAAAAAAAAAATTTCTACGGTTCGATCACTGGATTACCATATCTTATATAATTTTAATTTATATGTCTGATTGGTATCCTACCGACTGCGCCATTTTTAATTGAGAATTAGAATTTTGTTAAAAAAATTTAACCATCTTATTCTCTTAGAGAATAAGGCAACTATTTTTAAATAAAAAGACCGTTTTTACTTTTCATTAATTTTGTCTTTATTTAAGCTTCAGATCCCTTACCGTTGGTCGGGGGAAATCTTGAGCTGTACGTCGTCAAAGACTATATTTCTAAAACTAAACTTGACTCTGGTCAAGCGAACATTTTTATACTAAAAATATGCTTATGCAGCAAGTCTGCATATCAATAAAAACCTATTTCATCATTTGTCTTTATATGATGAAATCTAAACAAAAAGGGTGGATGTTCTTAAATTTAATTATCTTTTTGTGTATACAAATGCTGACACAAGATCTTTATTACATACATTGGAAGCTTGGGCATCGTTTCTCGTACACAAGTTGCAGAGGAAAAAGTATTGATAAGGTTTCTTGTGATCGCATTTGTATACTTGATCATAAATTACATTTTTAATTAAATGAAAAGTCAAGCGTTTCAAGCGTTTGTTTGTTTTGGGGCGCACAAGGAGGCTCTGACATAACTTATATCTTTTGAAAAATAAAAAGGCGAGTTGCTAGCCAATTACTTCGTTGTGAGGATTGTATTCGGGAAATTTGTGGGAACGTTCTGCAAGGAATGCAACAAATTTCGAAAAAAACTTTTATCGTGACTTGAGTCTTTAAAAAAAAAAACATTTAAATCATTTTTGAAAAATCTTAATCATTTGTCAAGGATTATTGGTAGTAAAATATCCATTGGTTTGAAACTTCGCGTAAATTCTACCACAATAAATTTTTGCAAACCAGTAGTTAATAATTAGCCGTAAAACACAACCTCAGATAGAAAACTTAACCATTAGTGTATCTGAGTGTAGTTTGATTGATTGAAATCTTTGTCGGAGATTTTTTGACTATTGTGAGTAAATGATTTGGAGAACACTTTTTTTGTTTGTTGATTAATAAGTCAGTCCGTTTTAACTGTTAAATAACTTTCTCGATTTTTTTAAAAGGAGCGATAGTTTACTAAGAAACAAACTTTATTTAACAAATTTTAAAGAATTTAAAGAATATTTTCAATCATAATCAAGAAATTAAAAACAACATTTAGTGACTTTAAGTCTATTCGAGAATTTGAAGAAATCCAGTAGAAATGCAAAAGATTAGAATCAAAACAAATATTAATAGGAGATTTTAATTCATAATTTATAATGAGGTTCGTCAGATCAGTTAAGGTAGATTTAAGAATCAAAATTGTTAATTTTTAAGTTTATATAATAAAAATTTGTGAATAAGGTTAAAAGTAACTCAATGGTTTATTTTTTTTTTTGAGTCGAAGGTTTCTTAAGATGGGGAAGGTAATTCATTTAGTTTTCCAGACGTTTTCGATTTCTCTTATGGAGAAGTAAAAAGGTTCGGATATGGAGGCGTGACTGGTGACTCAACACTGATGGCATCGACATCAACTTAGGAGAAGATTTATCTCTTCTCCTACTCATAGTAGGAGTTTTCGACGCCGAGCATCTAGTGCAGTCGAAAACAAAATTTACGGGTGAGTGATAGAACTAGTTTATATTACTTGCTAGGTAGGGTAGTTACGCACTTTAGAGAGTATATACCACCTTTACTCTCAAACCATAAGGGTCTTCAAAACATTAATTGGGCATCACGAAGACATGTCGGGACGGGTTATGATTTCGCCCAAAGAGGCACTAACATCTATGTCCTCTGAGTAGATTCGCTCCTTTCTTCTACAATTTACATTTTTCAATCTTTATTCCAATCAACAATTCCAATCATCGGGCCCCAGCTGTCATAAAACAAGTCCGACCAAATACCAGCATGGTCTAGGCCTGAAAACATATGTGACATACCGACTTCGCACTCCCACAGCAAGTACCCCCCCAATTCTCGGCGAGCGTGGCAGTGGCACCGAGCAGGCCTAATGCGGTGGTCGAGTAGAAGCGGCCCCTATTTATCGCTGCCTGGTTGTACCTCTCTTCTCAAGAGAGGGGTACTAAAGGTAGAGATCGGTGGATAGGGTGAAGAATAGGATCTTTTTGTCAGGTGGATAAGTAGTCTGAAGGTCTAATGTCTTACTTTTAACTTCTTTTGTGAAGTGACTAGGGAACTAAAAATCCTCTTACTAATCATCTTCGGGTTAGACAATTATTCTTTCGTTACTGGTGATCCGTCTGCATTTTTTTTTTTTGACTTTTGGTCTGGTTAGTAACCGAAAAAGGTAATAGTGGTACTACGTCGTGTTTTGAATGTGATAATCGCTAATACCTCACGACTATGTAAACGGTCAGACGTAAGGTCGTTTATTCTAGTCTTGTGTCTAAATTTACCTAACAAATACACTACCTAAATATGTTAAGTTTTCAGCGAGGTGAGTTGGATCAGTTGTGGAGAGGTGGACTTAACAAAAATCATTGTGATGTCGCTCCCTCAAACACCTCAACATTCTCTATTCTCTCCTCAATGAAGTACTTTTTTTGTGTGCGGGTTCTAACTTTTGGCAAGCTGTGATTTTGGTGAGTTTGATGGGTGAGCACTAGTAAGTTCGAGGCAAATATGATTCATTGGGCTCGACGCTAAAATTTTCTGAATAAATGGAACGGATTTAGTGTTAATAAGGAGTACAGTCCAGTTTTGTAAAATAGGTTCAAGTTGCGAAAAAGATTTCTTTTTTTCATTTTTTCTTTCCTTTATGTTTCTTGGATTCAATCATTTATTCAGCAGCCCCACTATAGAGGTTTACTCAAGCTGTCTCTTGATATCGCTCTTTTGTAAAATTCTCTTCTGTTTTTTTTAACGTGTGGGAGAAGATAAAAACATCTTGTCACAATATACCTCTTGTCAATAGTTAGGATTTTTGGAATGAAGTTTGATGATGAAAATAACAGTCTAAGATTATTTGTGGCAGATTTAAAGATAGACTGGAGTATCATTCGGAGATCTTCTCTTTTTCTCGTTGTTTTATTGAAGAAAAGATCCTAGTAATAATAGTAATGACGTTAGGTGAAATTATAGATAAATATATGCTTATATGTGCTTTTGCGTATGTACAGGTATGCTTATTGTAAATCATTTTATTTTTTTTATTACAACGTCACATTATCATTAGTATTAATATTACTATTTTAAAAATTAATCCGTTACATAAATGGCGCCCAATGTGGGGCCCGAAGAACTGGAAGATTGGGAAGATTTTTAAAAAGAAAAGAAATTTGTTAGAAAACTTTTTGAAATATGAATATTTTTTTTTTTCGAAAAAAATTTTTTTTGCTAAATTTTTTTTCGTTGGAGTTTTCTCCGAGTTTTAACATCGAGGAGTTTCTTCCTAAGCATTGACCGGTGGATTAGTTGAAATTTTCTGATGCACGTCAGAAGCAGTGATAGGTTCAAGCTCTCTCATCTCGAGAAATTTTATGAAGTATAGAAAATTCGTTAGGCGGCCGTATTGGATGTACATATAATGTCTAGTAGTCTGTAGCGTTTGTCTGAAGTCAATCAATTTTTCGTTTCTTTTTAAAGATCGTTTTTAAGTACTTTCGGTAAATGGTTGATTTTTATCGTAGTTTACGCAGTAGCGAAAGACTTATTTTTGGTCGGAGTTCGAAAGAATATCCAATACAATACATTTAATAACATCTTATATTGGTGAAAAGTAATGAAGTGATGTAGTATGGTTTCAATTCAGTAGTAGTCCTAAAACATTGTCCGTTGTGGGATGATACTATCTCTCTCAAGTCAGAAGTAATGTCTAGGAGTATTTTTGAGGAGGAGCAACTGTACTGAAACATTTTGGAGTTTATAAGAATCTATAGTATAAAAGATAGTTGTTTAAAATTTCAATTTTTGGAAACTTTTATTTTTTTTCATGTTGTCATACGGAGTTGTTGTCATCAAATGAGGGGAGCCAGTCACGACTCCGAACCGAGTAAGGAATAGAAAAAAAAATTTAAGAATCAGTGTGAAAATTCTTTTTGTCTTAAAATTTTGGAAGAAATATTATCGTGTAGAATTTTTGAATTATTAAGTAGAGCTATTTTTGTTGGTACAAATAATTCTTTTTGTTAAGCCTGGTGGGGTATAAAAAAAAAAATAAAAATTTTTGAGATTTTTGAGATTTTTGGCACTTTTTAAGAAATTGTTATATTTATTAGATTAAGCCTTTAACTGGCGGCGCTTTTAGTTCAACAGATTTAGTTAGATTCTGATTTAGAGTTAATTTTTAGTTTGGAAAATTCAGCAGTTTTGTATTATTTTTTTTGAAGTTAGATTTTGGTTTTTTATAGTATTAGTTTAGATTAGTTTTTTTTTTTGTTTTAGAAGTAAAAGTATTTGGTTTTAATTAATTATATTTGATTTAATTCTTAAAACGTTTATAGGTTAAGTAGTTAGAAAGAGTTAGGTTAAGATTGAAACTAGGCAGTAAGTTATGTAATAGGTTAGGTTAAGATAGAATTTAAATAGTAAGTTAAATTTTTTTTTTTTTTGAAAGATTCTTTTCGAATTTTTTTTTGTTGTTTGGTGTCTTTACGGTTGGGTATTTGAGAAAAAAAAAAACAAAACAAAGCGAAAACAATGCCGTCTAATAAAGGAAAGAAGGATAAAAATCCAAGACATCCATCAACTCCTGGAGACCATAATACGCGGTTTAAGAAAATATTCATATATATGACGATGGATGCCGCGGCAGCAGTGGACATCAACGCAGCTGAGGAACTTCCAGGAACGTCACATGACCATCAAGCTATAAACAATAGCGTGGCCGTGAACAGAGTCGAAGAAGAGGCGCAGTCATCTCCTGCAGGTGGACAAAGTCCGGCGAGGAGTTATTCGTCAAGGGATTATGCCAGATGGGAAAGTTATACAGGGTGAGTCATGAGCAATGCGACAAAATGCTAGGGCGTGTAGGTTGCGTTGAGACAAGAAAAAAATCGTATGGGAGGGGGGATCTATTCCCCTCCATTTAGCCGGAAGGGGCAATTTTCGAAAAAACTGACTTAAAATGGGAAAAAAATTATTTAAAATCAACGGCTTCATTCACAATGCTGTGCGATACGTTTTTGAAAAGCCAATAACTTTTTCTTTCATTCTGTGTTTAAATAAATCTATTTTAAGAAATAGTTTTTGAAATATTAATTTTCAAAGTCAAAATTTTGAAAAAAAAAATTGAAAAAAAAATTCAAATTCATTTTTTTCAAAATTTTACGTAATTAAGTGCTAATTTTAATTTCAAAATTCAATGCTGTTATTAATTTTAAGTCTAAATAAGAAAACCGGATGCAAAAAATTTTATGTCGTTCTCAAGAAATTAAAAAAAAACCAAAACCACCTTTTTCTAAGAAAAACATTTATTTTTATTGTAACGACGCAATTTAAGAAGCATTAATCTTAGTTTTTTTAGTTTTTTTTATTCTTTTTATTTTTACTATGTTTTTTATTGGAAGTACTTATAAAAAATTCTCGATATGATCTCCATTGTTTAGAAGGCATAGATTATATTTCCTTGTAATGGCTTCACATAAGTTTATGCTTGACAAATTTTCCTGCAATTTGACTCCAGCGACTTCAATTCGTTCCTTCAGTTGTTCCAATGATACTATTTCCACTTCGTAAACATAATTCTTCATAAATCCCCATGCATAGAAATCTAGGGGAGTTAAATCTGGTGACCTAGGCGGCCATTCCGTGGGGCCTCATCAGAAACTGGCCTTTCGCTTCTTCGATGCTCCAGCACTCCATGATCTCTTAGACGTCGGTGGATTCTTGGAAACGTGCTATGATGGGGACACCTCCTATCGGGATATCTTTCAGCGTACAGTCTTTCGGCTTCACGACTTCGACCATTAGCTAAACCGTAGCAGAAATGCATGTCCGTTAATTCTTCTCGGGTGTATGAGCTTGACATCGTTACGTGTTAATGAGTTAATATTCAAATTGGAAATAATTACTAAGCAAAACTGCAATGCCTTTTATTTATCTTGCGTTGCAATTTTCTTTTTTTTTTTCATTAAAAAAAATGCGGTTTTATTGTCCCTATTGTCCCCATAACAGGTAGAACCCATGGGCTGCGAGCAGGCCAAGGCAAAAATATTGACAGGTCAGTTTTCAGAAGTTATCAATGAAAATAATATTAATCCAGGGTTATTCCAATACTATTTAATTTTATTACGTTCTCATAAAACTCCAATTAAAAAAAAAGTAAAAAAACTAAGATTAATGCTAAATAAATAAATAAATTGCTTCGTTACAATAAAAATAAATGTTTTTCTTAGAAAAAGGTGGTTTTGGTTTTTTTTTTAATTTCTTGAGAACGACATTAAATTTTTGCATCCGGTTTTCTTATTTAGACTTAAAATTAATAACAGCATTGAATTTTAAAAATTAAAATTAGCACTTAATTACGTAAAATTTTGAAAAAAATGAATTTGAAATTTTTTTTTCAATTTTTTTTTTCAAAATTTTGACTTTGAAAATTAATATTTCAAAAACTATTTCTTAAAATAGATTTATTTAAACACAGAATGAAAGAAAAAGTTATTGGCTTTTCAAAAACGTATCGCACAGCATTGTGAATGAAGCCGTTGATTTTAAATAATTTTTTCCCCATTTTAAGTCAGTTTTTTCGAAAATTGCTCCTAAAACGGAGGGGAATAGACCCCCCCCTCCCATACGATTTTTTTCTTGTCTCAATGCAACCTACACGCCCTAGCATTTTGTCGCATTGCTCATGACTCACCCTGTATTAGGGAAATCACGTTGGCTACGATTGGCTACAGTCGGGCAGAAGATCGAAAAACACTTCAAGAGGCCCTAGCACAAAGTCAAGCCCAAGTACTGGATCGAGTAAGTAGCGCTGTTCGAAACGCAATGCAAGTACACAGCCAGAACACACAACCAGTGACGCAATCAATTCCCTTATGCGACCAGCCAACACCCGTTAACCAACATTACAATACAGAACCTCGATCAGTTGAAAGTAGCAATATACCCAACTTCCCAAGAGAATTGCCTAGACCAAATCCTAATATATATAGAGCTGAAAGGGCAGACGCAAATGAAACGGAATTTTTCGAAAGGTTGAACAGGTTTCGATTCGATAATCCATCAGGAAATTCAAATCCGCACGTACCTATGCCGTCGCCACTGAGACACTGAACCTGATTCTCAAAAGCGCATACGAAACATCTTGCCCCGTAATAGCTCCGAGTACAAAAACCTCACCCCATTGGTGGAATAAAGAGCTGCAACATCTAAGAAAAGAAGCAAGAAAACTCTTCAATGCCGCAAGAAGAAGCAATGCAGAGTCCGATTGGGACCTCTACAAAGAAGGTCAAAGAAAGTTCAAAAATGCAACCCAAAGCGCAAAACGAACATTTTGGAGGACTTTCTGGAATGGCATTGAGGGATACCCTGAATCAGCAAGATTAAGAAAAGTCCTCTCAAGGGAACCGGTAACCCCTGGCTATCTTATAGATAACAGTTGCAGATGGACTCAATCCTGCACCGAAACAATAGAACTCCTACTAAATACACACTTCCCTGGGTGTGTTTAGAAGCAGCCCAAACCGGGCACAGATGATAATTACGAAAATCCCCACAATAATACAGTCCCGGAGAAAGAAATTAGTGAGAAAGGAATAGAGTGGGCAATTGACTCCTTCTCCTCATACAAATCACCAGGCATTGATGGTATTAATCCAATAATGCTTCAAAAGGCAAAGCACCTGTTAATACCAGTGTTAAAAGAACTATTCATGCGATGTATTATGTACACACATATACCTGCAACTTGGCGAGAAGTCAAAGTTGTATTTATACCCAAAGCCGGTAAACCAACTCATACTACGCCAAAAGATTTCAGACCAAAAAGCCTAACATCGTTTGTGCTTAAAACATTCGAGAAACTACTCGATGTATTTATACGTAGCATGCTTAATCCAGGACCCTTATCCCAGAACCAGCATGCGTACATGAAAGGAAAAAGTGTTGAAACTGCCCTTCATGCCCTTCATGCAGTAGTCAGTACTATAGACAAATCACTCGATCAAAAAGAATACACATTAGCAGCCTTTCTCGACATTGAAGGCGCTTTCAACAATGTTGAGGCTAGTGCTATAGAAAGAAACTTAATAAGCATGAACATTGACAACAGTATTACTCAAATAATACTAAGCCTATTAAACAAAAGAAACGTAAATACCTCCCTCGCTAACACAGAATTGAAAATGACTGCCTCAAGAGGTACACCCCAAGGCGGGGTTATTTTAGCACTGCTTAGTACTGCTTAATAATAATGGGATAAAAGTAATTGCCTACGCAGATGACCTAGTCATAATGGCCACGGGGAAATTCCTAGACACCATCAGTGATATCCTCACAAAGAGCTATCAAACACTGAACAAATGGGCCCAAAAATGCGGCTTAGGTATTAATGCCCAAAAACAGAACTAGTTCTATTCACGAACAAACGAATAATTCCACAATTCCATCTGCCATCAATTGAAGTTACACCCCTTAAATTATCCGAAAGCGCGAAATACCTGGGAATCGTACTTGATAGAAAATTGAACTGGGAAATGAACGTCCAAGAAAGAGTCAAAAAGTCATCCATCGCATTCTACTCATGCAGCAGAATTTTTGGGAAAACTGGGGTCCAAAACCCAAGGTAATTCTATGGATGTACAATGCGATAGTGAGACCAATATTGACGTATGGATGCTTAGTTTGGTGGAAAGCCGCTAACAAAGCTACAAACCTTAAGGCATTGACTAACATCCAGAGACTTGCATGCATTGGATCAACCAGTGCCTTGCGCACGACACCCACGGTGGGCTTAGAAATCATACTTAACCTTCTGCCACTTGACCTTTATATGCAGGAAACTGCAGCAAAAAGCGCTCTCAGGATTAGCCAATCTAATCTATGGAGATCCAGTTTAACTGGACACTCTGAAATTTTGAACATCCAAACAGGAACAAATGTAGAGTCTGACTACATAGTTTTCTTTACAGATTTTGAAATGCCATTCCAATGCTTGTTCCCAAGTAGAGAGGAGTGGATTAATAAGGAAGTTTTACAACCTACAAGCAAATCCATCTTTACAGACGGCTCAAAAATATATATAGGTACTGGGGCTGGCTTCTTCTCAGAAGCTCTGAATATAGAAGGCTCAATCAGACTTCCCAATTACAGCAGTGTATTCCAAGCAGAGGTTCTAGCAGTAACGAAAGCTGCCAAAGTGGCATCAACGATGGCACTACCCCGAGAGGATATTACCATTCTCACCGATAGCCAGGCAGCGATAAAAGCAATTTCTTCTGTTGAAATAAAGTCCAAGCTTGTGAAAAGCTGTCGCGAAGAGCATAAAGTTCTTGTCACACAGCATAATATAATACTCTGCTGGGTCTTCGGTCACGCGGGCATCATGGGAAATGAAAAAGCCGATGAATTGGCAAGAAAAGGCTCAGCACTTAGTCTAGAACTCTCAGAAAGGAGCGTAAAACCACCGTTATGCGACCTCAAACTTAATATAATGTGTGAAATCCTGGCAAAAGCCAACTCGAGATGGGCAAACTTAAACACTTGTGAGGTAGCTAGGAAACTGTGGCCGCAGTACGACAAAAATAGAACGAATTCAATCATTCAAAAAGACAGGAAGTCAGTATCGACGTTAGTAGGTGTTTTAACTGGCCATAACATGCTAAGATGTCACGCCAAAAAACTACGTCTAACTGAAAACGATCTATGTAGAGGTTGCAGTGACGAGGAAGAACATGAGGATATAACCCACTACCTCTGTCACTGCCCCAGTCTCTGCCATTTAAGAAATAAAACTATGGGGAAATACTTCTTCGAAAGCATCAAAGAACTATCAGAGTGCCCAATAACAAATCTATATAGATTCGCAAGAGGAAATGGATGGTTGAACACCCCGGGATGATACTAAGGAACTAAATATGAACTACGAGTATGTTAAGAGGAGGAACTGGTAAACCCTCAAATGGGCATCACAATGGGGTACATTGACCTAAGTGTGCTGGGGCTGAGCTACTAGCTCTCCTACAGCAACCCGCAAACCTAACCTAACCTATGCCGTCGCCAGCAGGCACTTTGGTAAGATTCCCTCATTATCATAAGTAGGGAGTGAACTTTAATGCAAAGAATATGACGATTGACGAATTTCTGTTTAGGCTAGAGAGAGTTAAAGACAGTTATAATATTTCGTGGGAAGAAGTAGTAGCCAACTTTCACCATTTTGTCAGCGGATCGGTTGAGAGGTGGTTCTGGATGTATTTAAAAAGTCATCCACGAACGTCGTGGATAACACTCACAGTACACATATTAAAGGTAATATACTGCGCAGGTTGTCAAAAATGGAATGACATAAAAAAAAAAAACATTTGGTGACCTTAGACTTGAATCTACTTATAATAACTCTATAGCAAAAGTGTCATTTTATTATTATTGAGTTGACTTTTCTGTTTTTGATTTGCTTGCTCAAGGACCCAAAAAGGAATAGAATTTTAAGAATTTAAAGGAAAGGACGATGAGATAGTCAACGATAAAAACGCTCTTAACTTAAATTTGTCGCCCCGTAAATAGCATTCAGTAAAAGCCTAATTCTTCAGCTGAAATTCCATCAAGTGTTGAAAAAGAGAAAAACTGTCGCCAGCACACGTTTTGTGGGCCATGAGAAAAGATAAAGATTGAACACTCCGGAAAAACGCTCTGCTAGCAAGTACTTTGAATCAACATCAGGATGCACTTCGCACAGTGAATTGATACCTGCCGAAAAGTGAATGGGTAATCAGATGGGTTTACACCATGTAATTCATTGAAGATACCAAAAGCCTACAAATGGATATCATTTGAGTGGTTCGTGGATAAACCTTCACTTATTCGTGATCTTCCCGATAAGATTCTACTACCACTACCTGTGTAGAGGTGACAGCACTTTATCTTGTACCGCAGGATGGAATATTTACATTAACAAACGCCATTGCGTTGTTCAGGAATGAGTTTGGCTGAAATACAGGCCTCTGGTTTATTGTTTTATTATCTGCTGTTGTATTTACATATTTTGAAATGAAAAACCTTAAATAATCATCCGAATTGCAAGTTTTTTATTTTTAGTTTAGGCAAAAAACCAAAAGAATGTTATCAACCGTCGTCTTCTTCGATGCTGCTGCCTTCACTAGGTTGATCTTACAATTCATAATTATTCACAATAATCATATTCAAATCATTGTGCCGAGTTCGTATGAATGTTGTGTTTGTTGCTTCTCTAATGGACTCTTTACTGAATACTGCTTTGATGTTATTGAAATTTACCTCCTTTATTGTAAGAATCAAGAAATCCTGACTAAACTTATCTTGATAGCCACGTGCCACAACTTCTGACAAAAATCCTAAGGAGATTTATGCAAAAAAGGAAAAACGCTGTGATAAACAGGAAATAACTTTCTATAGGTAGACTGTTACTATTGCCATAGTCCGATATGGATTGACCATCATGGCGTGAATCACCATCTTCATCACTGGTTGTTGAATTCTATTCGCTTTCATCGGGGTTGAAGAGTGATATTAGTTCCAGTTTTGGTTTCCCAATTCGCTTTACTTGATCTTCATCTTCTTAATCGGATGCATCCAGCTGTTTGTTATTATCAATCCTTTTCCAATTTTCTCTGTTTCGTCTGTGAAATAAAATGTAGTTGTTAGAAATAAGAATATATCAATAAATAGTTAAGAAACAAAAGTATATGTACATTATTTGAACTTTAATTTTTAATTGCATAAAATTTTTTTTTGCATTTTTCAACTGAAGTGTCACTTTACTTCAGTGACAGCGCACTTTCAGTGACAGGGGGTCTCCATTTTTGACACATGCGCGAACTTGAACAAAAACGGAAACTCGGAGTATATTACCTTTAATATGTGTACTGTGGATAACACTAAAATTAGCTTTGATTGAACAATACAGAAGCCTCGAAACTGATTCAGAGCTCGCACGACAAATGGCTGAAAGGAAACAATTACCTGGCGAAAGCTTCGACGCATTTTACGAAGAAATTCTACAAATTAACTCCAGAATGCGAACTCCTAGATCTAATCAAGAAATCTTAGAAATCGTCAAGCAAAACGTCAAACGGCGTATGGGAGAGTTGTTGATAACTTTTAAATCAACAAGCTTGTCTGACCTAGTCTTCACCTGCAGGGAGATGGAACGGTACCATATGACCCAATACGAACCCGTGCTCCCCCAGTATATGTAAATCACTCGCGCAAGCAAGTTAGTGAAATTGATGTACAAACCGATTTTCCGTTGGCAGAAATGTCTACAGCTGTGGAAGCGTTCCATAGAAACCAAACTAGTAATGTAAAGCACAACAACGAAAATACCAAGTGTTGGAATTGCCTCTGTTTGGTTCATTCATTCCGGGACTGCCCAAGTCAGCAGCATAAACTTTTTTGTTACAAATGTGGACTACCAGACACGGTAACACCCAGCTGCAAGGTTTGCACGGGAAACCAATCGTGGAGTCAATACCGATCTGAGAAGGAATTGACAACGACGGGGAACTCGGGGAGTCCTTTGTGAAAGAAAAACCTGCTAATAAAGTAACCATTTTGAAAAACCCTGAAATCAAAAATATTAATCTATCATCTGCTAGTCCATCTCATATACCTCGTTTAAGACCCTTAAAATCGTTGCATGAAAGGAAAATTGAATATAACATTGCACGCAAAACGCATATATACCTACTCTAAACACTTAGCTAAAATAACAAAACTTAGAAGTCGTTTTAACCAAAAGAAAACTTTATACAAAGCTGTTTCAGCAACAAAATTATATAGTAGGTAAACGATCCGCGTCCATACGTAGAAGTTAACATCTTTGATCAAACATGGTATGGCTTGCTTGATTACGGCGCTAGCATTAGCTGTCTCGGTAACGGGGCAGTTGAATACGTGAAAAACATGAACATCCCATATAAACAATTTATAACCAATGTTTCCACCGCAGATGGAAAATCACAGCCTGTAATTGGCATGATCAAAACTTCAGTTAGATATAACGAAAAATCACATCCTTTAAATTTATTCCTGGTTCCAACATTGGCACAAAAGCTCTATCTAGGTGTAGATTTCTGGGAATTGTTCCAAATCGCACCAAACATTATCTCAGCATTTAGTACCGTTTCCGAGACAGGACCCGGTTCGACAAAATTTGCGGAATGCAACTTGTCGCCTGAGGAAAGCAAAATTCTGAAAGATGTTATAGAGTCATTTCCCTCTTTCGCACAGCGAGGCCTCGGGCGGACTCACCTATTAGAACATAGGATAGATACCGAAGACGCGGCACCGATAAAACAGCGTCATTACCCAATATCTCTGGTGGTACAAGAACTAGTGTATGCGGAATTGGATCGCATGCTTTCTTTGGGAGTGATCGAAGAAAGTTCGAGCACATGGTCCTCACCTGTTGTTTTGGTAAAGAAACCCGGGAAAAATCGCCTGTGCTTGGACTTTCGGAAGGTCAACAGTGTCACAAAGAAAAATGCGAGCCCAATTGCTCATATTGAAGGCTTGTTAGCACGTCTTTCAGAGACACGTTTTATTTCAAGCGTGGACCTGAAAGATGCGTGCTAGCAAGTACCACTGGAGCAAAGTTCAAGGGAAAAGACCGCGTTTAACGTCACCGGTAGACCTCTCTTTCAGTTCAAGGTGATGCTGTTCGGGCCCTCAAATGCTGCGCAGACCTTAACATATCTGATGAACAAAGTCATACCAACCAATTACCAAAAATCTGAGGTAGCTGGTCCAATGTCTGACACATTGAAAAAGGGTAAGAAATTTGAATTCGGAGAGAGAGCCATAGAGTCTTTTAACAAAATTAAAATAGCTCTAACTTCTGCTCCAGTTCTTCGTAACCCCGATTTCGGTAAACAATTCATCATCCTGTTTGATGCTTCAGCTACCGGAATCGGGTGTGTGTTGTGCCAGAAAGACGAGACTGGAGCAGAGTTACCTATTTACTATTTTTCACGTAAATTAAATTCAGCTCAACGTAATTATACGGTGACAGAGCGAGAATGTTTGGCAGCCGTAGAAGGCATTCGTAAATTTAGGCCCTACATAGAGGGGTATTAGTTTTTGGTAATAACCGACCATGCTAGCCTGAAGTGGCTAATGAGTTTGAAGGACTTAACTGGTAGGTTGGCCCGATGGAGTCTCAAGCTCCAAGGGTTCGATTTCGAGGTACTTCACAGACGTGCAAGTTTGCACACTGTGCCTGATGCTTTATCTCGCATTCATGAGGTAGAGGCACTGTGTTCAAATAATTCCGTGCCTGTACTTAGTTTGACGGACCCGCCTGATGTGCTACATATAGATCTAAAGGATCCAGCTTTTAAGTCGGAAGAATACCTTCAGATCTTGTCACATATTAGTAAAAATAAAGGGCGGCTTCCAAATCTACAAATAAGTGATGGCTTCATTTATAAAAAGATTAAAAATGCAACAGGTAATCCAATCCAGGATGATTTATCGTGGATACTCTGGATTCCATCGGCTTTAGCTGAACAGTTGATAACTCAGGCTCATTGCCCACCCAGAGCTTCACATGGGGGGGTTACTAAAACTTTATACCACCTTCAGCAACAATTTTTTTGGCCTGCAATGGCCTCACAAACTAAGCTGTTTATCAGTAATTGTGATATTTGTAAGTCAACAAAAGCACAAAATTCAACTCTTAGAGCAGAGATGGGAAAGGGTTTTATGGTAGAACGGCCGCCATTCCAACATATTTATGTTGATTTCTTGGGCCCTTACCCACGCTCAAAACGAAGAAATACGTTTATAATAGTAGCTCTAGATCAATTAACAAAATTCGTGTTGATAAAACCCTTAAAGAAAGCCACTGCCAGTGAATTAATAAAATTTATGTTAGATGAAATATTTTTGATTTTCGGGGTACCCGAAAGTCTATTGTCGGACAATGGGTCCCAATTTATTAGCAAGGACTTCAAAACATTTCTTGAAAACTTTGGCGTTCAACATGTAAAAACCGCTGCGTATTCTCCGCAGGCGAACGCCAGCGAGCGCGTAAATCGTTCCATCCTTAGCGCGATAAGAGCATACATAGATGATCGCCAATATAACTCTAATGAACATTTATCTTCAATCAGTAGTGCTTTACGCACATCGGTTCACAGCGTAATCGGCCTGTCCCCTTATGAAGCTCTCTCCGGGCAACGCATGATAGAACACGGGGCCGATTACAAGCTGTCGAAGAAGCTTGGTGGTCTTAATCAATTGGAGATTAATTGGCTACCAAAAGCAGCAAAAATGAATATTTTACATTCTTATCTGAAGACCGCATTTAATCAGGCACACGAATCATATGAAAAAGTGTATAATCTAAGAAGCAGGATTGTATCTTATAACGTAGGCGACACGGTATTTAGACGAAATTTTATCCTGAGTGATGCGGGAAAACACCGAAATGCCAAGCTCTGTCCTAAATTTATCAAAACCAAAATTATTAAGATCATTGGTAATAACCTATACAAGACAAAAGACGATAAGGGATTTGAGACCGTTATACACACGAAAGATTTGAGAAAGTGAAATGTGTGTAAAAACATAGGTGTTACTGCCCGGCCCGTTCAACCGTGCATGAGACAAATGGTCGTGGGTTCTCCCATTATCAAACAACATCAAACATTTCGAATAAAAAAAAAAGAAAAAAAAAAAAACTTTTTTTTATCAAATTTAGGCGGCCTTTTTTTTCTTGATTATTGGAATAAGTAAAAACTTTTCCAAAAATCAAGTTTTGTAGGAAAAATACCTCACTACCTACTATGTCATTCATTTTCTTTTACAAACTAAAAGTATTCCATTTCAAATGAGAGAAAAACAGTAAGGTAGAAATCCATACATCAGAAAATATACGGTGTAGAGATAGACGGTAAACAAAAGAACAAAAGTTAGATCATGTAGAAAGGCAGATAGATTGGTAGTACGTAATGACAAGCATCTCTGAAAGGCAGTAGAGTAAACATAAAGGCTAGGTAGTTGTCATAAGTACATACGAAAAAAAGTCAAACTCAGCAACGAAGGGTAACAGCGAAAAGCAATTTTAGGAAAAGTAATGTCTAGGATATCAATGAGGGGTAGAGAAATGTTTGGAAACACCACCAGAGGCCATAGGCAGGTATATTTCTGTTAAATAGACAGCGCCAGACAAAATTTAGAAAAATAAAGTCAATTAGATTTGAAAGTGACATTAGAAATAGAAACGTCAAACAAGATGGAAAGGAGAAATAAACGTCAAATCTAATGATTTAAAAATACTGCGACAAGGAATTTGTAGATACAATAAGCTTTTTTAATTTAACACCAGAGTCAAATACTTTTTGAGTACAACAAAAAAAAAATGACAACTAACATTGTTAGCCAGAGTTAGCAGTAAATTTAAAGATTTTCTACAATAATCAAGCAGATATACTCTAATCAGATATTTGAAGTCAAATTAAATTTCCTAGACCCGAAAGATGAGAAAACCCTTTTGGATAAACAGTACCCGAACTCACTACTAGAGTCAGTTGTCAGTGAACTTTCGTTGGGGAAGGTCCCCTCTGTGTAGTGCGTCGATCGTCCGTTACCCGTACGCGTTTTGTTTGAGTCTTTGCCTAGTCGTGTTATTTATTTGTTTTATTTAAATATCAATAACAAAACGAAACAAAAAAAAAATAGCAAGAAATAGCAAACAATAAAAATATTAACAGTGATAAAAAAAAAACAATAAACCACGCCACACTTAAATCAAAACAATAAAACAAAAACAACAAACAGCCAATAACCAACAAAAAAAAAACAATAAATCATGATAAGCCACCTCAGCATAGCACAGTGAGTACCATCCTTCACTTTCCCTTTTTCTCTTACAATCGCATGGCTTAGCAAGTGTATCAAATTGCATTGGTTTTATAACTAATGCAATTGATACACAGTTGATGTTGACAAAAAAAATGTTACTGTTTTGCATTAACAGGGCCGAATTCGATTCTTGTCACTACTAAGGCATAACACTAGTGGTGGCGTGTGTTGAATAGCATTCTGTGGTTCAACTCAGTAATATTTTTCTTATAGTCTTTGTCTGTTTTAGTTTTTGTTATTCTTTTATTTGTAATGGCTGGAAATTTCAGGTTAGATTATTGTAATATTCGCGGGCTTAGAGCGAATTTACTTTCTGTGTACTCCCATACTGCTTTAAACAGGTCAGCTGTATTGGCACTAAGTGAAACCCAAGTAGGTGAGGATTCCGATCCTACTTAATTCTTTTTTCATGGGTATAACTTGGTGCCATTATTCTTTTCCCACCATGGTCTCGCCATATACATTAGGAATGATGTTGCTTATCAGTTTTTGCCACAATATGGTCTCTGCACCAATTCTTTTTTCAATTTTATGTGGTTTAAATTTTCTGTGAATAAGCAAATCATTCACTAAGCAATCATTTTTATTATCGAAGCCCCAATCTAGACAGAGTGTCAACTTCTCGTGAATTTTATGCTTTGTCTGATTCCATCCAAAGAATTGTTTCGTCCTATCCTCGCACTGAAATCGTTGTTACGGGCGATTTCAATGTACACAATTCTTCATGGCTTCAACAATTCGGGCCAGGCAACACCAGAAGGAGTATGTGCTGAGATCTTCGCTGAGTTAAACCACCTAACTCAGTTGGTCAACGAGCTTACTCGAATATCGGACGTGGTAGGTCAAGCAGAAAACACTCTTGACTTGTTTCTTACCTCTGACAATGGTAAGTACACTATTAGTGTTCTATCTCCTCTAGACACATCTGACCATTGTGTCATATCAGCAAATTTCTCGTGTTAAAACTCTCCAGTTAAAGAAAGAGCTCCTAAGAGAACCGTTTGGCAATACGAGAAAGCCAACTGGGACGGTCTCAATAATTATTTTAGGATCTTTAACTGGTCACTATGCTTCCTCGATAGTGACGTTGACGCCAGCGCTGATATGATCACAAGTTTGATTCTCATGGGAATGAGAACTTTTATCCCGAATAGGGTTAAAAGCATCAGACCTAAGGAAAACGCATGGTTCGATGCGAGCTGTAAAGAGGTTATTAGGGTCAAGAAGGTAAATTTCCATTGTCTTAAAGCCAATCCAACTGAGGAAAACCGGCATAAGTTCAAGCAAGCCAGGAAGGCCTGCAACGCCCATATTCGACGGACCAAATTTCTACATGACCAAAAGTTACGGAAAAAAAACTGCAATGTCCCAAAGGCAGTAAAAATTTTTGGTCATTTGTAAAAAATATGAGGAATTCTTCCTCTTCCTCGGTTCCTACGCTCGTTGTGAATGACACTCCATTTGTTAGCTCTCTAGAGAAAGCTAATCTCTTTGCTAGGCAGTTCGCCGCCAATTCAACGCTGCCAGTGAGTGTTATGACTCCGCCTGTACTTGAGCGAGTAAGTGATTCTTTGGGGCAAATCTTTTTTCGCACTCGTACTGTAGCAAGAGTCCTAAAAGATCTTAACACACATAAATCCGCTGGTCCGGATGGTATCTCCGCTATTGTTCTAAAGAGGTGTTCTTCAACGCTGGCAAAACCACTGCGTAAGCTTTTTCATCTGTGCTACTCCTCAGGTCTCGTTCCGAGCGGATGGAAAACTGCATTTGTCCAGCCTATTCCCAAAAAAGGCGAATCTTCCTCACCGTCTAATTACCGACCGATTGCACTTACGTCCCTTCTTTCCAAGGTCATGGAAATTCTGATTAATTATCAGCTCAAGAAATATCTCGAAGATCGAAAGGTTCTTAATGACCGACAATACGGCTTTCGTAGCAATAGGTCCACTGGTGATCTCATGGTTCATCTCATCGAACAGTGAAACAAATCTTTACATCGTTTTGGAGAAAGTAAGATTATTGCACTTGATATTTCAAAAGCATTTGATAGGGTTTGGCATCAGGCTCTCTTATCGAAAATGCGTGCTTTCGGGTTTCATGAATCCCTCCTTCATTGGATTAGTAATTACCTTTCGAATCGTTCAATACAAGTTGTATTGGATGGATTCAAGTCTGAAAACCACAAAATAAATGCTGGTGTGTCCCAGGGCTCTGTTCTATCTCCAACACTCTTTCTCATTTTTATTAATGATCTCCTGTCTGCAACTTCTAATCCAATACATTGTTTTGCTGACGATAGTACTCTTAGCTTCTCATATTCGTTTTCAAATTCACATCCCTCTTCTTCAGATGTGAAACTGCAACGAGAAAATATGATAAGTTCATTAAATTCCGACCTAAACAGCATTGTACAATGGGGATTAAAAAACCGCGTGGAAATTAATGCTTCGAAAACCCAATGCTGTCAGGTATCGTTAAAGTGAGATATACCCCCCATGCCATTATCCATAGATGGCACTTGCATCGAGGAGACTGAACATCTCGATATTCTCGGTATGTGTATCACCAACAACCTTTTGTGGAACGATCACATACGCGATGTCGCCAAAAATGCCGCAAGATGTTTGGGTTTTCTAAGGCGATGCAAGAAGTTTTTCTCCCCCTCTGATCTGGCTATTATCTACAAGAGTTATATACGTCCAAAGCTTGAGTATAACTCCCATATCTCTGCTGGTGCTCCTGTAACTTACTTAAGCCTCTTGGACAGTATTGAACGTAGAGCATTTAGATTGATTGGTGATATTACCATCATAAGACCATTTACGTCGCTTGAACATCGTCGAAATGTTTCTTGTCTCACCCTCTTTTACCGTTATTTTAATGGTTTTTGCTCTAGTGAAATATCCAGATGCATTTCTCCCCTTAAACAGTTCAACCGTAATACTCGCGCTTCTAGGAATGCTCATCAATATACCCTCGAGTCCAACTTCGGTCGTACTGTCAAGTACAGAGATTCGTTCTTTAGCCGTACTATGCGAATGTGGAATGCCTTGCCACACTCTGTCTTTCCCAGCCATTGCAATATTCAGGAATTCAAAACTAATGTGCACCGACACCTCCTTTCAACCCCTCTCTCCCTTTCCTAGTGCTCACACTGTGTCTACATAATAAGGGTAGTATTATCCCTTTGAGTGTGCGCTTATTATAAAAAAAAAAAAAAAAAAAAGAGTAGAAAATAGCATCTCAACATTATACAACATTACATAGAAATTCGTACTTCACGGTACAGATTAATTCATTATTTATTAATTGTTTTTTTTGCATAAAACATCATGTCATTACGAAGTCCTAAAA
Organism: Baccha elongata; assembly: GCA_951217065.1. Lineage (NCBI taxonomy): Eukaryota > Metazoa > Arthropoda > Insecta > Diptera > Syrphidae > Baccha > Baccha elongata. Next base: position 156,407 of record CATNUY010000410.1, read on the forward strand.
TGTGTAACAAATATTCATTTGGGTACAATCCTTGAAAACTAAACGGTAAGGCAGCGTCACGAATGCTATTCGTTAACACCCGAACGCACCCCAGAAATGAAATATTATAACATAACCATTTTGTCAGTGGAGAAGTACTCTCCAGTATCAAAGATTATCTAATGAAGATAAAAATCTGTCGTTACCTCCGTCCCTCCGGTTACCCAATGTTTAGATTTTTTGCATTTCGCGTCTATGAATACGTGTGAAGTTGGTGACGTGGACCAATAACAAATCAAGGAAGATTTTGTTGTTTCGACAGTTCAATTTTTTTCTTTTGTTATTTTAGTAAATTTCATTTGTCTTTTTGTAATATTTAGCAACAAAATAATAATAATACATGCTATCAATATTTGAAATAATATTTTTAAAAACAAGTCTGAATTGTTTTTATTAATTAATTTCCCTTAAAACAACAAAATGATTTTCCTCAGAAATCAAAAGGAATCGCTACGCTCGATGCCACTCGAAAAGAAGAATTTTAAACATTAAATGCCAGTGTTAAGAATCTTGTTTAAAATATAGAATGCATATTGATTTATCCATATTTGCTGTATTATTTTTATTTTCATAAATGTTTTTGGATGTTTTTTAAATGTCTTCCAAATATTACAGATTTTTTTTTTAATACGCAACACGGCAATTATAGTTCATGATTATTTTACGTTTCCCCTTAAAATCATGAGCTGTGGTGGATTTCGATCATGAATTGAGGTAGGATTCTTCCGAATAAGGGTGTGTTCATAAATGTACGCTAAGCTAAGATCACACTTGTATTTTTAGCTGGTACTATTTTAGCCCGCAAATCTCGTAATAGAAGCAAAACAGCAACTTGTATTTTCATTTTGTGTTTTTTTCAATTTTTATATCCTTGTACTTTATTTACGTATCTAAACTTTTTAAGACACGAAACAAATGCAAGATCAGATACAGCTTTGCTTATTCCCGGTTTATAGCTAGGTTATAGCATTGAGTTTATAAACATAGAGAAATCAAGATGGTTTCAAACTCACCGAAGTAGATGTCGCTAAATGATCATATCGAGTAATTATTATTGCAATAATTCCATGTAACGAACATCCCTCAACCCCAACCGATCATTTTTTTTCTGTATACATTTGTATTTGTTTTTCTTTATTTCTCTTGCCTTTTAACTCAAGAATAATTGCTACTAGAGTAAAAAAACACAAGTCGATAGTAACGACATCCTACGAGCAAAGTTTGAAACATCCACATGACTTCTCTATGTTATAAACTCAATGGTGCAAAATTATAGTCAACCTATATTAAAGGAATTAACGTCACACCACTTAACATTATTTCAATTTTAGAACAGTTGTCTAACTTTTAATCTAGAATAATCACTTTTTTAACTTCCAGTTATTTATTCCACTGAAAGGGATTGTTGATGAATTTATGCAGTATTTGTGCGTAGTTACATTCCCCAAAAGCAATTTCAAGAGAGTGAGCTGTCAATCTATCAGATATTTTATTGTGCTGCATTAAAAATATAATGCTAAGTTTCACTAAATTGCTTTTAGTTTCGAGTTAAATCGACTATAATTTTGCGCCAATGGTTATAGTTATTAACAAAAACAATCTTTAAATTATGAAAACAATGAAAAATTATTTTTTTTTACATTTACGCGTTTATAGCATCAGTAGTAAAAAGAGACTGTATACCTTTTAAACTTATTTTCTGGATTCAAATTGCTTAAGTAAAATGTTAACTGATGTGTTTGAAACAGTAAAAAAACGGAAAAAATATTCTATGTTATTATTGTCATCGATTCACTTCCATATTTTGTACAAATAATATGAATGGTACTAATGTCGATTTCAATGGGGCCAAAAAATAGTTCAATTGAAGGGAATTCGTTACCTTCTTTTCTTTTTATATCGAAACAAACAAACAAACGAAAATGCAAATACAAATATTGTATTTCTCATTATAAGCCTAACTTTAACTTGTGAGTCACCAGTGTATAAAGAGCCTAACCAACAAACAAACAAGTTTATGAACAGACCCAAAAAGTTTGAATCTTGTTTAAAAACTCTAGAAGTTTAAATATAAAATGCATATTGATTTAACCAGTATTTGCGGCATCAGATTTATTTTAATAAATGTTTCTGAATGTTTTTAAACGCATTGTAAATATTACAGATTGCTTTAAAACACTCACTTCTCTTGTTTTATTAAATAAAATTTCAATACGTAACACGGCAATCAGTTCATGATTTTTTTTAAGCTTCACGTTTCCCCTTAAACTCATGAGCTGTGGTGAATTTCGTTCATGAAATGAGGTGGAATTCTCCCGAATAAGGATATGTTAATAAATGCACGCTAAGCTATGATCACACTTGTATTTTCAGCTGTTACTCTATTTTAGCACGCCATTCTCGTAATAGAAGCAAAATCGTAACTTATATATATATATTTATTGGAAACATATTTTTATTTCGTGTTTTTTCAAAGAATATTTTAGTTTCTTTCATATATTTTTGGGTTCGGGAGACGGATGCTTTAAAAAGCTTTAAAAATTTGTTTGTATGTATTATGTTAATGGAAAATAAAGTTGTGTCTAAATCTAATCATTGTATATAAATTTCTTTAGTACAATCCTGGAGCAGCGCTATCTAAAGAAACTTGTGAACCGCACATTTGGAGGTTCTTTCATTTACTAAGTGTCTATTCTGTTACCCTAACAATAGTCGTCAACAAAACAATTTAACAATATTTAATGTACTTTATTGGCTCTAAAATCCATATTTTCTTGACAAGAGTCGTAAACAAAACAAAAATCATATATGTTTACGACTGTTGTCAAGGTAACAGAATACACAAGTAGTAAATGCACGAACCTAAAAATGTGTTATTCACAAGTTTTTAAGATGGCCAGGCGGTGATTATTGAGCATGAAAATACTATAGAAATGTATATACAATGATCTAATCTAAACAAAATTAATATTGGCTTTTTGTGCGAATAACACTGTTTGATAATTTCTTAATATTAAGAGTTGTAATGAAATTTAAATTTTTTTCAGAATGTTTCTTCTTGTAATTGGCACTTTAAACAAATTATTTCAATTATTTCTTATATATTCTTGTATAATTTATATTGAACTAGAACACAACACCAAAAATAATGTTTCAAAAATGATGGCGCTGCATGAATGTTTGCATATCGTGTACTAGGAAACTACATTAAAATGTCAAATAGTGTGCAGTGAAACATTTGACTACATGCCGTATACTAGCCATACGTAAGCACCAAATATATGTGCATTCTTATGTAACCACATCGAATGCAACCTTTTTGGTTACATTTGCCGAAATATTGGTGGATATAACAACATCGCTAAATGTTACGCTAGTAACAAATACACCATTGGTACGGGACGTCAGAGACACATTCTCATGTGGTTTTTTACATTCCGTGTACTACATCCTTAAGTTTTGCTTTTAGTATTTTTGTTGTATATGATTCAACCTTCTAAATATTAGGTACTAATAAGTAAGTATGTAAGTAAGTAAGTAATTCATTCATTTATTTTTTTCAAATTTGCCGTCAGCTCGAATGGCAAAAATAAACAAAGTGATTTCATTGTACAATATTTTAAATTAAAAGTATTCAGTCATCAATAAATTTCTATATTTATAAATTGAATTTAAAAAGTTATAAAGCATTTTCCAATCTAAACCATTTAATAGTTGTACTGTTTCTTCCATTGTTAAACTTGTTTTCCCCAAATACCTTACTCTTTCATTCCTCAAAACTGGACATATACTAACAAAATGGAAGCAGTCTTCTTTTGCTTGGAGATTACACAGCGTACAAAATTGATTAAATTTTCCATTATATGGGCTGCCATTTAAAAACAGGAGTTCACACCTCGATCTAAATATTAAGGATATTTCTTTATAATTAAAAATGTCTTGGAAGTAGTTTTCACTGAGAAGATTATAATTAAGCTGCGAGTATATGATTCTGCTCTCAGATTGACGCGCTTCTGCTATTAATGTCTCCCGAACAGAGTCTTCATATTTCTCAATTATTTTATACAGTTTTTCTTTTAGTTGGATTAAGTTGTTGAAATCCCACTGTATAACTTCTCCATATGTTGAGCCCATGTTCTGCCATTTCATAGCCCACCAGTCCTTATTCCTTACTTCATAAAGAAGCATCTTTTTAGTCAAACGAGTATCCGGGTGGAAACCAACTTTAACAATATAGTCTGCTTGAAGCTTGAGAGTTTCCGTAAAAAGTTTTGACAGACCCGTTTCCAGGTAAATCGCATAATTAGGAGTTCTTCTAGGTAAATTAAAAAGTTTTTTCAAAAAATTTCTTTGAAATTTTTCCACTTCTTCGAATTCATCAATACCCCAAACCTGTGCAGCATAACAGAGCGACGTCCTTACAACACATTCGAATATTTTATATTTTGCTGATAAGAGAACGTTTTGTTTTGAAAAAATATTCCTCCATGTTATATTGAGTAAGCTTTGTGAAGAATTCGCCTTCATTGAAAGGTGGTTTCTGAAATCTAATGATGGATTAAGTTTAACTCCTAAATATTTAAATTCCTTGGTGATTTCCAGTAGCTTTCCATCGAAAAACCAATTATCTCTAATTTCTGTCCGGGATGACCTTGAGAACACCATAGCTTTAGATTTATCTGTATTTATAGTAAGTCCCCAAGTCTTGCAGTATGTCGATAGTCGATTTATCATAAGCTGTAAATGTTCAGGTGACTCTGACAGAATAACAAGATCATCTGCATACAGAAGAACATTAACAGTACTGTTGGCGATCCTAATCCCACCAGGAAGAAACTCAACGACATCATTTATAAATAGTGCAAACAACAAGGCACTAAGAGGACATCCTTGCTTTACTCCAGAGTCTGTCTGAAACCATTGAGAGAAAACTGATCCATCCCATACTGCTGATTTGGTATCGGCGTACATATTTTTTAAGACATTGAGATATTTTGAGGAAACACCAAGTTGTGACAGTTTATATAATAGTGCATTCCGGTTCACTAGATCAAATGCTGCCTTGAAATCGACAAAAAAAACGTAAGTCTTTTTATTTCTGGCTTGAAACGCTTTTACAATTGAAGTGAGTGCAAATATTTGATCCACAGTTGAGTAGTTCTTCCTGAAACCCGCTTGAAGATGTGTTAATATATTATTGTCGTCAACCCATTTTTCCAATCTGTTCACAAGAACTCCACAAAATATTTTGGCAATTACGTTCATAAAAGATATTCCGCGATAGTTTTCAACATTGTTGTGGTCACCTTTTTTATGGATAGGAAAAATAACCGACTTTTTAAAGCCTGAAGGGATACTTGCAGTTGACAAAATGTTATTAAAAAGTAGTTTCAGATTGTTAATTAAAGTAGGTGTTGCATTTTTAAAAAACTCATATGGGATCCCATCCTCTCCCGGTGCTTTTCCATTCTTTGCTTTGTCAAGTACTATTTTTATTTCGTTTATATTTACTTCGGAATCTAAGGTTTCATCAATCGTTAGTGGCTCTGCGTAGGTAAATATTAAGTTTGGTTTATTGCACAATAATTTTTGGAAATAGATAGAGAGATCTAATGCGGAGATATTCGACCCAATACCGAAAGTGGATCCGTTTACTTCTTTTGCCATCTTCCAGAACTCTTTTGAAGTTTTTGTCAGGCCTAAAGAGCGTGCATGAGTACTTTCAAGATTAGCTCTCTTATAGTAGCATAACTGTTTGTATTTAGTATTTGTTTCAGTGTACCACTTTTTTAGATCGTCACTATAGCAATTTCGTAGGGCTTGTAAAAGTAAAAACAATTTTGCGGGCATTCATGCATTCATTATCGAACCATTTTTGTTTAAATTTTATTTTAGCACCGGAAGTTTTGACAAGTGCAGAGTTTCTAATGCAACATGTTATTTCATTTGTGAGCAATTCTACAGAATCATTGCATGACAACATATCAGATATATGATGATCTAACCTAGATTGGTAAGCAACTATATTATCTTCTCTCCATTTGAGCCTTGGTAGAAGACTAAGCGGTTTTTGTTGTAAAATGGTTTCACTGGTCCACTCAACAACTAACGGCATATGGTCCGAGTAAGTTTTGCATTGTATTTCAAACTTCGTAATTAAATCCATCCATTGTTCATTTGCTGTGCAGAAGTCAATTACGGATTTTCCTTGCCCGCCAATAAAAGTGTAATGCCCTTCAGTGTCCCCATTAGTGCATCCATTTAAAATTATACTCTCGTGCATTTGTAACATCTCGAGAAGATCCAATCCATTTCGGTTACAAACATCGTCTTTCGAAATCCTTCTGGTTGGTGTGATAAGAGAATTGTTTATGTTGTTTGCAGTGGTAATTTGTAAGTTACTTATTCTAGCGTTTAAATCTCCAACCAGCAAAACGCTTTTACTTGATAGGTGCATCATTAAATTGTTTAACTCTTCGAATTCTTCACTCCAATTATTGCAGTTGATGTAAGCTGGAACAATGTACATGTTATTTTTTTGTATAAGTCTTACAATAGTTGTTCCTTCATGTTCTTCAAAATCATAAATTTTTAGTAGTGTAGTTTTTATTCCATAAACGCTCCCACCACTTGCACGACCTTTAGCAGAAGTTTTGACTGCTCCACTCCATAAAAGTTTGAATCCATTGAAAAGATTTGTAAATTTACTAACATTATTAACTGTCACATGAGTTTCAAATAGAAAGAATACATCAAAAGTTTTAATATAATTGAAAAAATCTGAATAAAATAGTTTGTTATTAAGACCAGAAACATTATACGACAAAAAACTAGAACTAAATTTAATTGTACTGACGGCTTCTAATTCTCAATTACATACTTCAGAAGTATTAAAATTAGAATTATTTTGTGGCGACGAGACGTCCCTGGTGATATAGCACTGGTTGATCTACTACAATCGTTTTGACGTCTTGTTCTTGACGTTGTTGACATCATCGTGTTTTTGACAGCTTCAAAAGATATTTCTCCAAACATTCGTTTTAGTTCTTCTTCTCCATCGTGATTATTAAATTGAAGTTTATTATAATTATTTAAATAAAAGGATTTATTACCAATAAACAAATTGTTATTTTGTATTAATATTGCCTCTTTTGGTTTGTGTGCTTTTATAATTTTTCGATAGCTAAGCAATATTCTTCGCTTTGACTGCATTATCTTTGTCAGATACTAATATTTCAATGGAGGGAAATTTCTTATCCCAAATTTCTTTTTATACCGAAACAAACAAACGAAAACGCAACTAGTGAGGTAATGAGTTACTGGTGTAGGAACAGCCTAACCAAAAAATAGACGAGTTTGTGAACAGACCCAAATAGCTGATGATTTTGAAAAAGGCGGGAAAATGAATCCACCACTCAGCTTAGGTCAGAGTGTGTGCAGTTTTCCTTTGTTCTCACGCACACTTTCTCACCTAAGCTGAGATCAGCTGATGTCGAAGCTTGTAGGTAACGTCAAATAAAATGACAGGATTACCTCTCTGTTAGCTCCTCTGTTCCAGTATAGAGACTATCTGGTTAAATTCGAACAGCATCCGAGCCGTAGTCAAGTTTTCTTGTGCTTTCTTTTTAATTTTGTCCTTTTTCCGAGAAAGTTGATGCCTTAAGATAAACTTAAAATATATATGGATTTGTGTCTTACAACATGCAATAAAAGATTCTTAAAATACGAAAGAAAAAGTGAGTAAGTTTAGAAAGATAGCAATGAAGATAAAAAAAAAAAACAATTCATATGTTATTCTATAGGGCATGTTGTAGGAGGTTCGGTGAAACACGAGAAACTTTCTGGAAGAAAAAGATAGTGGCAAAATTAAAACAAAGGAGTAATTTCTAGAAGCGGAAACCTTTAAAATAAAAACAACATAAAACATATGCAAAAATAACACCAAAAACGAAAAATTAATACCAGGTAGCGCAGTGGCACAATCGTTCTTTTGTACCTAAAGTGGTGACTACATACATTCCGTTTGGTGTGGTCTCGTAGAGCACATTCTTAGTCGACCTATCCGTCGCAGGATTTCCACATACAACCATAAAACAAAAAAACGACACACACGCTACCTGGTTTTTGTGCAGTAAGGGCCAACGGAAATTTTAGGATTAAGGCTGACTATATAACGAAGCACATTTCGTCGCTGGTGAAAGATTGTGAGACGACATTATATGTACATATGTGCTAGGCAGATGTGCCAAGCTAAGTTACTAAGTCGAGCAGTAGCAGCATTTCATGACATACAAGGACGTCGTCAATGCGGCTAGACGAAATACTTGTATTTATTGAAGAATAGGCTGGACATGTTACTTGGGACTTGATGTGGCAGTAACAGTACCAGATCCCGTTTTTCGTGGCGCTACATTTTAGAAGAAGATTACAGTATTGAATAAAATCCAGGTTATTAAATACAAATAACCGACATTTTTTTACACCCTTAATTAAGTACTTTATTAGTTTTTTTTGATAATTCATGAAATTTGCAAAATTAGTTGTGCACATAGTAAAAACTCAATAGGAGTAAAAGAAATAGTTTTTGAATCCTAAAGAAATTACAAATTTAAAAATAGTTAAAATCAAGAAAAATTGATTTATAGTAATAAACTTGATATAAGTCATAGAAAACTAATCTTTGAAGCATAAATATAGGTGGAAAAGTAATTCAACCTTTTATCACTTACAATCCTTACTCAGTACTTACCTGTGACGTTCGTCGAAATATGTAATAGAAAATTTTGTTAGTTCGCCTATTTGAAAATCAAGTTAATATAATGAAAATTTTAAATTTGATTGAAATACATACCGTGTTATATTTTAAAGCCTTCAGCTAAAAATTTAGAAACAATTTAAAGCTAAATCTTGTCAAAATTAATTATATTTTATATCAAAGTACATAGTACCTACTTGTTAAAGTCCTTGCATATTGCCGAAAGTTTGAGTATAGAAATATTTGTTGGTTTTGAACTAAATTCAATAATTTTGATAATAATTTTCAATAACGTGACGCTTTGTGATACGTGTTAATGTTGTGCATTTAAAATTTTTGAAAATCTGAAAGATCTGTGAAAAAAAAGTGACTCAAAAGCAGACGTAAGAACACTTAACTTGAGATAATCTTTGATTGTTGATACAAGTTAAATTTTCTATTGCTTTCCTTAAAAATAACTTACTTATTGTTTTGAAACATCTATTGTGTGTTGACGCAACGTGTCACAAAGTAATCCGTACCTAAGAAAAATATAATTTAAAGCTAAAAATTTTGGAAATGTAAAAGAAACGTTACGTACCTATCAGCTTCAATTTGCATAAAGGTATTTAATTTTTTTTGGTTAACGTGGAACTCGATTATGATATCGAAACTTTTTGAAAGTTTAATTTGATCTATACTGCTATACATGTACAGATACAAACGTCCGCTCCTTCAACATTTTAAAATTAATTCGATTGAACAAATGTAAAACGGTGATTAAGATTTTTGAGGAAATCTGAACAGTCACTAATCTGAACGCAAACCCCTACACACCAAAGTTATTGGATTCTTAAAGATACTTTTTTTTATACCCAAAGGATGAGTGCACTTAACCCTTGAAGATTTTATTATCGTAAACTATATTGAATCATATATATAACATTTAATTAATCCCATTTTGTTTCAGCTTGTGTTATAATCAAATAATTAATATATATATATATCTTTTGAAAAATAAAAAGGCGAGTTGCTAGCCAATTACTTCGTTGTGAGGATTGTATTCGGGAAATTTGTGGGAAGGAATGCAACAAATTTCGAAAAAACTTTTATCGTGACTTGAGTCTTTTAAAAAAAAAACATTTAAATCATTTTTGAAAAATCTTAATCATTTGTCAAGGATTATTGGTAGTAAGATATCCATTGGTTTGAAACTTCGCTTAAATTCTACCACAATAAATTTTTGCAAACGAGTAGTTAATAATTAGCCGTAAAAGACAACTTCAGATAGAAAACTTAGCCATTTTTCTGAGTGTAGTTTGATTGATTGAAATCCTTGTCGGAGTTTTTTTGAAACAGTCAAAGTGAATTTCTCCTATTGTGAGTAAATGATTTGGAGAACACTTTTTTTTGTTTGTTGATTAATAAGTCAGTCCATTTTAACTGTTAAATAACTATCTCGATTTTCTTAAAAGGAGCGGTAGTTTACTAAGAAACAAACTTTATTTAACAAATTTTAAAGAATTTAAAGAAAATTTTCAATCATAATCAAGAAATTAAAAACAACATTTAGTGACTACTAAGTCTATTCGAGAATTTCAAGAATTCCAGTAGAAATGCAAAAGATTAGAATCAAAACAAATATTAATAGAAGATTTTAATTCATAATTTATAATGAGGTTCGTCAGATCAGTTAAGGTAGATTTTTTTTAAGAATCAAAATTGTTAATTTTTAAGTTTATATAATAAAAATTTGTGAATAAGGTTAAAAGTAACTCAATGGTTTATTTTTTTTTTGAGTCGAAGGTTTCTTAAGATGGGGAAGGTAATTCATTTAGTTTTCCAGGCGTTTTCGATTTCTCTTATGGAGAAGTAAAAAGGTTCGGATATGGAGGCGTGACTGGTGACTCAACACTGATGGCATCGACATCAACTTAGGAGAAGATTTATATCTTCTCCTACTCATAGTGGGAGTTTTCGAAACCGAGCATCTAGTGCAGTCGAAAACAAAATTTAGGGGTGAGTGATAGAACTAGTTTATATTACTTGCTAGGTAGGGTAGTAACGCACTTTAGAGAGTATATACCACCTTTACTCTCAAACCATAAGGGTCCTCAAAACATTAATTGGGCATCACGAAGACATGGCGGGATGGGTTATGATTTCGCCCAAAGAGTAGATTCGCTCCTTTCTTCTACAATTTACATTTTTCAATCTTTATTCCAATCAACAATTCCAATCTTCGGGCCCCAGCTGTCTAAAACAACTCCGACCAAATACCAGCATGGTCTGGGCCTGAAAACATATGTAACATACCGACTTCGCACTCCCACAGCAAGTACCCCCCCAATTCTCGGCGAGCGTGGCAGTGGCACCGAGCAGGCCTAATGCGGTGGTCGAGTAGAAGCGTCCCCTATTTATCGCTGCCTGGTTGTACCTCTCTTCTCGAGAGAGGGGTACTAAAGGTAGAGATCGGTGGATAGGGTGAAGAATAGGATCTTTTTGTCAGGTGGATAAGTAGTCTGAAGGTCTAATGTCTTACTTTTAACTTCTTTTGTGAAGTGACTAGGGAACTAAAAATCCTCTTACTAATCATCTTCGGGTTAGACAATTATTCTTTCGTTACTGGTGATCCGCCTGCATTTTTTTTTTTACTTTTGGTCTGGTTAGTAACCGAAAAAGGTAATAGTGGTAACTACGTCGTGTTTTGAATGTGATAATCACTAATATCTCACGACTATGTAAGCGGTCAGACGTAAGGTCATTTATTCTAGTCTTGTGTATAAATTTACCTAACAAATACACTACCTAAATATGTTAAGTCTTCAGCGAGGTGAGTTGGGTCAGTTGTGGAGAGGTGGACTTAACAAAAATCATTGTGATGTCGCTCCCTCAAACACCTCAACATTCTCTATTCTGTAACGGTCTCCCGTACGCCCTCCCGAAATATAAACCTATTTACACAAACAACAAGAGCCTAAACCATCTTTTATCATTAGACTTACACGAGAGTACTTAAGGAGAGGATTAATAAAAATCAAACCTCCAACCAATTCACAAAACATATAATCTCATTTCATGATTATGACCTGCCACGTCTATATCATGACTAATGATTACATTCGGTCTTATGAACCTTTCCTTCAACCTTTCTCACTTCTAATATTCTTTTTCTAAGGAACTGTCTAAACCATACACACAAGAGATCGCCACTACATCATGTCTATTCATGAATCTTCGAAAAGCACTCATACGTCTGATAGAACCTTGTAAAAAGAATTTGAATTGAAATTAATTAAAGTAGTTGGGAACATAAAAAAAAAGAGGAGACGTAATAGATTAAAGTGAGAAGTCATTTGAGCATTAACCCTCAAAGAGTTTCCACTTCACATCTATTACTATCTCTACGTGCCTAGCTGACATACACGTAATTCAAACGTAACCGTAAGGATAAACGACCTTACTTCTGATCGTTTATTCTAGTAAAGTATAATCCATCAGTGCGTTCACGCCACTATCGACTATCCCCCACCAGAAATTTACGATATTCGAATAAAACAAACCAAAAGAAAAGACGAAGACAAAGTAAGCAAAAGTGTAATTATTAAATATTGTTACCTACGAAGGATTCTAAACCCTCTATACCCTTCATAAACGAAAGAGAGAATCAACTATCACTTCCACTAACCTACGTCAACGCCTATGAACTTAATCCTTACCCTCATCTATCATTTTCCACCTTTAGTACCTATCATCTTTCAAATCTAGGCACGTCCAGGCAGAGACAGATGAAGGCCGTTTCCACTCAACCACTGCATTAGGCCTGCTGGGTGCTCGATCGCCACGCTCGCCGGATGAGGGGTGGTTCTTGCTATGGGAATAGGAAACGAGTGTTACATACTATTTACAGACCTAAAGATCATGGTGTTCTTGATCAACAAAATTTATAAAAGCTAGGGCCCGAGTTAAAATGTTATATCTTTTCAGAAAAATCTAGAGAAAACAGAAAATTATTACAACCCAGTCAATACTACAGGATACATAGATGTTGATGTTCCTATGAGCGGTTACTATCCCCTTCCCGCCATGTTTCCAGAGCTCACAAATGTTCAGAAACCCTTATGTTGAGGATGTTGATGTTGTACACCCTCTGATGCATAACTGCCCTACCTAGAATGTTCAATAAACTGATAGAAGAAAATGAACTATTCTTCCCAATTGTTTCTAATTGCATCTGTTTTTATATTAGAAACTCCCAATTTCGAAGATGCTGATGTTAGACATCCTCTGATGCATATCTACCCTACCTAGAATGATCAATAAACTAACTAAAGAATATCTACCATTCCCCAATGTTTCCAACTGCATCAATTCTTAATGTTGAAAACTCCCAATGAAGTAAGTGAGAGGAAATCAACTCTTCCTTTCACCTCTTCATGTCGTTACCTTGTACTCATGCTTCTCCAGTCGCCAACTCCTCCCCTTCAGGTTCTCAAACTGCCATCAAAACAATGTCAACTGAAAAATTAACAAACAGAGAAATCACTTCCCTGTCAAAAAAAAATCTTCCAGTCAATTAAGATCTCAATCAAAAAAATACAATCTCTTTTTCACTGAGGCCTTATACATCTTTTTATTGCAAAATATACTTAAATACTTAATATTTAACAAAAGCTTCTAAAATTTCTATATACTAGAATTTAATCTTTAAGAATACCAATGACCAAGATTTCTATCTGAATGTCGATCTTTGATGTTCTTCAGGAGATTGTTACATAACTTGAACAAATCTCCGATTAAATTTACTAACCTAACTATATTTAGACCTAATTACTTCAGCTACCTAAACTATCGCTCAAGTAATCACTATTAAATTCAAAAAAATATTATTTGAACTGACCAACTGAATGCTCTAAAACGCATTCAGACTGTATTCAAAATTACTAATTAACGACTCGAGACTAAGTTACATCAACTCAGCTCAAGTAACGCGAAATGTAAACGAAATTATAGTTCGATCCAAGTAAAATGAATTACTTAGGTCAAACTTTTATAAAAAAAGACCAAATTTATGAAGATATTTCTTCAACTATCAAAATTTCAGACAAAGGTAAGGATCAGGGACGAGAATAGGGTCACACAACTCTTCTTTCACATCCCAGAAACCACAAAAGTTTTGTCTTACAAATCGCAAGACTTTATTACACAAAAATGAAATTTCAAATATTATTTAAGTTATCAATATATTTTATCATTCAAATAAAATGATGTGCAAAAATCTTTGCATCATCAAGTAACCAAAAAAAAATGTAATTTTATATTTATAAATATTTTTACTACAATAAACCCTAGAAAAAAGTGCACTTTGTTCCGGTTCAAAAAAAAAACTTTACAGATGTTACCACTTTTTGTCGATTTATAGGGGTTGCTTCAGAATATGTTTCAACAGGTGACTCTAAGCGACTATGATCCAAACTAGAATCTATAATTTTCACTCGAGCGACCGTTTTCACAAAATTCTAAATCTGTTTAGGTTTCTTCTAGGATTCATTCCTAGTTAATTACAATATAATGTTTGTGATTGCAAAGGTAATCACTATCGGACAACTTTACCCATGTAGGTATATTACAATATTTTACTGACTTGATTCACTAAATTTCAAAAAAAAAATTATCTTAATATATTTTCAAATATTCGGACGGACTAATTTAACTTTAAATTATTTATTGGACTTGTGATTCGACAAAATTAATGAATTCACAAATTGCTTTAATACGGACAAAAGATACTCGAAGTGAGATATCTGTACCTAGGTAGGTACTTTAATTGACTTGACTTTTATTGTTTATTATTTATTCAAAAATTTACTTTATTTATTTCAGACGGACAAAAAAAAAATATGAATTGGTAGGTACTTAATATTTTCAATTTTTACTTCATGTTAATATTAATTATCAAAAATTTGATTTCAGATGGACTAAACTTTATGATGACATGTAGGTATGTCTTGAACTTTAATAACATATGGACTTTTAACAATTTTTATCTTTTCGTTTTAGGAACGAGTTCAAATTTACTCAAAGTAAGTAAAATTTCTTTATATCTTTCATAAGTTGTTTCAAATATAATTCAAATTTAATTATTTCTTTTCAGGATCTCAAAATTTTTCTTGGTAAGTATCAAAAAAAAGGTAAGTATTTGACGATTGAGTTTAGCGTTTATCAACGCTGAATTCTCGTCTCAAATTTTTATGATTTTACTTAATTTTTAGATTTCGTTAAATTTTATGTAATTGGAACATAATCTTTTACAAAGTTTCGATTCGGACTTTATAGTTATCATCATCATCATCATCGGCTCGACAACCGGGGTCCGGTCCTGGCCTCCTTCAACAAGTCTCTCCACCTATCCCGGTCTCGAGCCGACGCCATCCAGTTGCGCACCCCAAGGCTCCGGGCGTCCTGGTCTACGCCATCTCTCCAGCGCAAGCATGGTCTACCACGCTGTCGTCTGCCATAGAATGTACCACAAAGAACTTTCCGAGCAGGTTCCTCTTCGCTCATGCGAGCTAGGTGCCCTGCCCACCGAAGTCTACCGAGCCTAATTTTTGTCACTATATCTGCTTCAAGGTAGATTGCGTACAATTCATGATTGTACCGTCTCCGGAATCGTCCTTCCTCACATATGGGGCCAACAATTCTCCTTAAGACTTTTCTCTCGAACGCGGCTAAGAGGTCAGAGTGCCTTTTGCTAAGCACCCAAGTCTCGGATCCATATGTGAGTACTGGCAGAACCATGGTCCTGTACAGCAGTAGTTTTGAAGTTATGGTGAGATTTCTGGATTTGAAGAGCTTTGACAGACTGTAGTAGCCTCTGTTGGATTTGAGAAGCCGCCCGCGTATTTCTTCTTCTATATTGTTATCGGCTGCTACTATTGACCCAAGGTATTTAAAGGATTGCACCACTTCAAATTCGTGCTCCGCTACCTTGATTGTTTGACCAACTGTTCCTCTCGCATTCGACGCCACTATGTACTTTGTTTTACCTTCACTAATGTGCAGCCCCAGATTTTGTACAGCTTGCTCGGTTCTTCCGATGATGTCGATGTCGTCTGCGTAAGCCAGTATCTGGCTGGACCTGTTGACGATGGTCCCTCTTGTTGCCGTGCCAGAGTCACGGATTGCTTTCTCCAACGCCAGGTTGAAGAGGAGGCAGGCCAAACCATCCCCTTGTCGGAGTCCATTAAAGATGTTGATTGGTCTGGATAGCAATCCGGCTATTTTTACTTGGCTTGTTACGTTGGTCATGGTCAACCTACATAGTCGTGTCAATTTATTTGGGATGCCGAATTCTCTCATGGCTTTGTAAAGTTCTACCCTGGCTATGCTATCATAGGCGGCCTTAAAGTCTATAAACAGGTGGTATGTTGGGATGTTAAATTCTAGACATTTTTCCATCGCCTGCCTAAGGGTAAAGATCTGATCAGTTGTTGATTTGCCTGGAATGAAACCACACTGATATTGTCCGATGATGGTTTTAGCGTATGGGGTTATCCGGTCTTGTAGGATAGAGGAGAGTATCTTATAGGCGGTACTCAACAACGTGATACCTCTATAGTTGCTGCACGTTGTGACATCTCCTTTCTTATGTATGGGGCATATTATACCTTTTCGCCAGTCTTCTGGCATTTCTTCACGCTCCCACACGTGCACTATAATATCATGAATTGCCTGACGTAGAGCTGGCCCACCGTGTTGAAATAATTCGGCTGGTATACCATCAGCTCCCGGGGCTTTGTTTTTCTTTAGCCGGTCTATAGCCTTCTCAACCTCTTCTATGCTTGGTGACGGCAACATAGGGTATTCGTCTTGAAGCAGTGGAGCCTCCACTTCTGCAGTGAGTTGACCATTTAGCAATTCATTAAAGTACACTTCCCATCGCTCCAGTATGCTTTGTGGATCGGTGATCAGATTTCCCTCTCCGTCCTTGCAGTATGTGCAGCGTGGTGTGTACTGCGTCATGTTTCGGATGGATTGGTAGAACTTCCGCGCCTGGTGCTGACCTCGCTCTCGGCTTTTTTCTATTTCACAGATTAAGTTCTTCTCCCAGGCTGATTTTTTCTGTCTGTGAAGCCGTTTTTCTATTCTTCTGAGCTCTTTATATTCTTCTTCGCGTGCCCGCGTTCTATGAGATTGCTGCATTGCTCGGTACGCAACATTCTTACGTTCAGTCGCTAGCTCGCTAGGACTTTATAGTTACAAATGATTATTGTTGGCAAACGTATGTTTCGTTTCAACGTTACTTAGGTATTCAAATCAAAAAAAAAACTTTTCGTAATAGTTTCACATAATCACTAGGTCATATCTTTAGTAGGTACTGTGCGATTGATGGTTTATAAAGGCTTAAATAAATTATCCTACAGCAGCTACTAAAATTTTTGAATATGCACTTTTAAAAATTTTCTATATAAAAAAAATATAGGTAATTTTTCCTCATCAGTTTCTATGTTGTATAATATAATTATTTGTAAAATTATACCTTCTTTTTCCCGATATTTATTTTTACATAACCTGGATGAGTACTGTACTTTTCCGCTTCAAATAACTGCACTTGACTCGTCGTGAGTACCGTATTTCATTGCATAACTGTATCAGATTACAGCGGTCGTTCGTTGGGCATGTCCTCGATTTCTCCTAAATTTTTATCTCTAGCCGCTTTGAGATAATTGTCCTCGGGAATTCGAGAGATACTCAACTTTATCTGTAGTCGCAGTCCCCAGCGAAATTGAACTACGTTCCACGCCAAGGAACTGAGACTACCACTGCAATATTGCACTCCAGGTGCTCCTTGTTCAGCACACCGACAGACCCTTCGCCAACGGGAGCAGTCAGATGTGCTTTTAGTCGACGAGTCCAGATATTCAATTTCTTTGAATTACGGACTGATAATATTTCTTAAAAGTGACTCAATGTAAAATTGAGTGATTTGGATACGTGTGGACTTTTGGACTTTGAAATTTGGCGCTAACCTTTTTGGTACGGTATGGCAACGCCTTTTCTTTTATCACGTCGCCCACGCTATATGATCAAAAAAAACATAATTTTCTTTTTATAATTTTAACACGTTTTATGATGAATTTTTTTCTTTCAGATTTTCACAAAACTAGCTAATCTGCCTAGGAATGATTTATCATTATATAACTAAATGTCCTAGCTGTCTAACTTTGGTATATGAAATAAAAAAATTATTGAAAATGTGGTTTTACCTGGTTTTCTTCCTGGTTATTTATTTACTCGATTTATGGGACTTTTCTTCAATCCACTCCTTTTTCTTAATTTCACTCGTAAATTTTCATTCTTTTGCGATTCTTATTGGGAATTTTTCTCATCACAATACGGATTTCTACCACGACACTAGAATTGGATCTTGAACAAAAAAAAAGATATTTTTTTGCCTATTCAATGGCCGACACTGATTTTATATCTTTTACTTTTTTACTCACTTTATATTCGATTTTTGACCAGATTTTTATTTCTTTTAGTCACTGAGACTGTACTTCAGGTAATTAATCACTTTTTTATGATGAACTTTACTCTAGGAATTTAGGAAATGAAAAGATTAATCGCGACTAATTTTTACACGTCCACAGCTCGGTTAGCAATTTTTTTTCAACTTGTCGTACATGGGGCGAAAGCGAATTCGAGTCAATTCAGATGTTGCTTGCTCGAACTGTTCGATTTAAGTTTCGCAACATTTGTTCTGTTTTCTGCGTTTAGTTTTTCTGCAAGTATTTATGCAGTTTTGCTGTGCATGCATTTATGTTTCATTTTATGTCTTTTAATATTTCTTTTATTCTTTTAGGTTTATTTTTCTTATTTTTCAGATTCTCTTATTTTCTTTGTAAGTTTATTTTCTTTTCTTTTCAGGTTTATTTTCTTTTCATTAAAACCTCTTTACAGCTTTTTCAGATTGGCTATTCTTTTCAGACTTTATGAGTGGTAAGTATCTTAGATATTTTGACACAGCGTAAGTATAATTGAACTGATTTTTAGTACTTTTACAAAAGAATATATGTGATTTAGATGCCGTTTGCATATTTTTGTTTACTTTTCAGTATTCGGTCGTGACTAAGTAAATTTGCGTGATGAGGCGAGTGCAGACTGACATTTTATGACATAGGTGATTTTTGACATTTACCTAAATATTTTTCTGTCAACCTATCTCTACTTATTTCTTTACAGATTTTTCGCTGCTGCTCACTAGTACTACCTATTTATGCATATATCATACTTAACTCTGTTTGTAAACCTTCAAATGTGACAATAAAATTGTTTTTAAGTACAACACATTTTTCGCATCTACCTAATTATACGTACTCTTCTTGTTTGAACTAGAATTAATTTTCGACATATTTTCTGACTAACAATTCCATGAGATTTTATGACTTTCTCTCACTCTACTGAATATTGTTCGCAATATTATTTTTATCTTTCTTCATTATCTACCTTATTTAACTCTGGTGGTAAATTCTGCCTAGACCA
Source organism: Baccha elongata (assembly GCA_951217065.1). Taxonomy (NCBI): domain Eukaryota; kingdom Metazoa; phylum Arthropoda; class Insecta; order Diptera; family Syrphidae; genus Baccha; species Baccha elongata. Next base: position 175,722 of record CATNUY010000410.1, read on the forward strand.
CTTCTGTTCTATACTGCTCCTTTTTCATTGTTTCTACTATCACTTCTACAGGCTGAGGTACAGATAAATCTAACTTGTTCAATTGGTACTGTTCGTATCTGAATAAGATATCTACATAGGCTGCCGCCATTAGGTGGAGTATTTCGCTGCGGTGTTTTCGACTCTCGTTTCTTTATGTGTCTGCCTATGGTTTAGGAATTTGCTGGACTCTAAAATACTGGGTTGTTGGATTACATAATTTAATGTGACAAGATAAGAACCGAAACAATTTTACCTATAATTCGGAATTCAGTATTTGAACATTTTTGGTAACAGATTTGATTCCGAAATTATCTATTGCCTACTTGTAGGATATTTCATGTGCTGAAATATGTTGATAAAATTTGTATGCTAATTTTACTAACAAGGTGTTTTCCTACAAATCTTGCCCGTTTGATCAGTTCACAACTTATCAAGAGGGTAAGAAAAGAAATCACCTTCATCTATAAGATTATAGAACTCTACATTAAAGTCAAAAGGAAAAATTAAAAGAAATTCTAAAACTACTAGCGTTAGAACCCACGACCCATCTGTCTCATGCACAGGCTAGCTATGCCGGACTATGTTTTGAAATTTTTCAATTTGAACTCATTCAAAAATTTATTTATCACTTACGAAGATCTTTCGTATGGACAACTGTTATGAACCCATTGTCATCTTTCACTTTATATAGGTTGTTACCTACTAACTTGATTACTGTGGCTTTTATAAACTTTCGACATAACTTCGCGTTTCTGTGTTTGGACGCGTCACTCAATACAAAGTTACGTCTAAAGACAATATCACCTACATTAAACGTTACATTTCTGCTACGTAAGTTATACGTTTTTTCGTAGCTATCGTGAGCTTGGTTTAGGGCTGTTTTCAGGTAAGCGTGTAAGATATTCATCTTTGCCGCTTTAGGTAGCCATTCTATTTCGGACTGATTAAGTCCTCCAAGTTTCCGTAGTAAGGCATAATCTGCCCCGTGTTCCACCATTCGTTGACCGAATAAAGCTTCGTGAGGGGACATACCTATTGTACTATGAATAGATGTGCGTAGAGCACTACTGATTGAGGAAAGGTGTTCATCCCAGTTATATTGCTTCTCGTCAATATAAGCTCTTACGGCACTCAAAATCGAGCGATTAACACGCTCACTTGCATTAGCCTGTGGTGCATGTGCAGCTGTTCGAACATGGTTTACACCAAAATTTTCTAAAAATGATCCGAATTCTTTACTGATAAATTGAGAACCATTATCTGAGAGTATGTTCTCAGGTACACCAAACATTAAAAATACATCGTCTATCAAAAATTTTATTACTTCGGCCGTGTTGGCTTTTTTCAAAGGCTTTAACAAAACAAATTTCGTAAGTTGATCTAATGCGATAATTATGAAAGTGTTGCCTTTTCTCGAGCGTGGGTAAGGACCTAAAAAGTCAATATACAGATGTTGAAAAGGTCTATCAACTATGAAACCTTTACCCATCTCTGTTCTAAGCACTGAATTTGGCGCTTTTGTTTGTTTGCAAATTTCACAATTATTCACGAATAGTTTTGTTTGCGATGCCATTGCTGGCCAGAAATATTGATGTCGCAGGCGGTATAGGGTCTTGGTGATCCCTCCGTGAGCTGCTTGTGGTGGGCAATGAGCCTGAAATAGCAACTTTTCGGTTAGTGTTGACGGAATCCAAAGCTTCCAGGCCAAATCGTCCTGTATTGGATTTCCTGTAGCGTGTCTGACTTTTTTATAAATGAACTTATCAGATACTTGCAAATCAGGTAGACGCTCTTTATTTTTACTAATATGTTCCGCAATCGAAAGGTATTCTTCCGACTCGAAAGCCGGATCCTTAAGATCTACATGTAACATTACATTAGATGGATTCGCATTTTCTAATAACACTTTCGTGGAATCAACATGCAACGCGTCTAATTCATACATACGCGATAATGCGTCGGGCGCGGTATGCTGACTTCCACGACGATGCTCTATCGAAAACTCGAAACCTTGAAGCTTCAAACTCCATCGAGCTAACCGGCCGGTTGGGTCTTTCAGATTCATCAACCACTTTAGGCTCGCGTGATCTGTTATCACCAGGAACCTATACCCCTCGATGTATGGACGGAATTTATATATTCCCTTAACTGCTGCCAGACATTCTCTTTCGGTAACTGAATAGTTACGTTGAGCCGTGTTCAGTTTTTGTGAATAGTAGTATATTGGGTACTCTGCACCTGTCTCATCTCTTTGGCCCAACACGCATCCGATTCCGGTAGCTGACGCGTCACATAAAATGACAAATTGCTTACCGAAATCGGGATTGCGGAGCACAGGTGCCGAGGTTAATACACTTTTCATCGTATTGAACGACTCTAACGCCTCCTCTCCGAAATGAAATTTGTTTCCCTTCTTTAAAGTGTCACTCATCGGACCGGCTACCTCAGAGAAATTCTTAATGAATCTCCGGTACCATCCTGCCATTCCTAAGAATCTTCGCACCTGACGTACAGTCGTTGGTACCGGAAATTCAAGAATTGCAGATATTTTGCCTGGATCCGCTTTGAGGCAGCCCTGGCCTACGACATATCCAAGATATTGCAACTCTTGGAAGCAAAATCGGGATTTTTCCACGTTTATCGTTAAGCCTGCCTCTGTCAATCTTTTAGCTACGATATTTAGTATTTCCACATGTTCATTGAAAGATTTTGATATGACCAGCAAGTCGTCTAAGTATATAAATACTTGGTCACGCAAAGAAGATGGTATGACTTTGTTCATCAGGTTCGTCAAACTCTGAGCAGCGTTCGAGAGCCCGAACGGCATCACCTTGAATTGATACAGGGGTCGATTGGGTACAGTGAAAGCTGTCTTTTCCCTGGATTCTTTCTCCAGTGGTACTTGCCAGTAAGCATCTTTCAAATCCACGCTAGAGATATAACGTGTCTCTGAAAGTCTTGCTAGCAAACCTTCTATGTGTCCAATTGGACTCGCATCCTTCTTTGTAACGGAGTTGACTTTCCGAAAGTCCAAGCACAGGCGATTCTTTCCTGGTTTTCTCACCAAAACTACTGGTGAGGACCACGGGCTTGAACTTTCTTCGATCACTCCCAAAGAAATCATGCGGTCCAATTCAGCATACACTAAGGCTTGTACCGCTGGAGATATAGGGTAATGTCGTTGTTTTATTGGCAACGCATCCCCAGTATCTATCTTGTGTTCGACAAGGTGAGTCCGTCCGAGTCCTCGCTCAGCGAATGACGGAAACTGACTTATCGTATCTTTCAATATATAGTCTTCCTTAGAAGATAATTCACATCGCAAAAAACTTGGTTTTTCACAAGCTATCTCGGAAATTGAGTTTTGATATGGAATAAGATTTGGCGCTAGTTGGAACAATGCCCAAAAGTTCACGCCCAGATATAGTTTTTGAGATAATGACGGTACTATAAATAAATCTAAAATATGAGATTTCTCATCAAAAGTAACTTTGGCTTTAACAACACCCATAACCGGTTGTTTCTTGCCGTCAGCCGTCGTCACGCTGGTTGCAAACTTACGAAACGGTATGTTCCGTTTTTCCAAAAATTCAATTGCTCCACTCCCGAGACAGCTTATGCTTGCTCCCGAATCGAGCAATCCTTCCCATTCTTGGTTGAAAATATCGACCTTGACATAAGGTCGTGGATCGTTAACTTTATTTGACAGTTTTGCCGAGGAGACAGTTTTAAACATTTTACGGTAATTATCAAATTTCAGTCGTAAAGACTCTATTTTTTTAAGATGTTGTGGGTACGTATAAATACGCTTTCTGGCTATATCATATTCTACTTGTCTTTGGTGTAAAGACTTTAAGGGTCTGAGTTTAGGAATTTTAGATTGAAAAGATGTTGGTTTCAATATACTTTTTATTTCTGTATTTTTAATAATGGTAATTTTGTTGGTATCATCAGGTTTATTGTTGAGAACTAATTCGGACTTCCCGAGTTGCCCGTCCTTGCCAGCTCCATCCCGGATTGGTACTGACACTTCTGCTGGTTTCCCGAACAAACTGGACATTTGGGTGTTACTGTATCAGCTAACCCACAGCGGTAGCAGAATAATCGTCTATGAGGATCGGTACAATCTCGGAAAACGTGTCCTTGTCCCAGACAGTTCCAACATTTTAGGTTTTCTATAGTTCGGTTAAGGTCTCGATTTCGGTCTCTGTGGAATGCTTCCACTGACGTTGACATATCTATCATAGGTAGTTCGTTAGTAGGTATATCCACCTCACTCACTTGTCTTCGCTGTTGTTGATTGGTATATATTGGAGGAACACGGTTACGCGTTTGGTCATACTGCCCCAAAAACTTTTCCATCTCCCTACAGGTGAAAACTAAGTCAGATAGTTTTGTTGACTTGAATGTGAGCAAAAGCTCACCCATACGTCTCTTCACATTTTGTTTCACGATTTCGACAATTTCAAGATTAGGCCTAGGAGTTCGCATCCTCGAGTTCAATCTTAGAATATCCTCGTAAAAGGAATCAAACGATTCACCTAACTGCTGTTTGCGCTCCGCCATTTGGCGTACGAGCTCAGAGTCAGTCTCTAAACTTCGATATTGCTCGAGTAATGCGAGTCGTAAAGATACCCATGACGATCAAGGGTTGTTCTTGAGGTACATCCAAAACCATGTCTCAACTGGTCCACTGACGAATTGATGGAAATTGGCAACTACCTCCTCCCAAGTGACATTATAACTATCTTTGACTCTATCGAGTCTAAACAAAAATTCATCAACCGTCATGTTCTTACCGTTAAAATTGATACCCCACTTGTGATAGTGTGGAAAACGAACGTAAGTACCGGCTGGTGAAGGTGTAGGTAATTGAACATGAGGTAATGTAGATGGATCGTCTAAACGCATCCGGTTAAGCCTCTCGAAAAAGTCATTTTCGTGTGCGCTAGGCGCGTCGACACGATAAGTATTCGGTTCGATATTGGGCAAATCACGTGAAAAAGTCGGTCTAGCATTAGGTCGATTGACCGGTCTAGAACTTCTATCTGGACTAGATCTAATCAAATATGGTGTTGGTTGGTCGTATAGATCTACTAAAGGAGGATTTATCGGCCGAGTGGGCTGTAACGGATGAGCGGTTTGAGTAGTTTGAGAAGGTTGTGCTGGTGGTAATGCATTTTGTAAAGCAGCCTTTACAATATCACCTACTCGCTCTAAAACTTTAGCTTGGCTTTGAGCCAGAGCTTCTTGAAACGTTCTCCGTTCATTCTCCTTCGTAGCTTCTACTGTGGCCTGAGTAATCTCTCGAATATAAGCTTCCATCTGTGCGCCATCATCTGATGTGAAACTGCCAGTTGGACTATGTCTGACTGAGGGAGATGGTTGTCGTTCTATAGCATGAACGTCTGCCTGAACATTTACTATCGGAACTTGACGTTCTTCCACAGAACTTGGTCTACCTTCAGCTTGACTAACATCTACGTTACTCGCAGCTTCCATCGTCAAATTTCGATGTATATCAAACTGCCGACTACGGTTTCGTAAGAAATGATGACTGGGTAATGATGGAAATCTAGGATTTTTCTTAGACATTAGCTTTACCTTAACTTTCCCCACGATTGAAATTTACTACTTTTCCGAAAAATTGATAAGGCCTCTTCTACCTCACTTTCTATTACTTTACATTCACTCAAAAAAAAAAAAAGAAACTCTATAAAAGCTTACTAACTATTAATTTACAAGATTCTTATTTTATCGACTAAGCGATTTACAAACTGATTCTTACTAACTAACTATTTTCTATCCTACTATATTTAATCCTAAAAAAAAATAAAACTAACTAACTTACTAACTACTCCTAAAATACTTAACTACTATCCTTAACCTAATTTCTACTTAGGGTAAACCCTCTACAAAAACTAAACTAAACTCAATCTAAACTAAACTTCAGAAATCTAAACTAAACTAAACTTCCAAACTACTAAAGTCAAAAACTTAACTAACCAAAACTAAATAAGCCACCAGGCAACTTAACTAAACTAAAGGCCACCAGGCAAACTAAACTAACTAAACGCCACCAGGCAAACTAAACTTCAAAAACTAAACGATAAGCCACCAGGCAATTCTAGACTCAAAACTCAAAACTAAATCTTAAATCTACATAAGCCACTAGGCAACTAATCTAACTCTAAACTAACTTATTTCAAAAGTTCACAAATTCCAAACTTTCAAATCCTCGATACTGAACTTCTCAAGAACTTTTCCGTCTCAAATTTCTAAACTCTCTACTTAACTAAACTCAAAAAAAAAATTTCCAAAACTCAATAAATCTTGAATCTCAAAAATTTTCTCAAACTAACCAAAAATTTGCAAAAATTTACTCAAAATTTTCTTAAATTTTTCTCTTAATCATACTGGTTCGGAGCTGCGACTGGGCATCAACATGTCCAAGGTAACGACTCCTAACAAAAACTAGTTTTCCAAATGAAAACTTTTACTACTAACTTTAGACTACATATCGACTGAATTTTTGTACCTCTACAGATACTCGGTTTCCTTCTCTAATCTATCTCGCTACATACTAACCTAAAGAAGAATAAAATCAATCCCTTAGAGGATAACGTATCAAGACTATCGAACGAAAACCAACTACAAAAAAAAGGATAAATTATTTTTAAAGAGTGTAAGATGACGTTAACGACAAATGCGTTAGACTGTCTTTATTCATAAAAACTTTATAGGCTTCCGCGACTGACGTAGATAGGACCACTATCGACCATCTACCGGTCGGAAGAACTAACAATCTTCACAACAAAAACTAAACTTCTTTTGATGACAAAAAAATTATAAATTTTTACTATTAACTAGCTCTAGTCAAATGCTACTGACTACCGGAATAAACATCCAAATACGGTCATTTGTACTTCACACTAGCTAAACAAACCGAAAGAATTCTAACTTCTTCGAGAATAGAAAAAAGCCTAATCCGATCACTACTACAGACGTACGTCGAGAATAAAATCTATCAACTACCGGTTAGTGCTTGGGACTAACTCCTATCCAGATGTAAAATCTCAGAAGAATTCTAACTACAAAAATTTAAAATTTCCCAAAAAAAAAATTTTCGAAAAATTTTCTAGACTCAAAAAAAAATTTTCTAAAATCTCCAAAATTTCTGAAAAACAAATTAACTTCGGGCCCCACGTTGGGCGCCATTTATGTAACGGTCTCCCGTACGCCCTCCCGAAATATAAACCTATTTACACAAACAACAAGAGCCTAAACCATCTCTTATCATTAGACTTACACGAGAGTACTTAAGGAGAGGTTTAATAAAAATCAAACCTCCAACCAATTCACAAAACATATAATCTCATTTCATGATTATGACCTGCCACGTCTATATCATGACTTATGATTACACTCGGTCTTATGAACCTTTCCTTCAACCTTTCTCACTTCTAATATTCTTTTTCTAAGGAACTGTCTAAACCATACACACAAGAGATCGCCACTACATCATGTCTATTCATGAATCTTCGAAAAGCACTCATACGTCTGATAGAACCTTGTAAAAAGAATTTGAATTGAAATTAATTAAAGTAGTTGGGAACATAAAAAAAAAGAGGAGACGTAATAGATTAAAGTGAGAAGTCATTTGAGCATTAACCCTCAAAGAGTTTCCACTTCACATCTATTACTATCTCTACGTGCCTAGCTGACATACACGTTATTCAAACGTAACCGTAAGGATAAACGACCTTACTTCTGATCGTTTATTCTAGTAAAGTATAATCCATCAGTGCGTTCACGCCACTATCGACTATCCCCCACCAGAAATTTACGATATTCGAATAAAACAAACCAAAAGAAAAGACGAAGACAAAGTAAGCAAAAGTGTAATTATTAAATATTGTTACCTACGAAGGATTCTAAACCCTCTATACCCTTCATAAACGAAAGAGAGAATCAACTATCACTTCCACTAACCTACGTCAACGCCTATGAACTTAATCCTTACCCTCATCTATCATTTTCCACCTTTAGTACCTATCATCTTTCAAATCTAGGCACGTCCAGGCAGAGACAGATGAAGGCCGTTTCCACTCAACCACTGCATTAGGCCTGCTGGGTGCTCGATCGCCACGCTCGCCGGATGAGGGGTGGTTCTTGCTATGGGAATAGGAAACGAGTGTTACATACTATTTACAGACCTAAAGATCATGGTGTTCTTGATCAACAAAATTTATAAAAGCTAGGGCCCGAGTTAAAATGTTATATCTTTTCAGAAAAATCTAGAGAAAACAGAAAATTATTACAACCCAGTCAATACTACAGGATACATAGATGTTGATGTTCCTATGAGCGGTTACTATCCCCTTCCCGCCATGTTTCCAGAGCTCACAAATGTTCAGAAACCCTTATGTTGAGGATGTTGATGTTGTACACCCTCTGATGCATAACTGCCCTACCTAGAATGTTCAATAAACTGATAGAAGAAAATGAACTATTCTTCCCAATTGTTTCTAATTGCATCTGTTTTTATATTAGAAACTCCCAATTTCGAAGATGCTGATGTTAGACATCCTCTGATGCATATCTACCCTACCTAGAATGATCAATAAACTAACTAAAGAATATCTACCATTCCCCAATGTTTCCAACTGTATCAATTCTTAATGTTGAAAACTCCCAATGAAGTAAGTGAGAGGAAATCAACTCTTCCTTTCACCTCTTCATGTCGTTACCTTGTACTCATGCTTCTCCAGTCGCCAACTCCTCCCCTTCAGGTTCTTAAACTGCCATCAAAACAATGTCAACTGAAAAATTAACAAACAGAGAAATCACTTCCCTGTCAAAAAAAAAAATCTTCCAGTCAATTAAGATCTCAATCAAAAAAATACAATCTCTTTTTCACTGAGGCCTTATACATCTTTTTATTGCAAAATATACTTAAATACTTAATATTTAACAAAAGCTTCTAAAATTTCTATATACTAGAATTTACAGGGATACATAGATGTTGATGTTCCTATGAGCGGTTACTATCCCCTTCCCGCCATGTTTCCAGAGCTCACAAATGTTCAGAAACCCTTATGTTGAGGATGTTGATGTTGTACACCCTCTGATGCATAACTGCCCTACCTAGAATGTTCAATAAACTGATAGAAGAAAATGAACTATTCTTCCCAATTGTTTCTAATTGCATCTGTTTTTATATTAGAAACTCCCAATTTCGAAGATGCTGATGTTAGACATCCTCTGATGCATATCTACCCTACCTAGAATGATCAATAAACTAACTAAAGAATATCTACCATTCCCCAATGTTTCCAACTGCATCAATTCTTAATGTTGAAAACTCCCAATGAAGTAAGTGAGAGGAAATCAACTCTTCCTTTCACCTCTTCATGTCGTTACCTTGTACTCATGCTTCTCCAGTCGCCAACTCCTCCCCTTCAGGTTCTTAAACTGCCATCAAAACAATGTCAACTGAAAAATTAACAAACAGAGAAATCACTTCCCTGTCAAAAAAAAAAATCTTCCAGTCAATTAAGATCTCAATCAAAAAAATACAATCTCTTTTTCACTGAGGCCTTATACATCTTTTTATTGCAAAATATACTTAAATACTTAATATTTAACAAAAGCTTCTAAAATTTCTATATACTAGAATTTAATCTTTAAGAATACCAATGACCAAGATTTCTATCTGAATGTCGATCTTTGATGTTCTTCAGGAGATTGTTACATAACTTGAACAAATCTCCGATTAAATTTACTAACCTAACTATATTTAGACCTAATTACTTCAGCTACCTAAACTATCGCTCAAGTAATCACTATTAAATTAAAAAAAAATATTATTTGAACTGACCAACTGAATGCTCTAAAACGCATTCAGACTGTATTCAAAATTACTAATTAACGACTCGAGACTAAGTTACATCAACTCAGCTCAAGTAACGCGAAATGTAAACGAAATTATAGTTCGATCCAAGTAAAATGAATTACTTAGGTCAAACTTTTATAAAAAAGACCAAATTTATGAAGATATTTCTTCAACTATCAAAATTTCAGACAAAGGTAAGGATCAGGGACGAGAATAGGGTCACACAACTCTTCTTTCACATCCCAGAAACCACAAAAGTTTTGTCTTGCAAATCGCAAGACTTTATTACACAAAAATGAAATTTCAAATATTATTTAAGTTATCAATATATTTTATCATTCAAATAAAATGATGTGCAAAAATCTTTGCATCATCAAGTAACCAAAAAAAAATGTAATTTTATATTTATAAATATTTTTACTACAATAAACCCTAGAAAAAAGTGCACTTTGTTCCGGTTCAAAAAAAAAACTTTACAGATGTTACCACTTTTTGTCGATTTATAGGGGTTGCTTCAGAATATGTTTCAACAGGTGACTCTAAGCGACTATGATCCAAACTAGAATCTATAATTTTCACTCGAGCGACCGTTTTCACAAAATTCTAAATCTGTTTAGGTTTCTTCTAGGATTCATTCCTAGTTAATTACAATATAATGTTTGTGATTGCAAAGGTAATCACTATCGGACAACTTTACCCATGTAGGTATATTACAATATTTTACTGACTTGATTCACTAAATTTCAAAAAAAAAATTATCTTAATATATTTTCAAATATTCGGACGGACTAATTTAACTTTAAATTATTTATTGGACTTGTGATTCGACAAAATTAATGAATTCACAAATTGCTTTAATACGGACAAAAGATACTCGAAGTGAGATATCTGTACCTAGGTAGGTACTTTAATTGACTTGACTTTTATTGTTTATTATTTATTCAAAAATTTACTTTATTTATTTCAGACGGACAAAAAAAAATATGAATTGGTAGGTACTTAATATTTTCAATTTTTACTTCATGTTAATATTAATTATCAAAAATTTGATTTCAGATGGACTAAACTTTATGATGACATGTAGGTATGTCTTGAACTTTAATAACATATGGACTTTTAACAATTTTTATCTTTTCGTTTTAGGAACGAGTTCAAATTTACTCAAAGTAAGTAAAATTTCTTTATATCTTTCATAAGTTGTTTCAAATATAATTCAAATTTAATTATTTCTTTTCAGGATCTCAAAATTTTTCTTGGTAAGTATCAAAAAAAAGGTAAGTATTTGACGATTGAGTTTAGCGTTTATCAACGCTGAATTCTCGTCTCAAATTTTTATGATTTTACTTAATTTTTAGATTTCGTTAAATTTTATGTAATTGGAACATAATCTTTTACAAAGTTTCGATTCGGACTTTATAGTTACAAATGATTATTGTTGGCAAACGTATGTTTCGTTTCAACGTTACTTAGGTATTCAAATCAAAAAAAAACTTTTCGTAATAGTTTCACATAATCACTAGGTCATATCTTTAGTAGGTACTGTGCGATTGATGGTTTATAAAGGCTTAAATAAATTATCCTACAGCAGCTACTAAAATTTTTGAATATGCACTTTTAAAAATTTTCTATATAAAAAAAATATAGGTAATTTTTCCTCATCAGTTTCTATGTTGTATAATATAATTATTTGTAAAATTATACCTTCTTTTTCCCGATATTTATTTTTACATAACCTGGATGAGTACTGTACTTTTCCGCTTCAAATAACTGCACTTGACTCGTCGTGAGTACCGTATTTCATTGCATAACTGTATCAGATTACAGCGGTCGTTCGTTGGGCATGTCCTCGATTTCTCCTGAATTTTTATCTCTAGCCGCTTTGAGATAATTGTCCTCGGGAATTCGAGAGATACTCAACTTTATCTGTAGTCGCAGTCCCCAGCGAAATTGAACTACGTTCCACGCCAAGGAACTGAGACTACCACTGCAATATTGCACTCCAGGTGCTTCTTGTTCAGCACACCGACAGACCCTTCGCCAACGGGAGCAGTCAGATGTGCTTTTAGTCGACGAGTCCAGATATTCAATTTCTTTGAATTACGGACTGATAATATTTTTTAAAAGTGACTCAATGTAAAATTGAGTGATTTGGATACGTGTGGACTTTTGGACTTTGAAATTTGGCGCTAACCTTTTTGGTACGGTATTCTTCAATCCACTCCTTTTTCTTAATTTCACTCGTAATCATTCATTCTTTTGCGATTCTTATTGGGAATTTTTCTCATCACAATACGGATTTCTACCACGACACTAGAATTGGATCTTGAACAAAAAAAAAGATATTTTTTTGCCTATTCAATGGCCGACACTGATTTTATATCTTTTACTTTTTTACTCACTTTATATTCGATTTTTGACCAGATTTTTATTTCTTTTAGTCACTGAGACTGTACTTCAGGTAATTAATCACTTTTTTATGATGAACTTTACTCTAGGAATTTAGGAAATGAAAAGATTAATCGCGACGAATTTTTACACGTCCACAGCTCGGTTAGCAATTTTTTTTCAACTTGTCGTACATGGGGCGAAAGCGAATTCGAGTCAATTCAGATGTTGCTTGCTCGAACTGTTCGATTTAAGTTTCGCAACATTTGTTCTGTTTTCTGCGTTTAGTTTTTCTGCAAGTATTTATGCAGTTTTGCTGTGCATGCATTTATGTTTCATTTTATGTCTTTTAATATTTCTTTTATTCTTTTAGGTTTATTTTTCTTATTTTTCAGATTCTCTTATTTTCTTTGTAAGTTTATTTTCTTTTCTTTTCAGGTTTATTTTCTTTTCATTAAAACCTCTTTACAGCTTTTTCAGATTGGCTATTCTTTTCAGACTTTATGAGTGGTAAGTATCTTAGATATTTTGACACAGCGTAAGTATAATTGTACTGATTTTTAGTACTTTTACAAAAGAATATATGTGATTTAGATGCCGTATGCATATTTTTGTTTACTTTTCAGTATTCGGTCGTGACTAAGTAAATTTGCGTGATGAGGCGAGTGCAGACTGACTTTTTATGACATAGGTGATTTTTGACATTTACCTAAATATTTTTCTGTCAACCTATCTCTACTTATTTCTTAACAGATTTTTCGCTGCTGCTCACTAGTACTACCTATTTATGCATATATCATACTTAACTCTGTTTGTAAACCTTCAAATGTGACAATAAAATTGTTTTTAAGTACAACACATTTTTCGCATCTACCTAATTATACGTACTCTTCTTGTTTGAACTAGAATTAATTTTCGACATATTTTCTGACTAACAATTCCATGAGATTTTATGACTTTCTCTCACTCTACTGAATATTGTTCGCAATATTATTTTTATCTTTCTTCATTATCTACCTTATTTAACTCTGGTGGTAAATTCTGCCTAGACCACTTCTGTTCTATACTGCTCCTTTTTCATTGTTTCTACTATCACTTCTACAGGCTGAGGTACAGATAAATCTAACTTGTTCAATTGGTACTGTTCGTATCTGAATAAGATATCTACATAGGCTGCCGCCATTAGGTGGAGTATTTCGCTGCGGTGTTTTCGACTCTCGTTTCTTTATGTGTCTGCCTATGGTTTAGGAATTTGCTGGACTCTAAAATACTGGGTTGTTGGATTACATAATTTAATGTGACAAGATAAGAACCGAAACAATTTTACCTATAATTCGGAATTCAGTATTTGAACATTTTTGGTAACAGATTTGATTCCGAAATTATCTATTGCCTACTTGTAGGATATTTCATGTGCTGAAATATGTTGATAAAATTTGTATGCTAATTTTACTAACAAGGTGTTTTCCTACAATTCTCTCCTCAATGAAGTACTTTTTTTGTGTGCGGGTTCTAACTTTTGGCAAGCTGTGATTTTGGTGAGTTTGATGGGTGAGCACTAGTTAGTTCGAGGCAAATATGATTCATTGGGCTCGACGCTAAAATTTTCTGAATAAATGGAATGGATTTAGTGTTAATAAGGAGTACAGTTCAGTTTTGTAAAATAGGTTCAAGTTGCGAAAAAGATTTTCTTTTTTCATTTTTTTCTTTCCTTTATGTTTCTTGGATTCAATCATTTATTCAGCAGCCCCACTATAGAGGTTTCCTCGAGCTGTCTCTTGATATCGCTCTTTTGTAAAATTCTCTTCTGTTTTTTTTAACGTGTAGGAGAAGATAAAAACATCTTGTCACAATATACCTCTTGTCAATAGTTAGGATTTTTGGAATGAAGTTTGATGATGAAAATAACAGTCTTAGATTATTTGTGGCAGATTTAAAGATGGACTGGAATATCATTCGGAGATCTTCGCTTTTTCTCGTTGTTTTATTGAAGAAAATATCCTAGTAATAATAGTAATGACGTTAGGTGAAATTATAGATAAATATATGCTTATATGTGCTTTTGCGTATGTATAGGTATGCTTATTGTAAATCATTTTATTTTTTTTATTACAACGTCACATTATCATTACTATTAATATTACTGTTTTAAAAATTAATCCGTTACACTGGTTAAGCAGTGATTTCTCTCTGTCTTTAAGAGCACCTTGCTGAAGTATGCTACAACTTTTTTTTTACCGTCATGAACCTGGGAGAGAACGGCTCCTATTCCGACATTGCTTGCATTTGCATCGATTATAAACTGTTTTCCAGGAGTTGGATAAGTTAACGCTGGAGCATCACACAAACGTCTTTTAATTTCCTTAAAGCTTTTCTCGCACTCATTTGACCACTTGAATTATTTTCCTTTTCCTGTGAGTTGGTGCAAGTTTTTAGCGATTCCGGCAAAATCCTTCACAAATCGTCGGTAATATGTAGCTAGCCCAAGAAAACTTCTAAGTTGATGCTTGTCTTGTGGATTTGGCCATTTCTTCACAGCTTCCACTTTCTCGGGATCAGTTCTTACCTCTTGAGACGAGATGATATGCCCCAAATACCTCACATCAGTTTTAAAGAGCGTACTTTTTTCTGGATTGAACTTCAGATGAGCATTTCGCAACCTCTGGAATACACCTTTTAAGTTTTCACTATGCTCGTCAAATGTTTTCCCAAACACGATGACATCATCCAAATAGACTAGACAAGCTTTCCAAGTAAGGCCTTGTAGTACGCATTCCATTAATCGCTCAAATGTTGCAGGAGCGTTACACAGGCCAAAAAGCATTACTTTGAACTGCCATAAACCGTTACCTGTTGTTGTTGTGTAACCATGCCATCTTGACCAAGTCTCTTCGTACAATGGAAGCGGTGGCACCGTTGTCGATGGTAACCACTGCTTCGACAGTTAGACTTTTATTGTTTCGTTTAGTCTGCGAGACTTGGATGATGTTTCTGGGGCCATAGATACCAGAAACCTAGGAAACTTGACGAGGTTGGCGGTTGATCTTGTTTGTAATCTCATCCGATGTATTATTTCTGCTTCCGCAATGTTTTTTTTTTACACCATCAGATCTATTTTTAAATTGAGCTTAAAGCAAGCATCAACATAGGAAAGAAAGATTTGCCAACACATATAAAGTGTCCCACTGGCTCATCACTTAGTGCAGGTGTTAGTTGTTAGTAAGCACAAAGGTACAAAAACAAAAACACATGCACATAAATACAACATAAATACATTATTACAATACAACACAGAAACAATTATGATCGTGGAGCACTCTTATGGAGAAGTAAAAAGGTTCGGATATGGAGGCGTGACTGGTGACTCAACACTGATGGCATCGACATCAACTTAGGAGAAGATTTATATCTTCTCCTACTCATAGTGGGAGTTTTCGAAACCGAGCATCTAGTGCAGTCGAAAACAAAATTTACGGGTGAGTGATAGAACTAGTTTATATTACTTGCTAGGTAGGGTAGTAACGCACTTTAGAGAGTATATACCACCTTTACTCTCAAACCATAAGGGTCCTCAAAACATTAATTGGGCATCACGAAGACATGGCGGGATGGGTTATGATTTCGCCCAAAGAGCAGATTCGCTCCTTTCTTCTACAATTTACATTTTTCAATCTTTATTCCAATCAACAATTCCAATCTTCGGGCCCCAGCTGTCTAAAACAACTCCGACCAAATACCAGCATGGTCTAGGCCTGAAAACATATGTAACATACCGACTTCGCACTCCCACAGCAAGTACCCCCCCAATTCTCGGCGAGCGTGGCAGTGGCACCGAGCAGGCCTAATGCGGTGGTCGAGTAGAAGCGTCCCCTATTTATCGCTGCCTGGTTGTACCTCTCTTCTCGAGAGAGGGGTACTAAAGGTAGAGATCGGTGGATAGGGTGAAGAATAGGATCTTTTTGTCAGGTGGATAAGTAGTCTGAAGGTCTAATGTCTTACTTTTAACTTCTTTTGTGAAGTGACTAGGGAACTAAAAATCCTCTTACTAATCATCTTCGGGTTAGACAATTATTCTTTCGTTACTGGTGATCCGCCTGCATTTTTTTTTTTTACTTTTGGTCTGGTTAGTAACCGAAAAAGGTAATAGTGGTACTACGTCGTGTTTTGAATGTGATAATCACTAATATCTCACGACTATGTAAGCGGTCAGACGTAAGGTCGTTTATTCTAGTCTTGTGTATAAATTTACCTAACAAATACACTACCTAAATATGTTAAGTCTTCAGCGAGGTGAGTTGGGTCAGTTGTGGAGAGGTGGACTTAACAAAAATCATTGTGATGTCGCTCCCTCAAACACCTCAACATTCTCTATTCTCTCCTCAATGAAGTACTTTTTTGTGTGCGGGTTCTAACTTTTGGCAAGCTGTGATTTTGGTGAGTTTGATGGGTGAGCACTAGTTAGTTCGAGGCAAATATGATTCATTGGGCTCGACGCTAAAATTTTCTGAATAAATGGAATGGATTTAGTGTTAATAAGGAGTACAGTTCAGTTTTGTAAAATAGGTTCAAGTTGCGAAAAAGATTTCTTTTTTCATTTTTTTCTTTCCTTTATGTTTCTTGGATTCAATCATTTATTCAGCAGCCCCACTATAGAGGTTTCCTCGAGCTGTCTCTTCATATCGCTCTTTTGTAAAATTCTCTTCTGTTTTTTTTAACGTGTGGGAGAAGATAAAAACATCTTGTCACAATATACCTCTTGTCAATAGTTAGGATTTTTGGAATGAAGTTTGATGATGGAAATAACAGTCTTAGATTGTTTGTGGCAGATTTAAAGATGGACTGGAGTATCATTCGGAGATCTTCGCTTTTTCTCGTTGTTTTATTGAAGAAAAGATCCTAGTAATAATAGTAATGACGTTAGGTGAAATTATAGATAAATATATGCTTATATGTGCTTTTGCGTATGTATAGGTATGCTTATTGTAAATCATTTTATTTTTTTTATTACAACGTCACATTATCATTACTATTAATATTACTATTTTAAAAATTAATCCGTTACACTGGTTAAGCAGTGATTTCTCTCTGTCTTTAAGAGCACCTTGCTGAAGTATGCTACAACTTTTTTTTTACCGTCATGAACCTGGGAGAGAACGGCTCCTATTCCGACATTGCTTGCATTTGCATCGATTATAAACTGTTTTCCAGGAGTTGGATAAGTTAACGCTGGAGCATCACACAAACGTCTTTTAATTTCCTTAAAGCTTTTCTCGCACTCATTTGACCACTTGAATTATTTTCCTTTTCCTGTGAGTTGGTGCAAGTTTTTAGCGATTCCGGCAAAATCCTTCACAAATCGTCGGTAATATGTAGCTAGCCCAAGAAAACTTCTAAGTTGATGCTTGTCTTGTGGATTTGGCCATTTCTTCACAGCTTCCACTTTCTCGGGATCAGTTCTTACCTCTTGAGACGAGATGATATGCCCCAAATACTTCACATCAGTTTTAAAGAGCGTACTTTTTTCTGGATTGAGCTTCAGATGAGCATTTCGCAACCTCTGGAATACACCTTTTAAGTTTTCACTATGCTCGTCAAATGTTTTCCCAAACACGATGACATCATCCAAATAGACTAGACAAGCTTTCCAAGTAAGGCCTTGTAGTACGCATTCCATTAATCGCTCAAATGTTGCAGGAGCGTTACACAGGCCAAAAAGCATTACTTTGAACTGCCATAAACCGTTACCTGTTGTTGTTGTGTAACCATGCCATCTTGACCAAGTCTCTTCGTACAATGGAAGCGGTGGCACCGTTGTCGATGGTAACCACTGCTTCGACAGTTAGACTTTTATTGTTTCGTTTAGTCTGCGAGACTTGGATGATGTTTCTGGGGCCATAGATACCAGAAACCTAGGAAACTTGACGAGGTTGGCGGTTGGTCTTGTTTGTAATCTCATCCGATGTATTATTTCTGCTTCCGCAATGTTTTTTTTTTACACCATCAGATCTATTTTTAAATTGAGCTTAAAGCAAGCATCAACATAGGAAAGAAAGATTTGCCAACACATATAAAGTGTCCCACTGGCTCATCACTTAGTGCAGGTGTTAGTTGTTAGTAAGCACAAAGGTACAAAAACAAAAACACATGCACATAAATACAACATAAATACATTATTACAATACAACACAGAAACAATTATGATCGTGGAGCACTGGTTCTAAAGAGAGTTTTTAAATTACTTCTATTTAAATTAAAGTCTATAAGGCTCTCATTCAAGTTATAAAACTTACTCATCCGTGTGAGAGGCTCATGCATTCCATAATTAGTTCTGTGGAGCTCAATATTCAAAAGTTCAGATCTTCGCAGGTGGTAAGACCCTCCGCTGTAGTTCAAGCCAATAGAAGCTAACAGGTCCGAAGCATCGATTTGACCGCTGATAAGTTGATGAAGAAAAATTAAATCATTATTTACCCTTCGTTGGTGTAAAGGTTGAATCTGCTCAAACTGTATCCGATGTTCATAAGGTGGCAGATTATAAGGATCGGCCCAAGGAAGGCCTTTAAGAGCGAAGCGAATAAGATTATGCTTCACTGATTCATTACGTTTCTTATGGATTTCATAAAAAGGAGTCCATACTTGTGAGGCATATTCAAGATGAGGCAGTTGTACAATGAGAGAGTGACGTACGGATATTTAAATTCTTTTGCCCACCGTTTTATGAATCCAAGCATAGAGTTCGCTTTATTTACCATTGTGATGTTCCAAATTAAAAACACAGCTCTTGTATTAGGTTGTTCTTTATTTGACCTTACTTCAATGGCCTGGCTTAACAACTCTGTACAATAATGTATGTTTAACTTAAGAGCTAGATATGATATGTATTGCAGGTATGTAACACTGCATAGGCTTAGCTTACATAAACTAATCATGCTTATCGTAACTAATATACGTTCACTACACATCGGTATAATTGATACATTACAACCATAAAATTAATATATTCAGCAAGAATATAAAACTCCTTAATGACCGCAAACATTAGAAAAATAAAACAAAACAAAAACGATTTTTCTTTTATAATATTTTTTACATTTTATTAGAATGCATTTCAAACCAATTGTGGTTCATCATCAGCAATACACTAATTTGACAATGAAAAAGAAAAAGGAAAGTACAAAAGTAAAGAAGAAGAAGACAATTGAAGAAAGCTTTACACATAACAATTAGAGTAAAAGAGAACATTTTAGATTAAGTTAAACAAAGGTGATATAATATTGCCATTATCACTATTCATGATATTGTTGTTGTTGTTGATAAAAAGACTTTCATATGCATCGAGTCGGCGGTTGTTGGTAACATGTTTTACCAGCTTTACATCTTTTAATCTCACATTGAAATGGTTGTTGGCGAGGGCGTGTGCAGCGACGGAGGATTTTTCGGGTCTATTGTACTTGATGTGATGTCAAGAAAAAACGGACGAATTGAATTTGCCATATACAGGAAACCAACAACAACAAACAGATACATCACTTACGACTCAAACACCCCGATTCAACATAAACTCGCTGCCTTTCATTCGATGGTCCATCGCCTAGGTAAACTACCACTTTCAATTACAAACTATGCCACCGAGTACAACCTATTAAAAGATATTGCTGCCATCAATGGATACAATCCTTTTATTATCGATCAATTGATAAATAAACACAACAAAAAAATTAAAATATCAGAATTAACAACTCTATATAAACAAAATAAACAACTTCACGACAAAAACAACACAGAAATAGCATCGATGACGTATTTCCCACCCATCACAAACAAAATGCACACAAAATTAAAACAACAAAATATAGAATGCGTCTACTCCAGTAATGGCAAAATAAAAAACATTCTTGGCTCAACCAAAGACAAATCCACAGTTGTAAACAAATCGGGAATATATCAAATTAAATGTGGAGACTGCAACGCTGTTTACATCGGCCAGACAAAGCGAAGTATTGGTGTCCGATTCAACGAACACTCGAATCACATCAAGTACAATAGACCCGAAAAATCCTCCGTCGCTGCACACGCCCTCGCCAACAACCATTTCAATGTGAGATTAGAAGATGTAAAGCTGATAAAACATGTTACCAACAACCGCCGACTTTATGCATATGAAAGTCTTTTTATCAACAACAACAACAATGTCATGAACAGTGATAATGGCAATATTATATCACCTTTGTTTAACTTAATCTAAAATGTTCTCTTTTACTCTAATTGTTATATGTAAAGCTTTCTTCAATTTTCTTCTTCTTCTTTACTTTTGTACTTTCCTTTTTCTTTTTCATTGTCAAATTAGTGTATTGCTGATGATGAACCACAATTGGTTTGAAATGCATTCAAATCAAATGTAAGAAATAAAAATAAAAGAAAAATCCTTTTTGTTTTGTTTTATTTTTTCTAATGTTTGCGGTCATTAAGGAGTTTTATATTCTTGCTGAATAAATGAACGCGACTGCAATAAAAGTTCAATTTCTTTAAGAACATTGTTGGTTTTTTCCATTAAATTACAAGTGTTCCTTAAAGACTCTAATTAAATAAAATTAATATGCTCAGAAAATTCTAGATTAGCACTAAAATTAACACCTAAGTCTTTGAAAATAACCACGCGACAGATATATACAATATTCAAAGAAACTTGGGGATCTTTTCTTTGAGAAGGTCATTGTTTGGCATTTTTTAGGGTTAAGAGTTAACCCGTTTTTATAACACCATACACTGAAACTATTGACATCAGCCTGCAGAAGATTGTGGTCATTAGGAGATTTGATTGTTTTAAAAATTTTCATATCATCTGCAAATATGAGAATCTCACTAAAGCGTATACAAGATGAAACGTCATTTATAGCAAGAATGAATAAGAATGGGCCCAAATGACTTCCCTGGGGTACGCCTGAATGGGCAAAGAAAGTATTTGAAAATAAGTTTCTACATTTAACCTGGTAAGATCTATTTTCAAGGTACGATTTAATCCACGAAATAAAAAGAGTTGGGAAACCGTACGCTTGGAGTTTAAAAACAATAATATCATGGCTGAGTTGGTCAAATGCTGTAGAAAAATCTGTGTATATGCAATCAACTTCATTCCCTTTTTCTAATGCATTTGAACAATTATGCAAGAAGATAAGAAGGTTTGTAACAGTAGACTTTTTCTGCACAAAGCCATGTTGCTGTTTACAAATAATGTTTTTACCAAAAAATGAAATGAAAGCTTTGGAACACATGACAATTTAGAAATGGGTCTACAGTTATTAATGTCAAATTTGTCATCATCATCATCGGCTCGACAACCGGGGTCCGGTCCTGGCCTCCTTCAACAAGTCTCTCCACCTATCCCGGTCTCGAGCCGACGCCATCCAGTTGCGCACCCCAAGGCTCCGGGCGTCCTGGTCTACGCCATCTCTCCAGCGCAAGCATGGTCTACCACGCTGTCGTCTGCCATAGAATGTACCACAAAGAACTTTCCGAGCAGGTTCCTCTTCGCTCATGCGAGCTAGGTGCCCTGCCCACCGAGGTCTACCGAGCCTAATTTTTGTCACGATATCTGCTTCAAGGTAGATTGCGTACAATTCATGATTGTACCGTCTCCGGAATCGTCCTTCCTCACATATGGGGCCAACAATTCTCCTTAAGACTTTTCTCTCGAACGCGGCTAAGAGGTCAGAGTGCCTTTTGCTAAGCACCCAAGTCTCGGATCCATATGTGAGTACTGGCAGGACCATTGTCCTGTACAGCAGTAGTTTTGAAGTTATGGTGAGATTTCTGGATTTGAAGAGCTTTGACAGACTGTAGTAGGCTCTGTTGGATTTGAGAAGCCGCCCGCGTATTTCTTCTTCTATATTGTTATCGGCTGCTACTATTGACCCAAGGTATTTAAAGGATCGCACCACTTCAAATTCGTGCTCCGCTACCTTGATTGTTTGACCAACTGTTCCTCTCGCATTCGACGCCACCATGTACTTTGTTTTACCTTCACTAATGTGCAGCCCCAGATTTTGTGCCGCCTGCTCGATCTGGGTGAAAGAATCGTGTACAGCTTGCTCGGTTCTTCCGATGATGTCGATGTCGTCTGCGTAAGCCAGTATCTGGCGGAACCTGTTGACGATGGTCCCTCTTGTTGCCGTGCTAGAGTCACGGATTGCTTTTTCCAACGCCAGGTTGAAGAGGAGGCAGGCCAAACCATCCCCTTGTCGGAGTCCATTAAAGATGTTGATTGGTCTGGATAGCAATCCGGCTATTTTTACTTGGCTTGTTACGTTGGTCATGGTCAACCTACATAGTCGTGTCAATTTATTTGGGATGCCGAATTCTCTCATGGCTTTGTAAAGTTCTACCCTGGCTATGCTATCATAGGCGGCCTTAAAGTCTATAAACAGGTGGTATGTTTTGATGTTAAATTCTAGACATTTTTCCATCGCCTGCCTAAGGGTAAAGATCTGATCAGTTGTTGATTTGCCTGGAATGAAACCACACTGATATTGTCCGATGATGGTTTTAGCGTATGGGGTTATCCGGTCTTGTAGGATAGAGGAGAGTATCTTGTAGGCGGTACTCAGCAACGTGATACCTCTATAGTTGCTGCACGTTGTGACATCTCCTTTCTTATATATGAGGCATATTATACCTTTTCGCCAGTCTTTTGGCATTTCTTCATGCTCCCACACGTGCACTATAATATCATGAATTGCCTGACGTAGAGCTGGCCCACCGTGTTGAAATAATTCGGCTGGTATACCATCAGCTCCCGGGGCTTCGTTTTTCTCTAGCCGGTCTATAGCCTTCTCAACCTCTTCTATGCTTGGTGACGGCAACATAGGGTATTCGTCTTGAAGCAGTGGAGCCTCCACTTCTGCAGTGAGTTGACCATTTAGCAATTCATTAAAGTACACTTCCCATCGCTCCAGTATGCTTTGTGGATCGGTGATCAGATTTCCCTCTCCGTCCTTGCAGTATGTGCAGCGTGGTGTGTACTGCGTCATGTTTCGGACGGATTGGTAGAACTTCCGCGCCTGGTGCGGACCTCGCTCTCGGCTTTTTTCTATTTCACAGATTAAGTTCTTCTCCCAGGCTGATTTTTTCTGTCTGTGAAGCCGTTTTTCTATTCTTCTGAGCTCTTTATATTCTTCTTCGCGTGCCCGCGTTCTATGAGATTGTTGCATTGCTCGGTACGCAACATTCTTACGTTCAGTCGCTAGCTTGCATTCATCATCAAACCAGTCGTTCCGATTTCTACGACTGCTGCCTAAGATGGAGTTGGCAGTACTAATGACAGTATTCTTGAGGCGTGTCCACTTCTCATCTACGCCCAGCATACTGGCTCCAGGACTTACTCTCCCTAAATCAAGTGATTCTAGGGCGAGTCCTAACGCAAGGATGATTTTTACGTCATACCTTGGACAGGCATTGAGGGTCCTCTCGACTTGTTCGTAGTAAGTCTCTTTTTCTTCGTCTGAGGACTCCTCCGTAGGTCCGTGAACGTTAATGAGGCTGATGTTCGTAAATTTGCCTCGCACGCGAAGGATTCTTATAGCGTTAAAGCCGATGATGGTAGACTTAATTTTTTCGCTGACTAGGAAGCCTACCCCGAGAACATGGTGTTTTGTATGACAGCTACTACAGCTACTACACGTCATATTCTTTCTTCTGTAAAACACCATTCCCTGTCCATCTGATTTCTTGAAGTGCTGTTATGTCACCTTTATATTTTGACAGGGCATCAGCTAGCTGCTGGGCAGCTCGAGCTCTATAGAGCGATCGTACGTTCCATAAGAAAATTCGTAAATCGTTTTGCCGTTTTCGTTGCGTATGTTGTCGTCGTGAGATTAGTCCGTTTCCGAGGCTTGTTGTCGGTCTCGTAATTCGAAGTTTTACGGAACAGGGAATTAACCCGTTGCCAACCTGAGGAACTAGCCTGATCATATTAGATAAACCTTTTTTTAAAAGGCTTGTTACTAGCGGCCACCGCGAAGAGGCTATGATCACACTTCCATCAGTCCCGAATAGTTACGGCACGTGCATGTTTTCGTATGCTACATGTTATTCCCCCTATTCGTCTGATGGCTGACCGCCGGCCGTCAAATTTGTCACTCTTTTTAAAAACAGGAGTGAGAAATGATTTCTTCCAGAAGGAAGGAAATTTTCCAGCTTTTAGAGAAAGCTCAAACTAAAATTTCAAGGGCTGCACTAATACACCACTACATTTTTTCAGAACAATTGGGGGTAAACCGTCAGGGCCATAAGAGTAATCTTCATTTAAGGATGACAAAAAATGCAAAACTCTATTTTGTTTCACAGGAATATTGTTAAAATTAACTTGCGGGTAGCTTTTTTTTCTTTAAAAAAATCTATATCAACACTTCTATGAGTATCAACAAATGAGTTACGAAAATTATTTGCAAACGCGTTGCAAATATCACTGGGATTTTGTACGGAAGTGTTCTCATATAAAAAAAACTTGCTGGGGGGAAGCCATCCGAATTTTTTTTCGAGTTAAAAAAATGCCAAAAACTTTTAGGGTCCTGTTTTAAAGATGGGGGCTTCTTTCGTTAACGTAATTGGTGTACAAAAATTTTGAAAGAGTTTTAAATTCTTCAAATAAGGCAATATATTTTTCGAAAATAGTTGGAGAGAGGGTTTTTATATAAGCTTTCCATACTTTATTTCTTCTATTTCGAAGAGATTTTAGCTCTTGTGTGTACCAAGGGTGACAAAAATTAGGTACACAATTATTTATACAGCTACTGATTATATTATAGAACTAAGTTAAATGTTGACATGCTCTTCTTCTTTGTGGCATTCGGCACTGGCGCTAGAAATGTCCGGTCTTGTTGCAATTCCAGCATCGGATTTGTCCATCTCGACGGTTGTTCCGATGTCCTCCTAGTGAAGTCTGTTCAGCTGCTTCCATAGTCAAGGCGAAAGCTAATGCATCTGGAAGTGTTCGTTTTCCAGCTATTCGTACTGCTCTCTGGAGATTAATGTCAGACAAGACACGAACAAAGGCTTTCGCGGTGAATTGGTTTATGATATCTTAGCCCGCAGTTGGATATGCCAAGTGAGCTAGTGGTTTGATGTCTGCTTGAAGCTGCTGAAGAGTTTCACCCCGTTTCTGAACTCTGGTATTTAGTTGAACTCTAAAGACTTCTTGCATATTGCCATCTCCAAAGCATTTTTCAATGCCTTGTGAAAGTGCACTAAAGTTGCCATGCATCTCCACTGGTATTGTTTGTAACTCAGCAGCAGGTCCTATAAGAGCCAGTGTAAGTGCAACAAACTTGTCTTCATCGTCCAAGCTATTTGTCATTGCTGCTGATTCGAATTGTCTCTTACCAAGAAGTTTGTCCATCAAAAGTTGGCGGATGCATCTCTTTTCTCTTCAAAGAGTCGCCAGAACTTTCTCGTATTTTAAGTTTTCTTATTTTATCAAATTCCATTGACAAATTCTTAAATTTATTTTCAACTTTGTCAATTTTCTCTTCGAACTTTTCTAATTTTTCTTCAAAGTTTTCGAATTTTCCTTCAAAATTCTCGAACTTCCTGTCAATCTTAGGCTCAACTATTATGAGTTGTATTTCTTTGATCTTCGAAACGTTTGAAAAGTTTCGTTTGGTCATTCTTTTGTTCTTCTCTTTGATCTTCGAAACTTTCGAGAAGTTTCGTTTGTTCATTCTTTTGTTCTTCTCTTTGATCTTCGAAACGTTCTAGAAGTTTCGTTTGTTTATTCTTTTCTTCTTCTCTTTGCTCTTCCAAACGGGCCAAGAGAAGAGCCATCATATTGGACAAATCATTGTTGCTACTTACTTGTTCTTTTGCCATTTCTATTTCCAAGACGGATGTGTCTGGATTTTCGCCATGTCGTCTCATGGCTTCTTGCAGACGAATAATGAGGTCATTTTTTGTTCCCGCAGTAGGAAGACCCGTTTGTTCAATTCAGCTAATATTTTCACTAAAGTTTTATTTAATCCCACTTCTGACACCAATGTTAGGTTTTATCTAGGTTCGTTTTATTAAATAAATTTTATTTCCGTTTTAATACAACTCACTTTACATCTTTTCACTTTTAATTCCACTTAATATTTCAAAACACCTTTATTCCCTTTTTACTTTCTTTATTTTAAATTCAAACTTTATGACTTCTAATTACCGACTTGTACACGACTAATTTCAAATTCAAACTCACTTCTTGCCGCGTGGTGCGCTCGTATTTATAGTAGCTGCACCATTCAGCACTCCGCTTTAGAATCTTGTAGGACAGTGCCAGTCAGAGCCTTCTGGAGCTTTCTAGTCTATGTTATTTCGTTAAAAAAATGGCGTTTCGTTAACTTCGTGGTACAGCGGCGTTTGTGGCTGTCACTTTAAGTTGGAATCACAATTTACGCATCAAAAAACAAAAATATAGAACGGAATAGAAGCCTAATGGCATTTTGAAAACTTTTAATTAGGGGGTGGGAGGCAGCAGCTCCCGTAACTTTGGTGGTGACAATGTGTCTTAACAATGGATAAAACGACTCGAATTCGGGGATTCCGAGGAAATGGCCAACAGAGATACAGGTTGCGAGGGCTAAGGCCGCGCTGCAACGTTTCCGGCAGTGCCCTCGGTGTGGGAAGGGGATTTTAGGTTTTGACATGACACAAAGATTAGCTGCAGGTGAGGTCTGGTTATGGGGCAAGCTCATATTAATTCTTAATCAAAAACCGAAAACAAAATGATTTTATTTTTTCTGGTTTTCGAGAAAATTAAAAATTACAAAAACTACTATTTTAATTCCATAAATTTTTTTTTTGCTTGAGTATGTAGTGATCGCACTACATTCCAACCTCCCAACAAATACATTTTGCTCTATTTCCACGCATTTTCACAAAACACTTCAACCACCGATACTGCACCAATAATAAAATACCATAACATACTGACTCATAAATAAACCGTCACCAGGCCATCATAATGCTCACTCGCCATAGTTACGTCAAAACCCATAAACTGCTATGAGTAATGAATATCCAATGTCCAAGGGATTGTAAACAAATCCAATGCACTAATTGCAGGCATTGATACTAAATGCTGAGAATGCATCTTAGCAGGGGTAAGCGGCGCTATGAGTGAATACATGTGAAATATGATGCGGCGGCACTTTTGTGAAGAACAGTTGGGAAATATTTATATTAAATTATTCCAACTAGGTTACAATATAAAGGAAATATTACCAATTGGAATAAATTATGTAGTTATCGGTTGGTGGATATATGGTTGGAAAAGTTCGTCTGTATTGGGGTAGAATTTGTAGATTAAAAAAGTATAAAAAGACAGGAATATTTAAAATTCGAGACAAAATTGGACATAAACATAACTTATTTGGTCGCAGCTAAAGACAGCGGGCCATTTAAGTATTTAAAGTTTAAAACAAAAATCTATTATTTTCTATCCTCTTTTCGAGCTCTTCTCCCATAAGAAAAGCACGGCTCATAAGGCGTTACAACATTTTGGTGGCAGCGGTGGGATTTTGATCAAAATCCCCTACCAAATATACCAAATAACAAGGTATAATCTTGAGGCGTTCTGGGGCTAAACACCAGAAAGTGAAATTTTTTTTTTGTGTAAAGACCTATAAAAGTAAGACCTGGCGAACTCCCAAGTGGACGCCGGAGGCAAAATTTAGGCAGTGTATAAAAGACCAGGTCGTAATCATCAGCCATACGGCGTGAACCTGGCAAAGTGAAACAATATCAACGACATCAACAACAAAATCAGGATCAAAAATATCAACGACATCAACAACATAAGCATCAGCGTCAACAACATCAACTTTATCGACAGTAGATAATTAAGATAAGGTAGATATATATTAAAAAAAATATATACATATATTTTATATTTCCACAACCTTGTCCCTACAATTTTGTCTGGGTTATGAACAGCGCGAACTTATTTTTTTTCTCTCACTCGACCATAATTTTACGACAATTCCGTCAACGCGAAAGCAAATATCGGTGGTAAGTTTCTTTAAGTTACTACCTTACCACGACCATACAACAACAAAAAACCTTACCCCTATTTGTGAATCTACACCTCTATCCATCCACTCAAAAATTAAAGTAAAAATATCCTTAAATGAGGTTAATAACATCGTTCCTGTGTTCGATGGAAATCCAGACGAATTAAATAAATTTGTCGCTTGCGGCAACGTCCTTTTTTCATACATCAAAGACGACACTCAACATGCTTTATTTGTTAATATTGTCAAGACTAGGTTACAAGGGGTAGCTTTCGAGCTACTAGTTCGGCCCATGTGTTTGATTTTTTGTACTGGGTTAGTACAAAAAATTAAACACATGGGCCGAACTAGTAAGGATATTTTTACTTTCATTTTTGAGTGGATGGATAGAGGTGTAGATTCACAAATAGGGGTAAGGTTTTTTGTTGTTGTATGGTCGTGGTAAGGTAGTAACTTAAAGAAACTTACCACCGATATTTGCTTTCGCGTTGACGGAATTGTCGTAAAATTATGGTCGAGTGAGAGAAAAAAAATAAGTTCGCGCTGTTCATAACCCAGACAAAATTGTGAATAATAGGGACAAGGTTGTGGAAATATAAAATATATGTATATATTTTTTTTAATATATATCTACCTTATCTTAATTATCTACTGTCGATAAAGTTGATGTTGTTGACGCTGATGCTTATGTTGTTGATGTCGTTGATATTTTTGATCCTGATTTTGTTGTTGATGTCGTTGATATTGTTTCACTTTGCCAGGTTCACGCCGTATGGCTGATGATTACGACCTGGTCTTTTATACACTGCCTAAATTTTGCCTCCGGCGTCCACTTGGGAGTTCGCCAGGTCTTACTTTTATAGGTCTTTACACAAAAAAAAAATTTCACTTTCTGGTGTTTAGCCCCAGAACGCCTCAAGATTATACCTTGTTATTTGGTATATTTGGTAGGGGATTTTGATCAAAATCCCACCGCTGCCACCAAAATGTTGTAACGCCTTATGAGCCGTGCTTTTCTTATGGGAGAAGAGCTCGAAAAGAGGATAGAAAATAATAGATTTTTGTTTTAAACTTTAAATACTTAAATGGCCCGCTGTCTTTAGCTGCGACCAAATAAGTTATGTTTATGTCCAATTTTGTCTCGAATTTTAAATATTCCTGTCTTTTTATACTTTTTTAATCTACAAATTCTACCCCAATACAGACGAACTTTTCCAACCATATATCCACCAACCGATAACTACATAATTTATTCCAATTGGTAATATTTCCTTTATATTGTAACCTAGTTGGAATAATTTAATATAAATATTTCCCAACTGTTCTTCACAAAAGTGCCGCCGCATCATATTTCACATGTATTCACTCATAGCGCCGCTTACCCCTGCTAAGATGCATTCTCAGCATTTAGTATCAATGCCTGCAATTAGTGCATTGGATTTGTTTACAATCCCTTGGACATTGGATATTCATTACTCATAGCAGTTTATGGGTTTTGACGTAACTATGGCGAGTGAGCATTATGATGGCCTGGTGACGGTTTATTTATGAGTCAGTATGTTATGGTATTTTATTATTGGTGCAGTATCGGTGGTTGAAGTGTTTTGTGAAAATGCGTGGAAATAGAGCAAAATGTATTTGTTGGGAGGTTGGAATGTAGTGCGATCACTACATACTCAAGCAAAAAAAAAAATTTATGGAATTAAAATAGTAGTTTTTGTAATTTTTAATTTTCTCGAAAACCAGAAAAAATAAAATCATTTTGTTTTCGGTTTTTGATTAAGAATTAATATGAGCTTGCCCCATAACCAGACCTCACCTGCAGCTAAACTTTGTGTCATGTCAAAACCTAAAATCCCCTTCCCACACCGAGGGCACTGCCGGAAACGTTGCAGCGCGGCCTTAGCCCTCGCAACCTGTATCTCTGTTGGCCATTTCCTCGGAATCCCCGAATTCGAGTCGTTTTATCCATTGTTAAGACACATTGTCACCACCAAAGTTACGGGAGCTGCTGCCTCCCACCCCCTAATTAAAAGTTTTCAAAATGCCATTAGGCTTCTATTCCGTTCTATATTTTTGTTTTTTGATGCGTAAATTGTGATTCCAACTTAAAGTGACAGCCACAAACGCCGCTGTACCACGAAGTTAACGAAACGCCATTTTTTTAACGAAATAACATAGACTAGAAAGCTCCAGAAGGCTCTGACTGGCACTGTCCTACAAGATTCTAAAGCGGAGTGCTGAATGGTGCAGCTACTATAAATACGAGCGCACCACGCGGCAAGAAGTGAGTTTGAATTTGAAATTAGTCGTGTACAAGTCGGTAATTAGAAGTCATAAAGTTTGAATTTAAAATAAAGAAAGTAAAAAGGGAATAAAGGTGTTTTGAAATATTAAGTGGAATTAAAAGTGAAAAGATGTAAAGTGAGTTGTATTAAAACGGAAATAAAATTTATTTAATAAAACGAACCTAGATAAAACCTAACATTGGTGTCAGAAGTGGGATTAAATAAAACTATAGTGAAAATATTAGCTGAATTGAACAAACGGGTCTTCCTACTGCGGGAACAAAAAATGACCTCATTATTCGTCTGCAAGAAGCCATGAGACGACATGGCAAAAATCCAGACACATCCGTCTTGGAAATAGAAATGGCAAAAGAACAAGTAAGTAGCAACAATGATTTGTCCAATATGATGGCTCTTCTCTTGGCCCGTTTGGAAGAGCAAAGAGAAGAAGAAAAGAATAAACAAACGAAACTTCTAGAACGTTTCGAAGATCAAAGAGAAGAACAAAAGAATGAACAAACGAAACTTCTCGAAAGTTTCGAAGATCAAAGAGAAGAACAAAAGAATGACCAAACGAAACTTTTCAAACGTTTCGAAGATCAAAGAAATACAACTCATAATAGTTGAGCCTAAGATTGACAGGAAGTTCGAGAATTTTGAAGGAAAATTCGAAAACTTTGAAGAAAAATTAGAAAAGTTCGAAGAGAAAATTGACAAAGTTGAAAATAAATTTAAGAATTTGTCAATGGAATTTGATAAAATAAGAAAACTTAAAATACGAGAAAGTTCTGGCGACTCTTTGAAGAGAAAAGAGATGCATCCGCCAACTTTTGATGGACAAACTTCTTGGTAAGAGACAATTCGAATCAGCAGCAATGACAAATAGCTTGGACGATGAAGACAAGTTTGTTGCACTTACACTGGCTCTTATAGGACCTGCTGCTGAGTTACAAACAATACCAGTGGAGATGCATGGCAACTTTAGTGCACTTTCACAAGGCATTGAAAAATGCTTTGGAGATGGCCATATGCAAGAAGTCTTTAGAGTTCAACTTAATACCAGAGTTCAGAAACGGGGTGAAACTCTTCAGCAGCTTCAAGCAGACATCAAACCACTAGCTCACTTGGCATATCCAACTGCGGGCTAAGAAATCATAAACCAATTCGCCGCGAAAGCCTTTGTTCGTGTCTTGTCTGACATTAATCTCCAGAGAGCAGTACGAATAGCTGGAAAACGAACACTTCCAGATGCATTAGCTTTCGCCTTGACTATGGAAGCAGCTGAACAGACTTCACTAGGAGGACATCGGAACAACCGTCGAGATGGACAAATCCGATGCTGGAATTGCAACAAGACCGGACATTTCTAGCGCCAGTGCCGAATGCCACAAAGAAGAAGAGCATGTCAACATTTAACTGAGTTCTATAATATAATCAGTAGCTGTATAAATAATTGTGTACCTAATTTTTGTCACCCTTGGTACACACAAGAGCTAAAATCTCTTCGAAATAGAAGAAATAAAGTATGGAAAGCTTATATAAAAACCCTCTCTCCAACTATTTTCGAAAAATATATTGCCTTATTTGAAGAATTTAAAACTCTTTCAAAATTTTTGTACACCAATTACGTTAACGAAAGAAGCCCCCATCTTTAAAACAGGACCCTAAAAGTTTTTGGCATTTTTTCAACTCGAAAAAAAATTCGGATGGCTTCCCAGCAAGTTTTTTTTATATGAGAACACTTCCGTACAAAATCCCAGTGATATTTGCAACGCGTTTGCAAATAATTTTCGTAACTCATTTGTTGATACTCATAGAAGTGTTGATATAGATTTTTTTAAAGAAAAAAAAGCTACCCGCAAGTTAATTTTAACAATATTCCTGTGAAACAAAATAGAGTTTTGCATTTTTTGTCATCCTTAAATGAAGATTACTCTTATGGCCCTGACGGTTTACCCCCAATTGTTCTGAAAAAATGTAGTGGTGTATTAGTGCAGCCCTTGAAATTTTTGTTTGAGCTTTCTCTAAAAGCTGGAAAATTTCCTTCCTTCTGGAAGAAATCATTTCTCACTCCTGTTTTTAAAAAGAGTGACAAATTTGACGGCCGGCGGTCAGCCATCAGACGAATAGGGGGAATAACATGTAGCATACGAAAACATGCACGTGCCGTAACTATTCGGGACTGATGGAAGTGTGATCATAGCCTCTTCGCGGCGGCCGCTAGTAACAAGCCTTTTAAAAAAAGGTTTATCTAATATGATCAGGCTAGTTCCTCAGGTTGGCAACAGGTTAATTCCCTGTTCCGTAAAACTTCGAATTACGAGACCGACAACAAGCCTCGGAAACGGACTGATCTCACGACGACAACATACGCAACGAAAACGGCAAAACGATTTACGAATTTTCTTATGGAACGTACGATCGCTCTATAGAGCTCGAGCTGCCCAGCAGCTAGCTGATGCCCTGTCAAAATATAAAGGTGACATAACAGCACTTCAAGAAATCAGATGGACAGGGAATGGTGTTTTACAGAAGAAAGAATATGACGTGTAGTAGCTGTAGTAGCTGTCATACAAAACACCATGTTCTCGGGGTAGGCTTCCTAGTCAGCGAAAAAATTAAGTCTACCATCATCGGCTTTAACGCTATAAGCATCCTTCGCGTGCGAGGCAAATTTACGAACATCAGCCTCATTAACGTTCACGGACCTACGGAGGAGTCCTCAGACGAAGAAAAAGAGACTTACTACGAACAAGTCGAGAGGACCCTCAATGCCTGTCCAAGGTATGACGTAAAAATCATCCTTGCGTTAGGACTCGCCCTAGAATCACTTGATTTAGGGAGAGTAAGTCCTGGAGCCAGTATGCTGGGCGTTTCTAGTCTATGTTCTTTCGTTAAAAAAATGGCGTTTCGTTAACTTCGTGGTACAGCGGCGTTTGTGGCTGTCACTTTAAGTTGGAATCACAATTTACGCATCAAAAAACAAAAATATAGAACGGAATAGAAGCCTAATGGCATTTTGAAAACTTTTAATTAGGGGGTGGGAGGCAGCAGCTCCCGTAACTTTGGTGGTGACAATGTGTCTTAACAATGGATAAAACGACTCGAATTAGGGGATTCCGAGGAAATGGCCAACAGAGATACAGGTTGCGAGGGCTAAGGCCGCGCTGCAACGTTTCCGGCAGTGCCCTCGGTGTGGGAAGGGGATTTTAGGTTTTGACATGACACAAAGTTTAGCTGCAGGTAAGGTCTGATTATGGGGCAAGCTCATATTAATTCTTAATCAAAAACCGAAAACAAAATGATTTTATTTTTTCTGGTTTTCGAGAAAATTAAAAATTACAAAAACTAAGATTTTAATTCCATAAATTTTTTTTTTGCTTGAGTATGTAGTGATCGCACTACATTCCAACCTCCCAACAAATACATTTTGCTCTATTTCCACGCATTTTCACAAAACACTTCAACCACCGATACTGCACCAATAATAAAATACCATAACATACTGACTCATAAATAAACCGTCACCAGGCCATCATAATGCTCACTCGCCATAGTTACGTCAAAACCCATAAACTGCTATGAGTAATGAATATCCAATGTCCAAGGGATTGTAAACAAATCCAATGCACTAATTGCAGGCATTGATACTAAATGCTGAGAATGCATCTTAGCAGGGGTAAGCGGCGCTATGAGTGAATACATGTGAAATATGATGCGGCGGCACTTTTGTGAAGAACAGTTGGGAAATATTTATATTAAATTATTCCAACTAGGTTACAATATAAAGGAAATATTACCAATTGGAATAAATTATGTAGTTATCGGTTGGTGGATATATGGTTGGAAAAGTTCGTCTGTATTGGGGTAGAATTTGTAGATTAAAAAAGTATAAAAAGACAGGAATATTTAAAATTCGAGACAAAATTGGACATAAACATAACTTATTTGGTCGCAGCTAAAGACAGCGGGCCATTTAAGTATTTAAAGTTTAAAACAAAAATCTATTATTTTCTGTCCTCTTTTCGAGCTCTTCTCCCATAAGAAAAGCACGGCTCATAAGGCGTTACAACATTTTGGTGGCAGCGGTGGGATTTTGATCAAAATCCCCTACCAAATATACCAAATAACAAGGTATAATCTTGAGGCGTTCTGGGGCTAAACACCAGAAAGTGAAATTTTTTTTTTGTGTAAAGACCTATAAAAGTAAGACCTGGCGAACTCCCAAGTGGACGCCGGAGGCAAAATTTAGGCAGTGTATAAAAGACCAGGTCGTAATCATCAGCCATACGGCGTGAACCTGGCAAAGTGAAACAATATCAACGACATCAACAACAAAATCAGGATCAAAAATATCAACGACATCAACAACATAAGCATCAGCGTCAACAACATCAACTTTATCGACAGTAGATAATTAAGATAAGGTAGATATATATTAAAAAAAATATATACATATATTTTATATTTCCACAACCTTGTCCCTATTATTCACAATTTTGTCTGGGTTATGAACAGCACGAACTTATTTTTTTTCTCTCACTCGACCATAATTTTACGACAATTCCGTCAACGCGAAAGCAAATATCGGTGGTAAGTTTCTTTAAGTTACTACCTTACCACGACCATACAACAACAAAAAACCTTACCCCTATTTGTGAATCTACACCTCTATCCATCCACTCAAAAATGAAAGTAAAAATATCCTTAAATGAGGTTAATAACATCGTTCCTGTGTTCGATGGAAATCCAGACGAATTAAATAAATTTGTCGCTTGCGGCAACGTCCTTTTTTCATACATCAAAGACGACACTCAACATGCTTTATTTGTTAATATTGTCAAGACTAGGTTACAAAGGGTAGCTTTCGAGCTACTAGTTCGGCCCATGTGTTTGATTTTTTGTACTGGGTTAGTACAAAAAATTAAACACATGGGCCGAACTAGTAGCCGAACTAGAAGGACAATTTAAAGAAAGAATTTCACGTTCCAACACTCAAACAGAGCTAATGTCCGCGCGACAAAACCCGAGGGAAGACATAAAAACTACGGTGAACGGCTAACACGTTTGCTACAGAATTTAGATAGGGCGACATACCAAAGTACGACCGACCAGGCAGTACGGGACTATCTTATTTCTGAAAACAGACAAATAGCCTTACGTTCCTTCGAAGACGGACTTTGAAACTCGCAACTAAGGTTATTAGTAAAAGCTTTTAATGACATGGATCTGAAAACAGCCATTTATTATGGCATTGCGCAATCTCCTCGCCTAGACATTGAACAAAACTCATACAGAAATACCGACACAAGGGTCACTTGTCAGCAATGTGGTAAATTTGGTCACACAGCAACTTCATGTTTCACTAGATCCAAAAAAAATCGACCGAAAATCTGTCAGACTTGCAATAAAACAGGTCACACTTCTGCCACATGTTACCGGAATACAAACTTCCCAAGCTTTAGACCCGAAATTAAAAACGAATCAACCCCAAAGTGCAACTATTGTCATA
This sequence comes from Baccha elongata, assembly GCA_951217065.1. Lineage (NCBI taxonomy): Eukaryota > Metazoa > Arthropoda > Insecta > Diptera > Syrphidae > Baccha > Baccha elongata. The sequence goes on from CATNUY010000410.1 coordinate 211,863, forward strand.
AGTTGAGAATGATTGTCGTTTAAGTTTAGCACACTCCCGAAACCAAATAAACCCGACTCCCAATAATTATACACCTACATCCACAAACCAGAAAAATAAAAACCCATTTAAAGGTAATTCAACTCATGAATTACGGCATTGTTGTTCTTAGAGATCTGGTGAGGATTTTCATTCTCAAGATTCGGGAAACGACAATGCTCGGGAGGAAGCAACGGGTCATCCTTCCCGACTAGATCTGAATGCCGACCCGCAACAATGAATATAAAAAGCCTGTCTGTTTCCCTTTGCCCAGAGTTTCATTAGCCGGTAATCCGAATTCAATTCCAGCCATCAAACAAAACTTACTCCACCTTCCTAATAGACACTGGGGCAGATGCAAGTTTGTACAAAAACGAACTTGAGGCAAATGTGAACCCAGAAAAAAGGTGCGTCATATCCTCAATTTCTGGTGACTCAGTCTTTACCCTAGGAGAAATAACAGGTATTTTAGGTAAAGATTTCCTTGCCAAATACAAATGCAAGGTAAATTACAAAAAACAAGTTTTAGAAATAAATGAAATTCATTTTAGCAAAAAGGTTGGTGACCTTGTAATTGGAAATAATAGTCAAAAAGCTACCCCTCACGAGACGGTGTCTACGGGCCATGATTTTGAAATCGAAGGTAGTTGTATTAAAACCACAAGCGAAACCTTTAATTCAAATAAGCTTAAAATAAATATTGACTCTGATAACAAAGAATCACCCTCATCTTCAAACAAACAAACGGTAAAAATAAATTCCGATACAACCATTAAGACTTTAGAAAACGACAGCCAAAAGAGCAAAGAAACTAAAGCAGGTATAAATAAAGGCAAGACTTTAGAAAACGACAGCCAAAAGAGCAAAACTAAAGCAGGTATAAATAAAGGGAAGGCTTCAGATAACAACAGCCAAAGAAGCAAAGAAACTGGAGCAGTAATCAATACAGGTGCAACAATTTGTAAGACAACATCAGAAAACAATTCTGGTGATAGAAATATTTATTTACTTCTTCCACCTCGTAGTCAAAAAATGGTGGAAATTCCATTTGAAGGAAGAAATAAAAAACTCGAGGACATTGTGATCGAGAAAAAACAAATTTGCCCAGGAGTGTATGTAGGCGAAGCGATAGTAAGACCTATAAACGGCAAAATCAAAGTGCTCACCATGAATACCCTAGAAATTGAAAAACAAATAAACATTAATAATTTAAATTTAAGTTTTAATAGCCTAGATGAATACGATGATCGAAAAACGTCTAGAAAAATTAGAATCCATGTTAATACTAGACCATTGCAATACAGAAGAGAAGGAATCTATACGTAAGATCTGCAGAGAATATAATGATTTGTTTTATCTTGAGGGAGATCATCTCTCTTATACTGATGCGATGACACACAAAGTCGCTACTGATGACAACGAACCCCCTCTCTTTATTAAACCTTATCGACTTCCAGAAAGCCAAAAAGAAGAAATCCATAAACAGGTACAAGAAATGTTAGATGATGATATAGTACAACCAAGGTCAAGTCCCTGGAACTCACCCTTGCTACTTGCTCCCAAAAAACCGGGCAACGATGGAAGCAAACGCTGGAGGGTAGTTGTCGATTTCAGGAAACTGAATGACTTAACTATTGGGGATGCTTACCCACTTCCAAATATCAGCGATATATTCGACCAATTGGGTAGAGCAAAATACTTTAGCACTCTTGACCTAGCTAAGGTATTTCATCAGATCTTGATGGATAAGGAAGATCGATGTAATACCGCATTTAGCACACCATTTGGACATTACGAATATAACCGTATGCCATTCGGGTTAAAAACGCCCCTGCAACTTTCCAACGTTTAATGAACACTGTTCTCACTGGTTTGCAAGGATTTGACTGTTTTGTCTACATGGACGATATAGTTCTTTACGGATACGATCTAAACGATCATAATTCCAAACTTAGAAAAGTACTTAATCAACTGAGTATGCATAATCTAAAACTACAACCAGAAAAATTTAATTTTCTTAAACACGAATTAATGTACTTGGGACATCTTATTTCTGAAGATGGACTGAAGCCAGATCCTGAAAAAGTCAAAGCCGTCAGGACTTATCCTACACCTAAAAACGTGAAAGGTATAAAATCATTTCTTGGATTCGTTGGTTACTACAGAAAGTTCATAGAAAATTTTTCTACTATAGCCAAACCCCTTACGAAACTTTTAAAGAAAAATTGTGTTTTTAAATGGGATGCATTCTGTGACGAAGCATTTAGAGAACTGAAAACTAAAATGATAAATCCCCCAGTTTTAGCTTGCCCAAATTTTAAAGAAGAATTTATCGTGACTACAGATGCTAGCGATGTTGGAATAGGAGCTATTCTGTCCCAGGGTCCCATCGGACAGGACAAACCTATATCATTTGCAAGTCGAACATTAAATGATACCGAAGTTAAGTATAACACTACTGAAAAAGAACTACTTGCAATCGTGTATGCTATACAACAATATCGTCCGTACACTTCAGGAACCCATTTTACTATTTGAACTGACCACAAACCTCTACAGTGGCTATTCTCTAGGACAGATCCTATGTCAAGATTAGCAAGATGGAAAATTCTCTTATCTGAATACGACTATTCAATAAAACACAAACCAGGGAAAATAAATTTAAACGCTGATGCCTTAAGTCGCATACAATCCAATGACGAAACCAAAGTATTAGTAACAACTCGAAACCAAAGACGGGCACAAGAAGGAAAAAACGACGTAATCGCCGAAACAAGTAAAAAAGCAACAGAACCCAAGTCAAATTTTAATATAATTGAAAAAAAAAAGAATCAATATTTCTAAATAATAAAGTAAACTTTAAAGCTATTATAAACAGAAGAAAAATTTTGAAAAATCGTTTACCTAATTTCAAAAAACCAGAAATCTGCGAAGTCCTGACCCATACACTCCAACCTACAAATGTGTTTTACTACATCGTGACATTACCCTTACCCTTGCGAAGTCCGACAGACCGAGAAAAAATTACAAACAGCTTGAAAGACATCGTAAGTGAATGCAATAGGACTAAACTTTCAACCATTGCCTTGTCGTTACCCATGAGTAGCCAACCTCAAGACGAACTAAAAACATTAATATTTGAAGCTTTTAAACAGGCTAAGTTTAATACACATCTCCATATCGATTCAAGAATATTAATAGAAAAACCTGAAGGTATAGTAAAGATATTACACGAAAACCACGAGTCACCATTTGGCGGACATCAAGGAGTAACAAGAACCTCCAAAAGAATTAAGCAGTATTACTACTGGCCAAACATCTCGAAAGACGTTAAAAGCCACATACACAAATGTGAGTCGTGTCAGAAAAATAAACTATCACGCAATAACAAAATACCCATGAAAGTAACCACTACATGCAGAACTCCTTTTGAGCGTATAGCTTTAGACATAGTTGGTCCACTACCCGTCAGTTACGAAAATAACAAGTACATTCTCACATTTCAGGACGATCTCACAAAGTTTTCCGAAGTAATAGCTGTGCCAAACGCTGAAGCCCCAACCATAGCACGTATGTATGTTAGTTGAGCGGTTAGTATGTCGATTTGGAATACCCGACTCGATCCTAACGGATCAGGGAACAAATTTCCTCAGTAATTTGTTTAAAGAGGTATGCAAAGTCCTCAAGACAAGGAAATTACAAACCACTCCATACCACCCCCAAACTAATGGCGCTTTAGAACGTAGCCACAGGACACTTGCAGAATACTTGCGTCACTACATAAACAAGGACACACTCACTTGGGACACATGGCTTCCATACGCTATGTTCGTATATAATACTACCCCACATAGTAGTACAAATTACACCCCATTTGAACTGTTATATGGTTATCCTGCACGAATTCCCAGTTCACTGAACAGAGAACCACAGACTTATTATAACTACGAAAACTACGCCACAGAACTCAAAAGCCGTCTGCAACATGGTTACGAAATCGCTAGAGAAACAATTTACGAGAAGAAAAAGAAAAACAAAAAGTATTATGACAAAAACGCCAAACAGAAAAAATTTAAGGTAGGTGACAAAGTATTAATGAAAAACCAAACGAGACAAAACAAACTGTCAAACCTATGGGACGGACCTTACGAATCATCGAAATAATATCCGACGAAAATACAGTTATCAAAATTGGAAAGAAATCAAAAATTATACATAACAACAACATACAACTACTACACCTATGAACAAAAGTTTAGGTCTGTGTCCTTTTTCCAATCTAATACCAACACAATCTTCCCACCGGGATTCAATGCGGAAAACAGACGATTATGCCAAGTTTTTTACCCCACCTTTTACGATCACTACACTATATCTCCTTACACAAAAAAAAATATATATATATATATATATTATATAAATACATATTTACATATCTGCATTATTATTCGATATGGCGATTTACCTCATTATACTGCTGATACAAACACTATACGGCGAGGCAACGAACGCCACTTTTACAATACAGAAATTAAATGAGACTTCTGGTATAATCCTAGAGCCAGTAGGAAAAGCTGTTTTTCATCAGCAAGAATGGAATATAGTTACCAGAGTAAAACTTCCAGAATGGGAAAAAGTATGGGAACACGTACATTTTTGCGAGAATACATTCAAAAGTATCTGCCAATACCGAAAAAACAAATATGAGGAAAAATGCAAAAGCTGGGAATACATAATTTCCAAAACATCTTTTGACTTAAAAGAACAAATAAACGAACTGAAAGCCTTTGGTGGTCACCGTACGAAAAGGATTAGTGAATATAGTTGGCAGGTTCAGTGAATTTCTTTTTGGAACAATGGATGACGAAGATGCTGAAAAGATTCACGAACAACTTAGTAATCTGACATCATTTCAGAACCAAAACATACAATACCTTAAGAAGCAACTTACTATAACGAAATCCAATTTCGATATAATCAGTGAACCAATCAATAAAATACAAGCAGAACACGAGACCCTGGAAAAAGAGGTAAACGATTTTACAAGAACTGTTAAGGCAAAATTCTCAAGCTTAGGCACACTAGCAAACGACAACCTAGCACAAATCGAAATCAACGAAATCGTAGTTAAAATTTTAACACAACTTCAATCCATTCAAACGGTCCTATCCAGATTTTTCACCCTTATTAACTCTCTCCAACAACACAAATTACACCCGCTCCTACTTAGATCAGAAGATTTAAGACAAATTTATTCAAATATATCACATTATAATAATGTAAACCCATTTTTACGAGACCCACAATATATCAACGAAATAACTAATGTTAAATCAATTGAATTTCAAGATCAAATCATAATTAAAATTACAATCCCCTTATGTAATTCAAATACATTCAAAATTTATCAAATTCACCTATTCCCGGTAAAATTCAACCAAACCAGCTATGGCCTATTAAGTATAAACTTTGAGTATGTCATGACAAATCCAACAAACACGCATCTTACTTTTACAACAACAGAATTTAATAACCTTTGTTCTCGAATAAATTTCTACCATGAATCTCTATTTTTCATTTGTAACCAAAATAAACCTTTTTCAGTTAACGAAAATTCACATGATCTTTGTTTCAAAATTCCTGACAGCAAAATTTACGAACATACATCTTGCAATTTCATTAAATCTACAAGTTTCCTGAACAATATTATTAAACTTTTTTTTTAAAAGGCTCTACTTAGAATCAAATAAGTTATACAAAAGTATCTGTATTCAAAAACAAAAAAAGTATATCTGTGATGTGGCTGCTACTCTTTCACTCTGTAAGGACTCAAAAACGTTTTGGTCGAAGGTGAGACTGCTAGGTGGATGTAAAATTGTATCAGCTTCGGCTATTGAAGTGGGAAAACTTGCAGACTACTTCAAAGAGCTCCTAAATCCGGTAGAAACTCATTTGCCATTCCAGTATGCTCTACCTTTAGTTGTAGTCCCTGAACTTGATGAGCCAATTACTATGAGAGAGTTGCAGGAAACCCTCAAATCAATGAAAAATAATAAAGCAGCAGGGGTTGATGGCATACCTGCTGAATTTTATAAGAATTCAGCACCGAATTTCATGCAGCAAATAACATCTCTCTTTAACAGATTTCTAGAAGCAGAAACAATACCAAAAGCATTTCGGAAAGCGTGGATTTGCGCTATTTTTAAAAAAGGCGATTCGCAGCTTCCAAGTAATTACAGGGGTATATCGATACTACCCTGTCTTAGAAAAATATTCACCCATCTTTTATACCATAGGTTGACGAGATGGGTTGAAGAGAAGAAACTCCTTAGTATTTTTCAAGCTGGATTTCGCGCGGGGCTATCCACGGTGGATCATATTTTTGCTCTAACAAATATAGCCAAAATGTTTTTAGGAAAGAAAAAAAAATTATATGCTTTTTTTGTCGATTTTAGGGCAGCTTTTTTTTTTTTTTTTTTTTTTTCTTTCGGTAGGTGGAAATCTTCAAAAGACACTTGATAATATTCGGTATCAAGTAGTGTGGGACTTCTACCGCACTAAAACCACCTTGAATCATGACCAATCTATAAAAGATCGACAAATGATTTTAGTTTCTCAATTTTTAGTTCACTTTTTGGGAAGTTTGATGATTTAATACTTTCCCATCGCTTTTAGACCATCAGCTCATGAGGCTTGGTTCTTCTTAGTCTCCGAACATTGGTACGTACATTTAAGACTGTCTCCATTTCGGAGTTAGTGTGACTAAGCAGTCGCTGATTGTGTGATACAGCGTGTTTTCTAATTACTTCTGTAACCATTTCTACTTGAAGGTCACGATGTAAATCGCTGTTTCTTATATACCAAGGGGCGTTTACTATTCCACGAAGGACTTTGTTTTGGAATGTTTGGATGGTTTCCGCATTTGTTTTCTTTGTACAACCCCAAAGTTGGATGCCATACGTCCAAACAGGTTTTAATACCTGCTTATACAACATTAATTTGTTTTCAATTGATAGGGCAGAGGTTTTTCCCAGTAACCAGTACATTTTTCTAAATTTTAAGTTAAGTTCTTCCCTTTTTTTCTTGATGTGCTCTTTCCATTTTAGCTTTGCATCCAAAGTCATCCCAAGGTATTTGGCCGTATTGGAGTAAGGTACTACTTTACTATTAATAAAAAGTGGAACATTATTAATCTTTTTATTAGTAAAGTTTATATGCGTTGATTTTGTTTCATTGAGTCTGATACGCCACTGTTGCGTCCATTCTCTTATCTTGTCGACTGCATATTGCAGTTTTTCTGTTGCCTTTACAACGCATTTATCTGACACTAATATCGCAGTATCATCTGCAAAAGTGGCCATGATCGCATTGTTGTCCACTGGAATATCCCTTGTATACAACAAATACAGGGTTGGTCCTAAGACACTTCCTTGTGGTACGCCGGCTTCGATTTTCTTAAGTTCCGAATACTCTTGCTCGTACCGTACTCTAAAAAGTCGGTCGGTAATATATGATTTGAGTATTTCATAGAACTGCCTGGGAAGGTCCCTGTGCAGTTTGTACTCGAGCCCCAAATGCCAAACCTTGTCAAAGGCTTGAGCAACATCTAGAAATAGAGCGGAACATACTTGTTTTTCTTCAAGTGCTTTTTCAACAACATCCGTAATTCGATGTACTTGGTCTATCGTGGAATGTTTGTTTCTAAATCCAAACTGATGATTTGGTATTAGTTTTCGTTCTTCTATTATTTTGCTTAGTCTATTTAAAAGCAGTTTTTCGAAAACTTTTGCCATAATTGGTATAAGCGATATTGGTCTGTAAGATGTAACTTCGGTTGGTGGCTTACCTTGCTTTGGTATAACAATGACTTCTGCAATTTTCCAATGATGTGGAACATAACGGAGCTTAAGGCATGCATTTATTATGTATTGGAATTTTTTGAAGGCTATTGTTGGCATTTCTTTCAAGACCTGAGCCGTAATTAGATCATACCCGGGTGATTTTTTATTTGATAAATTGTGATGGCACATGCTTTTTACTTCTTTGAGCCTTACTAAGGGAATTTCTAAGTCATCATTTTTATTAACAAATTGTAAGTTATTTGCCCCTGCACTTTGTGGAAACGGCTTAAAGACATTCGAGAGATGATCTGCGAAGAGGTCAGCTTTTTGTTTCGGATTTGCAGTCCATTTTCCGTCTTGTGCTTTGATGGGCGGATTTTGTTGTTGCGGTCTATTCAGACGTTTGGTAGCTTTCCACAGTGAGTAATCAGTAGAAGCATCCGTCGTCAAACTTTCAAGAAAATTGCTAAGTGAATCATTTTTGAATTCATAGATACTTTTTTTCAATTCGTTATTTAGTCGATTAAATACTCTCTTATCGCCCGGAAATCTCGAAGTTTGCCATTTTCTTCGAGCCCTTCTTTTTTCCAATATTAACTCTGTTATTTCTACAGGGTATTTTATTTCTGTTTCTCTTCTGTTCAAAATAGTTGGCGTGCTTTCTTCTGCAGCCTGTTGCACATCAGCAATAAATTGTTCAACTTCGTGGTCAATTTGTTCACTAGTATCCATTGGGGATCTAAGGTCAATAAAACTTTCCAGTTTTACTTTAAATTCCTCCCAATTTGTTCTTTTATTCACGAGCTTTGGATTACTTTTTTCTTTTATTTCTACTTCACTCAGTGATAAAATAGCTGGAGTATGATCTGATGAAAGATCGTAACTACCTACAACACTTACATGATTTCGCTTTATACCTTTGGCCACGAAAAAGTCTATAAGGTCTGGTATTTTGTTAGGATCAGATGGCCAGTAAGTTGGCGTTCCAGAGGAAAAGAATTCACATTTGTGTTTGCGACCTGCTAGATAAAGTCGTTTACCTTTTGTATTTATAAGCCTAGATCCCCATTGGGTATGTTTAGCATTGAAGTCACCACCAACAATAAAGTTATTTCCAAGCGAATTAAGGAGTTCTTTATATTCTTCTTCTGTTGGAGAGCGCCTCGGTGGACAGTATATTGCAGCTATTTTAAACTCATTCTTTTTCATGCCTATACTGATTGTTGCCATGCATATTTTCATTTATTAACCCGGCTTCCTCATGATGTACCAAGCGCTTTTTTATTAGTATTGCCGATCCTCCTCTAGCTTTGTCAGCTGGATGCGGAGCGTGATAGCACGTATAGTTTGGCATTTTGTTCTCAAAACTTTGTCCAGTGGCAAAGTGTGTTTCAGACACGAGACAAATGTCTACATTCTCTACGTCTAAAATGATGTTTAATTCGGATGCATGTTGCAAAAGGCCGTTTGCATTCCAAGTAGCAATTTTAAGTGTTCTGTCCATCATTGTTTTTTAAGAGCGACTTCTTCGCTTAGCTGTTTGATGGTTAAATCCTGTTGGTCGATCCTTTTGAGAATAAGTTGCAGCATTTCTTTTACGGAAGTTTCTTCATTTTTCCGTGCATTTTTTACTATAGTCGAGTATGTTTTTTCAACAGTTCTGCTTTGGGTAACTTCCTTAGAGGGCTCTCTCTTAGTTTTATTTTCCACAGCTATTTTTACTTTTTCTGCGTTCCTAAGTTTTTTTCCAGCAGACGTGTTTTTTCTTAAATTACTGCCTTTATATTCTTGGAATTTTTTAGCAACAGGACATCCTCTATAACTAGCAGGGTGATTACCTTGGCAGTTCACACATTTTGCTTTAACTTCTTTGCTCACTGTACAGCTTTTCGTTGCATGTTTTCCTCCATACTTTACACAAGCAAACTCATGGTTGCAGTATTTTTGAGTGTGACCAAACGCCTGGCAACGTTTGCATTGTGGAACAATCTTCGGCTTTCGCAATGGTTCGATTTTAACAATTATGCCCATAATCGATCTAATATTATAGATCTTTTCGAGACTTTCTTTGTTGTCAAAAGTGAGCATGAATAAAGGAAGAGATCTTTTTCTTGTCTTGGTTTCCCCAGAGGAGTCTTTCGTTGTTTCATTCTTAAAAAGATTGACTGCATCAACTGCTTGAAAGCCTTTTTGAACAAGGTTCTCAACTATTTCTTCAGCACAGCATGAAGAATGGAGGCCTCTGGCCACTACTTTTACGGCTCTTGTAGCTTTGTTCTCGTACGAGTGCCACTGAAATTCGTGCTTGCTTAGTTCTTCAGTGACAGATCTATACTCATCGGCGTCTACGACAGTGACTTTCCAATTGTTTTTATTGTAAGATGTGTATTTACACTCTTTTTTTGTTACATTCTCAATTATTTTCTTCAAATTTCCAAATATTGGCAATCCAGAGATCATAATTGGAGGTGGCAATGCTTTTCTATTGCCTCTAGAGTTAGATTCTGCTAGCACATTAGCTGGCACATCTTTTACTTTTTGTTTTAATGTACTCAATTGTTTTTTATTTTCGGTTGGAGAACTTTTGTGATTAATGGGATCAATCTCAGGGCTACCTTCCGCTTTTCTTTTTTTAGCATTACGCCTCTTTCTTTTACTTTCGGTTTCAATCAAAAGTTCTTCTTCATCAGTTTGATATACAGTTGCAGATTTGTTTGCATTTGTCTGTATTGTAGACTCCGACTTTTCCTCGTCTAGCAAGGAAATTTTCTCTTCGAGTTTTTTGACCTGTTGTTGAAGATTCTGAACTAAAACTTCAAGTTTTTTTCTAGCTTTTATTTCTATTTGCCATTCATCAAAGTAGTGTTTGGATTCAACTTGGCACTTTTCTCTAGAACTCTCTTGATCTATATCGTCGATTTTGTCGATCTTTTCATAGTCATTGGTTCCATTTTCGTTAATGATTATTACATCATTTGTAGTTGTCTGAATTAAAGGTGAATTAACCCTTAGCGTTTTTAGCGGAGTTTTCGGTGTTCTTGTACTCCTATCAAATTTTATATGCAATAATTGGTCCTCCCCAGAATCCGTAGGACCGATCTCATTAGAGAGTGGATTTTCCAGTTTTGCTGGAGTGCCACCTGGGGTATTTAATCTGTTTGTTTTGTTCATTGCCATAAATACATGTTTAACTTTGCTTTTTTCTATAAATAGTTCAGTTAATTCTATTCACAGTTTTATATTCAGCCGTCCCTCTGGGATCAGACGCTGACCAGTGTGCCGCACAATTTGTGTCAGACGCTCTTGGATTTAATGTTGAGCTGGTACATTCAGAGTGATATTTTTCTCCTAGTTCCTGAAAAGATAACTCAGGTGACACAGCTCTGGATCCAGTGGATCCACGTTCGTCGTTAGTTCACCTTTCGGCTATCCAGCGGGCACCACATGGAGGTGACGATACGATTTTGCGCCGCCTTAAGCTTTTGATACAATAAATAGGGCTTCTTTGATTTATAAGCTATCAACTTTAGGTTTATCGACAAAGTTTCTCAATTTATATAAGCTACTTATTACCGATACCTCTGCTGCTGTATGGAATGGAGTTTCAATGTCCGATTTTTTTAATATATGTGCTGGTGTTCCACAAGGGTGTGGGCTTAGTCCAATTATGTTTGCATTATTTATTGATGATGTATCCAAGGATTTCCCGGGAGGAGTTAAGTGTGGTGATATTCTAATAAAGATGCTTCTATACGCGGACGATATTGTCATACTAGCAGATAACCCAACATCCTTGCAGCTTCAAATAAATAAGCTTAAACGATTTTGTGATTTATGGGACCTTTCAATCAATGCCACAAAGTCAAAAATAATGATTTTTGAAAGCTCTCGCCGAAAAAGACTTCTTCACGAAAAATGGTTTTTAGATCGTGAACCCTTAGAAATTGTCAGCGAATACAAATACTTAGGATTTTTAATAACATACAACCTTGATCTCCGCCCACATATTAAAGAAAAATGTGTTGCAGCAAAAACAGCAATAAACCTCATGTGGAGTAAATTTTATTGTAATAAATATGTTGATGCTTCCGCCAAGTTCAAGGTATTTGATGCAACCATCAGAACATGTCTCTGCTATGCAAACCAAGTTTTTGGGTATCAAAACATTGAAGGTTTTGAAGTAATCCAGCGTTTTTTCTTTAAGCGCATTTTTAAACTAGCTAGTACTACTCCAACTTATGCTATCCACGTTGAATCTGGTATACCACAAATATTCTTAAAGAACTTAAAATCAAATGCTGATTACATAGTTAAAGTAATGAATAGAAACGATTCGAACCTTCAAAAACATATTATGGAATACGCCCTCCGTTGTCAGCTATCGCCTTTTAAAGAGTGGAACGAGTTGGCTAATCAATACGGTCTGAATCTCAATCTCAGTAACACCACTCATAACGATTGGCAGGATGAGTTCTATAGATGTATAGCTAAAGTAGATGACTCTCTTTATCTACAATGTTTGAACAAAGCCCAAACATCTACAACTCGACTTATTTACAAAGACTTAAACCTCGTACTCTATACAAACAATTATTTTAATGAAGAACTTTCCTTTAGCCAAATCAGTACTGTTTTTAAAGCTAGAACAGAGATGATTAACTTAAATTATAAACCACACAGAAGTGACCTTCGCCCGATATGTAGTTTGTGCAACCGAAATGAAATAGAAAATATTTATCACTTTCTAGCTGTATGCCCAATATTACAAGAAATCCGCAGACTTTATTTTTTAAAGAGCTTTCTTACACTTGAGGATACAAAGCAGATTTTGAATGGTAATTTAGGTTGGAAAACTCTTTGTCACTATATTAATCATGCCTTAGGTTACCGTAACAGTTTTATAGATTTTGTATAAAGAAATGAATGTTATATATTAAAGATAAGGTTTATTTTATTTTATTGTATATTAGGTTAAAAATAATATCATGTTTTTTTAAACTTTTTTTTCTTTTTTTACTTTAACTTTGTCCATTTTTTGAAAAAAAACTCGAAATAAGTCAATTTAGGCAGACGGCAATATATGCCATGCAATTATTCTTAGATTTATACTATTGTAAAAATATCGAGAGGTTAAATAAAGAATTTATAATAAATAAAAATAATATTATTAAACTCAAAGCTCCTAATAATTGGTTGTTTGCGTTCCAAGATAAACAAATTATCTACTCCCAATGTGGCACAACAATATCTCAAAAATATTTAGAAGGTATCGGAATACTCCATTTATCAAATAATTGTTCCTACACAATTTCGCATTGGAAACTGCCCACAGAAAATAATGCTGACCTTACCATACCCGACTTCATAAAAAACATCTCACTGATCAATATAACCCAATATAACACACTTTATTTTAATAACACTACGTTGAAAAATTTTACAGACATTCACTTGTCCCAAATTTCTTTCAAAGGAAAATGGACCCAAATTAACCGAAATTGGAGGACACTTGAAGACGATTTACCTTTAACTAAACCTTTCCTACAATTTACACCAGAACTAGTATCTTACACCAACTCAGGAGCCTTAATTATCATAATAATTTTATCATTAATCATCTTTACAAAACTAAGATATTCCAAAAGAAAGCCAGCAAATACGCCGGTAACATCAATAAAAGTATGTACAACAGAAACACAAAATCCTTTACCTGGAAAATTACCCGCGGACTTTAAAGAAAAACCCAAGAACATTCCGCCTCCCCCACCCTTACTTCGTGCTTTCAAAACACTATCGTTTCTCAAACCATACCGCCTCCCCCACCTTTACCTCGTGCTTTACCAAATATTATCATTTCTCAACCCATACTTAAACAAACGGTTGTACCTTCTACACCACAAAAAAAGGTCGTACCCCACTCTCCAAATGCTACAACTCGACAGACAAAGAAATTAAAACAAACAACTATAACTCCCACACCACAACGAAAAATTGTACCTCACCCTACTGTTACAACTCTACAGACAGACAAAGATATCAAAAAAGAAAAAAAGGGCATACAATTTTCACTTGATTTTACTAGGAGATTGAGTTCTAGAAAATATACTTCGCGTTGTTCACACCAAACAAATTAATGAATTAATGAGTTATTATCAAAAAAAAAAAAATATTAATATACCTATATGTATAATAAATAGATTAAGAAATATGTAAAAAAAAAAACCTTCAAATAATATACAGAATTTTTGTATAGTCTGTCCACTAAAAATTGGCAGTACAGGGAAGATAGGGATGTTTGTCTCTCATTCGCACTTCTTTGCTTTCCATAAGGTTATCTTCTTTCAAAAGCTCTAACAGGGTTGCCGTAGTAAGCATTTTGAATTGGAAAAAACTGAGAAAATATGATGTAGGGTTACCTTTCTTCTTTTTTAATTAAAATTATTTTCTTAATTTTTATTTATAAAAATGAAATGAAATTTATCTTTTTCCACACCACCAAGAGGTAAGATAGTAGGCGTGTTTTTGAAGAAGGCCTAATCCATTTTAAATAAAAAACAAACAAAAAATAAAGAATTTATTCATAAAGATTAATATAACAAGCAAAATAAATAAACAAGCATAACAAAAATAAATATAAATTCATCTATTAAATAAAAATATGTACATTTATATATAAGTAAAGGTATTTTAATCACTCTTTTTTTTCGGCGCTTAAGTCTTTCGATGTTTTTGAATCCATTATAAACTAGATGAAGGAGCACAACAGTAGCAAACTTCTCAAAAAATTTACGTTTTAAAAAAAAACGTACTTCACATTAATTTCAAAACACTAATCACAAAATAGGTACACGAAACTACAATACCGACCGCCCGCGCGCTTTCAAAATCTACGCAAATAAGAAAAAATATACACGAAATATCAACCGACCGACCGGCACGAGAATCTACGCAAATAAATTCTTTAAAGACAACAGCTTACCTACATTTTTGTAACTGCATTTTAAGATTTTCCCCACATAAAAAACACAAACATGATCAACAAAAACACTGCACGATAACACTTTTGTACTAGTAATATGCTCATCTCAATATCTCATTATCATTTCATCAATAAAAGGTATTTTTTAAGCTCTAAAATCAAAAGTTCCTCAACAGAAACTCAATATAAAAAAATACGAAACGAGTTACCAAATTGACAAAGGTATCTCTGTTCGAATGGATGTTAAAAGAGGGTTGAAATGCATTAGCCATAAGCCAATCAGTGCGTATTCAACTGTACGCTAGGCAGGTCGTTGTGGGATCTATGTCGGATGCGATCGAAAAATCATTGATGGGTAAACATTTTTTAAATGGGGTTTCTTTCAATTCAGTATGGTGCACAAATAAGGCGCGCTACTGATTTTGAAAAAGCTTCCCCATAAGGCCTGTACTGCCAATGAATAGAGGACAAACTATAATCTCTTCAAGGAAAATAATGTCAAAACGTTTAAATAAAATACATAATTTTTGTAACCTCTTCAAGAAAAAACAAAAAATATATATAAAAAAATATATATAAAAATAATACTAATAATATGTAAAAAAAAAAAAAAAAAATACAGCTTTTGTAACCTCTTCTAGGAATAATAAGAAATCTATCCATAGTTTTTGAAAAGAACCACTTTCAAACTCAAAATTGGATAAAAAAAACATAAAATAAATGTTTCGAGTGTAATTTTTGAAAACATTTTGAATTTAAAAGAAACTTTGCATATACCCAATCTCGCACCCACCCCAAATTCTATCACAGGCCCAGGTAGGGGTGTTGCAGTGGACAGCTTGCCCCACCAAACATACTTCACTGTTGATACGCCTTAAGTCTGGGTGTTGGGAAAATATGATAATTTGATCATCAATTTGTGTAAGAATTAATCCATATTCTGTAATAATGTAATAATGTTTTGAAAAAATACACTTTAAACATATTTTTTATTTTTTTCCCCAAATTTTGAGTTTGAAAGTAGTTTTTTCAAAAACTATGGATGGATTTCACTTCATTTTAAAACTGGCTAATAAAACAGAGTATTGGCTTTCAAAAAAGATATAATACTTAATTGTAGATATTACCGTAACTTTTTAATGATTTTTTTTTTTTCAATTTTTAATAGTTTTTTTTCATTAAATTGCCCCTCCTGTTCAAACGGGGGGATACACACCCCCCTCCTTTGTTATTTTTTTGTAGTGTACTTATACTTATGTATCCGTTTTTATTATTTATTGTGTTGTGTATTTTGCTAATGTTCGATATACATAATTAGGTATTCTATGTGCTGTTGTGTATAACTGTTTGCCAAATTCAATAAAAAAAACTTGTATTCTGTGTTTATGTATAATTTTATTTGTTGACCAAATCGACTTTAATGCTCAGTGGTTCATTGCTTACTGCCTACTGCCATCGGCTTTATGTTCATAAGATTAGCAAAATAACATAATGTCATTATGTCAATAGGATAATTGGTACAGAAAAAGAGCATCAGTGTTGTATTTAAATAAGGCGAATTTAATTTTAGAAAATATTAACATAATGTAGACGTAGAGTGTTGAAGTTATACTCTTAGGGCCAGTTGTACAATCGTGACTCGAAATTACAACATCTGTGTCACGGAGTTTTAATTTTGATTTTAGTTTATTTGTTATTAGTATATTGTAAATAGTCGAATTACGTATTTAGTTTGATTGTTTATTAACTTTTTATTTTGTGAAAATAAAATGAAAGCTCAGATTTTTTTTATATTTTTCATGTGTTTTTTATTAAATCGTCAAACCTTGTGTCACTATAACTATTGATTTTTGCCACTTCTTTTAAGTGTTTATATTCACTGTGGAAATTTGTAGCTTACACATGCGGTGTACCATAGAGTGGAAGGCAGCTTACTTATGTTGTATAGGACAGTGGGAGTCGCTGGTTATGTTACGGTTCTTGGTTGTAGGTTTCCGATGTATTGATAAAAATTTCGAATATTCTTTATCTGAGATGTTTTGACGATGGCAAAAACATCATCAACGTAACGATGCCGTATTCGGGGCATGAAAAAATTTGTCACGAAATTTTAAATAATTGTGTGACATGCAAACCTTTGCAGTTTTTAATGCTAACTGTCAAATGAGAGCATCACTTATTTTGTTCACAAAATCAAATGAATGTTTTACTGACAAACTTTCAATGGGGTATTGCTTAAGTTCATTAACTAACCACTTTGCAGCTTTTGCTGATGGCGATGACATTTTAGATACTTTGTTACGTATTTTTGAACCTGGGACCTATAACACAACGTGACAAGTAGGTACTTGTAGAACCAGTAAAAATCCTGTAACACACAATGACAAGTCTGTGCACACATCGAAAAGTGTAACGATGCAATATGACAAGTGGGAAATTGTTTAATTTCCTCATTTCTGTAACAGAATGTAAGAAGTATCAAGAATTAATTGTCCGAATACAGCATATTTTGGACAAGTGAATTGAAAATTGTCATTCAAATAATATTTAACTAAAAATATATTTTTAATTCTGAAAAAAAATCAAAAAAATAAACAAAACATTCAAAAAAACAATTTCTTGTCCTTCACAATTTGTCTCATTCTCTCTTAGTTGAAAACTTGAAAACAGTGTGGACAAGTCGATTGAAATTTATTATTCTGACAAGTTTAACGATTTGCGTTTGCGTTGTGGTACAGAACACAATGGTCCTTGTCTGACAAAAAATATTGGACTAGTGAATATAGACTTATTAATTTGTCACGTTGTGTTATAGGGCCCTGGTTTATATACTTTTGGCAGAGCGTATAGTTTTGGAACTTCCGTATTCGAAATATGTAATTTCCAAGTTGGAACACCGAAAATCTTATTTGTTCATGATCACCACCTTTTTGCCTTTGTCTGACTTCATGTAGCAAACGTCCTTCTGTTTTAATTTTGTTTTAATTATAATATTTTGAATTTTTGTAGTGTCTTTGTCACGTTTGAAATCAGATTTTGCATTTAATATAAGTGGCCTGGCAACATTTCTTACTATTTTCTTAGTTGGCTGGAATTTAAATTTTACGCAAGTTTCGATGTCTGCAATAGTGTCCATTAGTGGTAGAGTTAATGGTTTGGGTGTAAAAATTAGACCACGATTCAAAACATCTAGTTGCTCGGTTGAGAAAGAGTTGTCAGAAAGATTTACGACTAAATCGTCGACAGCCGTTGGTTTGAAATTTTTGGTGCTTGAATAAACACCTTTATTTTTGCATTCATGTATTAAGGGTGGGTCTTCCTCGTAAATGTAGAGTACTACGTGCACAAAACTTAATATATCTCCTACATTTGAAAAGATATTTTGATGAAATAAAATTTATTATTTAGTCCATGAACATATCTTAAAACATATGTCCTCAATTTTATGTTTTACAAAAGTTTGTGCTTTTTAGGGAAGGAATTACACATTTTGTCCCCTTTATTTTGGCTGATTTATGCATTCCCTCAAGGGGCTCTCGTGTGATTTGTTTTTTTATTTTGTTGTTAATGTTTTTCAACTGTCAATGAATGTATGCTTTTCATAGGATAAAAAAAAAAAAAAAAAAATTATTTGAGCTACAAAATGGACGTAAGTTCACACTAATTTAAAGCTCGTTTATTGGCGCAGTTTCTTAAATTTTCAACGGAGCCAAACAATATTTTTTTTTTATAACAGAAAGTAGATACTTTATTTGAAACAAAACAAAAAATTATTTTTTTCCACTTTATACGTCTGAAAAACTTATATATACACAAACAATACTACTTTTTTCTTTCCCCCGTTGGGGCTGGCATGTTTTATTCTTAATATTTTTTGTTTTTAATTTATTCGAATCTCTTATTATTTTTGTAAATCCTGCTGTAAATTTTTTTGCAATTTTATATTGTTTAGACGTAAAAATTTACAATTCAAAGTATCTATACACATGGTAGTTTTCCCAGGTTGAAATGCCATGTACAACTTTATTATTATTTTTGTATTTTATTTCAATATTTTTTGCTAAAGTTCCAAGTGAAGAAAACAATATCACACGCATAAACAATTTTATATTTAATTTTGAAAAAGCATCTTTTTAACGATTTTGTTAATGAAAATACGCACACAACGATATTTAGTTCACGAAACTTCCGTCGAAAGAGAATATTATATTTTCGCTGTTCGCACTCTCTTTAGAATCAACTTTTTTTTTTGTGGTGATACACAAAACACAAATGGTATGGTGAATGGTGTACATCAGCGTTGCCGCCGAGAAAAGAAAATGCCGTGTCACATTTTAAAAACTGCTTGCCATGAAAAAACTATAAATCTTCTGTTAAAAAAATAAAACTTTATTTCTGTAATTTATTATATAATTTTCCATCAATATTAAAGTAAGATATAGGCAATGATAAAGTGTGCGATATTGAAATGTTTCGTGCCACTGTGCCACAAGAAAAAATTGTCGTGTCAAAAAAGCACGATTGGTTAACTTCGGCAACGCTGGTGTACGTACGATTCGTAGGTATCGTCATCGTCGCTGTCGTCCAAGTAGGTATATGATATTTTTGTTTTTTTTTTCTACTTGGTTTTGGAAGGAAACTTATGGATGTTGGAATAATGCTGAAAAAGATTTTATTCGTTAATTATATAGAAATAGAGTCTCAGAGAATCGTCTATAAAATGAGTTAATCTTATCGAATCTTCAAGGTTGAGGTGTCAAAAGGAAGAAGAAATTGAGATCTATGTTTCTGTATCAGAATAATTGACGTAGGCACTTGGGCTTGGGCACTTCAATTTTTGTTTGCGATTAAACCTAAATTGGAGATACCTCCTCTTCTGTTATCCTACAACGGAAAGAAACAAAAATATTGGAGATGACCTCCTACACATACAAAGAACGTCATAATAGGTTATCGGAACCTATCTATAAAACTTTTCGTTGTCAATTGGATAGCGCCAGTAAGGAAAAGAAAATGGATTTTTGTTTTGTTTTTCTTGCTGGCTACACAAGCATACATATGTTTATGATGATGATCGTTGTTTTCGGTGGTGTGGTTGGACACGATTAGTAAATTGTGAGATAGTGGGAAGAGGGAATGTGTATATTGCAATTGTATATCTATGTTCCTATTTTTATTTAGAAGCGATTTTTTTTTCATTTCGCGTGTTGACGGACATGGAGTGGTAGGTAATTGCAAATAAGAATGTGTGTGACTGAAATGTCTTTGCGGGGCCTTTGGCATGTGCCGAGGGAAAGGGTATCATGATGACGATCTACGTAGGTACCTAGCCTGCAATATAAATACTCATTTTTCTTCACTCTGGCACCTAAATAAAAGCATTAGGTAAAAATAAATCAGAAATGAAAATTATCAGATTTTACCCATTATTTTCCAAATTATTTGGGGTTGATTTTGTTGAAAAAATAAATGGAAAATAATTTAAAAAAATGCAATTTGAATTGTTGTTTGCCAAATAACTAATATACTTCAATCAAAATCTGTGAATGTTAAAAAGTTATCCACAGTTTCGATTTTTTTTTTTCAAAATAAAAAGAGAAAAAACTTCGTATTAGGGTACCACAACCTTGTAGAGTTTTTAAAAAATTTAAATTTGGAAAAATGGGGGGAAGCACCTAATTTCTGAAAATCACATTTTTGGATCTAGTTTTCGCAATTTTGAAAGTTTTCAAAATTCACCCCTTTGCAATAAACCCTAAAGTAATTTTCAAACAGGTCAAATAGTTATATTGACCTACCTCACACTTATCTTACATAAAGCTTCCTAAAAAAAAACTATTTCAATGTACCTACCTACCTACATGTGTAACGTATATTTATGCATGTTCATTTGATGTGTCCTGACCTTCATCAAGATCTCGATCGAATTACAAACGAGTTCACATTTTTTTGTTACTGTTTTTCCAGTTCCAGCAACAGCAAGTGAAAGTGAAGAAAAAACAACTAAACGAAAAGAGAAAAAAAATTACTCACATTTTAGCTATACCTACTCATGTGTTTTGAAAACAAAATTGAAAAATATCCCTTCACCCTTCCATAAACAGAAAGCATAGAACTCATCATTCCCATTCAAATCGAAAGGATGACAAAACAACAAACCCATTTTGAAAAGAGAACAAGAGTAAAAGAATATCGCACTACCACATTGAAATACGTTTACATGAATTTTAAATTCTATTGTCATGAAGACCCACCCTTAATCGAACCAACTTAATGTTTTGTTTGACACGTTTGTCATGACACAAATTGTCGCTTTTTTCTAAGGATTTATTTTGCAAGTCTAACCAACAAATATATTCTAAATAAGTTAGATTTTTAGTGATTAATAAATGCTTACATTTTAGTAATATAAAATATAACGGGCCGGGAAAATCGTCCATCGCTGCTCATGCTTCACAGAAAAACCACATCTATAATATCTGTATCGATCAGGTTATAATAATGTGATAAAAAATATAAACAACAATAGAAGACTTGATGCCTACGAAAGTATTTACATACATAAAACCAACAACCTTAGGAACAGCGACGGTGCTGTATTAATTGCTGCCGTAATGGATACTAACAAATATAAATATTATGCATAATAAAGTTTGTTGTAAGCTACTATTTGCTTCTAAATATATTGATGTAGGTGCATATCATATTAGTATTAGTGTCTTTGTACCTTTTTGGTGGTACTGCAAATTGTCAAGCAAGTCCTACTTAAAAAAAATTTCAATTCGCACGCAGTTTAGCGTTTTCTTGGCGAAGGAAATATCAAAGATCGATTCAAAAAGATGCTGACGACCTTTCCATGGAATTTCGTACTCATATTTTTAATCGGGTCTCTTCGTTTTTACTATTTCACAGTTTTTACTATTTCACATTGAATATTTACGATCGATTTGAAATCAACAAAAAATCGATTTGTGGAACACAACAATTTCACTTTGTATCGGTTTCGGAAAACGTGAAATCGAAATCGATGCGGTGAATTCTAGAACACCCAATTTAATTTTCGGTCGATTTGGTTTTCATTTCTAGTGAAAGTGAAAAGTGGAACCTAGCTGTTAGTGTATTGCCGATGATGAGTCGCCGCTGACTCAAGTGCATTCAATTTTGTTTAAATAAATATATAGGTACATGTTTTAATAAAGTTTCGTGTTTTTTATTTTATTTTAATTTTCATCAGTTGAGGTCACAAAGGTGCGTGTGTTTATTTAAATAGTTCATGTTACGCGACTTCATCCAAAAAGCGTAACTCTTTATTCTTGTTTTGTTTGGATTTAATCCGCTATTTATAACAATTTTAACAAAGAACAACCTATAATTGTATATTCTGGCATTTAAAAATCAAATATTGATCCATTCTGAAAGAAGAGTTTATCATCGTCAAAAGACGACTCTAAAATATCTTCTTTAACAGTCGAATAGAACAAGCCATCACCCTTTGAATGCCAGTTCTGTCCAATAACTTTTTTCTTCGGAAAATATTTGGAAACGACGTATTCGTTGTATTCGAATTGTAAATTTGGTATCCAGTTTTCAATTTTTCTCGGACGAATTCCGTAGTTTTCATCGAAGAATTTATACACTTGTTCTTTTGTAGAGAAGTTATTAAAGATAACACGTCTCCGCCTTTGCATTAGCTTCCCCCACATGAAAGTTAAATGATGATGAAAACATTGAAAAGATATATTATCACCAGCAGCATGCGATATGTCCAGCCACTGTTGTAAGCAATCTATTGTTGTATGTTCCGTTCCAGTAAAAAGTGAAGGATTCGCTAAGAGCCCTCTTGCCGCCATAACTCCATCTGCTTTCGTTTGTTCATAAAGGTCATCAGCATCTTGTAGTGTTTTGACATCGCCATTGACAATAAGAGGAATTTGAATGGATTTCTTTATTTCGGCCATTGCAGAAACATCAACAGGGTGAGATGTTTTCTGCGACTGGGTTCGGCCGTGAATGCCCAAAAAAGTAGCGCCACATTTTTCCAACTGTCGACAGAGATCAATGGTTGATGTAATTTCACTTTGAATCAGACGCAGCTTGAGCGACACACTGAAGGTAGATGAAAAGTTTCGGCGTAGTGTTTTCACAATATCTTCGACCAATTCTGGATTCCGTAGCAATGCACACCCGTAACCTTTAGCTATTGCCCACGATTGCGGACAACCACAATTTAAATCAACGCCATTCACGAAGGGACTCACAAGTTCACTTGCTGCCAGCATGTCCAAGGAATTGTCAGCAGCAAATTGTGCGATAAGTGGAGAACTACCTACAGCATAGATATTACTCAGTCAAACAGTTATTGATGGTAAAAGATTGCCTTACCTTCGTGAGTAGAAAACTCACTTAGACGTGCTTCTTGGCTGTGATTGAATGAATTTGCCACTATCATTGGAGTAAAACAAAGTCTCACATTGTTTTGTCGCACAAGGCGCCGAAACTCAAGTCTGTAACAATACACATCAAACTTACTGAGAAAACATTTATTTGGAATGTCTTACTTGCTGTAGCGTACCATCGGAGCAGCGACATTCACATAAGTGTTTTGTTCTTTCGCTTTTTGGAATAACTGAGATATGTCCCGCAATTCCTCCATGACTACTGATAGTTAATTAAAGAAATGGTTGGTTACACGTTCTTTAATATGTTCATGTAGCATTTAATGCATGGTAAAACAGTGGTTAAAGTTGTTATTAAAAAAATATCATACCTACTCTAATAACAGGATCGCTGACACAAATAAAATATAAAAATATAAAGTAAAAATTACTTTTGTTTGCAATTACAAAAAATTACATTTGAAAAAATTACTATACAAAAATAAGAAAAGAACAGTGGGACTTTGTTTTAACGCATGATAAACAAGTACTAACAGATAACAGGCGGCTATAGGGCTTTTTACACGGAATCTATATTATATATTGAGATCAGTGGCTTCTTAACAGGCGGCCAAATTCTCATAATTCCGTAGAGTTGTCTCTTTCACACCACAGTAGTTCTTAAGGGTAAAATTCTGTTGGCCTCCAATTCGTTTGGGATCATTTTCTTGGTTTGACATACTCGTTAAAAGCTGAATATTCTCATATTTCGGTATAGTTGGCTCTTTCACACCACAAAAGTTCTTATTGGTAAAATTGTGCTTGCCTCCAATTGCCTCCAATTGCATTCAATTGGTTGGGGTTATTTTCTTCGTTTGACAGATTCGTTAAAAGTTCTAAAGGGGATAGGGCTTTTTAGGTAACAATGATATTCTCTTTCGCAAGGCAATGACAAATTCAGCAGTACGCAGATGACAGCTGAACATTTTTTTATTATTGTTGAAAAATTGATTGAAAACAAGTGCGGAAATATTAAAGTTGTGTGCGAAAACTGTGAATATTGTGTTATTTAACCTTTTAGTCACGTAAATCTCAAATTTCACAATAAACAAATTTACAATATTCTTTTACAAGATTTTGAGTTTGACAGTTTGAAAAAAGAGCGATACAAAATTTCAATCTGTCATCCGCATAGTGTGAGCTATGATTTTTTCTTTTGACAAGATGGTAAAATTCCCTATTGGAACATGAATGAAAGAATACAAGATTACGACACTTTGGCATTTTCACTTCGTTGTTGTTTCACTTGTGACGTAATTTTCACTTGTGACATAAGCACCTGTTAGCGATTATATAAAACAAAAGTGGCAGCCCTGTTTCATGCGACAAAAGGATGAATAGAAAGACAATGTAGAGACGAGTTGAATTTGGCAGTCGTAGCGTTTGGTCGATTTTATTAATAAAGAGTTTGTGTTCATTTTTTAACTAATTAAAAGGTGTTTAATTTCGGTCGGAATAATTATTTAGCTAACAATTCAGAAGTGGGATTGCTTTGTTCCCATAAATAATAGTTAATTTCTAAAAACTTATAATTTCTATTGCATAATTAAATAGTAAATTCTCGAAATTCTTGTCGCGTCGTAGTAAAAAAAAATCACCATGCCGTTGTCGAGGTCGAGGGATGAACGAGCAGGCGAACGGGAGAGAAGGAGATTTGAGCTTGAACGAGCTGAAGCTGATCGTATGAGAGAAGAAGAGAGACAGGTAAATCAAAATGTTGGCGGGGAAAATAATGGTGTTGCAGATTGTGGTGTTGGTGCTGTTGCTGTGGCAGCTGCTGTTGATGGTGAAGGTGAGATTGGCGTGGAACGACAGGAAATACAAGAAAATGAGCAAAATCAAAATGCGATTGTCTTAGAACAACAAGAGAATGGACAAAATCAAAATGGTGCAGGACAATATGATAACGAAAACAGAGACAGATGTTATATAAACCAAGAAATTCCTAGAATGGGACAAGGACAACAAAATGCACCAAACCAAAACAGAAACAATAATTTTGAATTTCCAGAAAATTCTGGAAATGCTGGGCAAATGGAGTGCATGATGCAGTATATGATGAGCGAAAACCGAATCCGCAATGAACAGATCCAGCGACGTGACCAAACCATCGACATTCTAGTTGAACAAATACAGAATTTGACACAAAATGTTCTTCCAAATGCCAGGAGCACTCCAAGAGCTCACGAGGACACACTTGTTGCCTGTCACATGATGCCAGATTTCACTAAAAATATTGAAAAATTTAATGGTGAAGGCGACTCGGTATCCGCACAAAGTTGGCTTAAAAACATCGAAAGTATGTGTCATAGGTGGTCTGATGAGTACGCTTTGGACATGGCTAGGATGAACCTGGTAGGCGGTGCGAAGCGTTGGCTAAATGCGAGATCAGATGAAATTAAATGTTGGTCTCAGTTCAAAATTTCATTTGAAGCCACATTCTACATCAAAGAAAACATGTCCATGAGATGGCAAAGAATGGCGAGCCGTCTACAACAAAAAGGTGAAACATCCAACGCCTACTTTCACGAAAAATATGATCAATGTCGGCAACTGAAACTTAGTTTTGATGAAACTAAAGAGATGATACTAACTGGACTGTGGGCACGGGATGCAGCTTACTCATTGATGGGGTGTCGACATCTTGACGCTGATGATCTATTGCACGACATTCTCAAATTCGAAAGAATGTGTTCAACTCGAATTGGTCAAAATCGATTCAAGTCTAATGAATTTCAACAATCAGCTGTTATGCCAAAAACAAACGAATTTCAAAACGCAGGCGCTCGTCCCCGTGTAGCAGGAGAATTCGTTTGCTACAATTGCAAGAAAGATGGGCATCTTTCGAGAAATTGTCCTGAGGGTCGCCCTTCTCCAACATGTTACCAATGTGGTATAAAAGGACACATTTCTAGAAATTGTCCGAATCAGCGAGGGACAGTACGGCAGGTAGATGGTTTTCCACAGAATGGAATCGCGAAGTATCTTAAAACTGTATACGTGGACGATCGTGAAATGTCCGCATTTGTTGATATGGGCAGTTCAGAGTGCACCATAAGAGCCACAACAGCTTTGCTAAATGAATTCAGTATCCAACATGGCTTAATGGAGTTGAAATCGTTTGGCCCAGACGAATTCAAAGTCACCTCGCCTGGGTGGATTCTCTGTTCACTCAGTGTTGATGGTGCACTAGCTGAAAATATTAAATTTCGTGTGGTTCCCGACGAAGTGCAAAAATGGGACGTACTAGTTGGTCGTACGTATACGGAGCTGCCTTTTATATCATACGCTAAGGTAGATAACACGTTGCAGTTCACGAGAAAAACTGAAGAGCAACCATTTGCTGAATTTTCGTATGCCGATCGTCAGATGGAATCTTGGAAAGCTGAAGAGACTACAATACCAACTGGCTCAGTTTCGTTTATCACTGCGATACAAGGAGACAACACAATTTTGTTGCCAATCGCCAACATAGGCAAAGAAGATATCACTGTTGGCTCAATCTTCAATATTGACATGGAAATAACCAGTGCTGAAGAAAAGTTGTCAAAATTGCCTATCGAGCTGAAGGATGTGAACGTGGATGCCGAAACTGTTTCACCTGAAATTCTACAAGAACTGTTGGACACGTTAAACGAATTTAGAGATTGTGTTGCTCTTGATGCTTGTGATATTGGATGTACAAGTGAGTTCCAAATGGAAATCCAAGAGATACCAGGAAGCAAGCCATTATACTCTAAACCGTACCCTGCGAGCGAAGACGAAAAGAAGAAAATACGAGATATCGTCGATGGCTGGAGGAAAATGGGTATAGTAACAGATACCAACTCTTCATATGCGAGCCCCGTGTTGCTGGTGAAAAAGAAAACAGGTGAGTCAAGACTTATCGTGGACTATAGACGATTGAACACACAAACTGTGAAAATCAACTTTCCGCTGCCAAATATGGATGATCACATAGCGATGCTTGGAGACTCAAAGGTGTTTATCGTTCTGGATCTAGCTCAGGGGTTTTTGCAGTTACCAATCGACCCTAAGGACCGACATAAAACAGCCTTTATAACACCAGAGGATACCGGTGAGTTTACACGCATGATTTTTGGTCTCACTAACGGGCCATTTTATTTTGCTAAGCTTATGCAAAAGGTTTTGGGGCCATTACGAAATCGAGTAGTGTTTTTCTATCTAGATGATATATTCATACCTGGTCAAGACTGGAATGACCTTAAAGAACGTTTAATTCTCGTTTTAAAAGCGCTTCGGAAGGCAGGCCTAACTGTTAGACTTTCCAAGTGTGAGTTCCTCAAGAAGCGTGTTACCTATCTCGGATTCCAAATTTCTGAAAAGGGTATCGAACCAGGTCAAAACAAAGTCCAGGCTATAGAAGGGTAACCACAGCCAAGAAATGTCCATGAGGTGCGTAGGTTTTTGGGACTTGCCGGATTCTTTAGACGTTTTGTAGAGAGATTCGCGATCCGAGCAGCTCCACTCTATGATATGTTGAAGACCAGTACCAATTTTGATTGGAATGTTGTGGCTGATGAAGCGTTTAAAGACCTCAAAAATGCTTTAGTGAGCGGACCAATTTTGCTACTTTTCGACCTGCATTCGGATGCCAGCAGCCAAGGTTTAGCCGCTATGCTTCTTCAAAGAGGGAACGATGATGGGCAACTACATCTTGTATATGCAATCAGCAGAAGAACGACAGATGCCGAGAAATCATACCATTCGAGTAAGCTGGAACTATTGGCGGTTGTATGGGCAACAACTCGATTAAGATTTCTGCTCATAAACGTCAAATTCACTATTATAACAGATTGTCAAGCACTTATTTATCTAAATGTCCAGAAGACACGAAATCCACAGGTATGTAGGTGGTATAATTTACTTTGCGAATTTGACTTCGACATCCAACATCGATCTGGAGTGAAACTTCAACATGTTGACGCTCTTAGTCGTGCACCAACGGAGGAGGCACCAATTTTGGAGAATTTGGAAGAGCGGGCCTATGTTTTTGCTGTAACAACGGATCAAGATGAAGTTATGATGTACCAATGCCAGGATGAAAAACTCCAAAGAAAAATAAATATTCTGCGCAACAAGGAGCCAAGTACGTATACACAGATTGATAAGAGTGAAGTAAATGGGTATTTTCTCGAGAATGGGATTTTATACAAGGTTGAAGGTAATCAATATAAATATGTCATACCTAAAACAATGAGAAAGGCAATTTCAATAAGATTTCATGATTTACAAGGACATTTTGGATTAGATAGAACCTTGACAAAAATTAAAAGATTTTATTATTTTCCAAACATGAGACGATATGTAAAGCAACACATAGGTGCATGTTTGCATTGCTTATTATCAAAGACACAGACAGGAAAACCAGCAGGAGAATTACATCCAATACCACCAGGAAATCGACCGTTTGCAATAGTGCATTTAGACCATTTAGGCCCCTTTATTAGCAGCTCGAAAGGAAATAAGTATATACTTGTAATAATCTGCAACTTAACAAAATACGTGAGATTAGAAGCTGTTCGTAATACCAATGCCGAAAATGTGATAAAAAGGTTGGAAAATTTTGTGACTGAGTTTGGAGCACCAGAAAAATTCGTGACGGACCGAGGCAGTTGTTTCACTTCCTCCAGTTTTGAACAGTTTTGCCAAAAACATGGTATACGACATCATCTCAATTCACCGAGACATGCGCAGGCAAACGGACAAGTCGAGAGGGTAAACCGCACTTTGATACCTACAATAATAGCAACACTAGATGAAAGTAAGGAAGGCAAAGATTGGGATATGAAACTCAAAAATGTTGCAAGGGATCTAAACAACAGCGATAACAAAACCACGGGAAAATCACCATTTCAACTTTTGTATGGATATACTCCACGCTTCGACGAAGGATATTTAAGACAACTTACAATCAATGAAGAATCCAGACATTACCAACGACCTGAAATATTGCGAGATGAAGCGGTTGACAAAATACTGGCAGAGCAAACAAAATTCAAGGATCGTTATGACCGGAGTAGGAGAATCAATGTTCAATATGACCTTGGTGACATTGTTTTTATGAAATCGGTTCCTCAATCTACAGGCGATTCTACGAAGTTGCACCGCAAAAATCGAGGCCCTCTTGTAATAACGAAGGTTTTACCAAACGATACTTACGGAGTTGCAGCTTTACGATGTGATGATTCTGGCCGCAAATACTCCTCAACGGCCCACGTAAGTCAACTGAAATTGTTTAAAACACCTGAAAAAACACCTGAAATCACCATTTCAACTTTTGTATGGATATACTCCACGCTTCGACGAAGGATATTTAAGACAACTTACAATCAATGAAGAATCCAGACATTACCAACGACCTGAAATATTGCGAGATGAAGCGGTTGACAAAATACTGGCAGAGCAAACAAAATTCAAGGATCGTTATGACCGGAGTAGGAGAATCAATGTTCAATATGACCTTGGTGACATTGTTTTTATGAAATCGGTTCCTCAATCTACAGGCGATTCTACGAAGTTGCACCGCAAAAATCGAGGCCCTCTTGTAATAACGAAGGTTTTACCAAACGATACTTACGGAGTTGCAGCTTTACGATGTGATGATTCTGGCCGCAAATACTCCTCAACGGCCCACGTAAGTCAACTGAAATTGTTTAAAACACCTGAAAATGACGATGAAGAGGAGTCAGATGCAGACGACGAACCTACCTTACCAAGAACACCTGATGATGATGACAATTCTCAAGAAGATATAAGAACTGGAGTTATTAATCCTGAATCGATGCCGGTGACTTGTACTGCTAAGCAACAGCGCATAAGAAAACGTGCACAATTCCAGGATTATGAATACTATTAGAATAGTTTGATTCGATTGACAATTAAAACCAAAATTAAAAAGTAAATGATTAATTGATTCAAACAAAATTTTAACTAAAGAAGTGAAATGTATATTATCGATGTTATATGTATTTTTTTTTCTATCACTTGAAACATTTAACTGAAGTTCAGAAGGTATTAATTTTTTTTGTTGTTTCTATTAATAAATAATACTATATATACATGTATAAGTAAATATCAAATTCGAGGGCGAATTAAAGACATAGGATGGCCGATTGTTAGCGATTATATAAAACAAAAGTGGCAGCCCTGTTTCATGCGACAAAAGGATGAATAGAAAGACAATGTAGAGACGAGTTGAATTTGGCAGTCGTAGCGTTTGGTCGATTTTATTAATAAAGAGTTTGTGTTCATTTTTTAACTAATTAAAAGGTGTTTAATTTCGGTCGGAATAATTATTTAGCTAACACACCTTTTTCCCTTTGGTTGGGGTAAATTCATGACAAGATTCCACCATTTAATTGTTTTTCTGTTTGTGCTTACGTCACAAGTGAAAAAAAACAACAACAAAAGCTGAAAAAAAACTAAGTGTCGTAATCTTGTATTCTTTCATTCATGGGATTGGAACGTATACGTTTGGCGCTGCAGTATTCAAGTTTTTACTAAAGAGGAAAGATACCTTAGTGCTAGTTTTGACAACCCGTAGCGCATATAAACTTTTCCGTATACGTGTGGCGCTGTAGTAGTCAAGACTATACTAAAGAGCAAAGATAACTTAGTTCTAATTTTGACTACCCATTATGCATTTGAACTTTACCAATCCTCAATAGCACAGTCATTGACGTAATAATATCTGTGGTGCGTTCTTTTAATTACAATTGTTAACTACTGTTAACAATTGTTAACTTTTGTCGTTCCTTTAATACCAAACTGTTACGAATTTTAACCATTTGACAACTCAACATCGTTCCAAAATGCATTGTTGAAGTGTCAAATAGTTACAATTTGTAACTATTTCCAACTCATATCGATGATATGAATTGAAAGTGTTAAATTGTCAAAGTAGAAATAAGTGGGGTCTATTTACAATTTTAATCATTTGTGTTTCCAATTTAAAGTATTTCGGATAAGAATATTTGATTAAGATTTATGTTTAAGATGAAATTCGTGTGTATAGATTGAGTGAGTTCAACAAAAATATGTTTATAGCCCGATTCTATCCAACATCAATGATACCTCACAAGTCATAACAAGAGGTGAAATTGATTTTGTTACTTTTTCGGATTCTCCCCCGTAGTTACAACTTATAAGAGTTATAAAAACAATCGAAATTGTGATCTGCGCTACAGAGCAGGTCACAGCACTCGAATTTCAATAGTTTTTTTTGTTTTTGCTTTTTTTGTTTTCTTTATTATTTATTTTTATTGATGACGCATTGGGTTATGCAACTATTTGTTTTAATTAAAAAAAGTCAAATCAAAAAAAACTTTTGGAATTGTTGAACTTTTCCTTATTAATTCCTAGGTGATTATATTTTTTTATAGGTAAATTCTTTCTTCGACTATCCATGTTTTTTCTCCTAAAAAAGTTAGTTTTGCATCACCACACATATTTTTCACTAATATTAGTTCGGATACGTTGTTTATTTCTATAAAATTTGTAAATATGTTTGGTTTATTTACTTTTCACATAAATTTTGCACAGAAAAATTAAAAACTTTATCGTGTTCTGTCACAATCTGCTGTTCCAAGTCGAAGAAAAACACTCACCATACTTATGACTTTTCTTGTGAGGATTGGGGGAGAATTCGATAAACGTTATCGAGTCACAACAATCCTCGCAATAAATTGTCACAAGGGCTTATGACTTATGACTCCTCAAAAAAGGGAGAATCGGGCTGTTAGTGGAATAAAAAAAACAAAATGTAATTGTATTAATAAAGTTTATTGTGTTTTGTTAACATAAAAATGTTTTTTATCGATTCTTATCCTAAATTTACACAGTAGCCTTAGAGAAACCACGATAGTTTAAATTATCATAATAATAAGTGTATATAATAAAATTTGGAAAAATGTACTTAGTTGATTTTTGTTTGACAGACTAACATTATTTAACAACGAGTCGTTCCAAAATGAAATTGTAACAATCCTAACAAACTCTAACAATGGCACTTTAACAATATTTTTTCACACAACAACAATAATTAACTATTGTTATTGAAAGAACGTTCCACTGGACTGCTAGTTGTTTAAAAACCGTGGTCCATCTTTTTAAATTACGCTCGTAGCTTCTTTGACGCAGGGCGGAAAATATGTTTAACTTCGATTTTGACAATTCTGACTTTTGCAGTTGGCGCAAAATATATAAAAATTTAATAATTTATCAAAAAAATTAAGTGCTGTCTTATTGGCTGCAATTAAACTCCAAGCGTTAATCGTATTGCATTGCATAGGTAATAGTTTTTGAAAAACAAGAGTTTTTCATATTGGTAATAATAGTAATTAATTAATAATAATTTCGAATATTCCATGGAAGAAAATTTTGAGAAGATTGGGAAAAGCAATTTTGTGCTTAAACCATCAATATATTGATGCATCAACGGCTTCTTAAAGAACAACAATTTGATCAAAACACTTTGAGCCATTTTATTAAGAAGAAGTGTGTTCTTGAGTTGTGACTTGTGTTCAACTAAAAAAATATAAGTAATTTACAAAATGTCAAAAGTCAAATGTCAAAAATATTCTATGACAACAGATGTCGGTAGTTTCTATGCGGGAAAGTTTTTTTATGGAAAAGTTGACAAAGATGACTCTCTCAAGAATGAATGCCAATTTTTGCCACTCAAGGCAAGGGAGTTATCAAATAAAAATATCACTGATCCATGGTTTTCAACAAAAATTAAAAATATAAAGAAGGGAAATCGTCGTGCGTTTTACCCTTCAACAACCATTTGTTTACATTGTTGTTTTTGTAATTTCGATTCATATCGTGTAAAATTGAGAGGGGAACCAAGGTGAACTTATTTGTTTTGAAAGTTCTACTTTTTTTTTGTTTGGCTAGTTTGCGTGCGGAATTAAATTCGGGATAAATATTTTACAAATGATTGTGATAAAAAAAAAGAAAATAAAGTACCTAATGCAATTAGCCTGCAACTTCAATTTATCAAAGCCCAACAGAAGAAACATCAGAAAATCACGTTATTGTAATGTTTCTGTAGTCCAACAACGTAATGGTGTCGATTTGATTAGTGAAACGCTTGTAAGAATTTGAAGCGTGTTGAGAAAAAACATTTGGGTTATTTGATGGTTATTTTTATTTGAGGTAGTCGTCTTGAGTCCACCTGCTGAGTATGTAGGTATTTTTTATCGCTTTTCTTTTGTTGCACCACCTATTAACTTTGGGCAGGTGAAAAATCATCTTCCATAAACTATATATTTTTATTTTTTATGTTCCACATAGCAAATTTCAATTGCAGTTGTTATTTATTTATTACTTATACAGTAGAAAATACATAAAAAGTATGAACAAAAATGAGGAAACAAATGCGAACTTTAATTTTTTTTTCTTTTGTTTTGTCAAATGTTATTATACTGATGAGCTGTGGTAGATTTCAATCTTGTTCACCACAAAGACCGATGTGCGTTCATGGATGTTAAAAATTCGGAAGGCTGCTCCACACAGACCTTTAGGCCCGTATTACACTTCATTGTGAGTCAGCATGACTTGAAGCGCGGGTAATTTTTGCATTTTATAAAAGAAGATAATTGTTGAGAGCAAGGACAATTATATTGCTTAGGCAGCACTGCATATTAAAAAGTCATCCCTGGCAATCACCATCTGCGTTTAATTATATTAGAAAGAGATGAATTTATTGATATTGTAAGGTTTTACCTAGGTTCGTTTTATTAAATAAAACTTATTTCCGTTTTAATACAACTCACTTTACGTCTTTCACTTTTAATTCCACTTAATATTTCAAAACACTCTACTTCCTTTTTACTTTCTTAATTTTAAATTCAAACTTTATCACTTTCAAATAACCGACTTGTACACGACTAATTTCAAATTCAAACTGACTTCTTGCCGCAAGGTGCGCTCGTATTTATCATTGTATATAAACATTCATTGTATATAAAAAAAAACTGATGGTATGCACGTAGAAATGAAAAAATCATTTGAAATTTGACACGAAAGTTCAAACATAAGTTAAGAACACCGAAAATATGTTTTTTGGGATATAAGTAACTGTCATTTTATTTTTAATTTTCAAAAACTAGGATACTTTTCAACACCGAGTTTTCGGTATACGACTAGAAATTAATAGGAGCGTTGAAAAAAAAAATTAATAATGCAAAACTTTGTAAAAATTCAATTTGAAAAATGAAAATAATTTTTTTTTGTAAAATTTTACTCTAAAATTTTATTTCTCAAAAACCATTCTTTAAATCAACTTGAATTAAATATTTAATTAAAGATTGGAGCTTAAACTTTAAAAGCAATTATATTTTATAATAATTTTATAAACGGGTGGAGATAGACCATTACCTACAATTTTTTGTTTGTTTTGACCGATTCTATTAGCTCTAGTCTTTTTTTTTATATGTTTTATATTATTTTATATTATTATATTTCATTATCCATAGGTATGGGTTTTATTATAGAGGTGATAACATTTAAATATAACCTAATATAGGTACTACACAATATAGGCAAACATTCTACATATTCATATTTTTCATAGGTAGGTATCTAATATAATACAAAAAAATTAACTAATCGTAAATTTTTTTTTAGAAAATTGCCCCTCCCGCCTAAACGGGGAAAAATAGACCCCCCTCCCATACGATTTTTTTCTTGTCTTAACCCCACCTACACGCTCAAGCTTTTTGGTGCACCTTAAACCAATCACCCTTTATATGCATTCCATACTGTTCCGGATGATGTAGTGAGGTCAAAAACCAACCGATTTTAACGAAAAATACAAAACTTTTTTTGTAAAAAGATTATCTTTAAAAAAGTATTTAATATACTTTTTTCCGGAAATCTTAAAATTAGGGAGCAGTTCGAAAATTAAGGTGACAAGGTCTATTTTTTATTCGTTTTTTTAACTTCTAAGATACTATCAGTACAAATATAATTTTTATACCACGAATGTCAATAAAAAAGTATTTAATAGATTTTTCATAAAAACGCACACAAACATAGAAAAACGAAAAACCATGAAAAAATCTTAAATTCAAGATGGCGGATGCTGCACAGACCAAATTTCCCGCAAACTCAGTTTTATACTGAGAATCAACCCCCCTATAAAATTGCATTCAAACTTGGAGACCTTCAAAACTTTTCTCAGAATGTTCTCAATTGACTGTACTAATCATCGTTATGTCATGTTTGATTGTTATCTAAAAACTTTTTTTTGTACGAATGGATAACTTGCCTTAAAGTACCTATAATCGCAAGTAAAAAAAAATAAAAGAAGAGATTTCTCGCGTTACCATAAGGTACCTAGTATATCATAGCATTATACTGCTGGCTGGGCTACATTATCGTATAAGTCCATAGGTATTTGAATGTTCTACGTAAAAAATCGTTATAACTCGATAACGGTGTTTTGTACGGGAAAAAGTCTAACGGCATTTTTTGTAAAAATGTTGAGTACCTACCTATACCTATTTACAACTTGTTCTCATACATATTTGCAGTATCTTTTACCGTTTCAGAGGTAGGTATACGTAAAAAACGTAAATGTGACATAGGTATCCTTGATGTAAAAGCATTGAACATTGGTAAACAAAATTGCACTTAATGCAAAACTTTGTAAAAAATCAATTTTAAGACAATAAATAATTTTATTTTTTAAAATTGACTGTAAAATGTTATTTATCAAAAACCATTCGTTAAATCAACTAGCATCAAACATCAAATCAGAGTATGAAGTTGAACCTTTAAAACAAAATGTAATTTATTGCCATCGACTTAGAATTGAAACAAAATTATTAAAAATTAACCAAAAATAATTTTTAATAATTTTGTTTCAATTCTAAGTCGATATTTTTTTTTCAATTGGCTCTCCTGCCTTAACAGGTGAAGATAGACCATTGCAATATTTCATACAATATACCTACCTATTTCTTATTTTGACCAAACCTAACTATTCGTTCTAGTTATTTAATGCATGTTATAAATTGATCATTTTTATTTCCTATCGATAAAACACAAAAAATAACATATACCTACATAGGTATGTTAACCGATGCAGGTAAACCTTATTTTTATATTTCTTACATATAAAATACACACTGCCCTAATTTGTTACTTGCAATTTATTTGTTTTCAAATTGGTCGCAAAAAATCATACCCATCTATGATTACATATATAAGAAGTACCTATTAATTTTTTTTTCGAATCTTCACCTGCAGGATATACCAAAATCATCCCTAAACTTGACTTGCCTTTTATTTTGCCCACACACAGTCTAGCATATCCTGTAAAATACTCTCAGCTAACATACATCCTGAAAAAAACACACAACCTTGCATTTTGTCTAAAATATTTATTTCACGCATACATTCAAAAACGTTTCTTGAAGAAATAAATAATTGTCTGTTCCTTTTTTTATTTACCTTTGCAAGAACCTGTTTTATAGTTATTTCTTTATCCTAAATTCATCACTTTTTTTTATTCAGAATCGAAGAAGAAACGTCAAAAAAAATAAAATCTTTCAATCCCTCCCACTTATAAAAATTTATTGTAACGCGTTCTCGTTCCCCCATTGGGTTAGTAATGCGCCAGGAATATAGGAGCGCTGCATGGTTGTAGAGTAAATGTTGCTAAGGCAACATGATATTACTATATATTTATAGCACTGATCTCAATATATACCTGGATAGCGGATGCATATACAAAAGATGAAGCAATTTGAAGATGTGTTATATTATGAAAAAGTCACCAATTTTGTATAACAGTATACCACTATAACAGTTTAACAAATGTCACAATTGACAATACTCAAAAATGTGGTTGTTTGTTTAGTTTTCTGTTTTTAGAAAACATATTATTTTTATATTATTTATTTACGTTGTTTTAACATCTTTTGATTTATATTATTATTAAAATTAAAATGTCTTCTAATAAAGATAATCTTTTACAAACATTTATAAGCATCTGTGATAAAGTAGCAAATGTTTCAAGTTACATTAGTAAATCTAATATTCTTCAGGAATTTTTTCAAAAGGTAAATAGAAAATGTTTATTAACTTTTACTAAAGTTGTTTGGTTTCAGGTTTCTAGTGGCAAAGGCTTCAAAGGTGATATCCATCTGTGGATAAATATGCTCCTACCCACAGCTAGTCAAAGAGTCTACAATTTACAAAACAAACAAATCATTAAACTTTTTTCCAGAATTTTCCGTACGAATGTAGAAGATATGTTGGTCGATTTAGAGCAAGGTATGTTCCGAAAGATTGTAATAAAATTTATGTTAATAAATTCAACTTTAAGGTGATGACTATTTTGGTGCCATGTCCAAACGGTTTGACTCACAGACAAAATTTGTGCAATTCCTGACTCTAAATAAGTAAGCGCTACTATTTGCATCATTACATTTTGGTTTCAGATAAAAATACAAAAAACTGTATACCTAAGATAATTTATAAGCAGTATTCAGACATTTTGATATGATATTTGCTTTTGGAGATTCAAAATGTAATGATGCAAATAGTAGATTACGCACAAGGTCCTCTTTTGTTGGTGGCCTAAGAAATGCAAATAAAAGTGCATTTGTTTGCTTTACGTATGCTATATTTAATATAAGATTTATAAATATACATTATAAATATACATTGGGGTCGGCGATATGCCTGAAAAATACCAAAATATCATGTTCTGTGCTGTAATTCAAAAACTACCAGCCCTATATGCCTGATTTATACATTTTCTCACTCGTTATAACGTCAGGTACAAACTTGCATTCAAAGTTTTTCCTGTTAGTCAATATATAAAAATCTGATATTCAAAAGTTATAGTAGTACTAACAATTTCATAGCAGCATGAAGTAATAACAATTTAAAGTACTTTTGAATATAAGATTTTTATATATTGACTACCCGGAAAAACTTTGAATGCAAGTTTGTAACTGACATTATAACGAGTGAGAAAATGTATAAATCAGGCATATAGGGCTAGTAGTTTTGGAACTACAGTAGATACCATGCTCAGATTCTTTGAAATGTTCGTCAATACGTAAAATATTGTAGTAATATATACATGTTCTGTGCTGTAGTTCCAAAACTACCAGCCCTATATGCCTGATTTATACTTTTTCTCACTCGTTATAATGTCAGGTACAAACTTGCATTCAAAGTTTTTCCTGGTAGTCAATATATAAAAATCTGATATTCAAAAGTACTTGAAATCGTTAGTACTTCATGTTGCTATGAAATTGTTAGTACTACATATAACTTTTGAATATCAGATTTTTATATATTGATTACCCGGAAAAACTTTGAATGCAAGTTTTTACCTGACTTATAACGAGTGAGAAAATGTACATATCAGGCATATATACATTTTCTCACTGAATCTGAATCTGGCTGTGACTGTTGCTGTCCAAACGCTGTGGGTGACATAGGTTCTTGTAAACTTGTTATGGGACTATCACGCTTTTGAAATTCCAATCCAGGTGGTGGACGAATGCCAGCAGCCCGTTGCCAAGAGGAAGTAGCATTGGCTGCCTGCTGGTATCCCATTGGATCCCAAGTTTGACCTGTAGCAGATCCACCATTACCATTTGACCAATTAGCTATTGGGCTCTTATGAGATTCTGTGTGGTGCTGCGGTTGCGAGGCAAAATATTCACTGCTCGAATTCCACTGGTTCTGCAAGTGTCCCGGCGAGAAGTCTTGGTCAGAGTTTGCATGGTTTCTTCCTGAAAATGTGTATTAGAAAAACATATTGATTTAAATAGGAAAAGGATACTAACCTAAGTACTGATTAAAATCCCTGATGGCATTACATTAGAAAAAAAACTTGAGTTGTTGCAAACGGTCGGCTCCAACACGGTAAAAGGTTCCCAGCTAGGAGTCGAAGCAGGCGAGCGCTTTGTCCCAATTGGCCCCAACTCATTGGAACATATTTTATGAATTCCATTCGAGTTGTTTGTCAAAGCGGAAGTTGGCACAATCATGCTGTATCCGAACGTTTCATCGTTTTTAAGATCAGCATCGTTTCAGTCGTTTCCATTATCCAGGGGCAAATATTCGCTCAATGGTTCCTCATAGTCCAGAGGTGATAAATCATTCAATGGTGTCTTTGCAGCAGCTATAACGTCTGAGAAACTTGCCTGCTGATTAGGATCCCACATAGGTATTGGTGCTGCACCACTATTTGCAACTGGTGAAGTGAAGTGGAATGCATTTGGCTTGAACTTGGATCCTTCAAATCAAATCGCTTTGATTGGCTACTTCCGTTTGACTGTTCTTTCTTGCGTTCACGTCCAGGTGTTTTTCCGTATTTCTTACCACCACTGTGAAAGTTTCCCACAGGCGTTGAACTACCGTGTATGGATCTACTATCTATGTTCTGTACTTCAGGAGTTTTTTGTCCTTGGCCATAAATTCAATTGTCGCTGAGTAACTAGACTTGGGTTGAATAATTCGTGGCTTATGAACCCCTATCAACCTAAATACATGTTTATCTGTTAAGTAACAGTGCGGACATATCTCTACCACCTTCAAAGGAAGCGAAAGTTTTGTGTTCTTTGAAACCGTCAGATTTGATATGAAGAAGTCCACAAGCAGTGGCGTATCTGAAGGATTGTTTAGAACAATTTGTGCAACATAGACTTGGCCGATTTCAACGGTCGGTAGAGTTTGAACGCCACTCACTTATCTTGGCCAGATAATATCCACCG
Source organism: Baccha elongata (assembly GCA_951217065.1). Lineage (NCBI taxonomy): Eukaryota > Metazoa > Arthropoda > Insecta > Diptera > Syrphidae > Baccha > Baccha elongata. The sequence goes on from CATNUY010000410.1 coordinate 251,908, forward strand.
TTAAGTTGAACTTGAATAGGCGAACTTCACTGGTGTTCACGGTAAAGGTAATTGTCCTCAAGTAATACTTGAAGTGACGAAATATTTCAGTTCGTCTACGCAGCTCTGTTTCATCGAAATTTAAATGGCTCTCCAGTGAGGTGAACATGGGCGAGAGATTTTGATTGAAAGGGATGTAACATCGGGATTGACATAGGGATCTCGGATCGAAGTAAACATTTGTCACAGTATTTGGCATTATCCAAGTGCCCTCAGTTTCATTATCCTCGAACTGAAGGCCAGAATCACTGAATATAACTGAGTTAACTCTCATTGGTTTGATGAAGGTTGAGTGGAAGGATATTTCAGCGGAACAGCGTTTGCCCTGAAAAAAGATTAATACAAAAATGATGTAAGAACGAGAATCTTTAAATTATTTAATTCTTTTAATTTTGTATTTTTTATCACAGAAAAACCCACCTTGCTTTTAAATTGTTTGGTAAACATTGAAATATTTTTTTTTTTCCCAAAGTAGACGTCAAATTATGATAAAATCCACCATCTGTCATCTTCAATTTGCTTCACAAAAACTGTTATACATTGTATGGAATACGCTATCCAGTTATATATTGAGATCAGTGATTTATAGTGACTATATATTTATAGCACTGATCTCAATATATAACTGGATAGCGTATTCCATACAATGTATAACAGTTTTTGTGAAGCAAATAGGGCTTTTTAGGTAACAACGATATATCTCTTTCTCGTTCTCACAGAATTGTCAAAAACAGCAGTATGATGAACAGCTGATTTTTTTTTATCATTGTTGAAAAATTGATTGAAAACAAAAGCGGGAATTTTAAAGATTTGTGCGCGAAAATTGTGAAAATTGTTGGATTTGCTAATTAAAATAAATTTTTAAGCCACGGAAATCACAAACTTCACACAAAAAAGAATACCGCATTTAAAAATTATTTCCAAATTGTTTTCTTCAAGATCTTGAGTTTGACAGTTTGAAAAAAACGCGATACATATTTCAATCTGTCTTCATCATAGTGTGAGCTTTGACAAGATGGTAAAACTCCCTATTGAAGATGACAGATGGTGGATTTTATCATAATTTGACGTCTACTTTGGGAAAAAAAAAATATTTCAATGTTTACCAAACAATTTAAAAGCAAGGTGGGTTTTTCTGTGATAAAAAATACAAAATTAAAAGAATTAAATAATTTAAAGATTCTCGTTCTTACATGATTTTTGTATTAATCTTTTTTCAGGGCAAACGCTGTTCCGCTGAAATATCCTTCCACTCAACCTTCATCAAACCAATGAGAGTTAACTCAATTATATTCAGTGATTCTGGCCTTCAGTTCGAGGATAATGAAACTGAGGGCACTTGGATAATGCCAAATACTGTGACAAATGTTTACTTCGATCCGAGATCCCTATGTCAATCCCGATGTTACATCCCTTTCAATCAAAATCTCTCGCCCATGTTCACCTCACTGGAGAGCCATTTAAATTTCGATGAAACAGAGCTGCGTAGACGAACTGAAATATTTCGTCACTTCAAGTATTACTTGAGGACAATTACCTTTACCGTGAACACCAGTGAAGTTCGCCTATTCAAGTTCAACTTAACGGTGGATATTATCTGGCCAAGATAAGTGAGTGGCGTTCAAACTCTACTGACCGTTGAAATCGGCCAAGTCTATGTTGCACAAATTGTTCTAAACAATCCTTCAGATACGCCACTGCTTGTGGACTTCTTCATATCAAATCTGACGGTTTCAAAGAACACAAAACTTTCGCTTCCTTTGAAGGTGGTAGAGATATGTCCGCACTGTTACTTAACAGATAAACATGTATTTAGGTTGATAGGGGTTCATAAGCCACGAATTATTCAACCCAAGTCTAGTTACTCAGCGACAATTGAATTTATGGCCAAGGACAAAAAACTCCTGAAGTACAGAACATAGATAGTAGATCCATACACGGTAGTTCAACGCCTGTGGGAAACTCTCACAGTGGTGGTAAGAAATACGGAAAAACACCTGGACGTGAACGCAAGAAAGAACAGTCAAACGGAAGTAGCCAATCAAAGCGATTTGATTTGAAGGATCCAAGTTCAAGCCAAATGCATTCCACTTCACTTCACCAGTTGCAAATAGTGGTGCAGCACCAATACCTATGTGGGATCCTAATCAGCAGGCAAGTTTCTCAGACGTTATAGCTGCTGCAAAGACACCATTGAATGATTTATCACCTCTGGACTATGAGGAACCATTGAGCGAATATTTGCCCCTGGATAATGGAAACGACTGAAACGATGCTGATCTTAAAAACGATGAAACGTTCGGATACAGCATGATTGTGCCAACTTCCGCTTTGACAAACAACTCGAATGGAATTCATAAAATATGTTCCAATGAGTTGGGGCCAATTGGGACAAAGCGCTCGCCTGCTTCGACTCCTAGCTGGGAACCTTTTACCGTGTTGGAGCCGACCGTTTGCAACAACTCAAGTTTTTTTTCTAATGTAATGCCATCAGGGATTTTAATCAGTACTTAGGTTAGTATCCTTTTTCTATTTAAATCAATATGTTTTTCTAATACACATTTTCAGGAAGAAACCATGCAAACTCTGACCAAGACTTCTCGCCGGGACACTTGCAGAACCAGTGGAATTCGAGCAGTGAATATTTTGCCTCGCAACCGCAGCACCACACAGAATCTCATAAGAGCCCAATAGCTAATTGGTCAAATGGTAATGGTGGATCTGCTACAGGTCAAACTTGGGATCCAATGGGATACCAGCAGGCAGCCAATGCTACTTCCTCTTGGCAACGGGCTGCTGGCATTCGTCCACCACCTGGATTGGAATTTCAAAAGCGTGATAGTCCCATAACAAGTTTACAAGAACCTATGTCACCCACAGCGTTTGGACAGCAACAGTCACAGCCAGATTCAGATTCAGTGAGAAAATGTATATATGCCTGATATGTACATTTTCTCACTCGTTATAAATCAGGTAAAAACTTGCATTCAAAGTTTTTCCGGGTAATCAATATATAAAAATCTGATATTCAAAAGTTATATGTAGTACTAACAATTTCATAGCAACATGAAGTACTAACGATTTCAAGTACTTTTGAATATCAGATTTTTATATATTGACTACCAGGAAAAACTTTGAATGCAAGTTTGTACCTGACATTATAACGAGTGAGAAAAAGTATAAATCAGGCATATAGGGCTGGTAGTTTTGGAACTACAGCACAGAACATGTATATATTACTACAATATTTTACGTATTGACGAACATTTCAAAGAATCTGAGCATGGTATCTACTGTAGATTAAAAACTACTAGCCCTATATGCCTGATTTATACATTTTCTCACTCGTTATAATGTCAGTTACAAACTTGCATTCAAAGTTTTTCCGGGTAGTCAATATATAAAAATCTTATATTCAAAAGTACTTTAAATTGTTATTACTTCATGCTGCTATGAAATTGTTAGTACTACTATAACTTTTGAATATCAGATTTTTATATATTGACTAACAGGAAAAACTTTGAATGCAAGTTTGTACCTGACGTTATAACGAGTGAGAAAATGTATAAATCAGGCATATAGGGCTGGTAGTTTTTGAATTACAGCACAGAACATGATATTTTGGTATTTTTCAGGCATATCGCCAACCCCAATGTATATTTATAATGTATATTTATAAATCTTATATTAAATATAGCATACGTAAAGCAAACAAATGCACTTTTATTTGCATTTCTTAGGCCACCAACAAAAGAGGACCTTGTGCGTAATCTACTATTTGCATCATTACATTTTGAATCTCCAAAAGCAAATATCATATCAAAATGTCTGAATACTGCTTATAAATTATCTTAGGTATACAGTTTTTTGTATTTTTATCTGAAACCAAAATGTAATGATGCAAATAGTAGCGCTTACTTATTTAGAGTCAGGAATTGCACAAATTTTGTCTGTGAGTCAAACCGTTTGGACATGGCACCAAAATATATTCATGACATTACCCAGTTTTTCGTTCATTTCTAATTTTCTTATGAAAATTTAGGTAATGTCTTAAACATATTTTGGTGCCATGCCCGAACGGTTTGACTCAGAGATAAAATTTTTGCACTTCCTGACTCTAAATAAGTTAGCGCTACTGATTGCATCATTACATTTTGGTTTCAGATAAAAATACAAAAAACTGTGTACCTAAGATAATTTATAAGCAGTACTCAGACATTTTGATGTGATATTTGCTTTTGCAGTAACTTTTTTTGTTAATATTGTCTGGATTCAAAATGTAATGATGCAAATAGTAGCGCTTACTTATTTAGAGTCAGGAATTGCACAAATTTTGTCTGTGAGTCAAACCGTTTGGACATGGCACCAAAATATGTTCATGACATTACCCAGTTTTTCGTTCATTTCTAATTTTCTTATGAAAATTTAGGTAATGTCTTAAACATATTTTGGTGCCATGCCCGAACGGTTTGACTCAGAGATAAAATTTTTGCACTTCCTGACTCTAAATAAGTTAGCGCTACTGATTGCATCATTACATTTTGGTTTCAGACAAAAATACAAAAAACTGTATACCTAAGATAATTTAAAAGCAGTATTCAGACATTTTGATATGATATTTGCTTTTGGAGATTCAAAATGTAATGATGCAAATAGTAGATTACGCACAAGGTCCTCTTTTGTTGGTGGCCTAAGAAATGCAAATAAAAGTGCATTTGTTTGCTTTACGTATGCTATATTTAATATAAGATTTATAAATATACATTATAAATATACATTGGGGTCGGCGATATGCCCGAAAAATACCAAAATAACATGTTCCCCTGTTACTGTTACTGTTACTATAAAAAAACAGGCTTTAAATTTCTCGAGAAGAAACGATATTAATTTCCTTGTTTGTAAATTTGAACTCGTTCGCCATCGTATTTTATTTCGCTAAACAGTCCCTCAGGGTTTTTCTTAAAAGCAGTATCAACTGAATTATAGGCATTTGCAATCATTGGGCTGATTAAATAGTCATGAGTTTGACATAAACAGATTCTGCAGCTGTCTATGAAAGGATGTGAGAATAGTAAACGGAATTTCAATAGTTACTTAATATATCATCTTTTTCACCTTTTTACCCTTCAGTGGACTTTTGGCAGCAGTTTTTGATGCAAATTGATCAACAACCGCATCTAGATCTCGTGAGGACTGATACGCGGGATATGCATCTGGACCAAAGGCATCTAATACATGTCTTCCTTTGGCATTTATCTTTAAGTCCTGTTTGATCAGGCGAATTACCCTAAAATGGTGAAAAATGTTATGATGATTTTTGCAAAGAGAATGATTTTTAGAACTTACCATTTTCAAGTCTTCAGCGGTTGCCATTTTACATAATATACTGAAAATATCAACTTGATAATCTTCTTTTCCTGACGTTGTAAGATTAATAAGAGTGTCTTCAACTTGTTGTAAAGTTAGAGTACTTTACGTGCTTGGAGTGACTCCTTTTGATAACTCAAAGTATTTGCGAATAGTTTCAGAGTCATCACCTTAAAGTTGAATTTATTAACATAAATTTTATTACAATCTTTCGGAACATACCTTGCTCTAAATCGACCAACATATCTTCTACATTCGTACGGAAAATTCTGGAAAAAAGTTTAATGATTTGTTTGTTTGGTAAATTGTAGACTCTTTGACTAGCTGTGGGTAGGAGCATATTTATCCACAGATGGATATCACCTTTGAAGCCTTTGCCACTAGAAACCTAAAACCAAACAACTTTAGTAAAAGTTAATAAACATTTTCTATTTACCTTTTGAAAAAATTCCTGAAGAATATTAGATTTACTAATGTAACTTGAAACATTTGCTACTTTATCACAGATGCTTATAAATGTTTGTAAAAGATTATCTTTATTAGAAGACATTTTCATTTTAATAATAATATAAATCAAAAGATGTAAAAACAACGTAAATAAATAATATAAAAATAATATGTTTTCTAAAAACAGAAAACTAAACAAACAACCACATTTTTGAGTATTGTCAATTGTGACATTTGTTAAACTGTTATAGTGGTATACTGTTATACAAAATTGGGGACTTTTTCATAATATAACACATCTTCAAATTGCTTCATCTTTTGTATATGCATCCGCTATCCAGGTATATATTGAGATCAGTGATTTATAGTGGCTGCCATAGATTAAATATACCAAGATGGCCGACCAGAACCCCGCCCGCCCCTCATTATCTCAAATTTTTAAAAATCCTGTTCCCTGTCTCTTATTTTTCGCTTTCATTTTCCTATCCGTGTGAATGGCAGCTGATGGAAAGTGGTGAGTTTCTTCAATGCTATATTTAAAATTGACGTTTAACTATTTCATCTCCATCCAAATGTTAACAAATTTCTTTCATTACGAATAACAAAGTTGCTTTTTGATCAATATAAAAAAGTATTCTATTAAAATCAAAAAATACATGTTGTTTCCATTATTATGGTATGAAATGGGTAAAAAAACTGAAATTTGTAACAAAAATACTTATATTTTCAGATTTCTTATCAACATAAAAATATGGTAATTCTCTGATGGAAAACGTTTTCTCAAGGCACATCAAACAATCAAACATCTTTTTCAGCTTAAATATTTTTTCTTCTTATATAGCTGTATCATGAAAAGGAACGCCGCATTTCTCAAGTCAGCTGGCAAAGAAGACCTCGCAGAAAAAACAATTAATAGATTCTCAAAAACCTGGAAGTATCTGTAAAAAAAATTGATGCAGTGATGCTTTTATCCTCAGTAAAATAGCCACCAAGAAATCTGGAATCTATTGCACATTCTCAAACTAACCAGCCATGTAAGGCAAAACTGCTCACGCAAGCGATTGAGGTTTCTGCATTGACATCATCATTCCATTTGGCCGATATCAATATTATAAATCCAGGGAATAGGGATTGATATTAAGATAAATACAGCTACAGCCAGTACATTAAAGGGTCCGTATGAGATAACAAAATAGCAGCATGTTAGGTAAGACAATTATACGATTGTATATTCATTTGTTATTTACTTTCGTTTTATTTGTTTGATTTGTATGGAGGACAAGAGAAGATGCTTGGCATTTGGTTTCTCATAGATGCTTACTTACTGAATTGAGCTCTTCTATAAAAACTAATTGCTAATTATTATAATAGGACATACGAATGAAATAAAATGGAAATCAAAAATCTTCTCCAAAGGCGTCTCAACAGTTTCTGGTATCATTACATTCAGGTGGTGAGGAAGCCCAATGGCAACAGCTACAGAAAAATGCACTAGACCATTTATGTCAAAAGCATTTTTCACCTTTATCGTTTATGCTTTTGTAACGAAAAAAATTTCTCCCATCACACATCATGCCGTGGCAACAGGAACCGAAACTTCAAAATCAAAAAGTTATGAATTCAAAATTTCGTCGTTGCGAAAATTTTCACATTAGGGAAATCTCGTTCTTCCACATTGGGTGGCATTGGAATTTATTCGATAAACAAGAAACCAGGAGACTTAAACTCAAAATGCTAAATGAAACTGAAAACTCAAAAGAAAAGCCACACTGCACAACAAAAGAGAGTAACTGCTCAGATGAATTTCGAGAATACTCACTTTGGGGTTATAAATGTTAATAAGATTCTTTGTTGACAGACCAGACTTCGTTATTTCGGACATTAGAATTTTCATATGGTGAGGCTATTGTTACTCGAGTTGTAATTGTGGGTAGAAAGAATTCTAACGTCCCCTTTAATCCTACACATAAATATTTTGGAGACAATGCTTCAATGAATTAAGTGGGGGACAGTTTCTATCCCCCCTTTGAGTAAGCATTAGATCACTCAAAGGGGGGTAGGGCCGTTCCCCAGTCGATTCCTCAAAACGTCGTTTCCTGTATGCTTAGATGTTGCACATACTATTTACCAAAACCATACCAATTGTTTGGAACTTTTATAATCTGTCTACCTATCTAGGATAAGTAGATCCACATAGTTGCTTTCCAATATTATCCTCTCAGAGAAAAATAAGGTCCATGTTATGACGTATTAATGGGAGGCGTTTAATCCCCCGGATCTTATTGAAGATCGAAATTAACAATCGGACAAACTTGCTCAAATGAGACGATAAAAGAAAACATGAAAAGACAAAATAAACTTTTTGGTTCCTTATCTATCACCTATCACGTCTCCACAAGGCTATTAACTGAGTAAAGTGAAAAGAAACTCATAGAAATTCACCTCGGAGGAATAGGGTACTACCGCTCGACTGCTGCCACAGGTCCTTTAAAATTTGCTTCGACTGGCTCAGCCATCAGGGAAGTGAGTCGATGCTGCAGAAGCGTGTAGTGGGTTTACATAATTGTTGGACCTGGAATCTAGGTGACTGTTGACTCTGATAATTTAAAAATGCTAAGCTAATTAGCTAAGGGCCGGAATACTGTTTCGTTTCAGAGAAAGAAGTTGAATTAAATTTGAAGTAAAATTTAGAAGAACCATGAAAATGTTTTGATAGGACAAGATGATAAGTACCTACCCGGATTACGTTATCCCCATAACCCAACCTAATGTTCCTTATTATCCGAATATATTTTTAGGAACCCTTACAAAAACGAGGGAAATAGGTGTAGTTATTTCCCCCTTTATCGCCTAACTCCCCGACCAGGAGTCGCGAAAGGACAATGCAATTTTCCTTGACGACCCTCCCATTGATGAATCCACTGGCAAAATTTTGGGTGGATGCATCCCTCTAAGATGAAACATTCTAGTGTCTATGTTCCGAAAATCTAACTAACCCATCGGATTAAAGTTCATATATGCTGTTGTTGTTGTCGTTGCTGTTGAGGAGTTGCGATTCACTTCATCGGATGTAAACCACCAGCCACGACCCCCATCCCCACGGTTTTATGCCTCCATGTTATCTGAAATGTTTAAAAATAAAGGAAACATCTTCCCCAAGATTATGAAAAATTATCATAGTCTTTCAACTACCACTCATCTATTCAAAGATAAAAGAGAATAATTAAATCCCAAAAACTTAAACAATTTTTTATTTATCTTCAAATAATCTTATATCTAAATTCTTAAAAAAAATAAACTATTTTTTTTTTGATACCTAAAAGATTTTATAATAGTTATCTGAACTCATATCATAAGATGCCATAATTCTTATTGTTCAACAAAATTGACTTAGAACTTCAGATCGACTTCGAAAGAAAAAGAACCTCTAAAGTTACCGTCAATTAATATTGAAAACTTAATAAAAGTCCAGAAAATGTCCAAAAAAAAGTTAAAGTCTTATTCAGACAAAGTATAAATTTGAGGTAGGAAGTTTTATACCTCCCCTTTTGTCGCGTTAAAGAAGAAAAGTACTACGCTTAGTAACTTTTCTTAAAATATCTCTTTACTTCGGTAGGCAAACGTATTGAATCCGAACTAGAATTCTGTTAAACTTGTCTGTCAGCCGCTTAACTCTGCCAAGTAATAAAACAAGACCAGTCAAGGTAGATATAACGAGGCTTTAAGTTTAATAGAAGACGTTCTTTTAAACCCGATAGATCGCTTGTGATCAATAAACTTATACGCGATCAAAGATAAAAAAATGTAAAATCGCTAAAAGCGATCCACTCCAAAATCGAGTGTATTTTAAAGATTTAAAAAAAATCGAAGACAATAGATACAAATAAAGACGTCATACGCTTGAGTGAAATGATCCCATTCCCAAAAGAAAAAGAGTGAACAATTATGTATGTTAAGGAACCAGGAATAATATGTTCCCAAGTTATAAGAAATAATAAAAAAAAATTTACCGCTGTAAGTTACAAAAGTTATTTAAAAATGAATATAAAATGTACAATATAGTCAAAAAATATAATTCAGATAATTAAATACTTAAGGGTTCGCCGACAGATAAAGTGCACTTTGCCTCGGGGATAACCGCTTATTATAAACTTCAATGGTTTATGTTTCATAAAAAGGTAAAACGTTTATTAAAGTTAAATAAGAAAAAAATAATTGTTCTCCTTTTATTTTTCAGAGGTATGGTCACCACGTAAACAAATGTATACAAGGTAGGTACTTCTCTTAAGTACACCTTAAATTGTATGTACTTGACTACGGACAATAACGACATAAAATCTTCATTGACTTCCAAAAGATACAATATAACAAAGATGTGACTTTGTTACAACGGACGTAATTATCAAAAGTGATAAAAAATGTAGGTACGTAAACTATGTTATGTCTTGGACTGGACATGAGTTAAAACGTAACTCATATAACGATATTCTTTTATGAATGAACTCAATTTATATACACGACGAGGTTCTCTTACCCGTCTGTCTTTCTTTACATATAGGTAGGTACTGATATAACAAATATGGTTCTTTATGACTGGGCAAGTAAGTGTATTTACATGTATTTTTTTTTTTTTTTATATACAGTCTTATGGACTATATTGATAGGTATCATCAAAAATATGTTAATATATTTTCAATTTCTTTTACTTTAATTTAAAAATCCAATATATTTTCAAACTTTAGATATTTAATGAAATAATATTTAGAACCAAATATCATAAGTTGATTTATACTAATGAACGAAATGAATAGGATGACTCAAGTACCTATATTTAACCAACTGACACAAAGATTTCAGCATATATTTCTTTTTTTTTTATAATAGTAACGATGAATATGGAAATCGCAATGAGGACGATTTATCAAGTGCACAAATGGTAATATAAATTGTAACTTTTTATTGGTTCAAGGATTTAAATTGTTGGGAACCTTAATAAAATTTTCTTTATATAGGGCGTAAGTCGCATAAAGTACATTATAGGATTATATAGATATAAAAATCAGAAAAATTCCATACCATGATGTTGAGATACTTATTCTGTTCTCAAGTTGATTTAGCACTGTTGATGAACTTTTACTGGATGAATCTGTCCCACGTTGGTTGAATTAGTAGCCGCATACTTTTTCTCCCACACTGTTTCTTTGAGACTCAATCTCGTATGTTGATGAACGTTGATATGTTGCTTTTTATCCTGAATGAAATCCGCTGATGATGATGACGTAATTAGATTGGATGGCCGAACTGGTTCTCTGACGACAGAGAGCAGGTCTTGGTCGGCGTTATGAAACCAAATGTGTGTGACGATGTAGATGACGTCAGTATTTATGTACAGTAAACAACAACGTAATACTGTGATATTGTGGTGAAGCAATATATGGTGTGTACGTAGGTTACATACGATGAATACAAATTAACTCTGAGTCGGAGTAATAATTGAGATGTGGATATATGTAACATGTATGAATCGTGAGTTGATCATACGAAGAAATCATAGTGTGACGAAGCGAACCATGCCGTGGTGTAGATGTATGAAAATTGAAAGGATCATGAGTTAACCGTACAAAGTGAGCAAGTAGCGTAGATGCATAAAAAAATGTGAGAACCAAAAGTTAGCCGTACATTGGAGTAGTACTTAAGTTAACCATAACCATACGAAGTGACCCAGGCGGCTGTCTTCTGGGATGAGGGTGGAAAGTTCCACGACACCAGGTCGTCGGGGAGGACACTTTTTTTTGCGATGAATGCCCACCTCCAACTTTGGTTTTTAGGTACATCCACTGTCGTTCCGTTGAAGTTACAGCTGCCTGTATGAAAAATTAGACTTTAGTGTTTGGTAAAACCATATATATATTATATCAAATAAAATTTTTCTCATTACGTATATTTTTTTCTATGTCATAAATAACCTAGCTTGAAAAATTTTACCCCAAAAATATATTTTTACCCTCGTGTTCGTGATATTTCACCGAGGAACTTGGCGCTTTCTCTTTGGCTGTTGGGCACGTGTTAACTTTCTTAAATTTTTGGCTATTTAAAAAAAAATTCTAACTAGAGTTTCACTACACAATTTTTTTACCTGGCTCAATTGTATTTTCCTGACTTCGTTTATGAGTTAATCGTACTCCTATGGAAATGCAACTACGAGACCAGTACTTCGTCTCTTTTTTCTGAACGTCGGCTTCCAACTAGAGTTTTTTTGTTATCAAGATTTTTGGAAGACACGATGTTATGTCTTGCACGCTGAATCAAAATCACCCTTCGCAAGTTTTGATGGGGATCGCAACTCTGGATTGGGCTGCGTCCCTGTCTGAATCGTCGATGGTTTTCTGTGTGTAATACGATGGCACAAAAAAATTATCAAAAAAATCTTTTTCTTTTCTTAGCGAGGACTTTGCACTATGTTTTATGGCTTTTGCACTTTTATTGGATGCTTGTGATTGCATTGCCTTTTACACTAATATGGATGAACATTTTCTTACCTTGATTTTAATGAATTCCTTGAATTTTCTTTTCTTTATATCAGCCGTCGCTGTTGATGACTTTCCGATCTTAAAATTGACGCGCAATCACCAAAAATTTTTCAATCAAATTTCGTTTATATTACGTTCGTACTTTTATTAGTTACTTTTAAAATAGTTCTTACTTGTTGTGAAGTTGAAATAAAAAGACTTTTTACAAAAATTGAAATACAACTCTTAGGTCGACGTTTGGCAATTGGACTTTTTTCTTTACGAAACTCTTCTTCTTGTCGGTAAGTACGAATATAGTCGTAGTTAAGTTTCTCCATCTTCCGCTCAATCTAGTACGGAAATAATTTTACTCCGGAACTCCGTACTGTTTACATTGTACATTGTGTGGATCAGAAAAATATTCTAAGCCAGTTTCTTTTCTAATTTAGCTCTAAGGTAATTATTTATTAAAACAAAGTTTTACAACTACGTAAGTTTTCTCAAGTGAGTAATACATTTTTCTTTCCGCTATCAAATTTCTTTAAGATATTTTCTTTTCTAAAATTTTCTTTCTTTTCAGGTTTGAGTCTTTCGGGAGTTTGGCTTTGAACTAAGGTTAAGTTTAGCGACATTACTTCAACAGATATTGTTAATGTTAGTCAAAGGTGAATATTTTTAAAAATAGATTTATCATACATAAGTGAAAAAACGTGTGTGTCAATAAAAATTTTACAGTTTAAGTTGAGCAAATGTCTTTTTTTTTTTTTTGTAGAGTTTGACCAGTGGTTAATAAAATTTAAACTTGAAGTTCAGCAAATATTAAGTCCATTGGAAAATTTATTTTGTTTGACTAATCACAACGTCTCATTAGACCGTAACTTTGAACAATCTATATTTCAGACTCTTATTCGTCGACTGGTACTATTCTGACTAATTTACCATACTTTTTACTGACCTTTACAATTCGACTTCAACCTTATGGTTAACGTAGCTGACGTTACTGACTAGATAATTATTTGTTTTCAAGTACTACCTCTTATTCTCAACCGAAAACTGTTTCTGCAAAAATTTATAACCTTAAACTTCAATCTGACAGCTATACTCGTTCAAGGTAAAAATAATAATGTTACTAGAAATATTTCTAACTTCAATCATTTTTCAGACCATTTCCTTATCATACAATTATCATACTTCATGAGAAAATATAAGACTTAATACATATATATACATTTTACCATGGCCACAGGGGTACGACCACTGATCTCTATATATACTGGATAGCGGATGCATATAAAAAAGATGAAGCAATTTGAAGATGTGTTATATTATGAAAAAGTCCCCAATTTTGTATAACAGTATACCACTATAACAGTTTAACAAATGTCAAAATACTGAAAATGGCGTTTTGCTTTGTGTTTGAGATCGAAGAATATTTTTTAAGAAATTAAAAATTAACGCAAATCGTGCAATTTAAAATGTGTGGTAATTTTCAAAATGCGCAAAAAAAAAGTTATTAATTAATTTAAGAATTTATTGTTTAATATAGAGAGATCAGTGGGCCCAAACAAACAAGTTGGAATAAATACTCAAAATTTAACAAAAACCTACATTCCTGAAATCAAATCGTAATTATCGAAACAACAGACGATTGCCAAAGGATTGTAACAACGCTCCAAAGGTCTAAAATTAAATAAGTTTTTATTTCTAGAAAAATATTTTATTTTGTCCCGTTTTTTAGAAATTTTAATGAATACGTACAGAGTTTTGGGATTCGAAGACCCACCGCATGTTGCAACTAACATGGTACTAGGGTATTTGTGCTTTAATACGTCTTTTGCAATATTAAAACTATTCGCATGAGCTTAAGATAACTTCTTGAAGACGACAAAGTTATCAAAGTTGGCATTGGTGCTTATGACGATGCAGGGAAGTTGGCATAAGATTATGGTGTTGGTGTGGCCAGTTCCTTTACCAATCAAAAAGCTGAAGGTCTTGCAAAGATGTCAAAGTCAATATTGAACTTTCATCTTGATAAAAGTTGGCGATTAGTTTGCTCTGATTGGGAAGCACCTAGTTTGACTACTACTCAAAAAAAATATGCTGCCAATGATGCTATGGTTGTAGTAGAAATATTCAAATCCATGTCTAATGTTTTGAAAAAGAGGTAAATGCAAGTTTTAAATATTATTAATTGATTTTTATAGTAAAATAATTGTTTTCATTTTGCAGACGATTTTGGCAGCAACATAATTCAAATTTGGAATTTGTACTACAAGAATGTGATCCATTTTTAGATGTTCGCTTCAAAGATAGCTTTGCCAAACACGGTGCAATTGTAGGAAATCCATCCGATTTAAAGAAATCCGCTCATATAGTAATAAAAAAGCCTCTGAGCAAAGGAATCAGTACAAGATCTAAAACTTTGTATGATAATTGATTGTTGGAAGCACCAGATGGTGAGCTACTATGTACTTGCGATCGAAAAAAGCTCAATGGTAAGCATTTGTTTTTTTATTAAAATTGTATTTTAATTGTGAACATGAAAAATTTGGAAGGTTGACAATACTTTAACTTTAAATGATTTTTAAATATTGCAGAACTTATTACATATAAATATTATTATATAATCTACATATTTCAGGTACGTTGATCAAAACCTTGCACAACAAGTAAACTCAAATCCGTATACGGTGCGCTTGAATTTTGAACCAGTTGGTCGAGCCGTTGGTGAAGTTGGACGTTATTATCAAACACCAAAAGAAAATCAATGCGTTTTGTGCGGCCGAAAAGATGCCTATATTAGAAAAAAAAATGTTCCAAGAGAATATAGAAAACATTTTCCAGTAGTTATGAAATCGCATACCTCTAATAATGTTTTGCTTTTATGTCCGCAATGTCACCAAAGAAGCACCATAACAGATTTAAAGATTCGTACAAAACTAAGAAAGATATGCAATGCACCCTAATGTATATTTATAATGTATATTTATAAATCTTATATTAAATATAGCATACGCAAAGCAAACAAATGCACTTTTATTTGCATTTCTTAGGCCACCAACAAAAGAGGACCCTGTGCGTAATCTACTATTTGCATTATTACATTTTGAATCTGCAAAAGCAAATACCATATCAAAATGTCTGAATACTGCTTATAAATTATCTTAGGTATACAGTTTTTTTTTATTTTTGTCTGAAACCAAAATGTAATGATGCAATCAGTAGCGCTAACTTATTTAGAGTCAGGAAGTGCAAAAATTTTATCTCTGAGTCAAACCGTTCGGGTATGGCACCAAAATATGTTTAAGACATTACCTAAATTTTCATAAAAAAATTAAAAATGAACGAAAAACTGGGTAATGTCATGAACATATTTAGGTGCCATGTCCAAACGGTTTGACTCAGAGATAAAATTTTTGCACTTCCTGACTCTTAATAAGTTAGCGCTACTGATTGCATCATTACACTGTATACCTAAGATAATGTATAAGCAGTATTCAGACATTTTGATGTGATATTTGCTTTTGCAGTAACTTTTTTTGTTAATATTGTCTGGATTCAAAATGTAATGATGCAAATAGTAGCGCTAACTTGTTTAAAGTCAGGAAGTGCAAAAATTTTATCTCTGAGTTAAACCGTTCGGGCATGGCACCAAAATATGTTTAAGACATTACCTAAATTTTCATAAAAAAATTAAAAATGAACGAAAAACTGGGTAATGTCATGAACATATTTAGGTGCCATGTCCAAACGGTTTGACTCAGAGATAAAATTTTTGCACTTCCTGACTCTAAATAAGTTAGCGCTACTATTTGCATCATTACATTTTGAATCCAGACAATATTAACAAAAAAAGTTACTGCAAAAGCAAATATCACATCAAAATGTCTGAGTACTACTTATAAATTATCTTAGGTATACAGTTTTTTGTAGTTTTGTCTGAAACCAAAATGTAATGATGCAATCAGTAAGTGGTGCAGTAAGAAACAAACGACCGTTGCGACATCATCAAGTGAAACTGAGTATATAGCCTTAAGTTGAGCGGTTGCAGAAGCTATATAGTTGAGGGGTATAATGCAAGAACTAAAAGAACTAAAAGATGAACCTGTTACTATATTTGAAGACAACAGAGGATTCATCGGTATGGCTCATAATTTCGAATGCAAGCGAGCCAAGCATATTGATATAAAACATCATTTTATACGAGACTGTATCGCTAAAGATATTATTAAAATTGAAGCAATTGGAACACAAAATCAACTAGCTAAACTTAAATTGAAACATTGAAAACATTGTTATATCATATGATTGAGAGAGGGTATTGAAATCGAGCAATCGTTGATATCAATATTATTATTTAATTAATTTTTAGTTCTCAATTTATTTATTTATTTATTTATGTCATTTGTTTAAGCTTTGTTTTTATTTATTTTTGAAAGCCTTCGGCGTTTAACATCAATAACATTTAACAACCGTGCATTTTTTTATGGTAAAAAATACCGTAAATAAATCAAGTTGATAAATATCAACAAAACGTGGACAAACTATGAAATTGATTTATTTCGCACTATACCAATAGGAATGGCCATAGAAGACCATTAATTTAATAAAATAATAAAATGTTTTGCAAAAAAACAAATTATTTATTTCGATGTAAGTTAAAAATACAAATATTTTTTACTTATGTCAATAAAAACCAGAATTAATTTAAGTTTATAATAATCAGCCATATTGTGAAGTTGGCCCGAATGGCATTCCACCCGGAAAAATAGAAAATTTCACTTTCCGCCTATTGTAAATAAATATTTAATGTTCGAAAAACTTTGTTTTGTGTGATCTTTGTTTTTTTTTTTGTTTCAAAAACCAAATATAATCACAACTAACACAATAAGGCTGAATGTTTTAATATCAATTTTAAAAAGCAACTTGTTCAATAAACTAAAGATTTGAAAATGTCCTTAAAAAATTAAGTATAAACGGTGCGTAGCAAACAAGGGTTAACAAATTAATTCGAACTCATCATTCTTTCTGTATACCTACATTATTTCTATTATCTAAAGATAAGTTAAGTGAACAATGCTTTACCGCATAATCTATGTAGTTCGTATGATAACATTATATCAACTAAGCATAATTGGTAAGGATGCTACGATAGTGAACACTTTTCTTTAATATTTCTTTGGCCACCAACCGCTGCTACTGTGGGACTTTGCTCTGCCGCCCGCCTGCTACGCTCTGCTGACTCATCAAGTTCCATTATAGAGAGAGCAAGAGCATGGGCGAAAGCCTCGTCTTCTGTCTATAAAAATATAAATCATTTTACTTAGAAAGTTTCATAAGAATTTTTGCACTAACTTACCATATTTCCTTGGATATTTTTAGCCTGACTGCTTCCATGAGCTATATTAGCTCTATTCGCCACTGGTTTAAGATTTGTAAATAATGTCGTTGGCTTATTATTTTTCCTATATTCGGCTGCATTGCTATATTAAGTGTCAAAAATGTTAAAGATTCAGATTTTGTCGGATAAAATTTTCTTACGCTGTTAAATTACGTTGCATTTTTTGAGGGCCAATGCATTCGTGCTTGGCTGTATGGCGATGGCGTAGACAAAAATTGTAATTGCAAATAGTGCATGTAACAGGTATGAGTTCCTTTTTTTACAGTTTTTGAAAGAGCAACGGTTGGTGAAGATTTTCTTTGTGTCAGATTTGCAATACTGGTCCATATGTTGACCAACACTTTGATCGGGAGATGTCCCCCGTGGTGTAGGAACAGGTTCCCCACATAGTGGACATATTGGAACTTGAAAGTCTTTCTTGAATGCTCCAGGACATTTGTGCTTCATGTAACTGAAGTGCTCAGAACAGAAAACCTTATCACACGAGTCGCATTGCATTGGTAGAAAATCTGTTTTTAAAAACATATTTCGTGTCAATAATTTTTTTGTCTTTTTTAAAATATAGACAGAAAGGCATTTAAATTATAACGTTATGAAACTATAAGCACTAAATTACTTCACGCCTTCAATGCTACAACTAGGAATTAATGAAACGATAAACTAACTTTGTACAGAATAAGAATTCGTCTCATGAATTTCTTATCAATTGATTTTGAATCAAAATGTATAAAACAAATTTCTACAAACCCTTGCTTTTAAATTGTTTTGTAAACATTGAAATGTTTTTTTTTCCCAAAGTAGACGTCAAATTATGATAAAATCCACCATCTGTCATCTTCAATTTGCTTCACAAAAACTGTTATACATTGTATGGAATACGCTATCCAGTTATATATTGAGATCAGTGGGTACGACTCGTTCATTGTACATCATTTAGTACTTTCACTTCTAGGACAATCACTTTTGGTGTCTGCCATTTCGTTCGGTTTTCGATATAGGTGTCGTCCTTCTTCCTCACTATGATGTCATCTGTCTCTTTTTCTTGCTTAGTCTCCCTTTGCCTCTGAATCTTGACATTCCAGCAAATTGTATGAATATTTTAGATTTTTTTGAGAAGGGGTTCTTTTTCTAACACTTCCATGTTGACATCTAGGTGGTGTTAATGAAGAATGATAAACAGTGGTGTGTATCCGAACTATCTATTGGGTATTTCGATCACACTAGGAAAATCTCATACTATTCAACTTTGTACACACAATAAAGATTTAAGAAGAAATATAGTCAGAAATTTTTTTTAAATTGGTCTGACTTAAAAATGCAATTGAATGCAATGGTTATAAAGAAATTACGTTGCCCACTGTCGAGGTGAGTAAGATTGCTTTTCCTACACTTTTGATCTTTTGGATGTTTGTTATAAAAAGATTAAATCATTTACACACTTTCAATCGTCTTGATCCAGCTACAGTTAAAGATTACCTTGCAAACATTCCATAAACAAACGATATTTTGTAGCCTCGGAAAGAAAGTTTATGCTTCTTAAATACGGTGTATAAATAGAAAATGAATTCACATTGCATTTGTTCAAATAATTTGTTTATTTGCTTTTTTAATAAATAAAATTTGTTTACATACTGCCTTGTTAGTAAAAAAAAAGAGCTGTAATTTTAAGTCATATTTCCAAGAAAACTAATCCATCGGTTATGAATGTTCTATAACAGTAAATGATTGCCCTTACATTGAGTGTGATAAAATCTTAATCTATGGTTTAGGTAACTTGGAAATAAGACATAAAATTAGTGTGGTGACTGCAATTTAAAATATTATGGACAGACAAAAAGGAGTATTGAAACAAGGTTTAAAGAACATAAACATAACATAAAGATATTCAAGCAGAAAGACTTATAGACATATTTAGAAGATTTATAAAAAGAAAAGGATGAATAGGTATTTTTTCTGAACTATCAGAACACGAGTACAATTTAGTACAATTAAGGCTGATCGAGTTGTTTGACCCAACAAAACAAATAAAATTTTATAAATGCATGTACCATGCACAAAATATGAAAAATGAAGACGATACCTTTAAACAGATAGCTAAATATCATAAAAATGAAACAAGGCATGCAGGCATAAACGAAAATTATGCAGGTCTAAGAAAACTCATATACTTCAAAAATCTTAAAGAATTGATTCAAAAATATATTAATAACTGCGATACGTGTAATCGGGCTAAGTACGATAGAAAACCAATTAAGCCAAAATTCTAGCACACAGAAACTCCAACTGATAACAATCAAATAGTACACGCAGATAATTACACCATTTCCAAAAACAACTTTATGACTTTTATAGATAAATTCTCAAAACATTGTATAGCCTTTTATTTAGAAGACAAAAATAGCTTTACCCTCAAAGAAAAATTGAGATTATGCTTTTCAATTAAGGGCAAGCCTAATAAAATTGTTTTAGATAGCGAATTTCAAAACACAAATGTAAAAGATTTTTTAAGACAAGAAAATATCGAAGTACACTTTACGAAACCAAACAGCCATACTGGCAAGTCCGACATCGAAAGGTTTCATAATACTATTTGCGAAAAAATGCGAGTACTCACCGCAGAAAAATCAGAGCTAACAACAAAAGAAAGAATATATAAGTGCGTAGAGTGGTACAATAAATCAGTGCATTCATCAATTAAATGTAAACCAATAGACGTCTTAGAAGGTAGAATAGATAAAGAAAAGGTCCTGACAAATATGAAAAATATAAAAGATAGAGTAATCAACAAACTAAATAAAGATAGAGAAGAATATAATGAAGAAAGAGACGAAGGTTTAGTTAGAAATTATAAAGCACTCAGGCACAAACACGAACCTAGGTATAGAAAACTTAAGCTAGAAAACATACATCCTTCTAATATAAAAAGACCAACTAAATTTTCAGGCCAAATGGATCATACTAGTGTTACTACTTAAACTGATGACAACAGAAGCAACCTTGACCATAGAAAAAATTGAAACGAACAGCGGATTTGCGGAAATAAAACTTGGAAACGTTGAAATAGTAAAAACATATGATCTTGCTCTACATATTATTAACCCAACAAAAATTTTGAAGGTAATTTCAGACCTAGAAGAAAATCTTTCTAATATTCAAGTAGGAAACGGAAAAGAAATTTTAATTCACTAATTAGATTCACTTAAATACAAAATACACACTATTATTCCACACAGACACACAAACAAGAGGTCTTATTAATATAGTAGGGACAGGTTTGAAATGGTTATACGGAACGATGGACGATGACGACAGACGAAACATTGAAGAACATCTAAAAGTTACTGACGACAATAATCACAAACTTATAACTCAAAATAACAAACAAGTTTTCATTAATAATAGTTTTAACCAAACCTTTTTAACTTTAAAAGAAACTATTGAAAAAGATAGATTAAAAATTTTATATAAATTCAATAACATAAAAAGTGAAACTGTAAAATTGAATAGCAAACTTTTATACTTAGAATCATTAATAAAAATTGGAATTATAAAAGACAATGTCGAACACATTCAAAATAATATTGCTTCTAGTAGAACAGGTATAATGGGAAGTAACATTTTAAGTAAAGAAGAAATAATAAAATATGATATAAGTTTCCAAAAATTGAAAAATATAAAAATTGGTACAGCCTTATATAAAAAAGAAAAAATTGTTTTTGTAATTAAAATACCTAATGAAATTATAGAGACTAACAAATATTTAGTCACCTCTTTTACAAATATGTACTTTGAAGAATTGATAATGAATGACGAAGAAATTATAAAACTAAATGAAATTGTATACAAATATGAAAAAAATGTTGACTTTAAAAATTGGCATGAAAACAAAGAATTCGCAAATGAAAACTTTTGAAATAGAAAATGGATTGATTTTATTAAAGAATGTTCAAAATATAAATTTGTCAAGTTCTTGTGACGAAAGAATTATAAAATTAAACGGAAATTTTCTATTAAACTTTAACAATTGTGAAATCAAATTCAAAAACAAAACATTTGTAAACAAGAAAGATATATTTGAAGAAAGGTTTATTATTCCTTACGAAATTAACCTTAATATGACAAAGGAAGAACTTAGTTTGAATGATATTATTATGAAACAAATTGAAAATATATAGCATATTAACGAACTCAAATTTAAATAAAAAAATGTTTTATTAAATGTATGTATCGGTATATTTGTATTAATTTCAATCATGGCTATAATAATTTATGTATACATTAAGTTTAAAAAGCTAAAGCAAACATTATATGTAACTCAGGAGAGTTTCAAACTAAAGGAGGGAGAGGTTACGTCCAGGTTAGCAACCCCAGACGGAACGGATGTCATATTATTGACAAATGCGAGTATTCCATCATCAGCAACACGAGCCACCAATTTTGCAATCGATTGGTCGCAATAACAATTCGAGGAACTACGAAATACGCTGACGACATGATTAGTGTTCAGCTGCCTGAGACGGCCTCCAACAATAATTAATATTATAAATTTAGTCTAAAATATAACCGTGAAATGTAACGTTCTATCTTAAGATTCAATCATTTTATGAATAAAGTTTTTGTTTAACTTCAATATCTTTATTTCTACTTAAGTCGTGTGCCTTTGCTCAATTTTTGGTTCTGTGGCCAACAGAGAGCGAACACTTCCGGTCGAGCATCAAGGTATATTTAATCTATGGGGGCTGCATTATTCAGCATTCCGCTTTAGAACCTTCTAGTACAGTGCCAGTCAGAGCCTTCTGGAGCTTTCTAGTCTATGGTCTTTCGTTAAAAAAATGGGGTTTCGTTAACTTCGTTGAGGCTGTCACTTTAAGTTGGAATCACAATGGAGAACGGAGAACATCTTATAGAACACGTTACATTGCCCTCCTCCTAAGATTGTTCGCCCCGAACAATTTCTTCACCATCTTCTCCACTGTAGCGGTATAACCGGTCAATGTGAACAACTTTTGGCTTCCCTCTTAGACCTCGCTGATCCTTGTAACAACACGGTAAGGTCCTTCCCAGTTTTGTTGAAGTTTTGGTGACAGTCCCTTTTATCGATAAGGATTATACAGCCACACTAGATCTCCCTCATGGAAAGGTTTCGATGTGGCGTTTGCATCATAGCGTGTTTTCATTCGGTCACCAGCTAGCTTTATTTTAGATTTTAGTCCTTGTCCTGTCATGGATGTCAGTTAGATTTACCTTTAGGCAATCCACGTATTCCTCTTCATTTCGTTTTTCGCCTGTTGGACATCCGAATTTTATTTCGCTAGGCAACCGGATATTTGTACCGAGTACAATTTCTGATGGAGTGTGACCAGTTGTGCTGTGCACCGCATTTCGGTATGCCATTAAGAATAGAGGAATGTGTTGGTCCCAGTCTCGTTGGAAGTCACCTACTACTTAGGAAAGATGTTCTTTGACAGTCCTGTTGAAACGTTCAACCATTCCGTCAGACTGCGGATGAAGTGGTGCTGTTCTCGTGTTCTGATGCCAAGGAGCAAAAAGACCTCTTGAAAGTTTTTGGATTCGAAGTTCCTTTCTTGGTCAGAATGGAGCTCCATAGGAACACTGAACCTGCTGACCAAATTGTACACAATGTGATCCACAACTGTCTTCGCTTCTTGGTCTGGAATGGCAAACGCTTCAGGCAACTTGCTGAAGTAATCCATGACAACAAGAGTGAATTGGTTTTCACTATTAGACTCAGGAAATGGACCTGCAATATCGATGGCAGTTCTTTCAAAAGGTGCTTCAACGATGAACTGTTGCATCTTACACTGTAGTTTTTTGCCTGGTCCCTTGGTGGCTGCACAAGTGACGCATTTTCTGCACCATTTTTCCACATCGTCTTTTGCATGCAGCCAGTAGAAACGTTCTCGAATTTTTTCCAGAGTTTTGTTGATACCCAAATGGTCTCCAGAAGATCCATCATGCATCTCACGTAGAATGTCATTAACCTTTATCCGGGGCACAACAAGCTGCAGCACATAGGTTTTTCCATCTGAGGATTCCCATCTTCGTTTGAGTAAACCTTCCTGCACATGAAGATAATTTCATTGTGCCCAATAGGTTTTGAGGGTCAGACTTCTATCAGAAATGTCTCCCCATTCTGGTTTCTCTTCATGTTCTTTGCATGCAAGAATGGGTTCGATGTCCAAATCTTGTTGGTGAGCATTCATGATTTCCTCGTTACTCCAGCCGCCAATTGGTTCAACTCTTGTTCGCTGTTTGGCAATAGATTACTTTTCTTCCTGGCGAGTGCAATGCTTGCAGCCTTGGTTTTATGGCCGACGAGATAGGGCATCTGCATTCGAGTGTAGTTTTCCTTTTCGATGTTGGATTTCATAGTCATATGTCTGAAGTCTCTCGATATACCTGGCTATTTGACCTTCTGGATTTTTAAAATTCAAAAGCCATCTTAGCGCTTTATGGTCCGTCCGTAAAAGGAACCTGTGTCCATAGATGTTTTCATGAAAATGTTTTGTGGCCAAAGCCAAAGCAAGAAGTTCTCTTCTGATTACGCAGTAATTTCTCTCTGTCTTTGAGAGCACCTTGCTGAAGTATGCTACAACTTTTTCTTGACCGTCATGAACCTGGGAGAGAACGGCTCCTATTCCGACATTGCTTGCATCTGCATCAATTATAAACTGTTTTTTAGGAGTTGGATAGGTTAACACTGGAGCATCACACAAGCGTCTTTTAATTTCCTTAAAGTGCGAGACTCATTGGACCACGTGAATTGTTTTCCTTTTTCTGTGAGTTGGTGCAAGCCGGCAAAATCCTTCACAAATCGTCGGTAATATGTAGCTAGCCCAAGAAAACTTCAAAGTTGATGCTTGTCTTGTGGATTTGGCCAGTTCTTCACAGCTTCCACTCTCTCGGAATCAGTTTTTACCCCTTAAGACGAGATGATATGCCAAAAATACTTCAGTCTTGAACAGCGTCCTTTTTTCTGGATTGAGCTTCAGATGAGCATTTCGCAATATCTGGAATACCCCTTTTAAGTTTTCACAATGTTCGTCAAATTTTTTCCTAAACACGATGACATCATCCAAATAGACTAGACAGGCTTTCCAAATAAGGCCTTGTAGTACGCATTCCATTAAACGCTCAAATGTTGCAGGAGCGTTACACAGGCCAAAAGGCATTACTTTGAACTGCCATAAACCGTTACCTGTCGAGAATGCAGTTTTCTCCCAATCTGGGTGAATTTCAACCTGTCAGTAACCACTCTTTGTTGAAAACCATTGAGCTCCAGCAATCGCATCTAGAGTATTGCTTACCCTAGGCAGAGGATAACTGTCCTTCTTGGTGACATCGTTCAGCCTTCGGTAATCCAAACAGAATCGAGTACTTCCGTCCTTCTTTTTGACTAGTACGAATGGACTTTTTGAATTCTCGATTTAACCATCTTTTTGCATTGTCGATATCATTTTAGTAACTCGGCCTTGCATCACCAGTATCGTTTCGATGCTGTACAAGTTGTTTTCGTCCATATTGCCCGTCCTGTGAAGCGAAAACATCAGCGAACTCTTATAGAAGGTTTCCAGCAACTCTTAGCTGTTGTTGATCAAGATTACGGCAGTTAAACATTTTTCTCTTCAAAGCGATGACTTTATCTGGATTCACTGATTTTTCGGGATGTTCTTCGATTATCTCTTTTATTGCCGCTACAGTGTCACATTTACCGACAACTTCTCCTTTTCTGAGCTTGATCTCATATGGTTTGATGTTTAGTATTCGTATGGGCACCATGTTATTTTGAGGTGCCACCAGCGTCTTTTCCACAATGCAATTTTGGGAGCAATGCTCAGGGGTATCAATTGTCGTTGTGCGCTCGTTCTTATAGTGGCTGCACCATTCAGCACTCCGCTTTAGAATCTTCTAGTACAGTGCCAGTCAGAGCCCTCTGGAGCCTTCTAGTCTATGGTATTTTGTTAAAAAATTGTGTTCCATTGACGTACTAAATATGGACCGCCAGTCGGTTGAAATTTTCATACAAACAGGGGGTCAATTCCCGATCTGTGAAGCTGTGAAGTGATAAAAAAATTATCATTTTACTTTTCACAGCGATTTTTCATTTTATCACTTCATGAACTCGCACAATGCGATTCTCGAACTTATTATGATAAACAGCTGTCAATGTGTGTACTAAAAAGTACTAAATGATACACCCAGAGCAAAAAACAACGTTCAATCAGAGAAAACCATTTTGATTTAAGCCTATTTAAAAAAAAAAATTGCTTCGAATACGAATGTTTTAAAATCAAAGTTTGGAAAAAAAAAATTGAGAACGAAGCATAGTTAAATCAAGATTACTCGAGCTAAGGTACCATTATAAAACGGAAATCAAATTTAATCTATTAAATTTTAATTTGCCTTTTTGTCTCACAGTGTAAGATCTTTCAGCGAGTTTTCACTGCTCTTCACAGAACGATTTTACTGTGATAAGATATTTATCATTATGAAAAGATTTGAAGTTTGTTTTCACAAATCGGGAATCGAATTTAACGCTAAGGCGTGAAAAAGTTTATCATTTCACATTTTCACAGATCGGGAATCGACCCCCAGCCAAGAAAAGTTGTTCCAGCTAAAAACAGCCTAAAAACGCCATCATCTTTTAGTGTTAAATATGTGTACTAATTTCGCCATTAGAATTAAAATGAAAACGATAATATATTCATCTGTAAGTAACTCATGGCATAAGGAGTGGATGTGTTTTGTAAAATAAAAATAGTTTGATAATAATTTCCACCAAAATATTTCAATAGTAAATAATTAATTAAATAAATCATATCACTGCTACGCAAATTCCCTGCTAGTAGTTGATGGCGCCCCTAGTTATGTTGGAACACGCGTGAAGTTGGCTACTGGCGGTCCATACCTAATACGTCAATGTGGTGTTCGTTAACTTCGTTGTGGCTATCACTTTAAGTTGGAATCACAATGGTGAGTTTACTCATCGTAAAACAAAACAAATAGAACGGAGAACATCTTATAGAACACGTTACAATATGTATAGCTTATTACATTACATCTTTTCATTGTCTTGCCTTTGGCGGCTTAACCGAATGATAGTTTCGCTTCTTTTATTTTATAATTAATAAATATTGATTTTATAAAGTTCTTTGTTTTCTTGTACGACCCGAGGTCATAACAATTGGCGAAGAGGAAAAGTTATTTCATAATAAGAGGCAAACGAAGTTTTTTTTTTGTTTTTCAAAAAGTTTTTTGGTAAGAATCGTCATCATTGTGCGGCACCATTTTATTTTCTAATTGAAAATGGCATCAAATGAAACGAAAATTCTTGAAATTTTGGATATTCAATCCAAACTCTTGTAATCAATCCTAGAAGGAGGAAAAACCAGAGTTTCTTATGGATACGTCGGCAAATAGCATTTCAGAGTTTTGCTACCATCCAGTTAATGGAATTGTCTTTGATTCATGGTACTGTCGACACGAGGACATTTTCAAAGTTGACGGCAGACAGCTAAATGACGCCTCGAAAGTTAGATTGGTGATGCAAAAACTTTACGCAATCGCTCCCGAAAAATATGCGTCATACATTCTACCGAAAAATTCTCGAGACATTAAATTCAAAGACACAATAGAAACCCTCAAGACTTTGTTTGGTGCTCCAGAAACACTCTTCATTGCTCGCTTTCGCTGCCTGCAGACAAAAAAAATCCTTCAGAATATTTTACTACATATGCAGAAAGGGTTAATAGATCATGTTGCAAGGCAATCAATTCAAGTGCTTGGTTTTCGTCACAGGACTGCAGTCATCTGCAGACGCAGACATTAGAACCAAGTTTCTATCAGCGTTGTAGGACAAGGCGGATTTGGATTTGAGCAAGCTGTTGTTGGATGTACAAAAATTCAAGAATCATAAAAAGGAAACAGCCATCATTGAAAATTCGTCAACACCGAATCCTATGGTCAATGTTGTTAAAAAGGAAAAGCATTTCCAAATTTCCCAAAGCCTAAACACCATCAGCAAATTAAGCAACAAAACGCTCAACCGAGAACACCATTTTGGAGTTGCGGTCATATGCATTTTGCAAAAGATAACTTCGAAAAAAATAAGTCGAGCCGAAAGAAATTTACACCATGCAACAAGTCAATCCGAGTCAACACCATCAACCATGTCATAAGACGGAAGTTTGCAGCAGTCGAGATTTGTTGAAATCATCACCGCAAGCCGTACCCATTCAAACTGCAAATCGATACTGGGTCAGACATCAGTATGATAAACGTAACCACGTGGCGGATGCTTGGTCAGCCTGGTAAATCTCTTTAAGGAACTCGAGCAAAAAGTGCCTCCGAGAACAACATCAATTTGATTGATGAATTTGAATGCGAGGTTAAGCTAAATGGGGAAGTTGAAATCTGTAAATTGTATGTTTCAAATATTAACTCCCTCAATGTTTTAGGTACAGATATGTGCGAGATCTTCGGTTTATAGAAACAACCAATGAACATCATATGCAGTCGGATCACTCAACCGACTATCGACGAGCCAAATGCATCCATTGCCAGCATTCAGGAAAATTACGTCGATTTGTTCAAAACCGATTCTTCAGTTTGTACCAAAACATAGATAGAACTTCAGCTCAAGCCTGATATGAAGCCAATATTCAGAGCAAAGCGTCCAGTGTCATATTCAGTACTCCCACTCATCGAAGCGGAATTGCAAGGTCTCCAAGATCGAAAAATCATCACACCAGTAAACTATTCCAATGGGGCAGCACCCATTGTAGTCGTGTGAAGGGCATCACCTAAACCAATCATTAGAGCCTCATCAATATCCGCTTCCACTGCCTGAAGACATTGTAACATTTAACTTTGTTATAAAAAGAAACTCTTTATTACTTTAACTAAAATTATTATAAAACTATAACTATAACTTCGCAATTCTTGATACTTAAATTCGCTTCCAAGAGCTGCTGCTGCTGATGTCCATGATGGTTCGAGCTAAAAAGGGCAGAATTTTATATTCGCAGGAAGTAGCTGAAAGCATGTCTCTTGACAGCTGTCAATTGATTCGAGGGTGCGTTTGGATCAAGGTGGTTGGTTGCGTTCAGGATGTGATGACCATTTTGTTATGTGGCGCGTTCATAATTTGATCCGCTACATGGCTCCCCCCTCGGATGAAGCAAAACGTTGCGGGGGTTTAATTGACCTTCCTGATCTCGTCTCATACATCTTCGACGGTATTGTTTGTTGTTGCCTTGGTACTGGAGGTGGTGGTGATTCGTTTGGAGTTGGTTCCCCATCGAAACTAGCTATCCGGTATGCTGGCTTCAGTCGATGAATTGAAATGTAGGCTTGTTTATTTGGCAAAGCTACCTTGAATGAGTGTTCCTGTCGATCGAGTACTGCGTACGGTCCCGAATATGCAGGTTGTAATGGACGCTGGACATGATCTTTCCGGATGTAGACGTGTGATGATGTTTTTAACTCGCTTGGGATGAAGACTGGTTTCGATGAGCGGCTGGCAAAAGTTGGTGATAGGCCTAGAATAGACTCTTTTAAATCTTTTATAAAGCTTACCGGTTCATTAACTGGTCCGTGATCGAAGAAATCGCCTGGCAAACGTAATTCGGTACCGTACATCATCTGTGCGGGAGTTACACCGGACTCGTTGACCATTGAGCGCAGTCCAAGTAGTACCGCCGGAAGTGAGCTTGCCCAGCTGTCAGGTGAATGACTGGTGAGAGCCGCTTTGAGTGAGCGATGCCATCGCTCCACTATCTAATTGGCCTGAGGGTGGTACGCAGTCGTGTGAATTCTTTCGCAGCCAAGAATCTGTGCAAATCGACGAAATAAGGCAGATTCAAATTGTCGGCCTTGATCCGTTGTAAGGCGTTGTGGACAACCGAATCTAGCAACCCAGTTCATGAGGAATGCGTCAGCAACTGCTACTGCGGTGATATCTGCGATTGGGATTGCCTCCGGCCAGCGTGTCGCTCGATCGATACAGGGGAGCAGGTAGCTATAACCGTTGCAGGGTGGAAGCGGACCGACAATATCGATGTGAACATGCTCCAGCCGTTCAACTGCTGTGAACGTCCCTGTGGAAGGGTTGGTATGTCGAAAAACCTTGCTTCGTTGGCAATCGTGACAGCTACGAGCCCATTTACCGATGTCCACGTTCATTGACGGCCAAAAGAATCGGAGTGTTACTGTTTTACGCGAAGCTCTTATACCTGGGTGGCTGAGATTGTGCACGGTTTCGAAAGCTGTTCGTCTAAATGCCTTGGGTATGAACGGTCTAGCTCGTCCAGAAGATGTTTCACAGGTCACTTCTACATCGGTCCCCGGAAGAACAAAGTTGGCAAAATTTAGTTTTTGACTTACCGATTTCAACTTTATTAATTCCGCATCAGACTGTTGCGCTTTAGCGATAGCCTTGTAGTCCATATAGATCGGATCTTCGATTGCTGCGATTCGGGAGAGGGCATCTGCTGTGGCGTTCTCCGAGCCCTTGATGTGTCGAATATCAGTCGAAAATTGCGATATGTATTCTAAGTAGCGTTGTCGCTGTGGCGTTTCTGATGCTGACGGTGGGTTGCGAATAGCGAATGTTATTGGCTTATGGTCTGTGAATATTACACATGGCCGTCCTTCAATGAAGCGACGAAAATGCTATATTGCCAGCTTAATTGCCAATAACTCACGGTCGAAAGTGCTAGACCTTTGCTGCCTAGCTGTTAGAGCCTTGGAAAAGAAACCAAGTGGCTGAGGTTTTCCATTGACGAGCTGTAGAAGCGCTGCACCGACTGCTGCATTTGAAGCATCTGTCATGAGGCGTAGCTCAGTGTCCGGCAGGGGATGAGCTAACGTGGTGGCTGCTGAAATGGCTTGACGACAGCGGAGAAAAGCTGCTTCTGAAGATGGTGTCCAATTGAGGGGAGAATTATCCTTTTTCTTGGAGCCCTGAAGCATTTGGCAGAGAGGTGCTTGGTCAGCGGCAGCATGCGGTAGGCTCAGTCTGAAAAAGTTAAGTGCTCCCAGAAAACGGTGGAGTTCAGTCACAGTCTTTGGTTTTGGAAATTCTGACATTGCTTTGGCAGTATCTTGTGGTGGCCGAATGCCAGCCGCGTCCACTTGATATCCGAGAAATGTTATTGATTGCTTACCAAATTCGCATTTATCCCTATTAATCGTGATACCATTTTGGTCGAGTCGTTTGAAAACCTCCTCCAGATGACTTAAGTGCTCTTCTTGCGTCTTCGATGCTATGAGCATATCGTCGATGTAACCAAAAACAAATTCCAAGTCTCCGAATATAGAGTCCATAAAGCGCTGTTGAGTTTGAGCTGCGTTGCGCAAACCGAAGGTCATTCTTTGGAACTCGTACAAGCCGAAAGGTGTTATAATGGCAGTTTTCGGTATGTCTTCCGGGGCCATTGGAATTTGGTGGTACGCTCGAGCCAAGTCGAGGCGGGAAAAAATGGACGTTTCTGGTATTATGAGTTGAAAATCTGTTAGCCGTGGCAAAGGATACCTATCCGGAAGTGTGACGGCATTAAGGCGTCTGTAGTCGCCACATGGCCGGATTGTACCATACTTTTTTTGGACGATGTGAAGTGGGCTGGCCCACGGACTTCTTGACGGTCGACAGATGCCCTCATTTACCATCCGCTGAAACTCCGCTTTAGCCAGTTTGTAATATTTCGGTGGAATAGGCCTTGCGCGACAGTAAACTGGTGCCCCCAGAGTTTCCAAGCGATGGCACACTGAATGTTGAGGCTTCCGGAGGGCGCTGAGCGGGAGCGTGATGGAGGGAAAGCGTTCAAGCAAGTTTGTGTATAAGTCGTTGGAATTGACGGCATTAAGCGAGAGATCATCGGATGACGTCATTAAAGGTGACGTGGTTGAGTTCAAGCTTTGGTCTAATAGGCGGCGTCCATGAATATCGACCAGTAGGCGGAAAAAATTAAGGAAATCTGCCCCCAAAATTGAATGAGCGATTGCAGCGCGTATGAATTTCCAACGATATGTTCGTCCCGTACCAAAATCCAAGGAAAGCGTTGTTGTGCCGAAGGTGTTAATTCGGGTGCCGTTGACAGCTCTCAGCATGGTGGACTCTGGTTCTAAGTTGGATGTGTTCTTGACAGTTAACGTTGAGATTGAGGCACCGCTATCTATAAGAAAACGGTGGCCAGAACTATGGTCGTGTATAAAGAGGCGATTTGACTTACCAGCAACTGAAGAAGCCTCACCTACTGTTGCTGGTAGGCGTTTCCCTGATTGAAAGCACATGGTTGGTTGCAATTTCTAGCTTTTGATCCATACCGTCGATGAAACCAACAAAACTTGCTACTTTGGCGTTGGTCTGCTGGTGCGTTTTGACGACTATTTGCTGCTGGTCGTTGCGAAACGTTGGCCTGCTCTTTAAAACGTCTTTCGATGGCATTTAACCTCCGAAGTATGGCTTGCATATTTTCGTCGCTTGTGGATGGAGGTGGAATTGCAGCAATCGAAGTTGGTGTAGAACAGTTGATCATAATTTTATCAGCCACTTCTGCAATTGTACTGAGGTCGCCAGTCACAGAAGAGAGGATAGCACGCACATGTTTTGGCAGACGTGAAATCCACATGACCTTAATTACTGTGTCGGGCGTACCTGAAGAACCGGAGAGGTCGCGAATGCGCCGAAGAAGCTGAGAAGGCTGCGAGTCGCCCAAGTCGAGACCTTCTATTAGGCGTTGCATCCTTTGCTCTTCGTCTTCCTCATAGACCTTGACAAGTCTTTCCTTAACCTGGGCGTATTTATTGTTCGCTGGTGGTTTAAGTAGGATGTCGGATATTTGCTCAAGGTCCCTTCGATCGAGGTTCGCTATTACATATTGGTACTTCGAGTCGTCGTTAGCCTTAGAAGGCGAAAGAATAGCTTCCAGTTGGGCAAACCATAGGGATGGCCTTTCGCGCCAAAACTGAGGTAGCCGAGAAGCGACAGAAAGCCCCGATATTGCGGAGTTGAACTGTGTCGCTGCGTTTTGCGATTGGCCGCAGTTTGCGCTTTGAGGATTTTTTGTTTCTTCGGCCTGTTCGTCGGGCATGGTTTTTTCGGCGACGGTATAGAGAAATTCCAACCAGCAATGGGAAGCAGAATTCTTGCAAAAGAATGGAGCGAAATGTTTGCACAAGAATGGAACGAAATGTTTTGTTTCCAACGCGGGGTCACCAGTGTAACATTTACACAGAAGGTTGCGTGTTCAGATCACGTCGGGGTCACCAGTGTAACATTTAACTTTGTTATAAAAAGAAACTCTTTATTACTTTAACTAAAATTATTATAAAACTATAATTATAACTTCGCAATTCTTGATACTTAAATTCGCTTCCAAGAGCTGCTGCTGCTGATGTCCATGATGGTTCGAGCTAAAAAGGGCAGAATTTTATATTCGCAGGAAGTAGCTGAAAGCATGTCTCTTGACAGCTGTCAATTGATTCGAGGGTGCGTTTGGATCAAGGTGGTTGGTTGCGTTCAGGATGTGATGACCATTTTGTTATGTGGCGCGTTCATAATTTGATCCGCTACAACATCTTTGCATGGCAGATGCATATTTCCAAGTTGCTGTCACACCAGAATCAAGAAAGCTCCACACAATCCACACGCACAGAGGATTGTTTACATTCAACAGACTTGCACCTGGCGTTAAGTCTGAACCAGGAGCCTTC
The DNA here is from genome assembly GCA_951217065.1 of Baccha elongata. NCBI lineage: Eukaryota > Metazoa > Arthropoda > Insecta > Diptera > Syrphidae > Baccha > Baccha elongata. Next base: position 285,406 of record CATNUY010000410.1, read on the forward strand.
CAGCAGTTAATGGATGCAATGCTTGCGGGGGTCGAAGGTGTTGCAGCATATCTCGATGACATCGTCGTAAGTGGAAAAGACTGGCAGGACCACATGAACAACCTGAATGCAGTGATGCAACGTCTCATGGAGTACAATTTTCGAATTAAATTTGAAAAATGTTATTTTTTTGTACCAGAAGTGAAATATCTTGGTCACATAATAGACAAAAATGGCCTTCGTCCAGATCCAGCGAAAACAGACAAGATAATCACCATTGGACAATTTGCTTCATCAAAATGCTAAATTAGAATGGTCAGAAGAATGCCAACAGTCGTTTCTGAAATTTAAATGTATTCTTTCATCAGACCTTTTGCTAACACATTTCAATCCAATCTTACCGATTAAAGTAGCAGCTGATGCATTTAACGTTGGGCTAGGTGCATGTATCATGCACATTTTTCCGGACGGAACGGAAAAAGTCATCGCTCATGCAGCCAGATCTCTGACATCAACCAGCAGATCGAGAAAGAAGCTGCAGCACTAATTTTCGCCGTAAAAAAATTTCATCGAATGATTTTTGGTCGAAAATTCTTTCTTCTCACTGACCATAAGCCACTCCTTTCGATCTATGGTAGCAGAAAGGGAATCCCAGTATAAACAGCAAACAGACTTAAGCGATGGGCACTAATCTTAATGATGTATGATTTTGAAATCCAGTACATCTCAACAAAAGATTTCGGTTTTGATGTTTTGTCACGTCTGGTTGACACAAAACCAAAAAAAAAAGGACACTTAAGCAGGAGGGAACCAGTTCAGAGAACCTACAAGCATTTTTGCAAACATAACGTTCTACACCAAACCGCAATATTTCCGACTTCAAATCACCAGCAGAAGTATTCATCGGCAGAAAGTTAAGAACATCACTGGACTTACGAAAAACCAAGTTAAAAAAAACCGATTTATACAAACAAAAGCAGAATCTTCTGTTCAACAGACAACATGATGCTAAGAAACGGAATTTCGTAGCAGGTGAGATGGTATATGCTAAAATTTATCGAAGAAACAAGAATCACTGGGTTCCAGGCACAATAATCGAAAAGATAGGAACAGTCAATTACAATATTCTTGTCAACGATGAAAATAAGAGCAGACTTATTCGTTCACATACGAACCAAATAAGGTCTAGATACTCTGAACTCAACAAGCAGCTAACTACCAACACATTCCTTGATATGATAGACTTATTTCAAGATCAACCAATATCGACTCAGCATGATCCCGAACCACCAACTGAAAATGAAAATTTAAATGGATCAATCCTTGATTCATCGAACAATTTGGAAGATGCGTTGCGACTCAGAGGAAGAAATATTCAGACTCCTTGTTGGATGAAAGATTATGACCTCTTTTAAGTGGGGGAGGTGTTGAGAGTAAGGACAATTATACTGCATATTAAATAGCCATCCCTGGCAATCACCATCTGCATGTAATTATATTAGAAAGAGATGCATTTATTGATATGTATATCTTATTACATTACATCTTTTCATTGTCTTGCTTTTGGCGGCTTAACCGAATGATAGTTTCTCTTCTTTTTTTTTATAATTAATAGATACTGATTTTATAAAGTTCTTTGTTTTCTTAGATGACCCGAGGTCATAACAATTATCATTAAACATTTTGGCTCAACTTTAGTTCACACGCGGATTTATTTTTAATTATTTTTTGAAGTTTCCACTTTCCATACAAAATGCATACAATAACTTGTGTTTTTGTTTTTTTTTTATTTTTTATTTTTTGTTGATTATTTCGGGAAAGTTGTTTATTAACGAGATAGTAAAATAATGAACAACAGAAAAGAAAAACGGCAAAAAAAGTCACAGAGAATTCGGACCGAGGCTCACTCGACGATTTGTTGTCTCATTGTTTTATATTTTGCACTCTTGAGTTGAAAAAGAGGTGCGCCTCAAGTAGCAAGGTGTAAAGCGACCCTTACACGGTCAGTCAGAGGACATCAGTCATCTACACATATAAGTCGTGTTTTGTCGGTAATTTTTAGTTACTCAGCACTGAGAGAACCAATAAAACGCTATATTTACTTTTGTATCCACTTTTTTATTTTATTTCAAAGTTTGTATTCTTGACTATATACTAAGCCGAAGTTTCAAATAATTTTATGCATGTGTCTGCAAAGCATGGCTATTTGTATATGCCGAGTTGGTCATTTTGTATCCCACCTTCCACTACAAACAAATAAAAACCGGATAAATAATTCATTATTTAGCTTGAATATTAAATTGAATTCAAAATTATATAATTTTATTTAAAAAATCTGCTTTAACCAATTTTTATTTTTTTTTTAGCGAAATGTTCAAAATCATCAAAACTTTTCTGCAACTTTCGTTGGTTGAAAGCTTTTTAATTCTTTTGCAAAACGCGGCCCTAAAGAAGAACACAATGAACACAACCATTAATAATCATTGTACATGGAGTCCATGTCTAAAGCTGTCATAGGTGCCACCAACCTTAAAAAAATGAATTGACATTATATTTCGCGCCAAAAATTTTCAGGCATTCCAAGATTTTATCTTCACTTTTTTGTTCACTTTAATTACTGACCAATTTATCGATCCCATACAAAATTTTGCCAAAGTTACTAACCACTTACCAATGAAACACGCCTATAATTAGTCATCAGGCAAAATAAAAAGGGTTTTGTTTTCTCGTTAAACAAATACAGACACGCATACACAAATTTTTTTTTCAAACACTATATTAGTTATTCAGCACTAGAAAGATCCAATAAAATGCTATATTCACTTTTGTATCCACTTTTTATTTTATTTCAAACCTGGTATTCTTGACTATATGCCTAGCCGAAGTTTCAAATAATTTTATGGATGTGTCTACAAAATATGGCTATTTGTATATGCCGAGTTGGTCAACTTGTACCCCACGTCCCACTACAAACAAATAAAAACCGGATAAATAATCATTAGTCGCGTTTTGTTGGTTATTTTTAGTTAGTTAGCACTGGAAAGAACCAATAAAACGGTATATTCACTTTTGAATTCACTTTTTTATTTTATTTCAAAGTTGGTATTCTCGGCTATATGCCAAGCCGAAGTTTCAAATAATTTTATGGATGTGTCTGCAAAGTATGGCTATTTGAATATGCCGAGTTAGTCAACTTGTACCCCACCTTCCACTACAAACAAATAAAAACCGGATACATAATTCATTATTTAGCTTGAATATTATAAAATTAAATTCCAAATTATATAAATTTATTTAAAAAAATTGCTTTAACCCATTTTTATTTGTTTTTAAGCGAAAAGTTCAGAATCATCAAAACTTTTTTGCAACTTTCGTAGGTTGAAAGCTTCTTAATTTTGGTGCAAATCGCTGCCCTAAAGGAAAACACATTGAACACAACCATTAATAATCATTGTATATGGGGTCCATGTCTAAAGCTGTCATTGGTGCCACCAACCTTTAAGCAAAAAATGTATTAATAAATTTTATTTTTTCGTGACCTCTATATTCATCAGTTTATAAGAGATTAGTGGGCTTTAGGTCAAAAACACAGTTGTTGCTAAAATATGTGCGACGTTTCGAGCATGTTTATACTCATCATCAGGCCTTTATTGAACAGGATAAATAATCTAAAAAATATTAAAAAATAAATTAATTTGATTTACAAAATTTAAACTTCAAATATTCAAATTACTAAATTCAAACTGTCGTTAATAATTGTACTCCATCAAGGGGTTCACCTATACTTTATTTTATAATTGGCTAAGTGTGGCCTTTTTATGAGCTGACTGTATGTGTTGCTTAAGTTTTCACAGTCAGATCTACGGTTGATGGCATTTTTGTGGCTTATAATGTGCAACATTTCCAGCAACATTCTTTTGGAATAATGTTGCTCCGTCTTTCAAAACTTCTACATTATCAAAGTCTGCCTTATGTTTTTCTTCTAAACAGTGCAGAGCGAGAGCGGTTTTTTGTGCAGCTCCATTGTTTAAGTCAAATTTATGACCCGGGAACCTGCTCTTCAATTTCTGCTTAGAAGTCCCTATATACACGGAAGAGCATGCCACTTCCTTATCCCCCAAACAATTTATTTTGTATATGGTATTGGCTTTGTCCATCGCTTCTACCTTTCCTTTAGTGTTGGTGAAAAATTGACTTCTCAGAGAATTTGCAGACTTGAAGGCAATTCACGTTTTTGTTTTGTCTCTGATAGGCGCGTTGTTGATGCGATTTGCGAGGTGAGGGATGAACAACATACTCTTGTATTCCCCCGTTTTTCTTTCTTTTTCGGCTATATTTTGTGTTTGAGTTTGCTGTTTATTTTTAATAAGCTTCTCGATGATTGCAGGGGGGAAAGAATTTGAGTATAGGGTGTGTCGTATTATATTCTTATTTTAATTTAGTAATTTGAATATTTGAAGTGTAAATTTTGTAAGTCAAATTAATTTAATTTTTAATATTTTATAGATTGTTTGTTTTAAAAGAGTAAGATGTTAGGAAAATTTTGTATTCTTTATCCTTAAAATTTGTAAGTTTAAATACCAACATCTCTGTTTAATTGGTGCTAACTTATGTACTTTATTTGTTTATCCTGTTCAATAAAGACCTGATGATGAGTATAAACATGCTCGAAACGTCGCACATAATTTAACAACAACTGTGTTTTTGACCTAAAGCCCACTAATCTCTTATAAATTCAAAAAATGTATTGACATTATATTTCGCGCAAAAACTTTCCAGGCATTCCAAGATTTTATCTTCACTTTTATGTTCACTTTAATTACTGACCAATTTATCGACACTTTTCGTATCCCATACATAATTTTGCTAAATTGAATAAACAGTTACCCATAAAACACGCATATTATTTAGTGCAGTAATGCATATTTAAAAACCTAGTATAAGAGAGGCGGCATTCTCTCGTCTGCACAATATGACTGCGACAGTTACACCCTTGCCTTTGGATTATGTTTATACAGAACAGCAGTCAGTCATTCAGAGAAGTTTGCCCACCTCACATCAACCAGCAAATCTTTAAAACTATGTTAATGTATTTCATTAAAGTAATATTAAATTAAATAAGTATATGAAGTATAAAAGTTTGCGTTTTATTAAAACATTTGGCAACGAGTAGTTTTAGTTGTAAAATAGAGTAGATTTTGTGGCTTTTAATATTATTATATTATGTTTTCAATTTCTAAACGTGGTTTGTGTGGTGGTGAAATTATTTTTATGGATTCCAAACAATTAAAAGAACTGCTGGACCAGCAGAAAACGTTTTTCGAGGCATTTCTAACCAGTCAAAATTAATGTATGGAGGGACGGGTGAAAAAGGAAGATAATTTAACATTAGGGAGTACGATAATAAGCGTAGGGGCCATACCACTTTTCTACCCATTCGAGAAAAGCAAGCACCAGTGGGACACATATTTGAAGCAGCTCGAGCAGCATTTTCAGCATATGGTGTCAGCGATAGTGAGAGAAAAAAAAGCGTTTTTCTTATATTGGGTAGGTGCTTATTTATTCGATCTTATTCAGAAGATACTTATAAGAATGACCTTGGGCGAATCTTTTGATGAAATAATGGAGAAGCTAACGGAGCACTTCAAACGGAACGTTCATAAATTGACAGCCAGGTTTGAATTTTTGCAAGCGAAAATGACAGAGGGTCAAAGCTATGCCGATTGGGTAGCAGAGCTAAGAGGCTTAGCGAGAAATTGCAAGTATGTTTGTCCGAATCCAATCTGAGAGAAGGAATTTGTGAACGAGCTCTTAAGGGATACCATTGTCATTAATACGCCACACGATACCGTTCGTTCCTCTGCGCTACAAAAAACAAATCCGTCATTAGAAGAGGTTCTTTTGATAGCCGAATCATACGAGGCAACAAGAAACACAGTTAGTGTTATAAAAAATGAAAAATCTTCTTCACAGTCGGCAGCAACAGCAGAGGTATTTCGGGTAAAAGCCAATTCACGGCAAAATAACAGATCTTTTAACACGGGGGCAAATAATGCTAAGGGTAAAAAGCCACAATCAATTAAATCTTGCCAAAGCTGTAGCGTTACACATAAAAAAGAAAACTGTAAATTTCGGCAGGCAATGTGCTACATATGTAATCGCACTGGTCACATTTCAGCTGTATGTATGAGCAATGCAGATCACAAGAATAACAACGGTAAAAAAAACTGGAACAGATTTCATTCTCGAAACAGATTTACCGCAAACTCTGAGCGTAGAGCAGAAAAAATGGACACGATTGATGTTATGCCTGTATCAAATCATACAATTGGACATGTAAATGTGGTAGGTATTGAAAACCAGTGCAAGTCCACCAAAAGTCACATGATAAACGGATGTAACGAGCAACCACAAAGAGAAGGAAACAAAATATTTGTTCACATAAAAGTAAACGAAATTCCCATGAAGTTTCAAGTCGACACGGGGGCGACGAGTATGAAAAGTTATGTGACATGAAGATAGAATCTGCAAATTTTATTCTGAAAGGTTATGGCAATTTTGTGGTCCAGTGCTATCACAGTCATGTGTTAAGGTGGAGTTTTGTGGATCTCAGAAGATACTCTCAATTTTGATTACAAAAGTGAGATGCGCAAATAATATTCTTGGGATTGATTGGATAGATGGGCTTGGACTGGACATAAGGCAAGAGGTGGTTCAATCAGCAGAGACAGAGTGAGCAGAGATAAAAGTGAATGATTTGTGTTGTGAGCTTAGCTCTTTATTTGAGAACGCTGTAGGTTATTGTGTGCCATATAAAGCACATCCTGAATTGAAATCAAACGCACATCCTAAATTTTGCATAGCTAGAGCAATCCCGTATTCACAAATTACTGCAATTAAAGAGGAAGCTGAACGACTCGTGGTAGCAAACTTATGGAAGCCGATTAAGTATAGGGGATGGGCAGCCCCAGTCGTCATCGTTCCAAAACGTGAGGGACGTGTAAGGATCTGCGGCGACTTTAAGGCCGTGAATTCACAACTTAATGTAGACCAGTACCCTATTCTTAGGGTGGAAGAGTTGATGTACAAACTTCGAGGTGGAAAGTTTTTTTCTAAAATTGATTTGTCTGATGCGTATTGCAGGAAGAGCTGGACGAAGAATCGAAGAGTATCATGGTTGTTAATACTCCACAAGGACTCTACCAGTACCAACGTCTACCATTTGGGGCTTCGAGCGCACCGGCTATGTTCCAGCGGTTACTAGAACAGGTAATTTGTGATATACCAAATTGTGTTAATTAAGTAGATTTTACCTACTTTTTACAACCTAAAATCAATTATTTAGGTCATACAATAAGTTTCTCAGGTATAAGCCCATCTAAAGCGAATGTCTGTGCTATTAAATTGCTCCCTAGGCCTAATAATCTTAAAGAATTTCAAGCTTTTATGAGCAAAATTAACTACTACAATAAATTTAGTAAGAATTCATCCCAAATAGCACCCCCGTTGAATAGATTACAACAGCAAAATGTACCATATGTTTGGGGTGATCAACAGGAACATGCCTTCCAAACTTTAAAGTCCCAATTAGAAGATACCACATTGCTCTCATATTTAATGATGATCATCCCATCATCCTAGCCACAGACGCCTCTTCACATGGAATCGGAGCAGTGATTTCACACCAACAACCTGATGGCTCAGAGATCCCAATAGCTTACGCATCCAAAACATTAAACATTCATCAAGAGCGTTATAGCCACATAGAGAAAGAGGCTCTCTCTATATGTATGACATCCAAAAATTCAATCGGTACCTTAACGGTCGACGATTTAACTTAGTGACCATATTCAGCCCACACAAACATTTTCCTGTGCTAACGGCACAGCGGCTACAACGTTGGGCCATTTTCCTTATGGGTTAACGTTTCGATATACGCTACAAACCAACAAATAAACACGGAAATGCCGATGCTCTTTCACGTTTGCCGATGGGTCCAGATGAAAAATTTGATAACAGTGAACATTCCTGCATGCAGATAATTTTTTAAAGCAAACTAGACCAATTTCCAATAGATTCCGATCGAATTTCCCACTTTTCTCGTTTAGGTATTGAAAAAAGTTCAAAAGTTTGTTCGCAACGGCTGGCCGGAGCATCTTGCGAAGAAGATAACGTTTTGGAACCATATTTTGATCGCAGATTTTCGTTATTTATAGAAAATAATGTTATTGTTCTCCAAACAGAATCTGCTAGAGTTATCATCCCTTCAGCGTTGCAGACCAAGGTGTTAGATCTATTGCACAGTGGTCATTGGGGTACTACATGGATGAAGCAGCTCTCTAGAAGGTATTGTTGGTGGCCCACTATCGATAAGTGCATCACGGAGCGAGCTACGAAATGCGATCAATGTCAACAGATAAGTAGCAGTCCCCACAAGGAGTTTTCAACGTGGCCCACACCTACAAACCCATGGGAACGACTTCACTTGGACTTTGCAGGTCCCTTCCTTGGAGACATGTGGATAATATGCGTGAATGCATATTCCAAGTTTCCATTTATAGTTCAAATGAGCTCTATAACCTCTAAAGCAACCATAGCCGCTTTACAAGGAATATTTTCTCTCGAATGTCTTCCAGAAACCATCGTCACTGATAACGGACGCCAGTTCATGTCAGAGAAATTCACAGATTTTGTAAACGAAACGCAATTAAACATTTAACTTCTGCCCCATTTCACCCAGCTTCCAATGGAGAAGCAGAGCGTTTTGTAAGAACGTTTAAAACAGCATTAAAAAAAGCTATTGCTGGTGGAGAAGACAAAGACTCCGCCCTTCTTAATCTTCTTAGTACTTTCAGATCAACTCCAAACACGGTTTCTGAAAAATCACCAGCAGAAATTCTTCACGGGCGACAACCAAAAGTTCCCCTATCGTTGATGATCCCTCACCCGTAGAGAAAAAGTATGGACTTTGGAGGTCGTTTCAATAAGGAACAATTAGTCTATGCAAAAAACTTTTCACGTGACCCAGGCTGGGTTCGTGGAGTGGTTTTAAAACGAATTAGACGTATCATGTATCTTGTGTCAACACCATGTTGAACTTGGCGGTGACACCAGAATCAGTTGAGAACGTGAAAACAATGCGACACTAGTACAAAAAAGCCCACAACCGATGACAATCTTATACGAGTCGAGCTCAATCAGGCAAGTTTGCAATCTAGTAATTCTAACAGTAGTTCTATTCATAATTCTAGACTATCGGAAAATATGCACGACAACACCGCTCTGAATCCGACCCCGACGGTCCAGAAAGTACCATCTCCTGATACACCAACTGTAAGACGTTCCACCAGAACCAGAAACCCAGTTGTTCGATTCCAGATAAATCATTGATGTCTTTATTAGTTGGGGAGGAAATGTAGTAATGCATATTTAAGTATAAGAGAGGCGGCATTCTCTCGTCTGCACAATATGACTGCGGCAGTTACACCCTTGCCTTTGGATGATGTTTATACAGAACAGCAGTCAGTCGTTCAGAGAAGTTTGCCCACCTCACATCAACCAGCAAATCTTTAAAACTATGTTAATGTATTTCATTAAAGTAATATTAAATTAGATTAGTATATGAAGTATAAAAGTTTGCGTTTTATTACAACAATGAATGAAATTACCAAATTAAAATCCAAATTATACAATTTTATTTAAAAATTTGCTTTAACCAATTTTTATTTGTTTTTAAGCGAAAAGTTCAAAATCATTAAAACTTTTTTGCAACTTTCGTAGGTTGAAAGCTTTTTACTTCTTCCGCAAAACGGCTCTAAAGGGAAACACAATGAACACAACCATTAATAATCATTGTATATGGAATCCATGTCTTAAGCTGTCATAGGTGCCACTAACCTATAAGCAAAGAATGTATTGACATTATATTTCGCGCCAAAAATTTTCAGGCATTCCAAGATAGTATATTCACTTTTATGGTCACTTTTATTACTGACCAATTAATCGCCACTTTTCGTATCACATGAAAAATTTGCTAAAGTGACTAAACACTTGCCAATAAAACACGCCTATTACAGATTGATGTCAAATGACTGACCGTGTAAAGGTCGCTTAAGGTGTTCGATTTTGACGATGCTTTTGGTAGCTTTTCGTACAGTTTTGACTCATATTTTAAGTCAAGATCCCAATCAGATCAGAGGGAATAATAAAATACAGCTAATGAGTCCGATTTTTATAATTTGTACCCGCCTCACGATGAGGACTCTCATCACTTATTTTACCTACAAATTTTCGTGAGTACCCATCTTAACAGACTGATAAGAAATATAGAATAGGTTCTACAGAACCCTTAAATTTTCCATTCATTAGTTGCTTTAATTTGTTTAAATTTTTTATGATCCGTTGATATTAAAGCAACGCTCAATAGAGGTATCGACCCTTACTTAAAATCAAATTTATTAATAATTATTTATTTAATAATTACATACCAGCATTGAGTTTATACACATAGAGAAATGTGAATGTGTAAGTTTCAAATACTGCTCATAGGATGTCGTTACTATCGACTTGTTTTTTTTGTTTACAATAAAATAAAATGTTTGAAATGTTTACAAATAAATAAAGAAAAACAAATACAAATGTATTCAGAAGAATTTTGTTCTGTTCGGTTTGATTGGTTTTCGTTAGGGCAATAATAATTTCTCGATATGTTGATTTATCGACATCTACTTCGGTGAGTTTGAAACTATCTTGATTCCTCTATGTGATTAAACTGAATGATACCAGTGATGTTTACTATGAATATATCAAACGAAAATTGAAAATTATTGGATAAAATGTATCTAGTTTTTCCATCTCAATTATTCTAATGCCCACTGATATCCTGATCTGCATGTATAATAGGCCTATCCCGCTTAAATTTGTCTTTGTATGTAGGTTGATATGTAGAAACATTACTTATTATGTAGAAATAAATTAACTAATGAGTGAGGCGAGATGACTCGCCTCACTCATTTTCTCATATCACTTCATTGGCAAAAGCGATCCAGCTATTTTGGCGATAGGAGAAACTTAGAATATAGCTTCAAACACCAAACACGCCATCAAACAAAGAATATAAAGAATTACTTAATTAAAAATGTTTTAAAAAATAAGATAAAATCTTCTTTTTTCTTCGGCTTTTAGGCCACGATGAAACAAATATGTTGCCATTTGCTGTTACCACCCTAAAGATACGACATCCCTGACGGTATGAATGACAGTAACCTCAAGTCCCAACCCTGGATGGAGATTGTCATTCTGAAGTGAGATTCTGGCGGGATAATAACACATGACATTCCATTTATATCTTCTCATCGATTTAAGTTTGAAGCATTATAGTATTTTTCATTATTTGTTTTACACAATTAAAGATTTAAGTTTATGTTCTAATAAATATTTGATTGAGTCTACGACTATTTAAATGTTTTCATTTACAGTACAGAACATACAGTGGCGACGAGGATTCGTTAAATAAAATTTAAGTACCATCATGCCAGACTACGCCCAAGAAAAAAAAAATTATTATTAAAATAAATTTATAATTTTTTTATTCAATTGTAAACATATGGTTGACAACACACATGTCAATTTGTTTACCTTAACTCGCCCTAGCAAAATACCTAGATCTACTTCAGGCCGAGTCCAGGGCGACCCCAGGTTTCAAAGAACAGAGAATTTGTTACCCAGCGCGAGTTGAGGTTTTTCAAAAAACGCTTTGGGACGACTTCAGGGTGACCTCAGGGAACACAACTAGTAATAGCTAACGATATTGCAATGTCTTCTAAATAAAAAAAAAATCATAAAAAAATGTTTATAGTTGACTTATGTATGTTATTAATAGTTAATTATTGTCGTTCCTATGATCCAAAATAGTTACGATTTGTAACTATTTCCAACTCATGTCGATGATATGAATTGAAAGTGTTTATCTGTGAAAGTCGAAGTGGGAAACCACTTGTTTACAGTTTTGGTATGCATATGTGTTTGCTATTTCAATTATTTGGGATAAGGAAATTTGATTAAAATAGTTTAAAGATGGGATTTAAGTAAATAAAATGAATGAACATTTTAGTAATACTTACTTTTTTAGGTTCGCACTGGAAAAGTTTTTAAAGAAAAATATAATAATATTAAACGGACTTTTCGAAAAAAGAAGGCGGATGAAAAAAGGCAGTTGTTCCTAACTGGTGGAGGTCCACCACCTGATATAAAAAAGGATCCAGTTTATGAACAACTGCATGAGGTTATGGGCGTAAGCATTGACGGCCTGCCATCAAGGTAATCAAGTTAAAGAAATAAAAGTAACTAATATTATTAAAATATAATTTTAAGGTTTGATGATGATGAAGTATTTGTCGTCGATGCAGCTGAATCCAAAAGCCCCCTTGAAGTTGAGTACCTGAGTGAGGAGTTTTTGAATAACAACGAAGAAAATATTCCTCTTTATTGCGAGACGCGTTTAAGTGAAGAAGATGAAGTTGTAGCCGAAGTTACAGAGGCAGATTTGAGCAATTATAACCCGTCTATGCTGCGAAAAAAACGGATAATCTGCTCCGCAGCAAAAAAATAAAGCAGAAGCCAATAACATCGGGCGATATTATGTGTTTAAAAAAACAGTTGCTGGAGCAGCAAATACGACATAACCAAATAGAACATGACCAAAAAACCAAAGAACATACTATGAGAATGAAAAGTATAGAATTGGACATAAAACTGAAGGAAAAACAGTTATTAACAGGGCCGGAACTGTTTCAGGTGATGTAATGTACATATTGTTGTTTTTTTTACTTTTTTTTTATTGTTTACCTTTTTTAAATTAATTTTTTTATTTGATGTGATACCTTATACTGATACTTTATTTTTTATAAGCCTATTTTTAAGATTGTGATGATTTTTTTTTTATGTTTTTTATTATGTATATATGTATTTACCTGCAAGATTAAGATTGTGATGAATTTTTTTTATGTTTAAGATTGTGATGAATTTTTTTTTATGTTTTTTATTATGTATATAAGTTTTTTTTTTCGTTTTGATTTCTGTTAACAGAACAAACTTTTTAAGTTAACATGTTGTTAAAAAACACAAATATGAATAAAATAAAAAATATGTTTGTTTCATATGAACTTTTACGTTTATTTCAATCGATTAAGGAAGGAATTATGAGTAAAGGGAGGAACATTATGAATAGCTGTTTGGGTGCAGAAGTCCGGGGAAGTAATCAGCCAACAAAACTGCACGAACATTGTCGACAGTATCACGCTCCGATCTTATCACATCTATTGCTTCAACTGGTGGTATGTCCAATTCATGTCCATCGGGGGGGATTTTTTCGTTAAAGTTTACTGCTATATTATGCAGAACTGTCGTTGCGACGATTACATCCTGGACTGTTTCCATTTTAATTCTCATTTGGAGTGACAAAACAGGAAAACGTCTCTTCCATACACCGTATTGTCTCTCAACTACATTTTGACTTCTGATAATGGATTCATTGTACAATTGCTCAGTTGAATTTGTACATTGAAGCAAAGGTGTTGCCATATAAGATGTATTAGTATTTCCAGAATCAGCAACCAAAATGTAGTTTCTGAAATCATTCCTCTCTAGCCGCATCTTTAGAGCCGAATTGTTAAAGACGGTTTGATCATGCGAAGATCCAGGCCAACGTGCAACTATGTTCAAAAATTTCAAATTAGCTGAACTAACACTTTGCACGTTAATTGAAAAAAATCCTTTTCTGTTCCTAAAATGCTCTGCATTATTTCCGCCTTCAAATATAAAAGAACAAGTTTTGATATTTTTCTTTTAACGGGTTTTTTTCATTTTTTTAAAGTTGTAACTCACCAGGAGACTCAATTTTCACGTGAGTGCAGTCAATTGCTCCAATCGTGCGGGGAAATTTAGCTAATTTATAGAAAGCGTAACTAACTTCAGCCAATTCTACATCGGATTCTGGCATTTTTATAAAATCTTTGCGCAGAGAAGCGATCGCAAAAGAGACAGCTTTCGATACACCAGAAAAATCTCCGACTGAAATAAGCATTGTTCCTAATGCATAGAAGCGAAGTGCAATTAGTAATTTTGCCATTGGAGTTATATTGCGCTTTCTGAAAAATGTAGGTTTGGTTTTAGTTACAAATAGAGAAATATGGTTCTTATGAAAACTTCACCTTTGGTTTTTATTTTCTAATTTGTCTCGTATCAGAACTAATAAATTAGCCACAGTTGATTTTTGGAGCCGAAAACGACGAAAGAAATCAATATCATCCCATTTATTGAAATGGTAAATTCTTTCGTACATGTTGTACTGACGCCTTTTAACAACAAGTTCTTCTTCGCTATCTTCATCACTCCATGAATCCCAAATGAAATTTCCAAAAGAACTAATCAAATATAAACTTTTTATAAATTTTTTTTGTTAAATAAAAACTCACTCCATTTTTCGTAATAATAATTTTTGATTTCTATTTTTCCTTCACTACGAGCCAGAAAATACAATTGAAATAAAAAATGTCAACAAATATATTCGCTAATCATAGAATTTCTGTGGTTAACCAAGCAAATTTGACTGGTTAACGAAATCTCTGTTAACCATAGATTCTCTGGTTAAATTTTTGCTGAAAAGATCAAATCTCTGTTAACCGACTGGAATAATGACACTAACCAAAGAAAATCAGCTGGTTAACGTAATATATGGTAGCCACAGATTCTCTGGTTAAAATTTTGTTGAAAAGACAAAATCTATGGTTACCAGCTGAAATGATCAATGATTAAACTTAACCAGGGCTGAAAAGACTGGCCCTAAGATACACAAAGGAAAGCTTACGGAGACTCTTACATTCTTTATCAAACCATTTTTTTGCGGGATTGAAACTGTAATTATTGGAATTTGGATTTGCTGATGCTTTGACTACTTTAACAATACCTTCGCATATCTGTTCACTCGTACTTGAGGATATCGAAGGGAGGGAATTGAGGTTACGGTTTAAAAGAGTTTTATAGAGAGAAGCGTTCAGGTGGTTCCATTTAAGCTTTCGAAAGTTGTTATGGGCATGTGAGCCGAAAAGTTTGCAATATCTACATTAAAGTCTTTGAACGCGGTCAGCCACTCCCCAGATACTGCACATAGATCAATTACAGACTGCCCCTGACCGCTAATAAATGTATACTCCCCACACACGTCCCCTAGAGATGAACCATTAAGCACAAATAGTCCGAAGTTTTCGAAAAATTCCGTTAAAATTCTACCATTACGATTGAAAATTTCATCTTTTGAGTTTCTACCGACTGTTAGCTCAACTCGTGATTGCAAATTATAAACGGAAATATTTTGATATTCACCAATTCTAGCATTTAAGTCTCCAATGATCATTACATTTTCGAAAGAGGAATTGTACATAAAATCCGCTAAATTATCGAATTCATTTTGCCAATTATTGCAATTTAAATATAAAGGAATAATAAAATAGTTTATGCTGTTACTTATAATTTGAAAAGTGATCCTGTTCTCTATAGTTTTAAATTTGACCACATGGGCAAGTAAGTTTTTTCTAATTCCATATAATATACCGCCACTGGCCCTCCCGTACAAACTAGTTCTGACTGCTGGAGTAAACATAATCTTAAAATCTTTGAAATATTTACAAAAATCATTCTGGTTGTTTTCTTCTAAAAAAGTTTCTAACAGAATAATAATATCAAATTGTTGAATGTATTTAAAAAAATCTGGTAATAAAAGCTTGCTTTTAATGCCAGTAATATTGTAAGAGCAAATATTTAGTTTTATAATTTCGGATAAATTTTGGCAGACGACAGATTTTACCTATTGTTTGAGATCCCTTAAAGGCATCGTTATTTGACTTCCAGGTGGCGCTCTTGGCGGTTGAGGGCGAGATGTAGATGGGCCATCCCCAACTGGAGCCAGCTTCATTCCATCTCTGCTGTCAAAGTATTCGTAAGCTCTGTCACCAAACAATTGCAAGATAGATGACAATTCCATCGACGTTTTGACAGCAAGTCCTCGTGCAAATTTATAAGTAAAAGTGTGGTTGTTGATTTGTATTCTATCGCCTTTCACTAAAATGTTTGAATTCGGGTTGATTTCCAATAATTTGTTTTTGATTGTGACAAGTGTTTGTCTTTTCTTCCGATACAAGAGTGATTGTTCGCGGAATATACTTATGCCGGAACCTTTGAGTTTGTGTGCGACAGATACAATTTTATTTACTTCTTCTGCCGAGTTGAGCTCCATGATGACAGTGCCTCGTTCTGCATTGCTGCCGTGAATTTGCCAGGAACTTTTAATATCAATGTCTTCACCTTCGTTTAACTTCAGAAGCCCCTTGCAAGTCTGTTTAACATAATGTAGACGTAGAGTGTTGAAGTTATACTCTTAGGGCCAGTTGTACAATCGTGACTCGAAATTACAACATCTGTGTCACGGAGTTTTAATTTTGATTTTAGTTTATTTGTTATTAGTGGATTGTAAATCATCGAATTACGTGTGTAGTTTTATTGTTTATTTACTTTTATTTAATAATGAAAAAAAGTTTTGTTCGCTAACCTATCCAACATGTCATCAACCAGCGGGATTGGATAGTTGTCCTTCAATGTTATTTTGTTCAAACTCCTATAATCTATACACATTCTTATGTTATCATTTCTTCCTGACCAAAACAATAGGTGAAGAATACTCTGAATTACTCGGCCATATTTTTTTTTTCTGTAACATATCATCTAACATTTCCCGTACTCGCTCTTTTTCATAATACGATAATCTTCGGGGTGGGCAATGGAATGGCTTTTCATTAATCAAATTTAACTTTATCTCACATTTAATTAGCGGTTCACCAGGACGATCACAATTTAAATAACAATCGTTTAATATCTTTCTGAAACGCTAATTTTTGTTAAGATCAAGACTCTCATTATATATATATGTTTCTTTACTTTCATCAATTTCAATATTCATTAAATTATTACATTCTCTATCATAAGTTTCGTTCATTTTACTTTCTTTTATTTTCATCAATCTCAAATTTGCTTTTTTAATAAAGTCTCTTCCCAAAATAACTGGGAACTTAGTCGTTTCATTTTTACTACAAATAATTCTACTTTAACTTCTTCTTCTTCAAACAAAATACAACTCTGAACAACTCCAATTACATTTAATGGGCTCTTATTAATACAAAAGAAATTATATTTTACAAAACTAATGGGGCTACCGGTGTCAATTAAAGATCCTAATGAAAATTTACAAATAAAATTTGATTCTATAAAAGTAAATAATAATTTTCTTACGTTTTCATCTGAGTCACCTTCATCTCCAACATGATGGACGTCCTTTCTTTTTGGGCATACAGCAGCATAGTGCCCCATATCAGCACACACATGGCACGCACCCAATGGTCGTTTCGACTTATTACAATTACAAAGCATTACAGTTGTAACACTTAAATTGCTTCGATGTGCTTGGCTCCGTGTTCAAAGCTGGCGCCTTTCGCGCTAACGCCACTGTCCTGAACGCCTCCAGGAGATGCTCCTTGTCTCTAAAACAATGCATTTTGCCTGAGATCGGATGGTCTGGTCTGGTATCCCCTCAATGAGATACTCCATAAGCTCGTCTTCATAAATACTTACTTTATTAGCAAGTATAACCTTTTCGTGAAAGTTTTCCTGAAAACTTTCAGCACTCGACCATTTCCGTCCTTCGAACTTCTGCTTGAGCAACAGCCGGCTGGCCCTGTCCTTAAAGATTGTACCCATCTCTCTGAGTACCACATCAATTGGCACCGACATCATATCTGCTTTCGAGTGGAACCATCGTAGGGCTCTTCCCTTCAATCTGGTTGATATCAGTGCCCGGGAACTGTTCTCATCCAACTTGAAAACGGCAAGGACACTCCTCAGCTGCAGCTCCCACTGCTCATAGTTGTCATCAGCACACTAAAACTCTGGAATCAGATCATTTACGACTGAAAAATTCATCATCGATTTTCCGTCGTCATCATGTTTTGTAACACTCTTCTTCTTCGTCATCATCTCGTTCTCTCTCTTCAGCAACTCTGTCTCTCTCTTTTGTACCGCCAGCTCTCGTTTGACCAACATCAATTCCCTTTTCAGTGGTTCCATGTGAAAATAGTGTCGAAAGCTCAGATTTTTTTTTATATTTTTCATGTTTTTTTTTTTTATTAAATCGTCAATTATTTTGTCAATATAACCATTGATTTTTGTGTGTTTATAGTCACTGTGGAATTTTGTGGTTGAAAGTGGTAGCTTACGAGTCGATCTTCAGCTGTGAAAGCATACGGACGCATTGACGACTTTCCCAGCATACATAATAAATTTCGGTGATTCAAGTTGAATTAAATTCATTTTAAATATTAAGTGCTATAATTGCACAAGCAGCATCGGCAATTAAGTTACCAATTTTAAGCGGCGAGTTAGCCCAGTTGGTAGAGTGGCAGAGAGCGGATCCCACGAGCGTGGGTTCGATTCCCACCAGGGCCAAGGCTTTTTTTTAAATAATTTTTGTGACGAAATAATTAAAAATCGTCACCAACGGCAAAATCAGATGGTGCAAAAAACGGGGACATCGAAAGATGGTCCCCCAACAAAAAGCAAATCAACATTCATTTTTAATTAATTTTTATTTTTTCATTTCCTTATATCTATCTTAATGCTAGACAAAAAATCTTAAACAACTAGCTTACCATATTAACTTAACTAACTTACTGGCCCCATGCGGGCGCTCTAAATTAAACTATGACTATACTTAAAAAATGTCTTTCGACGAAAAATAACTTATTATTACAATTCATGATTACTTAAAACTAACGAGAAAATTATTTAAAAAAAAAACTCATTTTCTATATCATTTTTTAATTTTTTTTTATAAAACTTAAAGCTACCCTTTACCTAATAAAACTAATTAAAACTAAATTAAAACTAACTTAAACTACATTATATCTAATTAAAACTACTTAAAATAACTTAAAAACTAGAACAGCCACCAGCAATTTTTTTTTTTTTTTTTTTTTTTTTTTTTTTTTTTTTTTTTTTTTTTTTGCATACGCACACTCGCGTACGCCCATACACATGTATATATGTTCATATACATATATACATATACATTCACAACCGCAAGTACCCACATACAAATACATTTACTTATGTACTTTTTTTGGTGCCACCGTCACTGTTCTACCTACTCTACTTAAATTTACCTTAGAACTATGTAAGTCGGCCAAAGCAACAATATGGTCAACTTTCAATATCACGGTGGTCACCCAACCACCAGAATTTTTTGACTTGCTTAACTAAGTCCTTTCTGTCCCGAAGGGGCACAGCTCTACTGAACCGCAGACGCTCTGCTCCGTTCCCTGAGCCGACGTCCCGATCGTAAAGAAGTCGCCGATCCACAGTCCTACGGCTGACGTGGTAGATTAACGGAACCGCCAATCTATCCTGTATCAGCCCACGACTGTCTAAAAAGAGGAATGTCTCGGGCGGGATGAAACCGTTAAGACGTACACTTTCACTATACTCATCATTGGGGTAGTAAGCCCCAAAAATAAGTCCATTGGTCGAGGTCATCGCTCTTGCAATGTGACCCCGAATCAGCTTGATTAAAAAGTTATCTATCCTGTTTATATTGGCCCTGTTGTATAGAACCTCGTTGGCATAGTAATGTGTGTACTCCGACTCTGGTGTTCTGTGTAATCCAAGGCAGCGTCTAAGACACTGCCTCTCAAACACCCGAATCTTTTCCATTTGAGATGGGGCAACGTTGAACCACACAGGGCACCCATAGGCAATCATTGGCCGGATAAGGGCCATGTAGCAAATCACCTTTACTCTGCTGTCAAGGCGGCTGCTATAAAACAACCGTCTTGTCAGCCCAAAGGCTCCCCTAGCTCTGGCCAGAGCAGCATCTACATGTCGATTGAAATATAGATACTGATCTAGCCAGATGCCAAGGTACTTTACCACATCTTTACTCGCCAGTGGATGTCCACTTGGTCCAACGATCACTAGATTTCTCCAGTTCTTTCTTGTATCCCTAGAAGCCCTAGACAACGGGGTTCTAAACAGGATAGTTTCTGATTTCTGAAAGTTAATTTTTAACTTCCAGTCATCACAATATCGCTGAATCTGGTCGAAGTCACGCTGCAAGAGATTTTTGATGACTTCAACTTTTGGACCCGTCCTGTACGCTACAAGGTCATCGGCATACGCAATCGCATGAGTGAGACTACCTATCAGATCGCTGGTGTAAATACTAAAAAGAATCGGCGAGTTCACAGCTCCTTGCTGTAGACCATTTTTAATATCAAAAGTTGTGGTAGAAGTTACATTGCCACTTTTGACAACAAACTTTCTACCATTGAGCATGTCATGAAGCATATATAACAGTGGTTTACTTATGCCAAATCTAGATAGCTTCAGATAAAGACCCTCTAACCATACGGTGTCGAAAGCTTTCTCTAAATCAACCAGAACGGCACCCGTACATTGCTTTTTCGTTTTGTTCCATTGAACATCAGAAACTAACTTAGACGCAGCATGAATAGTGTCATGCCCCGCCTTAAAGCCAAACTGATTATCTGGAATAATATTTTTGTCCTCAGCCCACTTGAACAGAGCTCTATTGAGAATCTTTTCGAATACCTTACTGATACTTGGAAGAAGACTTATCGACCGAAGATTTGCCGGATTGGAGCTGTCCTTTCCCTTTTTGGGGAGAGGATGGACCACAGCTGTCTTCCAACTCACTGGATAATATGCATTATTCAATGCGTTGTTGAACAGTGTGGTATAAATGTCTATGGCTTCCTCAGGGAGATGTCGTAACACAATGTTGGGTATACCATCGACCCCCGCAGATTTCTTTTTCTTTAATGTTTGAAAAATTAACTGAAGTTCTATCTTCGAAACTAACAATGAACTGGGTCCATTTCGCTCGGCGATGGTGGCGTTTGCCAAGTTTTCGTCATTGAACACGGTGAAACCAGTATTCTCAGATCGCCATTGCGTTATGTTATTTCCAAGGTAGAAGTTGTGTAGTAAGGCTCTGTTCTCCAGGTCATGATTCGGACGAATGCTAGCATTCACCTTATACACTTGCTGGAAAGCAGCCCCTACAGCTTCTACCTTTTCTTGAGGATCTTCTATCATAAAAAAGTTATAATCGAAAACGGCACCCTCCGGATCTATTCCCGCAATCGTAAGTACGTCTTCGTTATCTATTGTCCTCTGAAGTTTAAGACATGGAAGTTCGTTTTGATCATTTCTTCTAAATATCTTATTTATTTGGGGAAACATACTAGGGTCGCTAGAGTTAACGGCCCGAATTCTGTTATCCCAATATAAATTAATAGACAATCTATAATTTTGTTTAATCAGAACATTAATGTTTTTGATCGACGACTTCAATGTCCTAATCTCCAGATCACGTGTGTCCGTGAAACGTCTGTAAAGAAGTTTCAACCTAGTCAGCAGTCCACTTTTTTGTCGGTGTAGTGCGTCGATTGTCGCGTTCTTGTATAAACCAGTAGGGTCTTGTTCCTTATATTTTGGGATTGTTCTGTCCATTGTTCGTTTTATAGTCGTATCCATTTGAGTCAGGAACCCGTCGATCTCGACGTTCGTCAGGTTTCTGTCATTTGGTGGAGAAATGTCATCGGAACGTATTTCTCTTGCCAAGGAGTTGGAGAAGCGTGGCCAACGCGTCTTACTGAAATTGTAAGAGTGCGCTGGCACATACTCATCCAACTCCAAAAGTTCGCTCGGGAGCTGTATTACGGCGGCAAGTCCGCAGTGATCACTGTCGTATTCAATTGTTCGTAAACAGTTTTTTGTATGTTGACCTACAGTGTCAGTTATTAACAGTCTTGAGTCAAGCAGGAGTAGATCCAGAAAACTACCACTTCTCGGAAAAGACGGTCTATCTGTAGCCAGAAGGTCGATCCTACACTCAACACTGTATCGACCCATCCAATTAAAAAGATGGTTCCCTCTAGGATTTTGTACTTGATTTCCCCAATCTACATGTTTGGCGTTCAAGTCCCCTGCCATGAGATAATAATTCTCATCCAAGTTCAGTCTTAAGCATTCAAAAAGTTTTTCGAGTTCTGCGATAAAATTAGCCGGCTGAGGTGCGTCAGGTGCGTACACAGCTATTGCGTACATTCTTTTCCCCTGCTGGAGAGGAATGCAAACGATGCAGGCTTCTAGCAACCCGAATCTTCGCACTTCACTATTATATATAACTTTATGTTTAATACCCTTTCGTATGAAGATTTCGACCCCACCCCCTTGAGAGGAGTTGGGCCGATCCCTTCTTACGATATTGTAATTTTTATTAGTCAGTTTGTTTTTCTGATTTAGCTTAGTTTCGCTAGCCATAAACACATCAGGACTTTGGTCTTGCAGCAAATGAAAGAGGTTTGCTCTACGTTCGGTCCTAATCAGCGAATTTACATTCACAGCTAGGATCTTAAAGGGTCGCTCAGGCAGCGCGCCTTTAACCATTTCGCGTTGCCGGCAGAATAGAGTAGAGGTAATCCACCCTAGCCGCCTGCTCCCTTATCTGTTTTTGCACATCGGTTAACTGACCATGAATGGTCAGCAACACCTGCATCAGATCTGCCTCTGGCACAGGAGCCGTAGGCACTTGGACCTGTTTGGCTACCTGTGGTTGAGGCTGTACCGTTTTTCCCTTTCCAGACGCCATTTGGGCGTAAGAAATTGCGGGATTGACGGAAGTTGATGTCTGGCGTACTTCAGGGCGTCTCACCTCTACTGTCTTCTTTTGGTCTTTGTTTTTTTTAATTTCCTGAAACTTCGGACATCCCCGATAGTTTGCGGGGTGCCCGGAGCCTCGGCAAAGTGCACACTTTAACTGGGTCCTGTCTTCGACCCTCTCTTTTCCGAGTTTACATTCCCCTATCTTGTGGGAATCTCCACACTTGACACAAACTGGATCTATACCACAGTTTGCTGCCACGTGGCCGTATCCTTGGCAGTTCATGCATTGAAGCATGTCTCTCTGCCTATTTAATTTTTCCCATCTTACAATTTGGTAGTTTAGGACGGTTATGCTCCTTAAACCACTTAACTTGCTTTGGGGCGAGAGCTGAACGAGGAAGAATGGTAAATTCCGTTTCTCCCGTCTGGCCTTAACTGTGGAAAACGGTCTGACCCCGATAAAATCGAGATCATCGCTCGCCACTTGACGGAGCTCAGTTAAGAGTTCCTGCGGATCCGTAGAGGATTCGATACCCTTCAGGAGGACTGTTTGTAGCTTGTCTTCCTTCGGGGTGAAACTGTAGTATTCTGTCTTCGTTTGAGACAGGAGATCTTTTATTTTTTTATAATGCTCAACAGAAGAGCAATGAATGGCGTGTCGGTCTGCGTTCAACCTTTTAATAATAAAATTGTTGCCTATGGCCGACTTACATAATTCTATTGTGTCTTTCAATTCTATTTTGAAGGTATTAATTGGTGGCACCTTACCTTTCTTTGCTTGTGGCTGTTGCTGTTGTTGCTTCTGTTGTGACTGCTGCTGTTGTGTCTGCTGCTGTTGTGACTGCTGCGGTTGTCGCTGTTGTTGTAGTTTTTGCTGCTGTTGTTGCTTCTGTGTCTTTTGTTGTTGTCGTTGTTGAAGTGGTTGTTGTATTTGTTGTATTTGTTATTGTTGTTGTTGCTGTTGTTGCTGTTGTTGTTTTTTCTGTACTTGCGGTTGCTGATGCTGTTGCTGGGGCTGTAGTTTTTGCTGCTGCATTTGTGCTGCTTTTTGTTGCTCTTGGAGCGTTTTTTGTCGTTTTCTTTCAAGAGCAACTAGGCGCTCTTTTTCCCTACGCGCTTCCTGCTTAACTTTGAGCGCTTTTACCATTTCCATGAGGGAAGAAATTTGCTCTGTCAGTGATGCGATTTTTTCCTGCTCATCTTCTGACTCTTCTGGAGGTGAAAGGTCCACCAACTCACCACTCACGTAGTGCCCCTCCCCTTCTACGGACATGTATGCAATCTCTTCGGCATCTACCTCAGTGACGTTATGCACACATGTCTTCTTGACGGTCGTATCGTTTGCTTCTTTGGCGATTTCGTCTTCAGCCTCTGCCTCGTCATCGCCCTCATGGTCATGTTCATTAATTTTTGTATCGTCATCCTCATAGGAGGAGCTTTCTAAATGCCTCTGCATTTTGGCTTGAGCGGAGGCCTTAGCCAACTTAGCTCTGGTGCTCCTATCGGCACGATTTATTAGGTGTGGCTTGTATCTAATGATACGCCTTCTCTTCTTATCCCCCTTTGAATTGGCACCGGCTGGTGTTGATGTCGTGCCTTTTGCACAGCTTGTTGTTGCAGTCGCTATGCTGCTTGTATTAACTTCGGCACGTGCCGATGACGCTGTCGTTGTTGGCTGGGCTTCTATGGAAGGCACCGCTACCTTAACTGCTGCTGCTGCATCACCTGATGTTTTGGCTGCTTGACTTGTTGTTGGGGGATCATCTTTCGATGTCCCCGTTGATTTTATCATTTGCTGTTCCTTCTGCTCTCGGTTTTTGTTAACTTTCTCCCAGAACTTATTTAAAAAAAAGCCCTGACCAGGGTGGGGCTCGAACCCACGACCCTCCACTTCGTCGTCGGCCACGCTACCCACTAGGCTAACTTGCCTTTTATATTTTCTTGGCAAATTGCCAGTAAAAATTGTGCAATGAGTGCACTTAAAATAAAAATGAATTTAATTCAATTCGAACACACCGAAATTACTTTATACACTGTGAAAGTCGTCAACACGTCCGCACTCTTTCACAGCTGAAGATCGACTGAAGCAAATCAACAGCTGGCACTTCGGATGATAGAACAGCCGATATAGCGGGTTCATCGAAAGATGTAGCCAACACGGAACCAAAGAAAAGGAAAAAGACAAGAAGAATCAAAATGAAGATGCAAAGCGCTATTCCCAAGCAACTACAGCTGAGCTGCCAGCTGAAGGGAGGGAAATGACGCGCATAGCTAAGGCAACTGCAGCAGACAAAATCCAACAACAATTGGAAAATACAGTGTTCGACACCGCCGATGAGATGGAATATATTTCGGATGGTGGTGAAGGGCACTTCACAGGAGACAGCAAGCTGCTTGACCTGACCTTAGCAGCTCAATCATCAGACTCCGAAAAGGAAGAGAGAGATGAGGAGGACTAAATTCATTCCCTTACAGAGCAAATAACGCGTCTTACTGAAATGGTTCAAGCTCTTAAACAAAAACAAGAGGCGCGCAGAGAAAGAGAGAACCTTGATGCTGTTGAGCGCAAAAAGATAAAGGTCCTAGAGGAGGCTGAAAAAGCAGCACAACAGCGGGCGAAAAAAAAATGCCATGCAAATAAAAGCGCAGCAGACACTTCAGCAGCAAATAATAAGGCAACAACTAGAACCACAGCCATCACAACCACGAAAGCAACAACAACAAACACAACAGCAACAACAAACACAACAGCAACAACAAACATGCAAACAACAAGCAGAACAACAACAACCACAGCAACAACAATCACAGCAGCAGCAGCAGCAACAGCAAACACAACAGATGTCCCAGCAACAACAGAGGATGAACCAACACCAGCAGAACAAACAGCGGCCGAATCATCAGCAGCAGTCACAAACCAACAAAAATAAAAAAGAAAAAGTGACACCAATCAACACCTACAAAATGGAGCTATAGGATACAATAAATCTGTGTAAGTCAGCCATAGGCAATAATTTTACAATTAAAAGATTAAGCGCAGATAGGCAAGCTATAAACGGCTTCACAATTGAACAGCATAAGAAAATAAGAAGTCTTCTTAAAGATTCAACCACAGAATTTTTTAGCTTTACGCCAAAAGAAGACAAACTCCAAACGGTCCTCTTGAAGGGCATAGATTCCTCAACGGAACCACAGGCACTCTTGGCTGAGCTCCGCAAAATGGCGAACGATGATCTCGACTTTATCGGAGTCAAGCCATTTACCACAGTAAAGGCCAGACGGGAGGTGCGGAAACTACCGTTCTTCCTGGTCCGGCTCTCACCCAAAAGCAAACTGGATAGACTAAGGAGTATTTCCGTCCTAGACTACCAGGTTGTAACTTGGGATGAATTAAAAAGGCGCGGTGACATGCTTCAATGCATGAGCTGCCAAAGGTTCGGCCACGCCGCAGCGAACTGCGAAATGCTGTCACGATGCGTAAAGTGTGGAGAGAACCACAAGTCAGGGGATTGCAAACTAGGGCAGGAACGGGTTATCGACAGAACCCAGCATAAATGTGTACTTTGTCATAGCGGAGGACACCCTGCTAACTATCGGGGATGTCCAAAGTTTCAGGACATGGAAAAAAACAAAATAGTCCCAAAGCAAATAGTAGAGGAGAAACGACCACCAGCCCGTCCTCTCCCAACGCCCGTCAACCGCCAGATTTCTTACGCCCAAATGGCGTCTGGAAGGGAAAGAACGGTACAGCCTCAACCATTGGTAGCCCAACAGGTCCCCGTGCCTAAGGCGCCGGCGAAAGAGGCGGATCTAATGACTGTGTTGGTGGCAATTCAGGGTCAGTTAACAGGTCTTCAAAAAGAGATCCGGGAGCAGGCAACTAGAGTGGATCATCTCTACTCTATTCTGCCGAGCTTAACGCTTAACGGTTAAAGGCGCGCTGCCAGATAGACCCTTAAAAGTCCTCGCTGTGAATGTAAATTCACTGATTAGGACCGAACGAAGAGCAAATCTCTTTCACCTCTTGCAAGATCAAAGTCCTGATGTGCTTTTGTATAGCAAAACTAAGCTAAATCAGAAGCACAAACTGACTCATAATAACTACAATATCGTAAGAAGGGACCGGCCAAACTCCTCACAAGGGGGTGGGGTCGCAATCTTTGTACGAAAGAGCATTAGTCATAAAGTAATTTATAAGAATGAAGTGCGCAGGTTCGGGTTGCTAGAAGCCTGCATCATATGCATTCCTCTCCACCAGGGGAAACGAATGTATGTAATCGCGGTTTACGCACCAGAAGCACCTCAGCCAGCTAATTTTACAGCAGAACTCGAAAAACTTTTTGAATGCCTTAGATTGAACTTGGAGGAGAACTTTTATCTCATGGCCGGTGATTGGAACGCCAAACATGAAAGTTGGGGAAATCAAATAAAAAATCCTAGAGGGAACCATCTATTTAATTGGATGGGTCGGTACAATATTGAGTATAGAATCGATCTTTTTGCTACAGATAGGCCGTCATTTCCAAGAAGCGGTGCATTTCTGGACCTACTGCTAATTGACTCAAGACTGACAATTACTGATACAGTGACTCAAGATACAAAAAACTGTTTACAAACGATTGACTACGACAGTGACCATAACGGACTTTTTGCTGTGATTCAACTTCCAAACGAACTCGTGGTGTTAGAGGAGTATGTGCCTGAGCATACTTACAACTACAGTAAAATGCGATGGTCACGCTTTTCCAACACCTTGACAAGAGAATCACGTTTAAAAAACATATCTCCACCTAATGACAGACATTTAACAAACGAAGAGATCGACGGATACCTACTACAAATGGACGAGGCCATAAAACAAACAATGAGTACGACTATTCCACGTTACAAAGAACCAGACGCAACTGCCAAGTACCGAAACGCGACAATTGACGCACTACACAGACTTAAAGGTGGACTGCTTACAAGACTAAAACTTTTGTACAGACGGTTCACTGAAAGACATAATTCGGAGATTGGGACCCTGAAGTCTTCGATTAAAAACATCAATCAATTAATAAAGCAGAATTATAGGTTGTCTATTAATTCCTATTGGAATAATAGAGTTCGGGCTATTAACTCTAGTGACCCAAGTATGTTTCCTAAAATTAATAAAATTTTCAGACGGAAAGATCAAAATGACCTTCCGTGTCTCAAGCTTCAGAAAACAATTGAAAACGAAAACATACTTTTGAACGCAGGCATAGATCCAGGGTGATCTAGGGTGATCTGAAAAAACAGTGCACTGGTGCCTGTCTGGTTGATTTGAAGAAAGTTTTCGACACCTGACCAGACTTGGTGTTAGTAAATCATTATTGTATATACTTTATGATATGCTCAACGGTAGAAAGTTTGTTGTCAAGAGTGGCAGTGTAACGTCTACCAAAATATTTGAAATAAAAAATGGTCTGCAGCAGGGAGCGGTTAACTCGCCGATTCTTTCCAACATTTACACTAGCGATCTTATAAGTAGTCTAACCCATGCAATTGCGTATGCCGATGAGCTAATAGCGTACAGAACAGGTCCAAAAGTTGAAGTTATCAAAATTCTTTTGCAGCGTGACTTCGAAAAGATTCAGCAATATTGCGATGACTGGAAGTTGAAAATCAACTTTCAGAAATGCGAAACTATTCTGTTTAGAACTTCTAGAGCTTCTGCGGATACGAGAAAGAACTGGCGAAAACTTGTGATCGTTGGACCCCTTGGACAGCCACTGGCAAGTAAAAGTGTAGTGAAGTACCTTGGCATCTGGCTGGATCAATATTTTGACAGACATATAGATGCTGCTCTGACCAGGGCTAGGGGAGCCTTTGCCCTGACAAGACGCCTGTTTTACAGCAGCCATCTTGATAGTAGGGTGAAGGTGATTTAATACATGGCTCTAATCAGGCCGATGATTGCCTATGGATGTCCTGTGTGGTTCAACGTTGCACCATCTCAAATGGAAAAGATTCGGGTATTTGAGTGGCAGTGTCTTAGACGCTGCCTTGGATTGCACAGAACACCACAGTCGGAGTACATAAAATATTATTCCAACGAGGTTCTATACAACAGGGCTAACATAAACAGAATAGATAATTTTTTAATCAAGCTGATTCGGGGTCATATTGCAAGAGCGATGACTTCAACTAATGGCTTGATTTTCGGGGCTTACTACCCCAAAGATGAATACTACGAAAGTGTGTGTCTAAGCGGATTCCCACCCGACGCTTTCCTCTTTTTAGACAGTCGAGGGCTGATACAGGATAGTTCGGCGGTACCGCTGATCTACCACGTCGGCCAAAAAACTGTGGATAGGCGACTCCTTTATGGTCGTGACGTCGTCGCAGAAAGCGGAGCAGAGCGCCTTCGGTTCAGTAGGGCTGTGTCCGAAAGGGACCAGATAGATAGATTGGACCAAAATCGCCAGTTCTGGTGGTTGAATCATATGTAAAATAACTAATAAAATTAAAAAAAAAAATAATAATAAAAGTTCACTAATTGATTTTATTGCCTTGGTTTGACTTGCGCAGGTTTAGGAGTGTCCTTGGCTTTAAAAGAAGCTAGGTTAGTACAAAACAATCATGGTGCCACTAAAAAGAAAAAAAAAACCGTTGCTGTGGCTGTTCTAGTCTTAAGTTATTTTAAGTAGTTTTAAGTGTAGTTTTAAGTTTTATAAAAAATAAAAAAATGATAAATATAATGAGTTTTTTCATAATTTTCTTATTTTTAAGTAATAAATGAATTTTGATAATATTTAAGCTAGGTACGCCGAAAGGCAATAATTTTAAGTTGGTTATGGTATAATTTAGAGCGCTCGCATAGGGCCAGTAAGTTAGTTAAGTTAATATGTAAGCTAGTTGTTAAGGTTTTTGTCTAGCAAGTAAGTAGTTATAAGAAAATTGAAATATAAAAACTGAATATACAAAAAAAAAAAAAAAAAGTGGTAGCTTACACATGCGGTGTACCATAGAGTGGAAGGCAGCTAACTTATGTTGTATAGGACAGTGGGAGTCGCTGGTTATGTATCGGTTGTTGGTTGTAGGTTTCCGATGTATTGTTAAAAATTTCGAAAATTTTTTATCTGAGATGTTTTGACGATGGCAAGACCATCATCAACGTAACGATGCCATATTCGGGGAAGTAGTCCATTTCGCTTCAAGTTCATTTAAAATTTTAACATAAAAAAATTTGTCACGAAATTCGAAATAATTGTGTGACATGCAAACCTTTGCAGTTTTTAATAGGACCTGCATATATTATATACTAGGGAACAAAGCTTCCAAGTCAAATGAGAGCATCACTTTATCATCATTTATAAAAATATCTTTTATTTTGTTCACAAAATCAAATTAATTTTTTACTGACAAACTTTCAATGGGGTATTGCTTAAGTTCATTAACTAACCACTTTGCAGCTTTTGCTGATGGCGATGACATTTAAGATACTTTGTTACGCATTTTTGCACCTGGGACCTATAACACAATGTGACAAGTAGGTACTTATAGAACCAGTAAAAATCCTGTAACACAAAATGACAAGTCTGTGCACACATCGAAAAGTGTAACGAGGCAATATGACAAGTGGGAAATTGTTTAATCTCCTCATTGCTGTAACAGAATGTAAGAAATATTTTTTTTATTTGTTTTTTTTTTGTATTTTTTGTATTTTTATTCATTCATATAAAATTAAACTATATAACAATTTATTAATGATAAAATAAGGTGAATAATAGTATCAAGAATTACTTGTTCCAATACAGCTTATTTTGGACAAGTGAATTGAAAATTGTCATTCAAATAATATTTAACTAAAAATATATTTTTCATTCTGACTTCGACGAAAAAAAATCAAAAAAATAAAAAAAACATATAAAAAAACAATTTCTTATCCTTCGCAATTTGTCGAATTCTCTCTTCGTTGAAAACTTGCAAACAGTGTGGACAAGTCGAGGGAAATTTATTATTCTGACAAGTTTAACGATTTGCGTTTGCGTTGTGGTACAGAACACAATGGTCCTTGTCTGACAAGAAATGTTGGACTAGTGAATTTGTCACGTTGTGTTATAGGGACCTGGTTCTTATACCTTTGGCAGAGCGTATATTTTTGGAACTTCCGTATTCGAAATATGTAATTTCCAAGTTGGAACACCGAAAATCTGATTTGTTCATGATCACCACCTTTTCGCCTTTGTTTGATTTTATGTAGCAAACGTCCTTCTGTTTTAATTCTGCTATAACATTTTGAATTTTTGTGGTGTCTTTGTCACGTTTGAAGTTAAATTTTGCATTTAATTTAAGTGGCCTGGCAAAACTTCTTACTATTTCCTTAGTTGGCTGGGATTTAAATTTTACGCAAGTTTCGATGTCTGCAATAGTGTCCATTAGTGGTAGAGTTAATGGTTCGGGTGTAAAGTTTAGACCACGATTCAAAATATCTAGTTGCTCAGCTGAGAAAGAATTGTCAGAAAGATTTACTACTAAATCGTCGACAGGTTTGAAATTGTTGGTGCTTGAATAAATTATTGGAGAAACAAACGTGTTCTGAATCACTGATGACTGAACGAACCTAATACAATTTCAGATATGTATCTATCTTTCTCTGTCAATCTTTTGTTCTATTACTCACAAGAGTACAAACTTCGATTTGATTTTTAACCGACATGACACAGTATTAAATTTTTCTCTCTGATTGTTTCTTTACCTTTAATAAAGCATAAATATATTTATAACTAAATTGTGTATTATATATTATTTGGAAGTACCTAGTTAGTTTTTGCGCTAAATCTGCAAAAGGTTATGGGCCCAGGTTCCAGAATATAAGTAAAAGGTTATTTCGCTAAGGAAAATAGAGCATTTACGAGATATCTGCATATAAACTACAATGGCGGAGCAGCGTTTTTCTATAAATAAACTTGGCACTGAAAACTGTTTTATTTGGAAATATAAAATAGAGATGCTGTTGATAAAGGAAGGGCTATGGAGTTATGTGTCTGGGACCAAACCAGATCCGATCACTGCTGAGTGGACTACCAAAGACAATGACTCTCGGGCAACAATTGCTTTGTCTGTAGAAGACAACCAGCTGCAGCATATTCAAAAGGCTCATCATCGAAAGAAGCGTGGAACAGTCTAAAGAACTACCAGTGCAGTTAATGCGAAAAATCTGCAGTCTATAGGTTGAAGAAGGTGGAAATGTTGAGGCGCATATTGCTGAAATGGTTGATTCGTTCGAACGTCTGGGTGTGATTGGTGAGGAAAAATTATCTGAGCAGTGGAGTGTGCCAATGTTGCTGAGTAGCCAAGAAGCTATGACACTCTTATTACAGCATTGGAGGCGCGTACAAACAAAGAAAACGAGCTTACATTTTGATGTTGTACAGTCGAAGCTTTTGGAGGTATACAGGCGAAGGCAGAATCCAAAAACAGAACATCAGAAAATGCAGTGAAGGTAACAAAATATATTCCCCAAGCACACACATCATCGTCGTCATCGTCAGAATGCTATTTTTGCCACCAAAAAGGACATCTAAAAAAGAACTGCCGTCAGTATAAACAATGGAAAAACAAGAAGCAGCAGGCCAACTACATCACGAAGTCCCCGGATCATTTCAGTCTTCTTACATCTACAGGTAATGTTTCAGGCTGGATCTTGGATTCTGGTGCTACTTGTCACATAACAAATGTGAACGATTTTTTCGTAAGTTTTGAATCATCAATTAAAGAAAAAGTTTTTATTGGCGTATGTAAAATAGAATTCTTAAACAATAAAAATTCTAAGGCTACTGCTGTTATTTAAAACGTTATGTTTGTTCCAAAGATTCAAGGCAATTTGATCTCTGTATATTGTTTGGTTGAAAAAGGATGTAGAGTAGTGTTCACAGATATGGTTTTTGAAATCTGGGAATCTGATGTTCAGATTTCAGTAGCTGATGTTATTTCTCTTATGTATATATTGCGCCAGCCAAAAGGAGTTTTTGTTGCGGTCCATAAAGAAAATTGCAAACATTAGTGGCATCGAAAACTTGGCCATAGAGTCGAAGATGCAATCAAATTCATAAAAGCAAAACAAATGGGTTCTGGTTTGTCAATTCAGAATTGCAGTGTAAAAGAAACTTGTGAAGTGTGTATACAAGGAAAGTCGGCACGGTTGCCATTTCCAAAGACATCTGAAAGCGCTTCAATTGGTGTACTGAACCTAGTTCACACGGATGTCTGCGGACCTATGGAAGTGGTCAGCCCGAGTAGCTACCGATACATAGTCACATTCATCGACAACTACAGCAGATTTACAACAACATTCTTGATGCGGCAAAAATCAGATGTCTTCGACAAAATAAAGGAATACGTGAATGCAGCGAACACTCAATTCAGACGAAAAGTTTTAAGGTCCAACCGTGGAGGTGAATATACGGGTCATAATGTGCAGCAGTATCTAAGGCAACAAGGAATTAAATCTGAATTCACAGCAGCGTACTCTCCACAGCAAAACGGGTTTGCTGAAAGGCGGAACAGGTCTCTGGTTGAAAAGGCCAAATGTATGTTGATTGATGCTAAGCTGAGTAAAGAGTTCTGGGCAGAGGCAATAATGACGGCAACATACACCCAAAATAGAATACCGACAAAGGCGACAGAAACTACACCTTTTGAACTCTGGTATGGATCTTAACCGGACTTCCAATACTTCCGGACCTTCGGTGAAAGATGTTATGCGCACATTCCTAAAGAAAAACGAAGAAAGTGGGACAACAAGTCGGAGTGTTTGGTTTTCGTTGGGTATGACTCAAATTCAAAAGCATATAGGCTTCTTAGCACCAATACGAAAAAGATAACCATCAGCAGAGATGTTCGTTTTTTGAAGAATTCAAATACTGATGGAGGCGAAGCGCAACAAAATAAAACTTACGAAGACGACATATTCGAAGTTTGTATCGGACGAAAAAAAGGTGTTGACATCTTGCGAATTCGAGTGCTGAAAGCGTATTTTATGGTTTTGACGAGACTTCGGAAGAATCCCATATCAAAACAGATAAGAATAGAGCAGAGAATTTCAGCCAGGTCAACGAAAGGAAAGCCTCCAAACAGACTTATCAACGAGATCAACGTACTCAAGACAATTATAGAAGCTGATCGAAAGAACTTTAAGGAAGCAATAGCTTGTAACGAGGCCGAGTTCTGGAAGCTTGCGATGAAGGATGAAATGAAATCATTGTCGCAGAACAGAATTTCGGATCTGACGATTTTGCCGGCTGACAGAAAGGCGATTGGGTGCAAGTGGGTCTTTAAATCCAAGGAAGATTCAAGAGGAGAAGTTATTTACAAGGCTCGCTTGGTAGCGCAAGGATTTCTCGAGCACCACGGACTGGAACATGATGAAACATTTGCGCCAGTTGTACGTCAAACTACTAAGCGAACTTTATTGGCTGTTGCTGGTAATAGAAAAATGCATGTTGTGCATCTGGATGCCAAGACAGCATTTCTCAACAGTGATCCTGAGGAAAGAGTCTATCTATGCGGCAAACAATGGGATTCGTGAAAGAAAATAAAGAACGTGTTTGAACAACAACAACAACAACTTAAATTCAATGAAAATTAACAGAATGGTCAGTAATAAAAACTAACATTCTATAGTACAAATAGTACAATATAACAATAATGAAAATAAAGAACACCAAGTGTGTAAATTGAACAAGACAATCTATGGACTGAAGCAGTCCCAGTCAGCGAGGGCATGGAATCAAACAATCAGCAACGCTCTTTTTGTAAATGGATTTTTTCAGACCAGTGTTGATCCGTATCTTTTTAAGAAACAGGAAGGTGATGAGTAAAAGTCAAAAACTTATCGACGAAGCTGAATGCGTATTGAAATCGAAATTTGTAATGAAAAATCTTGGAGCAGTGAAAAATTACGTTGGAAATTTTTCAGTAAGTCAGACAACCTCTATACATAAGGTTATTGAAGATATGGGACTTAAGGATGCGAAGGTTTCAAAGGTGCCAATAGATACAAGTTACGGAAAATCAAATGCTGATGCTGAAACGAATTTTTTATGCGACAATGAAAATAACCAAAAGTTTATTGGATGTTTTCTATATATTGCAATAAGTTCAAGGCCAGATATTGCTGCAAGTATTAGCATACTTTCCTCAAAGGTTTCAAGACCTTAAACGCAGGAGTGGAACGAACTCAAAAGAGTTGCTAAGTATTTGAAGGAATCGTGTGATCTGAAACTCGTTCTAAGTGAACAAGGCATTGAAGATAAGATTATTGGATATGCAGATGCCAACTGGGCAGAACACCATAAAGAGCGGAAATCAAATTATGGCTACATATTAAAGGTTTTTGGGGGAGCAGTAAGTTGGACATGTTGAAAGCAAACATGTGTGGCCTTGTCTTCAACAGAATCAGAATTCATCGCTTGAACAGAAGCAAGCTGTGAAGCAGTATGGCTGAAGCGATTGCTTGAGGAGATTAATGAAAATTTTACCGAACCTGTTATAATATGGGAGGACGACCAAAGTTGTTTAAAGATGCTTAGAAACGAAAAGCATAGCAATCAATCGAAACATATCGATACTTAATATAATTTTGTCAAGGATTACATAAGTAAGGGAATTATAAACTCCGACTATTGCCGAAGCGAGGATATGTTGGCGGATCTTCTCACTAAACCACTATAGTCAAATAGGCTTATTTATCTGAGGAGAAAGTGTGGATTATTTGAACCCGTTTGAAGAGGAGTGTTGGAGAAACAAACGTATTCTGAATCACTGATAACTGAATGAAACTAATACAATTTCAGATATGTATCTTTCTTTCTCTGTCAATCTTTTGTTCTACTACTTTTGTACTTCGATTTGATTTTTAACCGACACGACACTGTATTAAATTTTTCTCTCTGATTGTTTCTTAACTTTTAATAAAGCATAAATATATGTATAACTAAATTGTGTATTATATATTATTTGGAATTACCTAGTTATTTTTGCGCTAAATTTGCAACAAAACCAATGTTATGCAGCTTGTTGTGCCCCGGACAAAGGTTAATGACATTCTACGTGAGATGCATGATGGATCTTCTGGAGGCCATTTGGGTATCAACAAAGGTTTAAAAACAGAAAATAATGCAATAATAAAAGAATTATTCAAACAAAAATGTATAGACCAAAGATTAAAAAAGAAACTAACATGCTCCACTGCTTTTGCACCAACATTATACGGACTTCCAAAAGTGCACAAAACTGACGCTCCATTAAGACCGATTTCATCATCAATAAATGTACCGTGTTCCAATTTAGCAAAATACACAGGAGAAATATTAAAACACATTGTTTCTGAAAATTACAACATAAGAAACACATACAGACTTAAAGAAAAACTAACAGATATAATTCTTGACAACGACGAAATCCTAGTTTCATTTGACGTCATATCTTGTTTTACCAATATTCCGACATACACAGCAATCAAAATAATAATGAACCACTGGGAAAAGCTCAAAACAGTAACAGATATTCCGAAACCTCAATTCATTAAAATCCTCCAATTCTGTCTACAAAACAATAACTATTTTGAATATAACAATAAGATTTACATTCGGTATGCCCATGGGTAATCCACTTTCACCGACCATAGCAGATATTGTAGTAGACAATTTATAAGATGTCACAATTGCAAAACTTAAAGAAACAAACATACAAATAAAATACATTGCAAAATATGTTGATGACATTTTTGCAGTAGTAAGAAAACAAGATAAGGAAATTATATTAAAAACTCTTAACGGATACCACAAAAAACTACAATTCACAGAAGAAATAGAAAACAACAAAAGTATTCCCTACCTGGACACTTTAATTCATAGAGCAGACAATAAAATTATTTTCGATTGGTACCAAAACCCATAGCATCAGGGAGAATGATCAATTTTTTATCAATACAACCACAAAAATATAAAATTAATACCGCAAAAAAATTTGTTAATAAAGTACTAGACATCAGCAATATCAAATTTCATCACGAAAACATTAAACGAATAAGAACAATACTAATGATGAACAACTTGACAAAACCAACCAACTTAAATACAACAATAATCCTAAAACACAAAAATCGACAGATGGCAACCATACAACCAAAATATACCATAGCATTACTTTCATACCAACTCTAACTGACAATCGGAATCTAAATGAAGCAATAAAAATAAACAAAGGAAAAACAGCATTTGCACATAAATCGAACTCTACTCTTAACAAAATTTTTACAAAAACAAAACCACCTCGACCAAAAGAACAACTTGAATGGGAAGGAAGATGAAAATTGCAGACTCATATACATAGGAACAACAAAGAGAAAACTAGCAGTAAGAACAGCCGACCACAAAGCAGACGTAAAGAAAAAAAGATCATCGACTGGGCTCTCACAACACATGACAGAAAATGGACATAGGGCTGATTTTGACAATATCAAAATACTAGACAAAGAGAAACACACTAACAAACGATACACTCTGGAAAATCTGAGAATTCAGCAAAATATAAGAAGAGTCATGAATTCTAAAGAAGACAAAGACAACATCAGCTCGATCTATGTACAATGCTGTGATAAATTAAATATAGTCTGTGATAGTTAGTTTTTAATTTCTGTTTTGTCTATTTTTCAAATAATTTATTATATTTATTAGTTTCCATTTATTAAGTGCAATATAAATATTAAATTATTTAAAATTATTATAAAAATTCAAAACAATTTATAAAATGTAACTTGACGACAAAAGTGAGTAAATATTCAAATCTAAAGCCCAAATAACAATGTTTCTAAAAATATAATTTGTATTAAAGGTCTAAATAAACTAAACACCCCTGAAGATGTTGGCAAAAAACCAAACAAAACGTCGGAAAAATTAATGAAGTGGTCTTTTAATTGCTTTAAAAAACCTAGGATCTCAATTTGAGAGACAAACATGGTTCCCGCAGTCGCCGTAGCCCGCCTACACGGCTAAAGATATGGCTTCTGTGGGGACCATGTTGTTCTCTTGATCCCTTTTGTACCAACAAGACTCTGGAGAAAATTTGAGAACGTTTCTACTGGCTGCAAGCAAAAGACGATGTGAAAAAATGGTGCAGAATATGCGTCACTTGTGCAGCCACCAAGGGACCAGGCAGAAAACTACAGAGTAAGATGGAGCAGTACAACTTTGGAGCACCTTTTGAAAGAATTGCCATCGATATTGCAGGCCCATTTCTTGAGTCTAACAGTGTAAACCGATTCATTCTTGTTGTCATGGATTACTTCAGCAAGTGGCCTGAAGCGTTTAACATTCTAAACCAAAAAGCGAAGACAGTTGTGGATCACATTGTGTACAATTGGGTCAGCATGTTCAGTGTTCCTATGGAGATCCATTCAACAGCACCACTTCATCCGCAGTCTAACGGAATGGTTGAACGTTTCAACAGGACTCTCAAAGAACACCTTTCCAAAGTAGTAGGTGACTTCCAACGAGACTGGGACCAACTTATTCCTCTATTTTTAATAGCATACCGAAATGTGATGCACAGCACAACCAGTCACACTCCATCAAAAAATGTTTTCGGTACAAATATCCGGTTGCCTAGCGAAATTAAATTCGGATGTCCAATGGGCGAAAAACGAAATACAGAGTTATACGTGGATTGCCTAAGGGAAAAACTCACTGACATCCATGACAGGACAAGGACTAAAATAAAGCTAGCTAGTGACCGAATGAAAACACGCTAGGATGCAAACGCCACAACGAAACCTTTCCATGAGGGAGATCTAGTGTGGCTGTATAATCCTCATCGACAAAAGAGACTGTCACCAAAACTTCAACAAAACTGGGAAGGACCTTACCGTGTTGTTACAAGGATCAATGATGTGGTTTACCGAATTCAGCGAGGTCTAAGAAGCAAGCCAAAAGTTGTTCACAGAAAAGTTGTTCAGATGTTGAAGAAATTGTTCGGGGCGAACAATCTTGGGAGGAGTGCAATGTAACGTGTTCTTATAGATGTTCTGCGTTCTATTTTTGTTTTACGAAGCGTAAACTCACCCTTGTGATTCCAACTTAAAGTGACAGCCGCAAACGCCGCTGTAACACGAAGTTAACGAAACGCCATTTTTTTAACGAAAGACCATAGACTAAAAAGCTCCAGAAGGCTCTGACTAGCACTGTACTAGAAGATTATAAAGCGGAGTGCTGAATGGTGCAGTACGAGCGGACCGTGCGGCAAGAAGTTAGTTAGAATTTGAAATTAGTCGTGTACAAGTCGGTAATTTGAAAGTGATAAGATTTGAATTTAAAATAAAGAAAGTATAAAAAGGAAATAAAGAGTGTTTTGAAATATTAAGTGGAATTAAAAGTGAAAAGATGTGAAGTGAGTTGTATTAAAACGGAAAAAAGTTTTATTTAATAAAACGAACCTACATAAAACTTAACAATATAATAAAGTTTTGCACTTTTTGAGGCTACTACCTTCTAAAAAGTGAAAGAACATTAAATTTTGTATGTTGGTATAACCGTGTACCCGCTATAGACCGCATTGAAAAATTATGTCATATTACGTCAAGAGGTTTGGCTAATATCATTGTATATACATTTATATAGTAATATCACACAGATGCCTTAGCAACATTCACTCTACAACCATGCAGCGCTCCTATATTCCTGGCGCATTACTAACCCAATGGGGGAACGAGAACAGATGCCTTAGCAACATTCACTCTACAACCATGCAGCGCTCCTATATTCCTGGCGCATTACTAACCCAATGGGGGAACGAGAACGCGTTATAATAAATTTTTATAAGTGGGAGGGATTGAAAGATTTTATTTTTTTTAACGTTTCTTCTTCGATTCTGAATAAAAAAAAGTGATGAATTTAGGAAATAGAAATATAAAACTGGTTCTTGCAAAGGTAAATAAAAAAAGGAACAGACAATTATTTATTTCTTCAAGAAACGTTTTTGAATGTATGCGTGAAATAAATATTTTACACAAAATGCAAGGTTGTGTGTTATTTTTCACGATGTATGTCAGCTGAGGGTATTTTACAGGATATGCTAGACTGTGTGTGTGCAAAATAAAAGGCAAGTCAAGTGTAGGGATGATTTTGGTATATCCTGCAGGTGAAGATTCGAAAAAAAAATTAAAAGGTACTTCTTATATAATCATAGATGGGTTTAATTTTTTGCGACCAATTTGAAAACAAATAAATTGCAAGTTACAAATTAGGTCAGTGTGTATTTTATATGTAAGAAATATAAAAAGAATGTTTACCTGCATCGGTTAACATACCTATGTAGGTATATGTTATTTTTTGTGTTTTATAGATAGGTAATAAAAATGATCAATTTATAACATGCATTAAAAAACTAAAACGAATAGTTAGGTTTGGTCAAAATAAGAAATAGGTAGATAGGTAGGTATATTGTATGAAATATTGCAATGGTCTATCTTCACCTGTTTAGGCAGGAGAGCCCATTGAAAAAAAATATCGACTTAGAATTGAAACAAAATTATTAAAAATTAACCAAAAATAATATGGCAATAAATTACATCTTGTTTTAAAGGTTAAACTTCATCCTTTGATTTGATGTTTGATGCTAGTTGATTTAACGAATGGTTTTTGATAAATAACATTTCAAAGTCAATTTTAAAAAATAAAATTATTTATTGTCTTAAAATTGATTTTTTACAAATTTTTTACAAAGTTTTGCATTTTTTTACCAATGTTCAACGCTTTTACATCAAGGATACCTATGTCACATTTACGTTTTTTACGTATACCTACCTCTGAAACGGTGAAAGATACTTCAAGTATGTATGAGAACAAGTTATAAATAGGTATAGGTAGGTACTCAACACCTCTGAAACGGTGAAAGATACTTCAAATATGTAGGAGAACAAGTTGTAAATAGGTATAGGTATAGGTAGGTATCTATGGACTTATACGATGATGTAGCCCAGCCAGCAGTATAATGCTATGATATACTAGCTACCTTATTCCGCTGGGGACGATTTTCGACATTAATTTTGAAATAATTTTGTTTTCTACTTTGTTTTGATGCCACTACAAAGAAAAACTTCTTAACTGAATAGAAATATGCCCGTTTTTCACATCAGCTAAAATTTATATTTCTTATGCGATTAGAAAAATAAATATTCCAAATATTCGATGATTTGGTGAAAACTGAAAATCAATGATTTAACAAATTTTCTCAAAACATACATTTTAAAATTATTAATTTAGTCATATATTGACATATTTAGACCCAAAATTTTAACACTAAGTGAAAAATAAATGCACTAGCTTAGTATACAAAATTGTTTTATCATTTATATCGTTTATTTCAATGCCCATAATGACTTTTAAAGTTACCTTATTTGGAACCGTTGCACCCGTGATAATATGATGTTGCACCCGCGATTAAGCAAGTGAATTCAGAAGTGTATAAATTATTGTTTATTGCTATTTTCTAAAATATTTCTTTACCAAGTGGTTTATTCGTTTATCAATTTTCAAAATAAGAACGTAATATGTTCAAAAATGTTTCACGCAATTAACAAATTTAGTGCTTTTAGTGCAAGGGTCTAAAAACATGGGATATTTTTGTTGCACCCGCGATAGTGCTTTAAATATTTCTCATTGCTTTTTGAACGTATTATTTGAACTTTTATAAACAAATAAAAAAAGAACTGCATAAAATGTAGCCCTTCAAATACTAACTTTATTAAAAATGTTTTTAATTATATTAAAAAGAAACCATCAAAGTGTCTAAATGTTGCACCCGCGATAATGGAATCGCCCTTATGGTAACGCGAGAAATCTCATCTTTTATTTTTTTTACTTGCGATTATAGGTACTCTAAGGCAAGTTATCATTCGTACAAAAAAAAAGTTTTGAGATAACAATCAAACATGACATTACGATGATTAGTATAGTCAATTGAGAACAATCTGAGAAAAGTTTTGAAGGTCTCCAAGTTTGAATGCAGTTTTGTAGGGGGGTTGATTCTCAGTAAAAAAACTGAGTTTGCGGGAAATTTGGTTTGTGCAGCATCCGCCGTCTTGAATTTAAGATTTTTTCGTGGTTTTGCGTTTTTCTATGTTTGTGTGCGTTTTCATGAAAAATCTATAAATTACTTTTCTATGGCAATTTGTAGTATCTACAAAACGGTATAAAAATTATTTTTGTAGTGATAGTGTCTTAGAAGTTATAAGGAAAAAAACTAATAAAAAGTAGTCATTGTCACATTAATTTTCGAATTGCTCCCTAATTTTAAGATTTTCGGAAAAAATTATTAAATACTTTTTTAAAGATAATCTTTTTACAAAAAAAGTTTTTAATTTTTCGTTAATATCGGTTGGTTTTTGACCTTACTATACATCATTCGGAACAGTATGAAATGCATATAAAGGGTGATTGGTTTAAGGTGCACCAAAAAGCTTGAGCGTGTAGGTGGGGTTAAGACAAGAAAAAAATCCTATGGGGGGGTCTATTTTCCCCCGTTTAGGAGGGAGGGGCAATTTTCTAAATAATTGACTTGAATAAGAAAAAAATTATTTAAAAACAACGGTGAATGATACAAAGCCTTGTTATATCTTTTTGGAAAGCCAGAAAACTACTTTTTTATTTTATTTTCAAAT
This sequence comes from Baccha elongata, assembly GCA_951217065.1. Classification (NCBI taxonomy): domain Eukaryota; kingdom Metazoa; phylum Arthropoda; class Insecta; order Diptera; family Syrphidae; genus Baccha; species Baccha elongata. The sequence goes on from CATNUY010000410.1 coordinate 327,857, forward strand.
TAAGTTGTTTAAGTGAACAGTTTTAAAAAAATTAATTTTCAAACTCAAAATTTAAAAAAAAAAACTAAAAAAAAAAATTTTAAACTAATTTTTTTCAAAATTTTATGTAATTAACTCTTATTTTTATTTTCAAAATTCAATGCTCTTATTGATTTTTAGTAAACAGTAAACCGTATTCCAAAATGTATCTTAGTTTTTGAGAAATTAAGAAAATACTAAAAGCACTTTTTCAAAAAAAAGTGCTTTTAGTATTTTCTTAATTTCTCAAAAACTAAGATACATTAATACATAACTGGATTAACCAGATTTCACCTTTTTTTGAAAAAGTTCTTTTAGTATTTTCTTAATTTCTCAAAAACTAAGATACATTTTGGAATACGGTTTTCTGTTTTTGACTAAAAATCAATAAGAGCATTGAATTTTGAAAATAAAAATAAGAGTTAATTACATAAAATTTTTAAAAAAATTAGTTTAAAATTTTTTTTTTTAGTTTTTTTTTTAAATTTTGAGTTTGAAAATTAATTTTTTTAAAACTGTTCACTTAAACAACTTAATTTGAAAATAAAATAAAAAAGTAGTTTTCTGGCTTTCCAAAAAGATATAACAAGGCTTTGTATCATTCACCGTTGTTTTTAAATAATTTTTTCTGATTTAAGTCAATTATTTAGAACATTGCCCCTCCCTCCTAAACGGGGGAAAATAGACCCCCCCATAGGTTTTTTTCTTGTCTTAACCCCACCTACACGCTCAAGCTTTTTGGTGCACCTTAAACCAATCACCCTTTATATGCATTTCATACTGTTCCGAATGATGTATAGTAAGGTCAAAAACCAACCGATATTAACGAAAAATTAAAAACTTTTTTTGTAAAAAGATTATCTTTAAAAAAGTATTTAATAATTTTTTCCGAAAATCTTAAAATTAGGGAGCAATTCGAAAATTAATGTGACAATGACTATTTTTTATTCGTTTTTTTCCTTATAACTTCTAAGACACTATCCTACAAAAATAATTTTTATACCGTTTTGTAGATACCACAAATTGCAATAGAAAAGTATTAAATAGATTTTTCATGAAAACGCACACAAACATAGAAAAACGCAAAACCACGAAAAAATCCTAAATTCAAGATGGCGGCTGCTGCACAAGACCAAATTTCCCGCAAAATCAGTTTTATATTCAGAATAAACTCTCCTACAAAACTGCATTCAAACTTAGAGATCTCAAAACTTTTCTCAGAAAATATTTTTTTGAGAAAATATGCGCCTATGCAGACTGAGGATGAGTAGGTAAGAATTTTTTTTACAGGAGGTGTTGAGTGTGTGGAAGCAAAACAAAGGCCAATAAGTAAGTATTGATGAATTTTGTTTATTCTCTTACCATTGGGTTATATTTGTGGGTGGAAAGTGTATGTTGTTACCAAATCGTGATTGCCATACGCATACCTATTGCAAAATCATGGGTAGGTACATTTTTTTACGATTTGTAAACTTTTTTGTATTATATTACCTACCTATGAAAAATATAAATATGTAGAATGTTTGCCTATATTGTGTAGTACCTATATTAGGTTATATTCAAATTTTATCACCTCTATAATAAAACCCATACCTATGGATAATGAAATATAATAATATAAAATAATATAAAACAAAATTAAAAAAAGACTAGAGCTAATAGATTTGGTCAAAACAAACAAAAAATTGTATGTAATGGGGGGTCTATCTCCACCCGTTTAGGCAGGAGAACCAATTTTAAGAAAAATCGTCTTAAGATGGAAACAAAATAATTAAAAAATAACCAATGGACATTTTTTGAAAAGTTTAACGTTATTAAATGCAATTTTTGTTTTCTAAATTCAATATTCTTGGTCAGAAACAAAAAAACAAATTTTGCTATGAAAAAAAAACCACATTAATGTACCTCTACCTGAGATCCAACTTTCCAAAATCTATAAATTTTTTTGTGTCAACTGCTGTTAGTTAGAAAACTTATACCTACCTTCTTTTTATCTGCAGCAGTTTTTTACATACTCCTTTGTCATATCTCAGCTTCCTTACATAAACATATTTTTTATGGACAAAACCTTTTTTGCCTTAATATGATTACTAATGTACACATGTGTTAAGTGCACTTTTGATTATACCATTACCATTCGATTTCGCACCATAGAAACATCGCACCAATTATTCCTTCTCTTTGACTTTTTTCAAATCATTAGCAACATGACATCAAAACGAACAAATTACAATAACAATAGAAACAGCACACACAAATCTGTTATGTACCTACCTGAGAATCCAACTTTTCCAGCTTTATTGGATATCTTATTTACCAAACTACCTTACACAGTTCTTTCTGCTTTGTCAAGGCTTGTTCTCGATATGCCAACTATACTTGCAGAAATTCTGTGTCCAGGCCAGATAACTAAATGTTATAAGTCACTTTTTGAATTTGTACATGGATTATGGAAGCATATTTAAATTTAAACATATTATAATGAAAATAGTTGGTAAGAAAATAATTTGAAAAAACAATTTTCTGATTTTTTTATAACAATCAACTTTTTAAAAAATGTTCCTACGTGAAATTTGAAAAGTGACTTCAAATTTAGAGCCATCTGACCACATAATTTTAATCAAAAAAAAAAAAAACAATAATCTGTTAAACATGTTGACTACCACATTAATAATGTACCTCTATATACCTACCTGAGTATTTTGTGATTAATATGCCTGGACGTTTTTTTTATTTTTGTATCTTAAAATAACCATATAAGCGATTATTGCTTGTAGAAAAATGAAACAACCAGAAAGAATTAAAGATAACGAACCTCCTAAAAAGAATTTTTTTTAAACTTAGCAATTAAAGATGTCTAAAAATTTTGTTTTTGATTCATGTACTACAATTATGTTTATGTTTGAAATAAATACAACAAATTACAAGAAATAAATAGGTACAAACAAAATGAGTTTTTTTTTTTGATAATGAAATGGAAAATAAAATTTAACAAACTTTGAGCTGAATCAGTTGTTATTAGCTATAATAACATAATTATTATCACATGAAATTTTATCAAAATTGATAGGCACCTAGTATTTTTCCGAGAAAACTTTTTTCAATTTTTTTTGGAGTATTATTTAAGTTTTGCGATCGTTTTAGAATATTAAATTTTGTCAAAGTCGGCGAGGCCGTTCAAAAGATAGTCGGAGTAATAAAAAACGGTTCTATGGCAGGTACCGTTAATAAGCTGATTCTGAAAAAAAAATTGGATGACGGACATCACCATTTTAGCAACGAATCACTCATATCAAATTTTATCGAAACTGATTGTATTTTTTCGAGAAAATTAGAATTTTGGTTCTTCCAGAAAAAATACTTTTTCAAAAATTACTTTTTTTTTAATTTTTTATTGCATTATGTAATTGGAATATTAAATCTCGTCAAAATCAGGGAAGTAATTTAAAAGATAGTCAGAGTAATAACAAACGGTTATATGATAGATACCGTTAATAAGGTGGTTCTGAAAAAAAAATAGATGGCGGACATCAACATTAGCAACAAACCACTCGCATTAAATTTTATCAAAATTGATCGTGACCAAAATTGATTGACCAAAATGTAAGCAATTTAAATGTGCAAGTAAATTGTGACAGCACTTCCAACACTCCGAATCCAATGCAGGAATACTAAAAAAGAAATCTCAAACACCACACCGAACAACCACTGGAACGTTTTAAGGTTTTTTCACTATAACGATAAACCCACATAAGAAAAATAATCCATTGCATTTCGAAATAAATATAAAAATATAATTTCTTTTATTTATTTAAGATAAAACTAAATATTGCAAAAAAAAACAAGATGCTCAGGCAGTACATTCGGCAATTCAATGCCATCCAGTTTGACGTTGATTAAATGCATAGCTAGAGCAGAGCCATCACCGTCCACATCAGAAAGTTTCCATATTTTACTCAGTACTGAGTTGGGTAGTTTTGATTTGATCAGTTCCTGTTTGGCAGCTGAAATTAAAAAAATATTTATGTATGTAAATAGACAATTTTCTGTTTAATGCAAACTATAAAAGAACTTACCAGCAGCAGAAATCTTGCCATCGATAGGATTGAGGGCTTCAAATAATGGATCTGTGCGGGCTTTGTCTCTACTGCAAATTCAATCAAGTTCAGCACATCCGGAGTCAATACCTTCGCCCTTTCAGTAACCAAAAGGTGAGATTGTGTCATCGACAATTCCTTCAAATGCACCGCCTGAAATGAAAAGCAACAAGAAACTGATGAGTTTAATTAAATCAAATGCAGTACACAATGTGCACTTTGATTTTAATTGAATTCACGAAGAAACAAATAAAAAAAGAAAACATGAAAGAAGTACCTACATAAATTATATTCTGCTATGTAGATACAACATTTAAAAGAAACTTATTTGTAGTTTTTTTTTTATTTCCGAAACCGACCGCACGTAGTTAACCGTATGACATCTAATGACTGACTGAATTCCTAAAACATATTAAACATCTCTTTCGCACGATTAACACAAAAAAAGACTAAACAATGTCTTCTTGTAGGTGGGCGCTTTTTTCCAGTGGCCTGATGCAGAAATACCAGATTCAGATTCATGCCAATACTATAATGTTTATATACAATGGCTAATATGATCCACTGATCCCTATATATACTTGGATAGCGGATGCATGTAAAAAAGATGAAGCAATTTGAAGATGTGTTATATTATGTTTGTTTAGTTTTCTGTCTTTAGATGAAAACGAGTTTTATTTATTAAAAATTGAAGCATTAAATATTTAAAAATGTGTATTTAAGTGTGGTTGTGGTAATTTTAATAAACAAAGTTATTATTCGATTAATACATTCGTAACTTCTTTCAGACGAAGGATTTAATAGTGGTTTGGAAGAAATTCTTAAAATATGTCAGTATGAAGACAAACTCAAACTTCACATCCCCAGCAAGCAAATCAAAACGGATTCTATTCTCGGCGCTTATTATTTTGACTAGAAACATGCGAAAAACCTGCATGTGCCTAGGCGAAATAATTTTGTTTTTTTAGATTGTCTTAATAACGTGGTAATAAACATTTATTATATTTCAATTATTATTTCTTGCTTTACATTCTTGTGAAATTCGAAATTATTGATTTCTAACATCATGATGAGAATATAAGTGAACATTTTTATTTGCATTCGCTTCCTCCGAATCTTCTGTACTTAAAACGTAAAAAATATAAAATAAATTCCAATTATTCCATTTAGCGAAAAATTCCTTATTCAAAAGCAAAACTTTCATGTTATTATAAAATTAAATTTAAATTCAATCACAAAATGATTATCTCACAATCATTTTCACTTGCAGAATGGAGTCGAAGATTCTCCACGAAGACATAGTTCGATGGACCAATTGATGGGTTTACTCAACGATATGGGTAAATCTTCAAGGACGAGAAGCCTAAGTGATAGTGGAACACAAGAAGAAGGTTAAGAACTACTTTTTTCTTTAAACAATTTTCATAGACTGTTTTATTTTATATTTTTATTTGCCTTTAGAAAAAGAAAGAGAAACCCAACCTGACCTACTCAACAATACCCCTCCTGTGCCTCCGAAGGATACCCATCGAAGGCGACACACCCGCCACGACCCATTTCGAATGGTCTACCGCCCACACCAAAGGTCCATATGGGCGCTTGTTTTTCGAAAATATTCAATGGTTGTCCACTGCGTGTTCATTGTACAGCCTCTTGGATTCATTCAGATGCTGCTATCGATCAGTTGTTCCCGTGACGAACAACCTGGCTGTATGTGATCAAAGATGTTTTAATGAGCTTGTCTGGTTAGTTACGGACAACAGCTATTTTTGTCAATTCTGAAATATATGGAATATGTTTTTTTTTTTTTTATTTAGGAAAATCCTGCCAGCTTTACCGACACGATTTAATCGCCTTACACTCTAAACAGACTCATCGCTTCTCCCTGCATATGAATAAAATTCCCGAAAGACTGGTACCACGTAAATTTGCCCTCACAACAAAAGTTCCCGACACCAAAGGTTGCACCTAATGCTGTGTCACACGTAATCCATACAATGATTACAAATATTTGTGCGGTGCCACGCCATCAGGCATCTTCCTAATGCAATGGTACGATCCTTTAAATAAGTTCATGTTACTCAAGCAATGCGAATGGCCTTCAAATGCCGGAGTTATAAATGGCCATATTGTTCAGAACGGTGGACAGACACCAGTATTCGAGATGATCATTACTCCTGAGCTAGAATATCCAATTGTGTGCACCGGTGTTCGCAAAGGCATGAATGGTTGTCTGAGACTGGAGCTAATCAACATGAACAGTGGTATTGGTTTTAATTCATCAAAATACAATCAAACTTATGATGTTTTTTTTTCTAGGTGCGGGCTGGTTTCATTCAGATGATCTGGAATTTGATGGGACAGCAACTATGGTGCCACGGCGAGAATTCATCAAAGTGGTTAAAGTACATCAGGTGGAAAAGGATGCGATTTTGGTTTGTTATGGAAATATCATACAAATTGTAACGCTTCAGGGCAATCCAAAGCAGCACAAGAAAATTTTCTCACAATTGACTTTAGATTTTACTGTCGAGAGTATAGGTAAAAGAATGTGTTGAATTAGTAATAATAATTTAGAAAATAATTGATCATTTATGTTTTATATAGTCTGTCTACCGGATTGTATTTCGGCATTCCACAAGCGCGGCATGCAGGGCAAGTCGCTAAGGAATGGCGAAGTAACACAAGAAAATAAAGATATGTGTCGAACATATAGGCTATTGGGATGTGATAAGTAAGTTTAAAATTATCTTTTTTTCGTAAATTTAAGCTACAAACTAATAGTTTTTATCTTTTTGCTAAGATTAAACAAAAAAATAAGTCCAGGGTATACTACGAACAGCTGGCTCGTATTGAATAATATGGTCCTCCACACACATTCGATACAAATTTTCCCAAAAATCACTCAAAGAATCTCCCTTTCAAAGCACATAAACGAGTTTGTGTCTGTTTTGTCAAGGTACATGCTTCCATACAGCAAAAGCGGAATAATTAGAATCTTGTATAAAGTTTCCTTGGTTCTTCGAGAGAGGGCATTATAACTTGAATTATCCTTCCCATAGACACCACACCCATAGGCACCACACCGGTGTGCGCACCGTTGTTGCCACACTATGGGCTGCTTTACTAGCAAGAAACAGCGATGGACAAGAATAATCATTCGTTTGGTCTCTGCACTAATGTTATTTTGCAAGGTTGAGCCCATATAACAAAGTCCTTGACTATTTTGAAGGTTTTTTTTCTTTTGAATGCGTTTTTCTTTTTTAACTCTGAGCGCTCGGAGCAGAGCTTGAAATGTCAAAACAAAAATCTCACTCTGAGCTCTAAAACTGTGTATTTTTTTCGCTCAGAGTTAGCTCAGAGCATGTTCTCTTGTTTTTCTGAGGGCAAGTGTAATTAATTTGTTATGAATAAATTATTAAGATAATAATTTCCATTTCCAACCATAAGTGAGGGAAATTGGTCAAATGTGTTTCTTTTTTAACTCAAAGGACACAGAGCATACTCTGAGAAGTTTATGCTCAGAGCACCTCAGAGCATGATCTGTGTGCTCGGGCCTGTTCTGTGCTCTGTACAGAGTTAAAAAAGAATAACGCCTTTTCAGCGTCAATCACATTTTCGACGTTTAAGAATGCTCGTGTCTTTCTGTCGATGATATGAATGTGATGAGCATAATCATGAATAAAGCTGAACTGATGGTTATTCCTTGCAGTGCAAATGTTACGATTGAAAGTTGATTTTTTTCAGGGAAGGAATATAAATAAAGAAAGACAAAAAACATAACGACGATGTTCTAGCGATGTTAACGTGATACTATAGTCTTGTCGGCTGTCAATTTCAAGCTCTTTTCTAAATTCTAATCAGAAAGCTCAGTTATAGGACCACCTGCCCCTACATGAGAATTGTACTCAAGTCTGGACGGATGTATTCTTTGTAAATAACAGCTATATCATGGGAGGTAAAAAGCGTTTTTGGCGACATCAAATATATGGTCATTCTACTGAAAGTGGTCTGTGACGCACGTACCGAAAATGGAAAGCTGTTCAGTTTCTTTAATGCAAGTGCAACTCATAGATAGTGGCATTGGGGGTAAGTTCCGCTTTAACAACAAAAGACAAACAGAGCCCTTGGGCACACCTGCATTTATTTTTATAACTTCATACTTAAAACCATCCGATTCAACTTGTATTGAACGGTCAGTAAGGTAATTTCTAATTCAAGTAAGAAGAGATGCATCAATACCGAATGCATGCCTTTTCGATAAAAGAGCTTGATGCCAATCTTTGTCAAATGATCAAACATCAAATTTATTGATTTGTTAGAACAAAAAAAGATCTTTAACCAAAAGAGATTCATTATTTTTAAAGTGGTAGACTGATCAAGATCTATCTAAGAAAAACGTACTATCCAACTGATATTTCAATTAATGCAAATCATTTTTCTAAACTACTTTGAATTAAATTTATATTATTTTTTTTTTTAACAGAGTCGTTGCCCTTGAAAGTCAACTATAAAAAACTGGTTCACTTGGAAGTGACGAAGTACACGACCTCTATATTTAAGCAGGGCACGAAGCCATTTACTAAACTAAAAAAAAACTTAAAACAGAATTATGTGACTTTAATTATGAAAAACAACAACTAGAAACAAAATTTTAAAAAAAATCAATAATTAAACAAATTATTTATACGCGAGTCTAGTTTCCAATATTTTGTTTAAATTTTATTTTGATTGTTTTTACTTTTGCAAATACATAAAAAAAAAAACAGGCAACTATTACGAGAATTTTAAAAGAAAAGTATACAATAAATTAATGTATAATTATTATATAATAAATATCTTTTCTTATAAAATCTAATATTTTTAAATATAATAATTTTAAGCTCACAACAACAATTAATAAGTAAATTATAAGTAAACTGATTAACTTTCCAAAATAAATAAAATACCGTAACATGGGGTTACTTTGCTGTTACTTTTTTTAATGCAATAATAAGACATTAAATAATGCGTTTATTCTATAAAAACTATTTAAATAACAGTAAAAATATTTTTTTTTTTTAGTTGAAAATTGGGGCAAAGTAGTCCAAGGGACAGGGTTACTTTGCTCCACCTGAAACTTTTAACTATACTGCCTGTATTTACAGAGCTCGAGCAAAGCTAGTATTGTATTTTAATAGCCCAAATCTTAAAAATTCAAATCTGTAAAAAAAAAATTTCTACGCACAAAACTTTTTTTTTAACAAAAAACAAAACAGCCTCTTTTATTCATTAATTTAATATAAATAAGTTTAAAATAAACATAGTAAATAACTATTTTTAACTAACGAAAAAATAGTTCACTTTTAAAAACAATAAAAACATACAAAGAATTCAAAAAAACAGTTAATTTAAAAAATAAAAGTAATTTGAAGAACAGTAATTATAAAAATAATTTTTTTTTTCAATTAAAAATGGAATTAAGCTCCTCAACAGAAAAAGTTCCTCTTTTGGATACTTGTTTTGGTGGTTCAATCGAGCCTAAAACATCGCTCCAAGGGTAGGTAAGTTCATCTCTCTGAGATGGCCATTTCCATAGTTTCAATGATTTTCGCATTGAGTTGATAGTTACCGTTTTTTCATCGAATGCGACAATTTGTCCGGGGTATATTTGTCCCTCATATATAAAAGCAACAAACTTGCCTTCCTCTCGGACTATTTTCTCAAAGGTTACTTCATTACGATCGCCTGTAGTTCTTCCTTCTACAAAATCGATGAATCGGTTTTCATCTTCATCCTCGTTAACAAGATCCTCGAAGTTTATGTCATCGCAAGAGTCATCATCGAAAACCATTGCTTCTTCCATCATTTGGTGAGATGTAGAGGGCTGGTTGTCATCATTCTCATGCCTGTGGTGAGAAGTGCTGGGAATATCTTCGTCATTTTCAATAGTAACTGGAACTTCTCCAGAGGCCGGGGCGTCTTCGGTGGTGCAAACGCTTCTTCCAGCTGGAACGTTCATTTTCTTTCTTCTGTTTTTTACAATCGAAGTAACCTCTAACTTTCTCGATGCAAGGGATTCAAGAAATGCTGACTGCACTGCACTTTCATTGCAAGTACTTCTTGGAATACGGCTTAAAACTGCTTCGACATTCAGAGGAAATATTCCGCATTTCTTAAAACCAGATTTTAAATTAGCTTCAGCGTTTTCCTCTATTATTTTCATCATTTTTGCCAATAATGGTGGAAAGTTTTCCTTTTGAATGTTTGTATGACGCATACCGTCGGGAGTGCCCTTCCATTCTGCCAACACTTTTCGCCAAGCTATTTTTAATGGCCGGAAAAATGCAACATCAAGCGGCTGCGTCAAGTGGGTATTGTTGGGTGGAAGACAAATTAAGTGCACTTGGTTTTCTCGACACATTTGGAGAGCATCGACAGTTATGTGTGATGATAGGTTATCACAAATTAGCACAATTTTTCCTTCAATACCAAGAGTCTTGGTATCATCTGAAACTGTAGCCAGTCTTGAAAAATATTGGCATCAAACCATCCAGATGAACTAACATTATAGCGGCAGCCTTTGGGACCACATTCCGTCCATGTTGTCCACATTTTAGAAGCCCTATAAACTACGTATGGTGGCAGTAGTTCTCCAGCGGCATTTCCACAGAACATGACGGACACAGACGTTTTTGAAGCGTTTCTTATTACCTCTGGATATTTGCAACCTTTTTTAACAATGACCTTCTTCTTTCCAGGGTCGTCTGTAAGATTCGTCTCGTCGAAATTCCAGATGTTTGTGGGAGGCACATCCCTTGTTTCAATTGCCAAGTTCTCAAAAAAGCTTCGCAGCATTGGTTCATCGACTGCAGCTCGAGTTCGTTTGATGTTTTCTGCAAAACGCACAGAAATTTCCGAGTGTCTAGCAATAAAAGCTTTTGTCCAGTCTAAGCCAGGAAGATTATTATCAAATATTTTTACTGTCCGCCCACAGCGGTTAAGGTAGTTTTTAATAATATGGCGCAATTCACCAGTATTTATGGGAAATCCATACTCTCCCAAAGAGAGCAAGCAATCAATAAATTTTCTCTTCTTCTGTAGTGAAAATAGGTTGTTTTCCAGGCTTCTGTATGTGCTTACCCTTAAGTTTGTTAAAGATCGTTCTTCTTGGAATTTTATACTTTTCCTCCGCCTTCCTGTGAGAAATTCCGCCTCTTCTAATTTCTTCCAGACATTCTCGTAGGGAATCGTCAGTGTAATCGGCGTATTTTCTTGTTCCCAAAAGCCTTCTATATTTCCTTGGCATTTCTACATATGTAAAACAAATGTAAGTTCCTAACGTTAGCTGCATGTTTCAATTAGTATAAACATAAAAATAACAGTAACCATACATTTTTTTTAGGTTTGGGGGTTACTTTGCTCCAGGGGCAAAGTAACCCCAAAACCAGAAAAAACTGCATAGTCAAACTAAAAAAAATGCAATAATTATTATTTATTAATTAAACAAATAAATGCCATGCGCAGAGTAATAACCAAATAATATTGTAACTAGAATATTTGTACTTACTTTATCAAATAGCACACAACTGGTTTTACACACCAAATTTTGCACACACAAAAAAAAACACGAATTTCCTACCTCAACTTCACAGGTCAACTGCTTCTCACAAACTGCCGGTAGATGGTCCGTTGCAACACGTGGCAGATGTATATATGTGTGTGTGTATATTACAGTAGCTTCCATATAGAGAATATAACATGTCTGATCGTGAATCAAGAAACTAACTCTTTTCGTCAGTGGCGCAAAGTTACCCCTGCTGGGGCAAAGTAACCCCATGTTACGGTAACACAAAAAATGCGTATTAATAAAATTCTATTTAATGAAAAGATATATTTTGGACGCAAACTATAAGAAAACTACACCAACTTTTCTATATTTATTTTTAGTTTACTAAAACATGGTTAAAAGATTACAAATTTAAAGTATCTAAAGTATCGACACCACAATACAAATTCGATGTTGCCTAGAGAAGAATATAATCTTTTTCAACAGCTGTTATTTATCTTCACAAGATGTGCTAGTTATATAATTTTGTTGACAAATAGAAAGCAGAAACCAAATTAAAGTAAATGAATAAATTATTTAACTCAATTCTCTTAGTATTTTTTTGGTGATGTAAATGAATGTTAAAGTATGAGTGTAATGGGAATAAAAAAAAGATGTTAGAGGCCAAAAAAAAATATAGAACACTCACACACGAAAGCGTACCAAAGAAAGGGCCGAAACTTTCCGATCGGGCAAAAAAAAAACTGAGTTCTGGAAAATTTCGTCTTTGTGAAAAGTTCGTTGGTTCACGTTGAGTGCTGTCTACATTATGAACGTTCTCATAGAGCAGAAGTCAATCCAACTCTACACGAAACACGTGTCCCTTAGGATTGAACCTAAAAAAAAAGGAAATCCCAACTGAAAGTATTCACTTGGCGGTAAAAAGTTGCTATGTTCAAGTAAAAGTTTGGTAAATAAAAGAAAACAGAAAGCCACAGAGCAATGAGAATTTTCATCGAACTGGCCATGCACTAAATAAAGTTCATGTTTTCTCTTCACTCAAACTTAGACTTCAGCGAAGTGAAGAAAGTTTCACACTGCATCTTACCCTAGAGTCAGCACCGTGAATCGGTGAATCGCAAAAAAAAATGTTTCGTAAAAAGTCCGAGGAGTTATAAACTCTGCCGAACAACAATAAGGTTTTTTGGGTAAACACACCAAAAATCCTGTTTCGTAAGAGCCGTGGAATTTTGACTTGAGCTGTGACTGCTCCAATGAGTCACTTTTGGATCCCGGATATATTAGTCTGTCCCCTCGGTGCAGGTCTTATTACTCGACAAACGATATTATGGGTGAAAGTTACTAATATTCCCGTAGTATCATACATAAAAATTTTGGAAAAAATGATCCTTCAAAGAATCAAGTGGGGGACAGTTTCTATCCCCCCCTGAACAAGCATTAGATTATTCAGAGAGGGGTAGATCCGTTCCCCAGTCAACCCTCCAAAACATCACCTCCTGTATGTGTAGTTGTTATACATACTAGTTACTGAACCCTGGTAAATTGAAGAAAAAAAAACTTCAATTTGTCTGCTCTGGTATGACTAGCGAGCAGTTATGGTCGTCCACTAATAGCATCCTCCTTTAAGTAAGCTGAGTTCTAAAAAGATTCATTCTAGGAAGGTATTCAATCCCCCTGACCTTAATTGAGATTAAAGCTAATAATTAGATCAACTCATTTAAACGAGATAGTTAACGACAATAAAACAAAAAAAAACTTGGCTTCTAATCAACTACCTACCACATCTCCACAGGTCAAACACGCAAACAAGACCTCAATCGTTTACGTGTTTGCCCTGGAGGAGTAGGGTACTACAGCTCGACTGCTGCTACAGGTCCTAAAAAAAATTGCTTCAGCTGGCTCAGTCAACAGGGAAGTGAGTCATTGCTGCAGAAGCAAGTAGTGGGTTTACATATTATTGGACCTGGAATCTAGATGTTGGACGACTCAAGAAATTAAAATGCTAAGCTGAAAAGCTAAGGGCCGGAGGGTCATTCAAAAAAAAAGACAGAATGGTATAGAAAGATCACTAGAAGAATAAAGAAAACCGCATGGTTCGGACTTGGTGATAATAGCCCGTTCGGATTGCTAAACCCTATAAACCCAACCTAATGTTCCTTGACATCCGATAAGTTTTGCAGGAACCCTCTTCAATACAGGGGAAACAGGTGTAGTTATTTCCCCCTTTATCGCCTAACTTCCCGTCCGAAAGTCGCGAAAGGACCTTAAACGTTCCTCGCTACCCTTCCCAATGACGTCCCTGCTGACGTGATTTTGTGCAGACACATCCCTCAATTGAAGATCCAGTGCCTACCCCCTATATGTGTTACTATAGAAATGTCAGTCATCATCTCGACTGCCTTGTTGTTGTTGTTGCTGTTGTTGACGTTGTTTGCCGTCTCGTTGTTGCCACTAGGGTTGAAAATTATCAACCCCTGGTTCCGGTTCCAAAATCTCAGTCATGGCTCCTCACCTTAGTTGCTCTTAAACTTCCATGATAATAATCATCTGAAATTCGAAAAGTAAAAAAAAAACTTCCCAGAAACTATGTTACTAACACTTCATAAATTCAGTGGTAGTAATTAAAAATAAAAATAGCGAATTTTATCCTTCAATATAAACAAATTCTTTATTAACTTAATCTTAATTATACCTAATGATCTTATGTTATTTTATTCTCTAGAAGAAACACTCTTCCTCTATACTCATAAAAGCTGACTAAAATTTTATTAAGAATCGAAATCTTGTGATTCAATTCATAATTCATAAGACAAAAATTTATTTTTGAGTAACATGATTGATACTCTCGATTACCTAGACATAGGATGATAATTATAATAAAAAAAAAATGAAGATAAACTGCTGAATGAAAATTATTGATGAAATTATTAAACTTTTAAATAGGAAAACTGCTAAATGAAATTATTGCAAAATTATTAAATCGTTAAATAGAAAAACTGCTACCCAAGATATTGAAATAGAACATTGCCATGACCTTGACTGTATTAAAAATATAAGTTTTGTTGTCCGTGTCAAAGAAAGTTGGACCTTATTCAGGTCCTGAAGATTTTGAGGGTAGAAATGTACCTTTCCCTCTTAGAATAACTTCGTACCAAAAAAAAATATATTCAAGTAATTATTTTTCTATGTTTCAAAGTCCCGGACAAAATTTGTTATGTATCAACAAAAATTCATTTTTAACAAGCCGTTGAGAAAAATATCTCTTCACTTGGTTAATTTTTCAAAACTTGAAGTAAAAATAAAAAATTAGCAAAGTAACTAACGACTGAAAGTCGTTATTGGTGTATATCAACCCCACAATCCCAACGAAATCAAAAAAAGTACAAATTTCCCGAATCACATCAAAATCTTGATGGTTCGGATTCATAGAACACGGTTAAATGAAATGGATAATTATTAAAAGCATATAAAAGTAAAAAAATGTAATTTAGTGAAAAATATTATGAGCAATATAGTTACACCGTTTATAATCATACAATAAAATGTGAATATAAGTTAATAAGATAAGATAAAGGTATGGTCATGAGAAGGTGCATCCTATCGTCAACCTACCTAACAAGTCAAAGTAAGTTACAGGTAAAAAAAGTTTTTATTATTGTTGTTGTGAATGGTTATTTATTGTTAACTTTTTGTTGGTTTCAGGATTCATTGATGTAATGTACATACTTCGTCGACAAAAAAATGTATAGATGGACAACATTGACTGGCAATCATGCACGACACGATGCGTTCAATCCAAATGAGGCCAGAGCTATAACGTTGGATTTATTGTACACCATTATCATCACCAAAATAGGTTATGTTTTTATTTGTTAAGTACACAAGAGTACTTATGCTTTTATATCTTTTCTTCTTTTTTTTTTAACAGAATCACGTTTTGGGACAAAAAAAATAAAAATCTTGGACGGCGGTACTTCTTCACAAAAAAAAAGTAGGTATCAAAATATTATTGATAGTAATTAGGACACTTAGACCTTTTCTTTTCTTTTTGTTTTATAGGTACTATCACTATGAGCATCTGGATATAAAGGTAATTATTATTATATTACGTAGGTACTGCTCAATGAACACAAAAAGATTTTAAATACACGAATATGTTGATAAGTATACGTCAATAAGTTTTTTTTTTTATAGTGATGACTTTAGTTAACAGAGTATAAAAATTTCAATTCGGACTATTATTGTTTGTCTCAAGACCATATAAAATGCATATATACTTAAATAGTTTGTATTGAAATTTGTTCAGAGATATATATAAACATAAAATTTTATTCTTTTGCAAATATAGTTAAAAAGGTAATTATTAAAATTCCATACCTGGTTTCTTTTATATAGAAACAAACACTTTTATGAACGCTTTTACTTATTCTTGATATTTTTACTTATGCTTGCATATTTTCCTTGAACTGGGATGGTTTCTTCGAGTGGATCCCACGTAGAAATAATCATGAGCCGCTTCATGAATTAATTATACGTCGTTCCATTAGACTGCAAGATTTCGATGATCATGTCATCAGATGAACAGAATGCTACCAAAGCAAAATCACGTTGTGATATTCGTCGCAAACACATGTGACAAACCTATATGCCACTGGCATGTATTGTAAGTATGTAACAATAGTGAAATATGTTTGCACGGTAGGTATTATGTATGCGCAGTAAAGAATTATATGTGCACAGTAGATATTATATATGCACAGTAGATACAAAAGCCAGGCGGCTATTTTCCAGGGGTGGATAGACTTTCGGACCAGTGAACGTATGTGAATGTTGGGGAATTTTTTTTTCGTGTAGGTGCACCCACCTCCACAACAAATCACTACGCTTCCTTTGGCCACCCCGATGATCAAATGGCTGCCTGTTAAAATGAAATTTACTTTTAGTATATTGTATTATAAGAGATAGGTAAATTTGTATATATGTTTTAAACAAAAAAATTCATAACTTCTCAACAAATACTACCTACATCTAAAATGTATTCTAACAAATGAAATTTTTTTGTTAATTTTTGTCCATCTACCTTCGTGTCTACATAATCTTTTCTGATGAACTATGACTTAGTGCATTTTCTTGGGCACGTGTCGATAGATTTCACTTCACAAGACACAAAAAAAAATCTAACTGAGACTAACATAATTTAATTTACCTGGCTTTATATTGGAATCTCAGTCGTTTTTGGTAGGTATCATTCACTTTCATGGGAATGAATTTCTCTAGCTAATCCACGAGTAAGTATCTTTTTCTTCCACCTCGTTTTTTGTCACTTCCCACCAGACTCTTTTGGTCGGGAATCTTTTGGATGGATTTTGGTTTGTGGGTAACGTGATGTATGAGATGGTATCTCCTCTAGTTCTATTGGAATAACAGCTCCAATTTGGACTGCTTCCCTGTCCGCATGACAGAATGAGTAAATTTTCTTATTAAACGCACTTTGAACAAAAATCACAAAAAATTATTTTTTTTTTCTTTGGCACAATAAAAATCGTAGGACAGCAGTTGTGACATTAATCCATTGGGAATCAATATTTTAACTTGTCTTATTCGACCAAGAAAAATAATTAAATTTTCTTACCTGTTTCTGTTTTCTGTTTTTTCTTCTGTCACTCCTTTTTTTTGCTGCTGATTTTCTCCTTTTTTTCAAGTTTCCCTTACTTCGGAATCTTATTTTACTTGCACAATCTGAATATTTTTATTTCTTTTTATTTAACGCGTTAATTTTCTTAAGTTGTCACCTTTTTATTTCCTTGGGACGTTTACTTTTATTGCCGGTTAAAATTGAAAAGACTTTACCAAAAATTTAATCACAACCCCTAAGCTAAATTTTACAATTGGATAATTGGTTTCTTTACGAAGCTCCACCTTAGTCGGTAAGTGTGAACTTGGTCGTAGATAAAATTGCTCCTTTTCCGCCTGATCTAGTACTAGTCTGAATTCTACTACTATCTTGTGATCTGTTTACATGTAGCGTCGTGACATCTTAAATAGGTAATAAACTAATTTCAATTATTCATTCTAACTATTTTTAGCCAAAAATATTTACTGTTTAAGAAGAAAATAAACACTAGGTGAGTTTTATGAAATGAACAATATATTTCTTTTTTCAGATTAAGACTTCGGTGATGTTCTGAGTTGAACCTAAAGTAAGTATAGTAAACTTTAGTTTGAGATAATTCCTCTGCTGACAAAAATAACTATTCTGAATTAACTAAGGACCAAAAGTAAGTAAATTTCTAGGTCAATAGACATCAATTATGTTAATCGTTTTGCGTACGTAAAATTTTTATCTCACGGAGTTTTACTGAAATAGGTTGAGTATTGACACATAATTCAATAACATTGAGCTTATTGGGTAAAACACTGTTCTTGACTAAACCATCGGTTCAGCAACCGTATATAATTGTAACAAGTACATAAGTCGTCAATCAGTACTTTTTTTCACTAATTAGACTGAAGTTTTACTTAACTCTTGGGATCGATATTTGACCTTCGAGTTAAAATGAATGGCTTTAGTGACCGAATAGGTCATGACACTAGATTATTATCGCCAATTAGAATTTCTTTTGCTTTTGACTAATTTATTTATTAATCATTTTTATTTTTGACTTTATCGTTCAGATACAACAACCAACTTTTCATAATCTCTTGACTAAAACTTTTTCCTATCTATTTCAATGATCTTTTCTTCATATCTGACTCATATAAGCTAATCTGAACATTTGTAATAGTCATTACATCTGGATTTATATTTATTTTGTGTGAAGAAAACTATTCTTTTGATTCAGTTTCAACTATAATTCTGATTTTAGTATTCTTAGCTATAAAACTATAATAAGCACTACATTTAATGAGAAGTTACAAATTTTTTCATACACACAAATTTTACCGCGTCCAAGGGGACGTCTCGATTTTGGCCCATCATTACATGGTACAATTTCATTCTGACTCATCACTATGGCGGTCCTCCAGTTCGTCGAGTTTCTTCGTCTCTCGTGTCAAATCTATCCACCCCTGGGATACTCTTTGTCACTTCAGTGAATTTGCCTCCAATTGCCTCCATTTGTTTGACATTAATACAAAAGTTCATAAAAAAAATATTTTTGCTTCAGGAAATGTGCCCTTTTCGTGTTTCCACATATATTCCGGTAGAGGTATTAATGGAGGTTGTGAAGATGGTGAGAACAGTAATCAAATATTCCTTTTGGGAATTCTAACGCTTACACCCACGACCCTTTGTCTCATGTACGGCAGAGTAAGCCGGCTGTGATGAATTACTTCCAATAACTTGTCACATCATTTTCGCAAATCTTTGGTGTGAACTACCATTTCGAATCCTTTTTCGTCCTTGACTCGGTATAGGTTGCTACCAACGATTTTCGTAACATAGGCCTTCAGAAATTTAGGACTTAATTTGGCGTTTATGTGCTTAGCTGCACTGCTGAGCGTAAAATTCCTCTTATATACTTTATCACCAATTTGATACGATGTTAACTTACTTCTTAAGTTATAATTATGCTCATACCTTTCATGAGCTTGACTCAATGCAGTTTTTAGGTAGGCGTGTAAGATTCCCATTTTTGCCGCCATCGGCAACCAATTAATTTCCGACTGGTTCAACCCGTCCAGTTTCCTCAACAACCGATAATCTAAACCGTGCTCAACCATTTGTTGTCCGAAGAGAGCTTCAAAGGGAGACATTCCTATGACGCTGTGAATGGATGTGCATAAAACACTGCTGATTTCAGCTAAATGAATATCCCAATTAGTTTGCTTCGGGTCTATATACGCGCGTATAGCGCTTAAAATGGATCGATTGACCCTCTCACTCGCGTTTGCTTGTGGAGCATACGAAGCGGTCTTGACATGTGTAATGTCGAAATTACTTAAACAGGTCCCAAAATCTTTACTGATAAACTGCGATCCGTTGTCGGATAAAAGAGTCTCAGGAACCCCGAACATTAGAAATACTTCTTCCGTAAGAAACTTGATTAACTCGTTTGAACTCGCTTTTTTTTTAATGGTTTTATTAACACAAATTTCGTCAACTGATCGAGAGCGACTATGAAAGTATTTCCCTTTCAAGATCTAGGATATGGCCCTAGGAAATCTACGTATAAATGTTGGAACGGTCTGTCCACTGTGAAAGCTTTACCCATCTCCGTACGTAAAGTACAATTTGGAGCTTTGGTCGTTTTACATATGTCACAGTTATTTATATATAGTTTCACTTGGCCACTCATAGCTGGCCAATAAAATTCTTGTCGAAGACGGTATAACGTTTTTCAATACCCCCATGCGAAGATCTAGGTGGACAATGAGCCTGCTCTATCAACTTTCCAGTTAGCTGAGATGGAACCCAAAGCTTCCATGTCGAATCTTCCTGAAGAAGATTACCATTAGAGTGTTTGACGTTTGTACACGAAGTTATCCGATATTTGTAGATCTGGCAATCGGTCTTTATTGTCACTGACGTGAGTAATTATCTGACTATATTGAAAGAGGGATCTTCTAGATCAATATGCAAGATGTTAGCTACATTAGTCGTTATAGTCGCAGAAGTGGGTTTCTCAACACCTTGTGCGTCTAGCTCATAGACCCTCGACAAAGCGTCTGGTACATGGTGCTGAGAACCACGCCTATGGATTACCTCAAAGTTAAAACTTTGAAGCTTATGGCTCCAACGAGCTAACCTTCCCGTTGGGTCCTTCAAACTCATTAACCACCGTAGACTCGCATGGTCCGTTATCACTCGGAATTTATATCCTTCGACATAAGGACGGAATTTATAAATCCCTTGGACAGCAGCCAAACATTCTCTCTAAGTTACGGTGTAGTTACGTTGGGCCGAATTCAGTTTTTGTGAGTAAAAGTAAATTGGCTTCCCATCCCCTTCCTCATCTAACTGACATAAGACACACCCTATCCCTGTGGATGAGGCGTCGCAACAAATAATAAATTGCTTATTGAAATCAGGATTGATTAATACTGGTGCTGACGTTAAAGCTCTTTTCACGGCTTCTAACGCTGCAATGGCTTCGGTGCTAAACTCGAATTTATTTTTTTTCTTCAAAGTGTCTGATTTGGGTGCGGTTAAATTAGAGAAATTTTCAACAAACCGTCTGTACCATCCGGCCATTCCTTGAAAACGATGGACTTGACATATAGTGGTTGGTACAGGAAATTCCAATATCGCAGATACTTTGTTCGGATCGGGTTTCAAGCAACCTTGTCCAACGACATAACCTAAGTACTGTAATTCTTTAAAGCAAAATTTCGATTTTTCAACGTTAATAGTTAAGCCAGCATCTGTTAAATGCTTTGCTACCTTAGATAGAACGGAAATATGATCTTTAAAATCTTTCGAGATGACTAATAAGTCATCGAGGTAAATGAACACCTGGTCTCTCAACTCGCGAGGAATTACCTTGTCCATTAAACTCGTCAAACTTTGCGCAGCGTTCGAAAGTACGAACAGCATCACTTTGAACTGATACAGGGGTCTACCTGGGACTGTAAACGCTGTCTTCTCCCGTGATTCTTTCTCCAGGGGCACTTGCCAGTATGCATATTTCAAATCCACGCTAGAAATATAACGTGTCTCAGAAAGGCGTGCTAGCAATCCTTCTATATGCGAAATCGGATTCGCATTTCTCTTCGTTACAGCGTTAACTTTCCGAAAGTCGAGGCATAGTCGTTTTTGCCGGGTTTTCTCACCAGTACGACTGGTGATGACCATCCAATCTGACTTTCTTCGATAACGCCTAACGAGATCATACGATCCAACTCCGCGTACACGAGGCTTTGTACTGCTGGTGATATGGGATAGTGACGTTGCTTTATGGGCTCTGCATCACCTGTATCTATAGAATGTTCCATCAAATGAGTCCGTCCGAGACCTCGAACGGCGAATGACGGAAAAAGCTTAATAGTGTTTTGAAGAATAGTAGATTCCTCTACAGATAGTAGACATTCCGGTTTGATTGCCTGACCGGTTGTTGTCTCGGTAACTATGTCTAAAGAAGATATAACTTGTGGAGCTATTTTAAATAACTTCCAAAAATCTATACCCAAATATAAATCCTGCGCTAGAGATGGTACTATGTACAGTTCGATCGGAAGAACTAGATCTTTGTACTTGATATTTGTAGTAACCACTCCAGCTATACGCTGTTTTTTTCCATCAGCAGTAAATATATTGGAATCGAATTTTCTATATGGAATTTTAGCATCTTCAATATACTTCGCGGCACCGTTACCGAGGCAACTAATGCTCGCTCCAGAGTCGAGTAGACCAAGCCATTTATTGTTAAATAATTCTACCTTTAAGTTGGCTCTTGGATCATCTTTCAGACATTCTACTTCGGCTATGTTTATCGCTCTATATAATTTACGCTTTTGAACAAATATATTTCTTAACTTTTCTACTTTGCTTAAATATTTAGGGTAGGTATATATACGTTTACGCGCTTCAGCGTAATCTATTTGTCTCTGATGTAGAGATTTAAGTGGTCTTAGTCTGGGAATTAAAGTAATTTTGGAATTAGTACTAATAATGTTTTGGGTTTCTGGTTTTATTAAAATTGAGATTTTTTTATCAGTTGTAGGTAAAGTTTCTAACTGGGACTTCCCAAGTTGCCCATCATGGTCAGCTCCCTCTCGGATGAACGCTGACTCAGTGTCTGGTTTCCCTTAAACTTCAAACAATTAGGTGACAATATATCTGGCTGTCCACATCGGTAGCAGAATATCTTATGTTGAGGTTCTGTGCAGTCGAGGAAGATGTGTCCGGTTTTGCGGCAATTCCAACGAATGGCCTTGTCGAAATTAATTTTGGAGTCCTTGGTTCTGTTTCTTTGGAAGGCCTCTACAGCCAAAGACATGTCTTCCATTTCAGGTTCCGTTTGAATCTCTATTTCATTTACCTGCTTTCTCACTTGATTGTTATAAATAGGTGGTATTCAAGGTCGCATTGGTTCATGTTGGGTGAGGTACCTCTCCATTTCCCTGCATGTATACACCAAGTCTGCTAGTCTCGTCGTTCTAAAAGTAAGCAAAAGTTCACCCATCTGGCGTCGGACATTCTGCTTAATTATTTCGGCTAATTCTTCGTTGGGCAGTGGATTCTTCATCTTCGAATTCAATTTTAACAGGGCGTCATAAAAAGTATCAAAACTTTCTCCAGGAATTTGTTTCCTTTCTGCCATCTGTCTTAAAATCTCAGAATCGGTTTCCAGACTGCCGTAATGATCTAAGAGAGCTAGCTTTAGTGCAATCCATGAGGTTTGTGGATTATTTTTCAAATAAATCCAGTACCAGGCTTCAGCTGGTCCACTCACAAAGTGATGGAAATTCGAAACCACTTCATCCCAAGTTGCGCCATAGCTATCCTTTACTTTGTCCAATCTAAACAAGAATTCGCCAACTGTCATGTTTTTTGAATTGAAAGAAATTCCCCATTTTTGATAATGTGGAGATCGGTACATGGATGCAGCAGGTGATATCATAAGAATTCTTGCGTCTCTGTTCGCTGAGGTGTTACTGTATTGGATCCTGTTGAGTTGCTCGTAGAAATCGGGATCTGCGTTCCGGTTGGCTTCTCTTCGAGTTGTCGAAGCAGCTCGTTCTGGCCATATCCTAGGAAATTCCGGTATGTTAGGTCTTATGCTTACAGTTGGTTCTCTCATGTTAGCTAAATTCGGTCGGTTTGGCGTTGGTTGTTCACAAAGAGGAACAGAAAGTGCTGCAGTTTGTCTTGTAATGCTAAATTGCGATAAAGTATTACGCATAGCCTCATTTACTTTTTCCAAAAGTATCGCTTGACTTTGTGCAAGCGACTCCTGTAGGGCTTTTCGGTCCTTCGCTCGATTGAGACCAACCGCTGCTAAAGCGACTTCCTTAATGTAATCTTCGTAGTCTTCGTCTGACCTTAAAGGAGTTCTCCCCGCGTGTGGATGTCTTTCAGGGGTTCTCAGAGTCTCATCTGCCAATATACCAAGATACGCCTTCCGACGTTCTGTATGGGATGGGCCTGCTTCGTCCAAATGGCTCTCATCCACTGCTTCGCCAGGTTCCATCGTCATATTGTGAAATATATCTGGGTTTCTGCGGAACCTGGTATTATGTGGCTCTGGTGTTGCAGCAAGATGTCCTTTCGGTGATTCCGGGTCCGATTGTCGCCGGTTTTTCTTCTTGTCTGAGGAGCCTTTTTTCTTTCCCATTGGGATAAATTTTTCTTTTTTTTCGAGAACTGTCCAATAAGATTTGTCAGAGACAAAGAAAGAAAGTTTGTTTCAAGAGTAAAGAAAAATATATATAAGATCCCTAACTCTATTTATCTTAACTTTTTCCTACTATATCTTAACTTCTACCTACTATATCTTATAACCTAGTCTTAACCTAAATCTTTCTTTTGGGTAAACCCCTAAATAATTCAAAAAAAAAAAAAAATTACTCAAAAGAAAATACTTAACTATATCAAAAAAATTAAACTTGACTAATTGTCAAAAAAAATTAAATATACCCTAATACCGAATTTTGAAAATTCAAAAATATGTAAATCTATGAAAACTAATACTTAAAAAAACAATTAACTCAATCAATATCTAAATACTTAAATAAGTGCTACCAGCAATCTATATACTAAACTTGTGCTACCAGCATACTAAATGAAAACTAAATGGGTGATACCAGCATACTAAATTATTTTGCTACCAGCATACTAAATTATTTTGCTACCAGCATACTAAATGAAAACTAAATGGGTGCTACCAGCATACTAAATGAACTAAATCTTAAAAAAAACTTGATAAATTTATCCTCAACTATAATGAAAAATTAAACTTCAAAAATAACTAACTTAATTGCCACCAGGCATGCATATAACTAAATAACTTGAAGATTGTTTTCTAAACAAAAAAAAATTAATTAATATAATATATCTTATACTTCATAATAGATTCGGAGTCATGACCGGAATCTTTGTACCTCCCAACGAATTCTCCGACAACAACAACAACAAATAAATTTCCGGGGCAGGACACATGGACTTCCCTTATCTTCTAAACGTTAGCTATCTCTTCTCACTATCCTTTCTCTTCATATTATCCATCTATCGCTACAGACCTACTGAAAAATAATTCCCTTAGCGGACAACAGACTGGAAAAACTTGTAGAAATGAATTGATTGAAAAGTTATTAACGAACTTTATCGAATACTAATGATGTTATAACGGTTATTATTTGTATGGATTTTTCTTTTCTTGTATATTTACTATTTCGCTTTCGCAGCTGACGTAAATAGGACACAAGTCGACCATTCACCGGTCGGAAGAACAAACGGTAAATAAAAAAAAAGACTTCATGAAAGTCAGAAGTAATTCGTGTCAGAAGCTACAGCGGTTGGATAAAATTACATCCAACCCGGACATCTAATACTTGAAAAATCTCCTACTGTTCATGATCAATTTCCAGAGAGTGAAAGAGTAATTGATCTGTCTATCGCTACAGATCCACCAATCACCGGCCGACACATAAGTCGACTACCCCCCGATGGTAAATCTCTAGAAAGATTACCTAAACACAAAAAAAACTAAATCGATATTAAACATTTTTTTTTTTTTAAAACTTTAAAATTTTTCTATACCATTTCAAAAATCTCTCCTGGAATTTTTGAAAAACAAACTCCCTCCGGCCCCACACGTATGGGCGCCATTTATGTAATGGGAATAAAAAAAAGATGTTAGAGGCCAAAAAAAAATATAGAACACTCACACACGAAAGCGTACCAAAGAAAGGGCCGAAACTTTCCGATCGGGCAAAAAAAAACTGAGTTCTGGAAAATTTCGTCTTTGTGAAAAGTTCGTTGGTTCACGTTGAGTGCTGTCTACATTATGAACGTTCTCATAGAGCAGAAGCCAATACAACTCTACACGAAACACGTGTCCCTTAGGATTGAACCTAAAAAAAAGGAAATCCCAACTGAAAGTATTCACTTGGCGGTAAAAAGTTGCTATGTTCAAGTATAAGTTTGGTAAATAAAAGAAAACAGAAAGCCACAGAGCAATGAGAACTTTCATCGAACTGGCCATGCACTAAATAAAGTTCATATTTTCTCTTCACTCAAACTTAGACTTCAGCGAAGTGAAGAAAGTTTCACACTGCATCTTACCCTAGAGTCAGCACCGTGAATCGGTGAATCGCAAAAAGAAAGTGTTTCGTAAAAATTCCGAGGAGTTATAAACTCTGCCGAACAACAATAAGGTTTTTTGGGTAAACACACCAAAAATCCTGTTTCGTAAGAGCCGTGGAATTTTGACTTGAGCTGTGACTGCTCCAATGAGTCACTTTTGGATCCCGGATATATTAGTCTGTCCCCTCGGTGCAGATCTTATTACTCGAGAAACGATATTATGGGTGAAAGTTACTAATATTCCCGTATCATACATAAAAATTTTGGGAAAAATGATCCTTCAAAGAACCAAGTGGGGGACAGTTTCTATCCCCCACCTGAACAAGCATTAGATCATTCAGAGAGGGGTAGATCCGTTCCCCAGTCAACCCTCCAAAACATCACCTCCTGTATGTGTAGTAGTTATACATACTAGTTACTGAACCCTGGTAAATTGAAGAAAAAAAAACTTCAATTTGTCTGCTCTGGTATGACTAGCGAGCAGTTATGGTCGTCCACTAATAGCATCTTCCTTTAAGTAAGCTGAGTTCTAAAAAGATTCATTCTAGGAAGGTATTCAATCCCCCTGACCTTAATTGAGATTAAAGCTAATAATTAGATCAACTCATTTAAACGAGATAGTTAACGACAATAAAACAAAAAAAACTTGGCTTCTAATCAACTACCTACCACATCTCCACAGGTCTAACACTCAAACAATACCGCAATCGTTTACGTGTTTGCCCTGGAGGAGTAGGGTACTACCGCTCGACTGCTGCTACAGGTCCTAAAAATAAATGCTTCAGCTGGCTCAGTCAACAGGGAAGTGAGTCATTGCTGCAGAAGCGAGTAGTGGGTTTACATATTATTGGACCTGGAATCTAGATGTTGGACGACTCAAGAAATTAAAATGCTAAGCTGAAAAGCTAAGGGCCAAAGGGTCATTAAAAAAAAAGACAGAATGGTATAGAAAGATCACTAGAAGAATAAAGAAAACCGCATGGTTCGGACTTGGTGATAATAGCCCGTTCGGATTGCTAAACCCTATAAACCCAACCTAATGTTCCTTGACATCCGATAAGTTTTGCAGGAACCCTCTTCAATACAGGGGAAACAGGTGTAGTTATTTCCCCCTTTATCGCCTAACTTCCCGTCCGAAAGTCGCGAAAGGACCTTAAACGTTCCTCGCTACCCTTCCCAATGACGTCCCTGCTGACGTGATTTTGTGCAGACACATCCCTCAATTGAAGATCCAGTGCCTACTCCCAATATGTGTTACTATAGAAATGTCAGTCATCATCTCGACTGCCTTGTTGTTGTTGTTGCTGTTGTTGACGTTGTTTGCCGTCTCGTTGTTGCCACTCATCATCATCATCATCGGCTCGACAACCGGGGTCCGGTCCTGGCCTCCTTCAACAAGTCTCTCCACCTATCCCGGTCTCGAGCCGACGCCATCCAGTTGCGCACCCCAAGGCTCAGGGCGTCCTGGTCTACGCCATCTCTCCAGCGCAAGCATGGTCTACCACGCTGTCGTCTGCCATAGAATGTACCACAAAGAACTTTCCGAGCAGGTTCCTCTTCGCTCATGCGAGCTAGGTGCCCTGCCCACCGAAGTCTACCGAGCCTAATTTTTGTCACGATATCTGCTTCAAGGTAGATTGCGTACAATTCATGATTGTACCGTCTCCGGAATCGTCCTTCCTCACATATGGGGCCAACAATTCTCCTTAAGACTTTTCTCTCGAACGCGGCTAAGAGGTCAGAGTGCCTTTTGCTAAGCACCCAAGTCTCGGATCCATATGTGAGTACTGGCAGGACCATGGTCCTGTACAGCAGTAGTTTTGAAGTTATGGTGAGATTTCTGGATTTGAAGAGCTTTGACAGACTGTAGTTGGCTCTGTTGGATTTGAGAAGCCGCCCGCGTATTTCTTCTTCTATATTGTTATCGGCTGCTACTATTGACCCAAGGTATTTAAAGGATTGCACCACTTCAAATTCGTGCTCCGCTCCTTGATTGTTTGACCAACTGTTCCTCTCGCATTCGACGCAACCATGTACTTTGTTTTACCTTCACTAATGTGCAGCCCCAGATTTTGTGCCGCCTGCTCGATCTGGATGAAGGAATTGTGTACAGCTTGCTCGGTTCTTCCGATGATGTCAATGTCGTCTGCGTAAGCCAGTATCTGGCTGGACCTGTTGACGATGGTCCCTCTTGTTGCCGTGCCAGAGTCACGGATTGCTTTCTCCAACGCCAGGTTGAAGAGGAGGCAGGCCAAACCATCCCCTTGTCGGAGTCCATTAAAGATGTTGATTGGTCTGGATAGCAATCCGGCTATTTTTACTTGGCTTGTTACGTTGGTCATGGTCAACCTACATAGTCGTGTCAATTTATTTGGGATGCCGAATTCTCTTTGTAAAGTTCTACCCTGGCTATGCTATCATAGGCGGCCTTAAAGTCTATAAACAGGTGGTATGTTGGGATGTTAAATTCTAGACATTTTTCCATCGCCTGCCTAAGGGTAATGATCTGATCAGTTGTTGATTTGCCTGGAATGAAACCACACTGATATTGTCCGATGATGGTTTTAGCGTATGGGGTTATCCGGTCTTGTAGGATAGAGGAGAGTATCTTATAGGCGGTACTCAACAACGTGATACCTCTATAGTTGCTGCACGTTGTGACATCTCCTTTCTTATGTATGGGGCATATTATACCTTTTCGCCAGTTTTCTGGCATTTCTTCATGCTCCCACACGTGCACTATAATATCATGAATTGCCTGACGTAGAGCTGGCCCACCGTGTTGAAATAATTCGGCTGGTATACCATCAGCTCCCGGGGCTTTGTTTTTCTTTAGCCGGTCTATAGCCTTCTCAACCTCTTCTATGCTTGGTGACGGCAACATAGGGTATTCGTCTTGAAGCAGTGGAGCCTCCACTTCTGCAGTGAGTTGACCATTTAGCAATTCATTAAAGTACACTTCCCATCGCTCCAGTATGCTTTGTGGATCGGTGATCAGATTTCCCTCTCCGTCCTTGCAGTATGTGCAGCGTGGTGTGTACTGCGTTATGTTTCGGACGGATTGGTAGAACTTCCGCGCCTGGTGCGGACCTCGCTCTCGGCTTTTTTCTATTTCACAGATTAAGTTCTTCTCCCAGGCTGATTTTTTCTGTCTGTGAAGCCGTTTTTCTATTCTTCTGAGCTCTTTATATTCTTCTTCGCGTGCCCGCGTTCTATGAGATTGTTGCATTGCTCGGTACGCAACATTCTTACGTTCAGTCGCTAGCTTGCATTCATTATCAAACCAGTCGTTCCGATTTCTACGACTGCTGCCTAAGATGGAGTTGGCAGTACTAATGACAGTATTCTTAAGGCGTGTTCTCATCTACGCCCAGCATACTGGCCCCAGGACTTACTCTCCCTAAATCAAGCGATTCTAGGGCGAGTCCTAACGCATTACCAAAGGTGTTACTGGCATTTTCATTGCGCAGGGCAGCCGTGTTGATTCGAACTTGATCGGCGGATGCAATACGTCTTCGCAAGGCAATCCGCCCTCGGAAGACCATACCAACAAGATAGTGATCCGAGTCGATATTGGCGCCTCGGTACGTTCGTACCGTCATCAAGTTCGAGTAGTGGCGACGGTCTATCAACACGTGGTCTATTTGGTTACGAGTGACTCCATCAGGTGATACCCAGGTGGCTTTGTAGATATCTTTTCGCGGGAACCTGGTACTCGCAACGACCATGTTTTTCGATGCTGCCAATTCTAAGACTCGAAGTCCATTGTCATTAGTGTTCTCATGCAAACTATGGGTGCCTGCGTAATGCCTGAATACCGGCTCCCGACCTATTTTTGCGTTCAAATCCCCAAGGATGATTTTTACGTCATACCTTGGACAGGCATTGAGGGTCCTCTCGACTTGTTCGTAGTAAGTCTCTTTTTCTTCGTCTGAGGACTCCTCCGTAGGTCCGTGAACGTTAATGAGGCTAATGTTCGTAAATTTGCCTCGCACGCGAAGGGTGCATAGCCTTTCGCTTATAGCGTTAAAGCCGATGATGGTAGACTTCATTTTTTCGCTGACTAGGAAGCCTACCCCGAGCACATGGTGTTTTGTATGACAGCTGTAGTATACGTCATATTCTTTCTTCTGTAAAACACCATTCCCTGTCCATCTGATTTCTTGTATTGCTGTTATGTCAGCTCTATATTTTGACAGGGCATCGGCTAGCTGCTGAGCAGCTCGAGCTTTATAGAGCAATCGTACGTTCCATAAGAAAATTCGTAAATCGTTTTGCCGTTTTCGTTGCGTTGGTTGTCGTCGTGAGATCAGTCCGTTTCCGAGGCTTGTTGTCGGGTTCGTAATTCTAAATTTTACGGAACAGGGAATTAACCTGTTGCCAACCTGAGGAACTAGCCTGATCATATTAGCCAAACCTTTTTTAAAAGGCTTGTTACTAGCGGCCGCCGCAAAGAGGCTATGATCACACTTCCACCAGTCCGGAATAGTTACGGCACGTGCATGTTTTCATATGCTACATGTTATTCCCCCTATTCGTCTGATGGCTGACCGTCACTAGGGTTGAAAATTATCAACCCCTGGTTCCGGTTCCAAAATCTCAGTCATGGCTCCTCAACTTAGTTGCTCTTAAACTACCATGATAATAATCATCTGAAATTCGAAAAGTAAAAAAAAAACTTCCCAGAAACTATGTTACTAACACTTCATAAATTCAGTGGTAGTAAATAAAAATAAAAATAGCGAATTTTATCCTTCAATATAAACAAATTCTTTATTAACTTAATCTTAATTATACCTAATGATCTTATGTTATTTTATTCTCTAGAAGAAACACTCTTCCTCTATACTCATAAAAGCTGACTAAAATTTTATTAAGAATCGAAATAATCTACTTGCTAACTAAACAGTAGTGATTAAAAAAAAATTCGAATCTTTTGATTCAATTCATAATTCATAAGACAAAAATTTATTTTTGAGTAACATGATTGATACTCTCGATTACCTAGACATAGGATGATAATTATAATAAAAAAAATGAAGATAAACTGCTGAATGAAAATTATTGATGAAATTATTAAACTTTTAAATAGGAAAACTGCTAAATGAAATTATTGCAAAATTATTAAATCGTTAAATAGAAAAACTGCTACCCAAAATATTGAAATAGAACATTGACATGACCTTGACTGTACTAAAAATATAAGTTTTGTTGTTTTGTAGAAATGTATCTTTCCCTCTTAGAATAACTTCGACCAAAAAAAAAATATATTCAAGTAATTATTTGTCTATGTTTCAAAGTCCCGGACAAAATTTGTTATGTATCAACAAAAATTCATTTTTAACAAGCCGTTGAGAAAAATATCTCTTCACTTGGTTAATTTTTCAAAACTTGAAGTAAAAATAAAAAATTAGCAAAGTAACTAACGACTGAAAGTCGTTATTGGTGTATATCAACCCCACAATCCCAACGAAATCAAAAAAAGTACAAATTTCCCGAATCACATCAAAATCTTGATGGTTCGGATTCATAGAACACGGTTAAATGAAATGGATAATTATTAAAAGCATATAATTATAAAAATAAAAGTAAAAAAATGTAATTTAGTGAAAAATATTATGAGCAATATAGTTACACCGTTTATAATCATACAATAAAATGTGAATATAAGTTAATAAGATAAGATAAAGGTAAGGTCATGAGAAGGTGCACCCTATCGTCAACCTACCTAACAAGTCAAAGTAAGTTACAGGTAAAAAAAGTTTTTATTATTGTTGTTGTGAATGGTTATTTATTGTTTACTTTTTGTTGGTTTCAGGATTCATTGATGTAATGTACATACTTCGTCGACAAAAAAATGTATAGATGGACAACATTGACTGGCAATCATGCACGACACGATGCGTTCAATCCAAATGAGGCCAGAGCTATAACGTTGGATTTATTGTACACCATTATCATCACCAAAATAGGTTATGTTTTTATTTGTTAAGTACACAAGAGTACTTATGCTTTTATATCTTTTCTTCTTTTTTTTTTAACAGAATCACGTTTTGGGACAAAAAAAATAAAAATCTTGGACGGCGGTACTTCTTCACAAAAAAAAAGTAGGTATAAAAATATTATTGATAGTAATTAGGACACTTAGACCTTTTCTTTTCTTTTTGTTTTATAGGTACTATCACTATGAGCATCTGGATATAAAGGTAATTATTATTATATTTCGTAGGTACTGCTCAATGAACACAAAAAGATTTTAAATACACGAATATGTTGATAAGTATACGTCAATAAGTTTTTTTTTTTATAGTGATGACTTTAGTTAACAGAGTATAAAAATTTCAATTCGGACTATTATTGTTTGTCTCAAGACCATATAAAATGCATATATACTTAAATAGTTTGTATTGAAATTTGTTCAGAGATATATATAAACATAAAATTTTATTCTTTTGCAAATATAGTTAAAAAGGTAATTATTAAAATTCCATACCTGGTTTCTTTTATATAGAAACAAACACTTTTATGAACGCTTTTACTTATTTTTGAGATGATTTCAGCTACTTCAGTGATGATCTGCTTGCTTGCATATTTTCCTTGAACTGGGATGGTTTCTTCGAGTGGATCCCACGTAGAAATAATCATGAGCCGCTTCATGAATTAATTATACGTCGTTCGATTAGACTGCAAGATTTCGATGATCATGTCATCAGATGAACAGAATGCTACCAAAGCAAAATCACGTTGTGATATTCGTCGCAAACACATGTGACAAACCTATATGCCACTGGCATGTATTGTAAGTATGTAACAATAGTGAAATATGTTTGCACGGTAGGTATTATGTATGCGCAGTAAAGAATTATATGTGCACAGTAGATATTATATATGCACAGTAGATACAAAAGCCAGGCGGCTATTTTCCAGGGGTGGATAGACTTTCGGACCAGTGAACGTATGTGAATGTTGGGGAATTTTTTTTTCGTGTAGGTACACCCACCTCCACAACAAATCACTACGCTTCCTTTGGCCACCCCGATGATCAAATGGCTGCCTGTTAAAATGAAATTTACTTTTAGTATATTGTATTATAAGAGATAGGTAAATTTGTATATATGTTTTAAACAAAAAAATTCATAACTTCTCAACAAATACTACCTACATCTAAAATTTATTCTAACAAATGAAAATTTTTTGTTAATTTTTGTCCATCTACCTTCGTGTCTACATAATCTTTTTTGATGAACTATGACTTAGTGCATTTTCTTGGGCACGTGTCGATAGATTTCACTTCACAAGACACAAAAAAAAATCTAACTGAGACTAACATAATTTAATTTACCTGGCTTTATATTGGAATCTCAGTCGTTTTTGGTAGGTATCATTCACTTTCATGGGAATGAATTTCTCTAGCTAATCCACGAGTAAGTATCTTTTTCTTCCACCTCGTTTTTTGTCACTTCCCACCAGACTCTTTTGGTCGGGAATCTTTTGGATGGATTTTGGTTTGTGGGTAACGTGATGTATGAGATGGTATCTCCTCTAGTTCTATTGGAATAACAGCTCCAATTTGGACTGCTTCCCTGTCCGCATGACAGAATGAGTAAATTTTCTTATTAAACGCACTTTGAACAAAAATCACAAAAAATTCTTTTTTTTTTTTTTCTTTGGCACAATAAAAATCGTAGGACAGCAGTTGTGACATTAATCCATTGGGAATCAATATTTTAACTTGTCTTATTCGACCAAGAAAAATAATTAAATTTTCTTACCTTCTTTTTTTTCTTCTGTCACTCCTTTTTTTTGCTGCTGATTTTCTCCTTTTTTTCAAGTTTCCCTTACTTCGGAATCTTATTTTATTTGCACAATCTGAATATTTTTATTTCTTTTTATTTAACGCGTTAATTTTCTTAAGTTGTCACCTTTTTATTTCCTTGGGACGTTTACTTTTATTGCCGGTTAAAATTGAAAAGACTTTACCAAAAATTTAATCACAACCCCTAAGCTAAATTTTACAATTGGATAATTGGTTTCTTTACGAAGCTCCACCTTAGTCGGTAAGTGTGAACTTGGTCGTAGATAAAATTGCTCCTTTTCCGCCTGATCTAGTACTAGTCTGAATTCTACTACTATCTTGTGATCTGTTTACATGTAGCGTCGTGACATCTTAAATAGGTAATAAACTAATTTCAATTATTCATTCTAACTATTTTTAGCCAAAAATATTTACTGTTTAAGAAGAAAATAAACACTAGGTGAGTTTTATGAAATGAACAATATATTTCTTTTTTCAGATTAAGACTTCGGTGATGTTCTGAGTTGAACCTAAAGTAAGTATAGTAAACTTTAGTTTGAGATAATTCCTCTGCTGACGAAAATAACTATTCTGAATTAACTAAGGACCAAAAGTAAGTAAATTTCTAGGTCAATAGACATCAATTATGTTAATCGTTTTGCGTACGTAAAATTTTTATCTCACGGAGTTTTACTGAAATAGGTTGAGTATTGACACATAATTCAATAACATTGAGCTTATTGGGTAAAACACTGTTCTTGACTAAACCATCGGTTCAGCAACCGTATATAATTGTAACAAGTACATAAGTCGTCAATCAGTACTTTTTTTCACTAATTAGACTGAAGTTTTACTTAACTCTTGGGATCGATATTTGACCTTCGAGTTAAAATGAATGGCTTTAGTGACCGAATAGGTCATGACACTAGATTATTATCGCCAATTAGAATTTCTTTTGCTTTTGACTAATTTATTTATTAATCATTTTTATTTTTGACTTTATCGTTCAGATACAACAACCAACTTTTCATAATCTCTTGACTAAAACTTTTTCCTATCTATTTCAATGATCTTTTCTTCATATCTGACTCATATAAGCTAATCTGAACATTTGTAATATTAGTCACTACATCTGGATTTATTTTTATTTATTTAATGAGAAGTTACAAATTTTTTCATACACACAAATTTTACCGCGTCCAAGGGGACGTCTCGATTTTGGCCCATCATTACATGGTACAATTTCATTCTGACTCATCACTATGGCGGTCCTCCAGTTCGTCGAGTTTCTTCGTCTCTCGTGTCAAATCTATCCACCCCTGGGATACTCTTTGTCACTTCAGTGAATTTGCCTCCAATTGTCTCCATTTGTTTGACATTATTACAAAAGTTCATAAAAAAAATTTTTGCTTCAGGGACTGTGCCCTTTTCGTGTTTCCACAAATATTCCGGTAGAGGTATCAATGGAGGTTGTGAAGATGGTGAGTATTTGGACTAACTCTGGTGCAATTTGTTTGCACTACGATACTTCACTATTTTCACCATAGTATTTGAATAATAATCGAAAACGAAATATTTCGATTGCAAAAAAATTTTAAAATAGTTCGAATTTAAAATACTCATACAGCATATTTTCAACTAAATAGTGTTGGTCTCTGTCGTGGTGATTTAGATGGATTTTCCTACATGAGCCATGGATTAGAACGTTCAAACTTCAATGAAAAGTAAATTTCTGAGGTTTTATAAAGCAAAGAATAAAATTTTAAAGACCATTATTCTAATAATCCTAAAAAAAACAGCTAATCAGTACTTGTGCCTGTACAAATTTTCAAGGGTAATCCTTGTCTATTATTTCTAGCATATCAATAAAAAAATACATAACTTATCAATATTTGTAATTAAAATTTATTAACTTAGATACATCAGATTTGGATTATATTTTATCAATTTATTTACTACCACCTTGCTTCTGTTGTCATCATAAGTCCAAAGTGCTCAACTACTAGATAATAAAATGTTCTTCAAGTTTTAATGCCAAATCAAAGGTCGAAGATTATCCAAGAGCATAGCCATTGGAGTTCTTAAATCGTTAATGGCCTGGATTTTCTGTCTAATGGTGACTATAAAGTTGCTTGGTAGTATCTACAATTTATCGAATAACCAAACTTGATTAAAGATATCAAATCAACAAAGGTAAACTCACTTCTCGATCCTGATCTACAAGCTTTCCAATAAGAACATTGGCATATCCAGCTGGTAGAGCTTCTTATCCAAAAGCATCTTCACATCTTCTGGAAGCCATTGTTCTATCTGAGCCAACATTGCTACCAAGTTTACTAAATCCTCTCCGACTTGTTCATTCGCAGCAAAGTGAGCAGATATAACATTATCCATTTCGACACTATCACCAGAAACAATTAGATGTTCAAGTGTCTCACATGGTCGAAGCATTGAAAGTGTATTTTTCTTGACAATGCACAGAGCGTCAATAGGATCGAGAATCAACAAGCCAATAGGTTGACACGCTTTAATGTGATACTGTTCACAGCAAGAATAGAAACGTTCCCATAAGCGTGTGGATATTTCCAGATATTCATCGTCACTTACATATATCGAAATCTTTGACTTCGTTTTGAATTTCATCTTCGACAGCTTGACAAAATGCCTTACAAAAAGCGCCTTTGTTACGACTGGTCTTTCAAACTTGCGGAAAATATATGAACAGTAAGCTTCACAGGGATCCATTCCCTTTCAAACACCAACACAGTAGCGATTTGGTGGTGGTTCCATGGCAGCCGTTACCCAATTAATACCCACCACGTTGAAGGCAGAAGTTTGAAATGCTGTATTCACCTTCTGCATTTCACCACAGGGACCATATTCTTGATTCAGATGCATCGAAGTCAGCTAAATCAGATTGTGGTGCAGAGATAATCTTCTTTCTCGTCAGATAGTAGTTGGACGCACCATCAGAATCGATTTCTATGCAAACAAATTCAGACCCCATTGAGTGAGATAGGAATGCACAAAGAGTTGTATCGTTGATTTTGCGTAGGGCATTTGTTTGCGCTGAAAAGGAAAGATCATTTTAACTTTGAATTTTCTCAAAAAAATTCCATCTCTTTGGCAAATCGATCCCTAAGACTAACAATGTATGTAAAGCCATTAAGTTCCTCTCCAAATCAACAAGATTAATAATATCTATGTTTCCTTGAAGGAAATAGTCGAATTATCGCAAGGATGATTATTAAAACGACTTCAGAATTTTATTCTAAATCTAATGATTTACGAACGTCCTTGCATTCTTGACTCAGCTCCTTCGCGAATGCAACTAACAGAACAAACGTTTTGTAAAGAAGTTGTTGACCACAATCGTAGTTGATCATCACGATAGAGAGCCGCCAGAAAGATGTGTGTAAAAACCAGAGAATTGGCAGATTCAGAATCGTATGAATTAGTTTGAAGTACTTACTTATTTGAAGTACTTACATACTGGAGCTTAGTGAAACCTAAGTAAGGAATTCCTTCATAATTGAAACTGTATATTGTTGTATATTAAATTATCCTTACACTGAAATTTGTATTGCGGGGATTTGACTGTACCCAATTCTAGTTGGCTTCTTTATTCTGGCCAGACAACTCCCAAAGGAAACTAGAGGACTATTTTGAGTTAAACAATTTGCCTTCCGAGTGTTGAGTGCAAATTTGCCTTCCGGCATTGTCCATAAATTATTATTATTATTATAGAGTTTCTGCATACCATCCTGGCTTGAGCCAAGAGTACCCATCTTCGCATTGCAATAGATTGGTCTCTATATATTGCCCTACCTATGGTTATGAAGAAAAAAACAATATTATTAGTTAAAAAACTTTAAAATTAACAACTACAAAAATCACATTTTGATATTAAGTTTGTATAATTGGCTAGAAATTGATGGTAAGTTAAAAAAATATTATTTTTGATAAATTAATCATCAATTACTACTTGCAGACCGTCGAAGATCACATTTTGTTTATTATTATCACATTCCATCTAGTCATGGCATTTTGATATGGGTGACTTTTGAATATCAGATTTTTATATATTGACTACCAGGAACAACTTTGAATGCAAGTTTGTACCTTACATTATAACGAGTGAGAAAATGTATAAATCAGACATATATACATTTTCTCACTGAATCTGAATCTGGCTGCGACTGTTGCTGTCCAAAAGCTGTGGGTGACATAGGTTCTGGTAAACTTGTTATGGGACTATCACGCTTTTGAAATTCCAATCCAGTTGGTGGACGAATGCCAGCAGCCCGTTGCCAAGAGGAAGCAGCATTGGCTGCCTGCTGGTATCACATTGGATCCCAAGTTTGACCTCTAGCAGATCCACCATTACCATTTGACCAGTTAGCTGTTGGGCTCTTATGAGATTCTGTGAGGTGCTGCGGTTGCGAGGCAAAATATTCACTGCTTAAATTCCACTGGTTCTGCAAGTGTCCCGGCGAGAAGTCTTGATCATAGTTTGCATGGTTTTTTCCTGAAAATGTGTATTAGAAAAACATATTGATTTAAATAGAAAAAGGATACTAACCTAAGTACTGATTAGAATCCCTGTACATGTAAGATGGCATTACATTAGAAAAAAACTTGAATTGTTGCAAACGGTCGGCTTCATTACGGTAAAAGGTTCACAGCTAGGAGTCAAAGCAGGCAAGCGCTTTGTCCCAATTGGCCCCAACTCATTGGAACATATTTTATGAATTCCATTCGAGTTGTTTGTCAAAGCGGAAGTTGGCACAATCATGCTGTCTCCGAACGTTTCATCGTTTTTAAGATCAGCATCGTTCCAGTCGTTTCCATTATCCAGGGGCAAATATTCGCTCAATGGTTCCTCATAGTCCAGAGGTGATAAATCATTCAATGGTGTCTCTGCAGCAGCTACAACGTCTGAGAAACTTGCCTGCTGATTAGGATCCCACATAGGTATTGGTGCTGACCACTATTTGCAACTGGTGAAGTGAAGTGGAATGCATTTGGTAATACTTGAAGTGACGAAATATTTCAGTTTGTCTACGCAGCTCTGTTTCATGGAAATTCAAATGGCTCTCCAGTGAGGTGAACATGGGCGAGAGAGTTTGATTGAAAGGGATGTGACATCGGGTTTGACATAGGGATCTTGGAACGAAGTACATTTTTCCAACATTTGTCACAGTATTTGGCATTATCCAAGTGCCCTCAGTTTCATTATCCTCGAACTGAAGGCCAAAATCACTGAAGATAATTGAGTTAACTCTCATTGGTTTGATGAAGGTTGAGTGGAAGGATATTTCAGCGGAACAGCGTTTGCCCTGAAAAAAGATTAATACAAAAATCATGTAAGAACGAGAATGTCTTTAATTGTAATAATTAAAACAATTAATTAACTAATTACTAGTCAATATATAAAAATCTGATATTCAAAAGTACTTGAAATCGTTAGTACTTCATGTTGCTATGAAATTGTTAGTACTTTATATCTTTTTTCTAAAGAAATCACTAAATTATTTAATTCTTTTAATTTTTTATTTTTTATCATAGAAAAACCCACCTTGCTTTTAAATTGTTTGGTAAACATTGAAATATTTTTTTTTCCCAAAGTGGACGTCAAATTATGATAAAATCCACCATCTGTCATCTTCAATTTGCTTCAAAAAAACTGTTATACATTGTATGGAATACGCTATCCAGTTATATATTGAAATCAGTGATATGATCAAGCTGGTTCCTCAGGTTGGCAACAGGTTAATTTCCGACAACAAGCCTCGGAAACGACAACCCACGCAACGAAAACGGCAAAACGATTTACGAATTTTCTTATGGAACGTACGATCGCTCTTTAGAGCTCGAGCTGCTCAGCAGCTAGCAGATGCCCTGTCAAAATATATAGCTGACTTAACAGCACTTCAAGAAATCAGATGGACAGCGAATGGTGTTTTACAGAAGAAAGAATATGACGTATATACTACTACAGCTGTCATACAAAACACCATGTGCTCGGGGTAGGCTTCCTATTCAGCGAAAAAATGAAGTCTACCATCATCGGCTTTAACGCTATTTAAGGCTATGCACCATTCGCGTGAGTTATAGAATTGCTTCCCAATCATAACAACTAAACCATACCAAGCGTATTCCATATCGCTTAATGAAAATACCATTAAATATTAAATGCCCACCAAGCATATTTCGTTGAACATAATTTATGTGAATAGACATGTTATAGAATGCTTCCCAATCATAACAACCAAACCATACCAAGCGTATTCCATATAGCTTAATAAAAATACCATTAAATATTAAATGCCCACCAAGCATATTTCGTTGAACATAATTTATGTGAATAGACATAAAATATTAAAAGTAATGTAAACAAAGAATATCGAACAAAGAATCTTCCAAAGATACAGAATATCCAAACATAAATATAAAATCAAACTAATGTAAACAAAAATCGTCAACGATCAAAAATCAAACTAATGTAAACAAAAATCGTCAACGATCAAAAACAATAAAATTGAATCATCATAAAATATGATGATAATGCATGTGTACCAATACACACATATTTATAGTCTGTAAGAAGAAATTAAGAATATCAAAATAGAATAAATAAGCAGGGTTTTTCCTGGCAGTCAGTTCAGTTCAGTTCCATCTTGAAACTCCTACGTATAGCTGAAGATTTCCCCCCACCAGTGGTAAGGGATCCGATGCTCAAATTAATAAATAAAATACTTGTTTAAATTTTAATCTTGCGTTTTATTTTAAAATCTTTTTAAAAAAATCCCGGAGGATTTAAAATACAAAATTGGCGTAGTCGGTAGGATCTCACTAAGAAGTTAAATGAAAATTAATGAATAGATGAGATTCAGTGATCGGACCGAAAAGAAAATAAAAAAAATTTTTTAACCGGTAGAATTTTGTGCGGATTAAAGTACAACGTACATTATCTAAAACATTATTCAACGATCGAAATTAAATTGTGTTTTGTGAAAAATAATAACACTGAAGTGTTTTAGTGGACAAAACAATTTCGTACCAGAAAAACAAAATTATTGTATACTTAATTGTTCATAAATTTTTTTTTAATACAATACGCATTCAATACGCATTCTCATAGAGAGATAAGTAAACAAAACAATAATATAAAGAAATATATCAAAAAGTGCATACAAAAAAAAAAAAAAAATAATAACTTTTAAATAAAAATATAAGTGAATGAAAAACTTGCGGAAACTAAGGGAAAGAATTTTTTAAATACAAGAGGAAACTATAAACAAAACGAACGCCGCAGAACATCAAGCTCAACAGGTTTCACTTGCAAATCAACAAGCGCAATTAGCCGAAATTCA
This sequence comes from Baccha elongata, assembly GCA_951217065.1. Lineage (NCBI taxonomy): Eukaryota > Metazoa > Arthropoda > Insecta > Diptera > Syrphidae > Baccha > Baccha elongata. The sequence goes on from CATNUY010000410.1 coordinate 368,937, forward strand.
AGCTCAAGCAAGAGCACCAGCTCCGATGGATCCAGTTCAACATGCAGTTTAGGCAGAACAGCAAAAATTCAATTTAAAAGAATTAAGGATGATTAACCCATTTAAAGGATCATCAGACAATCTGGCTCTTTTTATATCATCGATGGAGTATTTACTTGAGAGAATCCAGGATCCAACTTACATGGAACAAGAAGTTTTTGTGGTGCATCAGAAAATTCAAGGCGAGGCTTTAAGAGCAATAAATAGTCTACAACATCTTGCACCTTGGGCAGACGTAAAAATACAACTGGTAAGACAATTTGGCATTAAAAAATCATATCTTAAATTAGTGACAGAAATAAACAGTGTCAATGAGAACGACACAATTAGGAATTATAATAAAATTGACAATTTGTTGCAAGAGTTACAAACAAAAACTCAACTAGAACCCGATAATGTTTATACTCAGAAAAATGATTAATGTATAGCTCTAGAATCATTTAAAAACACATTGTCACCCAGTCAAAAGGCAATAGTGATTGCAAGTCAACCAAATAATATTATGGAGGCTTTTGACCTGTTAGAGAGTAATAATATGATAAGACAAATCAATGAACAAATTAAATATCAAAATATACCAAAATCAAATCAAAATAATTTTAATCAAAATCTAAATCGGAATCATTTAGAAATAATTTGCATCCCAACAACTCATTTAGACAAAATAATGTCAATAACAATTTTAGACCGCAACATGATAGAATATCCTCAGAACAAGTTATATAAAATAATCATAGAATATTTGGAAACGCAAATCCAAATAATTTTAGATTCGGATTTAATAGAAATAACCATCAGGCATATTTTAATAATAATAATCAAAGATCATTCAATTCAGGACAGTATAGGAATAATAACTATAATAATACTTATAGGAACCCAAGGCCAGAACCTATGGATGTACATAATAAGGAAATAAAAAATGAAGAGGTAAATTTTACCATAGCCGGGAAGAAGAATCACTTCCTATAATAAAAATTATAATAAATAATAAAAAATTCAATATTCTTATAGATACTGGCTCAACAACGAGTATACTTGATGAGTCACAACTAATAGAAATTCCGAGAACTTTAATGAAAGTTCCAATCAAAATTAAATCGCTCAGTCATGAAAATATTATAAAATTTGAGATCATAACTAAAGTACCGGTAGAATTCAATGAAGATGAAGCTACCATGGCATGGAAGTTGATGAGAATACGAAATAATAAATTTGTAGGAATCATAGGTCAAAATTTATTAAAACCTATAGGAGCGACATTGTATTTAAAAGAAGGATATATTGAAATAAATAACAGAAAAACATACTTTGAGAATTATGACAGCGAAAAGAAAGAAATTCAAATTATATACGAATATGAAGAAATTCAAACTCTAGAATATTGCATCTCAATCTCAACGCAAATGAGCCAATTAATAGATAAGAATTTAAATTATGAAGAAAAACAGGAATTAAAAAAATTTATTGATGAAAATAAATATGTTTTTTATCAAGAAGGTGATAAACTTACTTCAACAACACAAGCTATGCATAGCATTAGGACTGAGCATGATAGTCCCATATTCAGTAAAATATATAGATACCCTAAAATCCACGAAAGAGAAATTGAACGACAAGTTAATGATTTATTACAACAAGGTATAGTACGAAAAAGTGTTTCCCCTTATAATGCATCTATTCGGGTAGTCCCAAAGAAAATAGATAATTCAGGTGAACAAAAATGGCGAATGGTAGTCGATTATAGAAAATTAAATGAAAAAACAAGAATTTAAGCATCCTATACCCAATATCGATGAAAAATTAGATAAATTAGGACGAGCTCAATATTTTTCAACCCTTGACTTTGCAAAAGGTTTTCATCAAATAAAAATGAATCCCGTTGATTCTGAAAAAACAGCTTTTTCAATTCCATACGGACATTATGAATGGTTAAGAATGCCATTTATTCTGAAAAATGCACCAGCTTCTTTTTAAAGAATGATGAATGAGGTTTTAGAAGGTTTAATAAATACAGTACAACAGAAAAAGAATTACTCGCTATAGTTTGGTCAGTAAAATATTTACGACCGTATTTATATGGTAGACGCTTTGATCTTAAAACAGACCACCAACCATTAAAATGGCTACAAACATAAAATTTAGGCAGAGATATTTCACCCAGATTACAAAGATGGATACTCCAATTAGGAGAATACGATATGCAAATCGAATATTTAAAAGGTACATGTAATACTGTAGCAGATTTTTTGAGTAGAGAAATTAAAGACTCGCAAGAAATTCACATGTTAGAACAGGATTCAGTCAGACCTACAGTACATTCACAACATGAAGAAATGAATAATCATTTTCCAATAAAAGATAGTGCAGTGAATATTTTTAAGCAACAAATTATTTTAAAAGCAGGAAATGGATTGAATAAAAGCCCTAAATATAAAAGAATACATATTGGAATAAATGAATTATATAAAGATAATTTTAATGATTTAATAATACCGTTAATAGAACAAGTTAGTACAGGAATTTATACTGAATTAACAGACAGTGAATATAATGTTCTTCAACAAAAATTGATAGAGTTATTTGGAACAAGAATAAAAATTTATAAATGTGAACATTTTGCTAAAGACTTAGAGATAGAAGAAGAAGCCATTAAACAGATAAAATTGTATCATGAAAAGGAAACAGGTCATGCAGGCATTGAAGAAAATTATAACGGACTTAGAACAAAAATCTATTTCAAGAAATTAAAAGAATTAATAAATGACGTAATCAATGGTTGCAATATTTGCAAACAATCTACGTATGATAGACGACCAAAAAAAAATTCATTTAACAGAAACTCCAAAAGACATTAATGAGATAGTTCATATAGACATTTATTGTATTAATAAAACAAAATACTTAACTTCCATTGACAAATTTAGTAAGCTAACTACAGCTACATACGTTCCAAACGTTTCTCATGAAACCTTAGAAGAAACAATTTTACAACTATTAGCCACAAATGGTAAATCAAAAAGATTCATTATGGATAATGAATTTAACTTTCCAAGAATTATTAAATTATTAGAAGACCTTGACATAGAAGTACATTTTACTAAACCAAACAGTCATACAGGGAATTCAGACATTGAAGTCTTTCATAGAACATTAGCTGAAAAAATAAGGGCAATCCTAAACGGAAAAACGAACCCTAGTATACATGAAATTCGAGTAGCTGTTCACAAAGCTGATCTCTTTTATAATACTTCGATACATTCTACTACTAAGCAAAAACCATATGATATACAGAAAGGCAATGTAGATAAAAATGAACTTCATGATCTAATGATCAAAAACAAAAAAATAAAATAATCGATAGAATAAAAAACTAATAGAGAGGAATATAGTGAAAATAGAACGGAAGGGTTTGTTAAAAATTCTAGAACAGAACGTCATAAAACAGCACCAAGATACAAATACAATAAACTCGAAGATCAACATACGAAGAATATCCAAAAGGAAAGAAAGAGTAAGCAAATAAATCAAGACAATTTAATCAAAGCTAGCCAAATGAACAGAAAAACCCAGATAAGAGTTTTAGTTTAGTGTCAAATACAGATACAAGAGGACGTACAAAAATGAAAAGTCTCGTGTTATTATTCACTATTATTGGCTTTATAAGCAGCAAATTAATTATTGAAGAAGTAATAAACAATAATGGTTACGCGGTAATCAAGTATGATGAAGTAAACATAGTAAACGAATTTAATTTTATAATACATTTAATTAATTTAACGGAAATAAAAGTGTTATTAACAAAAACAAACAAACAGTGGTTAGAACAAAATAATTTTATAGTGAAATCTCCAGAAGATATTATAATTACAACATACATAGACAGTGAACTAAATTTAATTGAAGAAGAACTAAAAAGCATTAAAGGTCATAAACCCCATATACGAAAAACAAGAAGTCTTATTAACATAGGAGTGAGAGTCTTAAACTTTTATTCGGAACTACGGATGATGAGGACAAAATAGAAATAGAAAGCAGATTAAAAACACTATACGGTTAGTGTTTTTAATCTGCTATAATCACGAGTTAATAATTAATAATAATTAATAATAAACATGTAGATATAAATAATCAACTTCAACAGGAAATAAAAACATTAAAAAATTTAATTGATACAAAAAAATATTCCGGTTCTGAAGAGAAATTTAAACAATTAGAAAAAAGAATTATAATTCTAAAATATACTAGAAGAGTTGAAAAATTGAAAGAAATCATTGAAAAAATACAAAATATCTATAAGTGAATATGATAATGATCTTTTAATTTTTATAATTCAAATACCAGATCGAATTTATAGTTTTGATAAATATCTTATAACGTCTATCCCCACGAGGAAAATATTGAATTAGAAATAGATGATGAAAATATTATAAAAATAAATGATACTTTTTATAAATATCTTGAAAATAAAGAATTAAAACATCTTAAAACCTATACTAATTGTATAAATAAAAATAATTGTCTTAAAAGACTGAATGAAGAAAAAAATATTGTAAAAGAACTTCAAAATGGAATACTAATTGTTAAAAATAGCAACTCTAAAATACAAAGTTCTTGTCATGAAAGAAAAGTTATTCCAATAAAAAGAAATGTATTAATAAATGTTGAAAACTGTGCAATCAAGATAAACGAAAAAGAATATGTTAGCAAGCATTCAATTTTAAAACAACCAATAAATATAATATAATTATAATTTAACAGACATTAACTTAAAAATTGAAGATTATAATATAACAAACATTGAAAATATTAAAGAAATAGTAGAAAAAGTTTCTGACCAATCCTTTATTCACTTTGGTGTAAATATATTTGAAATTGTTATAATTTGTATTATACTTATAATTCTATACAAAAATTGTTCCAGGAGATACAAAAATCAAAGGGGGGAGGAGTTATAGAATTGCTTCCCAATCATAACAACCAAACCATACCAAGCGTATTCCATATCGCTTAATAAAAATACCATTAAATATTAAATGCCCACCAAGTATATTTCGTTGAACATAATTTATGTGAATAGACATGTTATAGAATTGCTTCTCAATCATAACAACCAAACCATACTAAGCGTATTCCATATCGCTTAATAAAAATACCATTAAATATTAAATGCCCATCAAGCATATTTCGTTGAACATGATTTATGTGAATAGACATAAAATATTAAAAGTAATGTAAACAAAGAATATCGAACAAAGAATCTTCCACAGATACAGAATATCCAAACATAAATATAAAATCAAACTAATGTAAACAAAAATCGTCCACGATCAAAAACAATAAAATTGAATCATCATAAAATATGATGATAATGCATGTGTACCAATACACACATATTTATAGTCTGTAAGAAGAAATTAAGAATATCAAAATAGTATAAATAAGCAAGGTTTTTCCTGGCAGTAAGTTCAGTTCAGTTCAGTTCCATCTTGAAACTCCTACGTATAGCAGAAGATTTCCCCCCACCAGTGGTAAGGGATCCGATGCTCAAATTAATAAATAAAATACTTGTTTAAATTTTAATCTTGCGTTTTATTTTAAAATCTTTTTAAAAAAATCCTGGAGGATTTTTTTTTTTTTTTTTTTTTTTTTTTTTAACTATATGTCTGTAAGGCACATTGCCTTTTAAATGCAACAGATGTTGCACGACACTAGTTAGAAGGAATAGAAAGATAGGAAAGAATTGTTTTGGTACAATGGATAGAGAGCTAGTTGATTTTTATTTTTCATTGCATAACCTCATGGGCGACGTCCAGCATAAGCTGGGAGGTATGCTGAAAAGAAAAAAATGCTTTGTAACAGAGTGAGGATTGAACCTGCACCCTCTGGGTTAACAAGCAAGCACTTAATCCATTGTACCATTGCCGCCCACAATATTTAAAATACAAAATTCGTGCGAGGCACATTTACGAACAATAGCCTCATTAACGTTCACGGACCTACTGAGGAGTCCTCAGACGAAGAAAAAGAGACTTACTACGAACAAGTCGAGAGGGCCCTCAATGCCTGTCCAAGGTATGACGTAAAAATCATCCTTGGGGATTTAAACGCAAAAATAGGTCGGGAGCCGGTATTCAGGCATTACGCAGGCACCAATAGTTTGCATGAGAACACTAATGACAATGGACTTCGAGTCTTAGAATTGGCAGCATCGAAAAACATGGTCGTTGCGAGTACCAGATTCCCGCGAAAAGATATCTACAAAGCCACCTGGGTATCACCTGATGGAGTCACTCGTAACCAAATAGACCACGTGTTGATAGACCGTCGCCACTACTGGAACTTGATGACGGTACGAACGTACCGAGGCGCCAATATCGACTCGGATCACTATCTTGTTGGTATGGTCTTCCGAGGGCGGATTGCCTTGCGAAGACGTATTGCATCCGCCGATCAGGTTCGAATCAACACGGCTGCCCTGCGCAATGAAAATGTCAGTAACACCTTTGGTAATGCGTTAGAACTCGACCTAGAATCACTTGATTTAGGGAGAGTAAGTCCTGGAGTCAGTATATGTTTATAGTACCTTTTTATATCAACTGCAATCATTGGATCGAAGATGCTGAACAATTAAATATTATTATATTAAACAATTAAAAGTTAAATGGTAATTGGCGATTTTAATGCAAGAATAGGAAATATGCAGACAACAACTACGACACAAGACAGGAACCGCTCCACAATGTATACTAACAGTAAATCAAAGGATTGCGTGCGTAATCAAAACGTTACTCAGATTCTCGATGTTTTCTAAACTTACGATTTATGTTTTCTTAATGGATGTGCTGAAGGAGATTGTGAAGGGCATTATACGTTTATTGGAGGTCAAGGAAAGTCGGTCATAGACTACTGTGTAGTTAATAACGACTGGGTAGATCTCATTACCAAGTTTGAAGTTCAGGTTAAAACTAATTCCGATCATCTACCCATAGTTTTTGAATGGAAACAGGTCAACAAATACAGAAACAAATTTAAATCTGCTACCAAAATTAAGCTGGAACACCCAAAACACGAATCTCTATACTCAAGCTACAGATAACTTCTTTTCAAATGTGCCGTTAAATACAGAATCGATAGAGGAATATTCAGCATTACTAAGGTCATGTATTAGAAGTTCTGCATCAACTAAAAAAAACTATTGGAACGCAAGTGTACAAACAGAAGTGGTTTGATGCAGAATGTATGAGAGCACGTAAAAAATCTTTTGCGCTGTTACACGCATGGAGGGGAACTAACTCAGCGGTTTAAAAAAAAATGGTACATTGAAGGCGTCTTTCGAAACTATTTGTTTTATCAAGAAAGTTGAATTCGAAAACAACCAAGCTAAGCAACTTGCAAACATTAAAAGCTCAAAAGAATTTTGGAAAGTAGCGAAGGCTATGTTTCTGCAGCAAATCAAGCTCTACATTTTCAAAAATTACTTTGCAATGAAACAAAATCCGTTTTTATCACTGTAGAACCTTTTGTCACTGATGAAACCCTTGATAGTGAAATATCTTTGGTAGAAATAGAACAATGCCTAAGTAAATCGAAAAATGAAAAAGCACCAGGAGAAGATGGCATTCCGTACGAGTTTTTCAAAAATGCATCGCACACATTTCTTCAACATCTTAAACTATTTTATAATAACATCTTTTTAAATGCTACTGTGCCGAATTCTTTTAAAAAAAATTGTGATCTTTCCAATCCACAAAGGCGCATTAGATATAGTCGAAAACTATCGAATCTCTATACTCAATTATAATTGCCAAACTTTTTTGTGCTGTCCTTGCAACTAGACTCGAAAAATGGGTTGATGAAATGAACATAATTACGGATCTTCAGTCTGGATTTCGAAAAAACTACTGTACGATTGATCACATTTTTAATCTAACATCAATAGTTAAAGCATTTCAAGCCAGAAAAAAAAAGTTATACGCTATTTTTGTAGATTTTAAGGCAGCCTTTGATCTTGTTAATAGAAGCGCACTTTTTTACAAACTCTCTCAACTAGGACTATCTACAAAATTCATTCAAGTTCTTAAAGAATTGTATTGCGAAACCGATGCTGCTGTTTGGGATGGCACACATTTCTCAGAGTGGTTTAAGACAGATAGTGGTGTAAAACAAGGATGTCCACTAAGTGCTAAGTGCTATTTGCTCTATTCATCAACGACATAGTATCCGAACTACCTGGTGGAGTGAGAATCGCTAACATGATTGTAAATGTATTATTATATGCTGATGATTTGGTGATTTTGTCTGAAACTCCTGAAAACCTGAAGTTAATGATAAATCGTCTTGCTTTATTCTGCGAAAAATGGTGACTAGTCATTAATACAGAAAAGTCGAAAATAATGATTTTTGCAAATAGTAATCGTGGCTACTCAACACTGAACTATGATTGGTTCCTGGACAGAAATCGCGTGGATGTTGTAGAAAATTATAAATATTTTGTAGTTGAATTGAATCCAACGCTGGACTTTTAAAACCACAACGTTGGAAAAGTTAAATCTTCTCAGCACCTCGTCAATTCAACATGGACAAATATTTTTTTTAATGAGCATGTTTGCCTTTCTACGAAGCATAAAATCTTCGATTCTGTATTGAAATCGACTTTGTGTTACGCTGCACAAGTATGGGGGTTCAAGGATTATGACAAAATTGAAAAGTTTCAAAGAAATTTCATAAAGAAATTGTTCAACTTTCCTCTTAAAACACCAAATTATGCTATTTATTTAGAAACAGGTTTACCCAAACTTTACACTAGTACGCTTAAATCGCAAGCAGATTATATTTTAAAAGTACTCGACTTTCCAGAAACACGCCTTACCAAAAAAATGCTACTGTATGAAATTAGAAATGAGGACTGGTGGATGGCGAAGTGGCGAAGTCTTGGAGAAATTTACGGAGAAGATTTAAGCATAACTTCTGGTAATCGGGATTTATTAAAAGTTCGGTTGTATCGTGTAACTGAGAAGTTTAAAGACATGCAAAGGGCTTTGCTGATAGCCGAGGCGCAACAATCAGAAAGAAGAATTTTATATGCACAACTCAACTATATCATAGTTACAAACATATCTCACTTATTTTCAAAACTAGATGCGAAGTCCTTGGTCTAAACGGTGCACCCTACACTAGAAATTTTAATCAATTCTGTTCCCTGTGCAATCTAAAATCAAAAGAAGACTGTTTTCACGTAATTGGAGTTTGTCCAATTTATGCAGCGCAAAGAAAAAATATCTAAACAAGAAAATTGGAAAAATCTTAGTTTCTTTTTGAAAAGTGCTTATAAATATAGAATGTTATTAATAATAGAATATGAACAGTAAAATTTAATTATAAAAATACCTATGATGTTAAATTAATATATTAACAAAGTAAAATTTTAAATATTATAATTGTACTGCCAATAAGCTGACGGCAACGCCATAGCTTATAATTTCATTTACGCTATGTTACTATTATTTTTGAATATTAGTCAATAAAATGAAACATTACTTACTTACTTACTTACTTATAACTTGTGTTAGGTAACAAAAAAATTGCACTGCTCTACATTTGTGGTATGTTGTTAGGATTAATACCAACAATATAAAACCAAATTTGTAGCTTCGAAAGACTTGGTGGTGTTCAAAAAACTTTTATTTTTCGGACTGTTTCAGTTATTAAAGAAGAAAAAATTTCCTAGAACTTATAGGCTTAACCGCAGTTTTATAGGTATAATAAATTTTACAATGTAGCACTTCAAAAATTTACCTTTTTCCTAAAAATGTAATTCCTTATTTGTAATTTTAGTCGCCTTCGGAGTGGCCACATGGTTTAACCATAATAAAAACTTGATTTAAGTTTCTATTATATTTTGGCAAAAAAACAAAAAAAAAAAGGTCGAAATTTTAGTATCGATATACGATCATCTTGATCACCCATTAAATAGATGAATTAATTTATGGTTCCTGATAAAATATTCTTATTATACTTGGTTATTTTATATATCACTGAACTTTTCGTCTTTTGCCATCTCACAGTCGCAATTCCCAAATGCGAAGCTTAGCTTTAATAAAAAATCAAATTACAGAATCTGACCCCAGAATTGTATCAAATTGTTCCAAAAAACAAAAAAATTAACTAAACTGTCAAAAATATCTGTTCTATTATGACCTGCCACATTTAGAACAAAAAAGGAACGAAATTAACCGCCATATTGAATATATCAAACTGCCTTACCTACCTGCGACTCGTGTTCAAATGTCTAGTGGTGAAAAAATGGCAATGAAATGTCCAGTGGTGAAATAACGACAACGAATCACATAAACATGAAGCAGCTGGCGGTGAAATGTCGGCGGTGAAGTATCCGGCAATGAAACGGTGGCACTGAAAAATCAGTGTTCGGACATACCTAATATGTGTTTGTGTGCCTTTTGACAAATATCCGGTTTTGGTCGTTCACAAACTCATACGATACAAACATATCTTCCATAAATATGAAAGAAGGGGGCAGGTGTCAAAAATGAGTTCAGTTGAGTTTTGATCGTCAGAAAAAGTTAAAGCCGCTTCACGAAATTCGTGTTATTTTGTATTATTAAAATAATAAAAGTATAAATTGAAATAAACGTTGTTTTTATAAGACCGCTTACAATTTTAAAACCCTAAAGACGAAAATATTACACAGATCCCGTCTCATTTGACTTCTTTTAGGCATTTTTTTTTAACTCTGAGCAGAGCACAGAGCAGAGCCCGAGCACACAGATCACGCTCTGAGGTGCTCTGAGCATACTCTTCTCAGAGTATGTTTGATTTCTCAGAGTTAAAAAAAACACATTTGAGCAATTTCTGTCATTTATTACTTTAAATCAAAATTATTAAATTAATTATTTATTCTTAACAAATTAACTACCTTTGCTACCAGAAAAACAAACTCCCTCGGCCATTTTAAATGTTTGAAGTGTGGTAGGACCCAAAGAATAAAATAAATTCTAATGTGGCCTCACCACAAAGATTTAGTGTGTTAACACCATAAATATGAAAGAAGAGGGCAGGTGTCAAAAATGAGTTCAGTTGAGTTTTGATTGTCAGAAAAAAAGAGAGAAAAAGTAAAAGCCGCTTCACGGAATTTGTGTAATTTTGTATTATTAAAATAATGAAAAATATAAATTGAAATAAACATTGTTTTTATAAGACCGCTTACAACCTCAGAAGTGGGATCGTGTAAAAATTTAATCAATTTTTCTTAAAAATAATCGCGTGAAAAAAAAGTTATTTTTTTTTCTTCTCTCTAAATCCATCGCGTTGCAATTAATTGCCTCAAAAAATGGATTCAGTCGAAAGTGATGAACTGAAGCAGTTCACTGGAACCCAATTAAAGTCATGGCTACGTGCGCTGGGGAAGAAGTCCACCGGCAATAAGGACGAGTTGGTGCTCCGATTATTGGCCATTCCATCGGAGTTGCGCGGTGAATTTTTGCCGAAGCAGACGACGCCAAGCGATGCAAATTTGAATGCCAACGGACACCACATGGACAATGAAGAAGAGAGCGATGATGATGATGATGATGAGTGCGAGGTGTATGAGGATAGTAGCAATGTCGTTGAAGTGCGTCAGATGAGTGCCAATGAAAAGAATGCTGCAGACGAGAAGAAAACGAGTGACAGAGATGACGAATGGACAATGGAGACACTGAAGAGGGAATTGATGTTGGTCAATCGAGAGCTGGCGGTACAAAAGAGAGAGACAGAGTTGCTGAAGAGAGAGAACGAGATGATGACGAAGAAGAAGAGTGTTCCAAAACATGATGACGACGGAAAATCCATGATGAGTTTTTCCGTCGTAAAAGATTTCATTCCAGAGTTTGCGGGTGCTGATGACAATTATGAGCAGTAGGAGCTGCAGCTGAGGAGTGTCCTATCCGTTTTCAAGTTGGATGAGAACAGTTCCCGGGCACTGATATCAACTAGATTGAAGGGAAGAGCCCTACGATGGTTCCACTCGAATCGGTACCAATTGATGTGTTACTCAGAGAGATGGGTACAATCTTTGAGGACAGAGCCAGCCGGCTGATGCTCAAGCAGAAGTTTGAAGGACGGAAATGGTCGAGTGCTGAAACTTTTCAGGAATACTTTCACGAATAGGTTATACTTGCTAATAAAGTAAGTATCCATGAAGATGAGCTCATGGAATATCTCATTGAGGGGATACCAGACCAGACCATCAGATCTCAGGCAAAATGCATTGTTTTAGAGATAAGGAGCATCTCCTGGAGGCGTTCAGGACAGTGACTTTAGCGCGAAAGGCGCCAGCTTTTAACATGGAGCGAAGCAACTTAGGTGTTACAATTGTAATACTTTGGGGCACATGGCCAATAATTGTAAGAAGCCGAAACGACCACTGGGTGCGTGCCATGTGTGTTCTGACATGGGGCACTATGCTGCTGTATGCCCAAAAAGAAAGGACGTCCATCATGTTGGAGATGAAGGTGATTCACATGAAAATGTAAGAAAAATTTTAAAATTTTCATTAGAATCTTTAATTGACACCGGTAGCCCTATTAGTTTTGTCCGTGAACAGTTCGTGCCACATATATTAATTAAGAAACAAAATGTTAAATATAATTTCTTTGGTATTAATAAAAGCCCATTAAATGTAATTGGAGTCGTTCAGAGTTGTATTTTGTTTGAAGAAGAAGAAGTTAAAGTAGAATTATTTGTAGTAAAAAATGAAACGACTAAGTTCCCAGTTATTTTGGGAAGAGACTTTATTAAAAAAACAAATTTAAGATTGATGAAAATAAAAGAAAGTTAAATGAACGAAACTTATGATGAAGAATATTGTAACGTGTTACACAAATAATTAAAGGGTGCTGAATGTTTTCATCTCTTGAGGTAAACGCCATCTACCTGTTCGGTACATCTACTTAATCTCTACACCTACTACATTGCCTACTCTATATTGTACTACATTGCCTACTCGATATTGTTCTAGCAAGTTCAAGAACCTTCCATGAGCCAAGCATTTCTGTATAAAAGAGGAAGCGGATGCGGACCGACAGTCAGTTTGAATTTGAAATCAGTCGTTTACAAGTCGATAATTTGAAAGTGATAAAGTTTGAATTTAAAATAAAGAAAGTAAAAAGGAAATAAAGAGTGTTTTGAAATATTATATGGAATTAAAAGTAAAAAGACGTAAAGTGAGTTGTATTAAAACGGAAATAAGTTTTATTTAATAAAACGAACCTAGATAAAACTTAACATTGGTGTCAGAAGTATAATTAAATAAAACTTTAGTGAAAAGTGATTGTGATTGAAAGTAAAATATGGGTAAGCTTCTGAAGGATTTAAACGCTGTTGAACTAAAAGCAGAACTAAACAAACGGGGTCTTCCTACTACTGGAACGAAAAATGACCTCATTATTCGTCTGCAAGAAGCCATGAGACGACACGGTGAAAATCCAGACACATCCGTCTTGGAAATAGAAATGGCAGAAGAACAAGTAAGTACCAACACAGATTTGTCCAATATGTTGGCTCTTCTTCTCGAACGTTTCGAAGATCAAAGAAACGAACAAACGAAACTTCTCGAACGTTTCGAAGATCAAAGAGAAGAACAAAAAAATGAACAAACGAAACTTCTCGAACGTTTCGAAGATCAAAGAAACGAACAAACGAAACTTCTCGAACGTTTCGAAGATCAAAGAGAAGAACAAAAGAATGAACAAACGAACCTTCTCGAACGTTTCGAAGATCAAAGAGAAGAACAAAAGAATGAACAAACGAAACTTCTAGAGCGTTTCGAAGATCAAAGAGAAGAACAAAAGAATGAACAAACGAAACTTCTCGAACGTTTCGAAGATCAAAGAAATGAGCAAAAGAATGTTTTCGAAGAACTAAGAAACAGCATTCTTGAAGAACAAAAGAACCTCCTAAAAGATAAGCTCACTGCTTTGGAAAACAAGTTCGTTGCTGCTGACGAAAGATTTGAAGCCGTCGAAAAACAACTCATAACATTTGCGTATTGACAAGGTTTTCACTCCTCGTCAACTGATGAGTGCAAAGTGAGCATCCGCACGAAACGCCATTTTTTTATGGACTTAAGCACATAAAAAGCTAATTTGAATCAATAATTCAAGAAGTCCACTAAATTTAATGCTAAGTCTTCTACTTAGTTGAAATTATTTTTATTTATTATTCTATATTTATTAATTTTTTAAATGTAGGTATATAGAATTTGTATTATAACAAAACATTTTATATATAACTTTAACCAGGCCACGGGTAAACACTTCCAGCTTAATGATTACAATCGTAATCTTGTTGGATTTAGTTCACTTTATATCTGCTCAAGTTTTTCTCTGATCAGCAGACACAACACAGTCACCATAATATTTTTGACAACAACGAAAATGAAAGCTAAACGACAGCCAAATGGCACTCGTAAGACAAAACGAGTATCGTTGAAACTTAAACGATAGTCGTTTTATGTAATCGCATTTAAACGAGAACGAGGGTTTTTCAACGACTATCGTAATACGTAATACGGGCCCTGTGCTTTCAATTTTTCTATATGGCTTCGTCTTACTGTAGTTGACATAATTTTAAAAATGTATGCCCTATTTTTGTCAACTTTTACAAATTTTTATGGGGTGACAAAAACTCTGATCTAATATTGCTCGACTAAATTTCTGGAAACTTTTGTTAAATTTTGAGAAAGTTTCTTTTAACTGTTTGATTTAATTACGTCCAGGATTAAGCCATTCTCATCAGATATAACGTATTATGAGCCCAAAATATTATTTTCTAATGGTTTATTTGAACTACTCAAACATTTCACACATTTCACTTTTATTATGCATCCATCTTCAAAAAAAAAAAAAAAAAAAACATCCAATATAGAAGAAGTGAGTGAGAGAAATAAATTATGTCAAATTCAAAATTCTCCCTTCTGGTCACGTGTCTTTTGAGACCCAATTATGCCGCAATAAAAGAACCTCATCTCATCACTAATTCATTGAAATTAAAGAATTTACAAAAATGTATAACCGCTTTCTTTTGTTTTAAAAGTCCATCATGTGTCCCAACTCATTACCTAAGATGCAGTTGTAAATGCAGAAAAGGCACACAAGGAACACCAGCACCATCACCTGCCGTTCGATTCATCATTTTCTATATATTCGCAGCTAGGATTGCTTCTGTTCTGGCTACTGTAGTTGTTGAGAGTCGGTAACATTTAATGTCGGTGGTACCTAATGATAACCTTATCACTTGCACTCGGCGCGGTGCCTTCTGCATTGGATGAGTTGATGAGCAGAACCAAAGCTAATGTATGCATGCTTCATCCATTGAGTGCGCGGTTGCTGGCCCTCTTACCTTAATTGCTACTGGCCTCAACGAAATGTTAAAGATGTTGGGGAATGCTTATTAGCACAGTGATGACCACCGTGACACCCAGTTTGTGGTCTCTTCTACCTGGGTGGTAGGATGATTAAATGTGGTTCATTCTGTTGAACACCGCAACTGACGACGAACGCCGCGCCGCGAAGAAAGAGATGATTCGCGGAGTTAGATAATTCGATGCTTTGAAAATTATTGGGAGTGAAATTGAATAATGCGAACGAGATGCTAAAGTTGTTCTTTGGAATCAGGAAATAGGAGGCTTCTTTGCAAATTGTTTACGAGAAGGAATATTGGGTGTAGGAAAATCCACTTCACTACCCACTAAAGTATACTAGTGAAATTCATCTTATTCATTCGTACATGCTTTAGTATCACATTGGTCATAACTTCAACGAAAGGAACCAACTTGAAAATTTCTCCATCTACAAAATGTTCTCACAAAATTGAAATATCCCATTCCGAAAGGAATTCATTTAAGTAAAGTTGCTTTAGAAAAGCTCATAATTTGGAAAAGCGTTCCTATAATAAAGAGTAAAGTAGGTAGTACGCCAACCACTACAACTAGCTAATACTAAAACAACGATACAACCACCTATGAGTAGGCAGTGAAAATGCGAATTTAGTTGAGACACCTATCGTTTAGCAAAGAAAAATATTAATGCCCAACCTGTAGTACCAATACTTACCGATACGACATAAAGTCGCAGAAATTTAGAAGCAAAATCTTTAAGTAGGTCAGCAGGAAATATAAACGTCTGTAAATAATTAAATATCCATCGTTTATGAAATTTTTTAAGAAAAATATCGTATGTACTGAGCGCTAATACTGAATGTATCAAGTTATTAGATACTGTCATATCGCTGAAAAATATTACATCCAGATAAATAAAACTCGAAACACGATTAAAAATAAACCTCTAGTTTAACCATAGCAGAAGTATACTTACCTACTTACCTGCTCATCTGAAAAAAGGGATTATGTCCAATAATACACCATTTCTGATATTTGTACTTACCTCATGTCCTAAATAAAACAGCAAGAAAATCTGAAAGAAAATTGAATGTATACTTACCACAGTAGGCATAAATCCAAATATAATAAATGTCGTAGTCTGTCCGAACGCTGTTAAAGACAGAACAAAATCATCATAAAAAGAAAGAAAAAGATAATTGACCGACAAATCATCAACCCCAACAATACTATCAGTAGGAAAGAGAGCGAAAATAAATTCTCATTGAGACGCATAATTGGATGAAGTGCACCGCAATAATTCGTATGTAAACAAAAAATTGGAGTCAAAGAGCATTCACACACGAACAAACCAAGAAAAAATTAGGCGCATGAAAACCAAGTCAACATACCGCCAAAATATTTACAGGCATCGAACAACAACAAAAAAAAGATGGACGAATTATTGTCGAGAATCGAACAATATATTCCAATAAGCACGAAAGAGACTAATAGTCTATAATAAGTCAACCTCAATCATACATAATCAGTCAGACCGAAAAAGAAACACAGCTGCAAAATTTCGAACATACGTAACGTACTACGTAACCGAGCTGAACAACTGAACATCCCTCATTCGCAATTTCTAACTTGAAGAATTCAGACGGCGTCAAAGAAAAAGGTAAAAAATAGTTTAAAATAATAAAAGTATTGTTTAAACAAAGTAAAAGTGAAATCTAAAATATTAACTAAAAGAAAAGATAAAAAAACTAAAGAATAAATTGAAAGAAATCAAAGTGTCCACGGTACAAAACGAAAAACAAAACCAACAGAAAACCAAAGAAATAAAAGGATTACCAAGGAGTAGATCACAAAAGATCAGGATTCTGGAAAAAGAGACACCCATCTTTGGAATAAAATACAAGGTAAGAGTAAAACTGTTTTTTTTTTAAAAGTGAAAATCAATCCTTTTTAAAAGAAAATATATGTGCACATGTCCGTGCCAATAAAATTAATCGTACAAAAAAAGAGATCATTTTAATACGTAATTCTCGTGGGAATACCACGCTGTTGAAATATCCGCAGAAAACCGTACACTTTTATCAGACACATGAGTAACTTAGACATCGGGAAAACCCAGGTGTTACTATCAAATGAACGATGTACAGGCATATCTGGACGCCTGATCGTCATTCCTAGCTGCGTCACACCAAAACCACCCGGTCGGAAAGTTCAGTTAGTCCAATTAATCCGAGACGAAGGAGAAGGAATTCCAATAAAATCCATTGAATCTATGAAAATAGAGTTCAATAATATTAAACGTTAACAAAACAAAACTATACAATACCAGGTAATTGGAAATGTTAAAATAAAAATTTTGTCTGTGCAAAATGATACACATGACCGAATCGAAGGTCAAAGTTAATCAACAAATAATGCACAAAATAAAAGTAAATTATGGATTTCATTTATGCTATGCGAGCGAAAATGTCCCATACAAAAAAAAATATAAACCTACATACAATACAAAAAAAAATATATATATAACATACAAAAAGAGACACAAATAAGTGCCCTTAACAAAAACCTACATTTACAAAATACTAATTTCATTTTTTTTATACAAACAGATATACATACTCCGAGTGGCACCGATGACACATAGGACGGATGACCAAAGAGTCGAGGAAGTCCAAACACGTTCACTCACAGTCATCCACGTCCAAATCATCGTCGTCATAATAAAACCACCACTCGGAGGGTAATATTTGGTTCCCAACTGGGGCCTGTAAATCATCAAAGATATAGAAAGCAAAAAATTATCTATTCAGAATCATCAACTAAAGTCATACCTACCAAGATCCACAACGAAATTGTTCATCAAGATATATCAGCGTGGGAGTTACATACATACACCAATAACAGGATCAATCCACACCGTTAAATTGTACAGCAAAACCAAAACCCTGTTGGAGGCATCTATAGGCAGGATGAGCAGTGTATATGTATAAAAAGTTGGATGAGGTATGGTAATTTAAATTTTTCTTGTATGATTAGGTAGATATATTTCTGAAAAAGTCTGAGTCAAGTCTGGTCAAAATAACCAACCCCCATATAAAGTAGATAATTGAACTTATCTATTTGAACCTTTATTATTGAAATTCTTTTAAACTACATTTACAAAAAAAAAAACATTATAAACTAAATAAATCAATTTTGGTAATACTTGGACGAAAAATAAAGTCCTTGATAATTGTATGCTAAGATACTATGTTTGTATGTAAAGTATCTATCAAAAATTAGCAAAAGAAAAAGAAAAGGGTGTACAAATCTAAAGTATACAAAAAGTCCTGATACTCATGAAACGTATATATAAAGAAAAGAAATAAATTTTTTTTTGTCATATATAGAAATCATTTATACCTACAAAAATCAAAAAGAAATTTACATATAGTGTGAGAATCTCGCTTTCACAAAAGCAACACTCGATCACACAAATATAAATTAAAACAAAAAAAAAAGTTTATAGTTATAAAATACTTACCAATCGTCCGTTTCCGTCCGTTTAAAAATATCTCGTGTCGCTAGTAATCTGAAAAGAAAGAAATTTGAATAAATAGTTAAAGTAACATTACAGTCCGGTCGTATCGAAAATATAAAAAAATAAAAATAAAAGAAATTAAATTCGGGAATCTAAAATTTTAGTAACATTAAAATAAAAGTGTACCTACGTGAAGTAAGTGAGTATCCTAAAGATACAAATAGCCTTCAGCTAGAAAAAAAAAATAGTTGTGTATGGAATTTATACAAGTCAATTATAGAGATTTTTAATAACATAACTTAACGTTGCCTGTAAATGACTTGAATCAATTCTGGTAAAATCATTTGTCAAGTTGTGCTGAAAAGGATAGCAAAATTAAAAATTAAAGTCTTTTGAAATAAATAAAGTGTAAGTGATTTCAACGATTCATACTGTTTTAACAAATTAGTTGAGATCAATTACAATTTATAACAGTTGATATAGGTACTTACTGCTAAGGGTAATTACACAGTAAAATTTTTTTGTAAAGTAATCGTGTAGAACGTTCGGTATAAATTTTTTTTTGAATCGTTCGGTATTTGGAATAAATTTTTTTTTTTGAGTCAACGCAGAGTCGTCAGAAAGATTTAACAACGAATTATTTGGGAACTTAAGGTATTATTTTTCCCAAGTTAGTTACTGCGTCAACACGAACACCTACAATCACTGAACCATCTTCGAAAATCCATCTGAAGTCTGAAATTGGAGAAAAGAAAAAGTTTTACCAAATATAATAAAGTAAATAATACATAACGTACCTAAGATCTTTGAACTTACTTAGCTGGTTATTACCAAGGTGAGGTGCACCTCCCCCTGTCTGACCCTGTATAGTAGTGAATTTTTACATTTGAAATTTTAAATTTAAATATATTTTTTTTATTGATTAAATTTTACAAGCTAACCATATTTGTTTCAGCTACGGTAAGGTTTGGATGTACCTACCAACTATTTCGATGATCCTTCAGATCCACAAATTTAAAATTTTTGATTTGATGTTTAAACAGTTTTGAAAACTTTTGATTATTCTTCTTTCACATTTCGGGAGGGGATTATCATTCAGTGGAGGCGTCCTACGCAAAATTTTAGTGTCGAATTTTTCTATTTGAATCACCTGAGCATTTGTGTACTCGGTTGTTACATATTTCGTAGTCGTAAAAAATAGGTACTTACCTATCGGTATTAGCTCGGGTAATTTATACTAATGAAAATTAGTCGCGTTTTGGAAGAATACGTTAGTCCTTTTAATCTGGGCTCGTAAATTCGTCGACCTTGTCTAAAGTTGCCTATGCAATATATAGATAAGAGGCCTCATAAAGATTATTTAGGAAGCGAACGATTCTGGGATTCGTTTTTGCAACTCGTGAAAGGCTATCAATTTCTGACGATCATTCAACGGAGTGAATCGTTATATAACGCGAAAAGAGGGATAGTGATTAAATTCGCTAATCCTCGAACGGATAATTGCAGGACAAAATTTCATTTTTTTGTCTGAACATAAAAATCTTAATCTTAAAAATAGAAAAACTTTTTTTTGTTGAATCGGTTTCGTTGGTCCACAGTCTTCAAATGTTTTCGATCGTTTTTTTTTTTTAGTCCGAAGATTCTCACACAGAAACAATATTTTGAAAAATAAAAAAACAATATTGAAGGTTATTAAGTTAGTTTTGGGAAAAGTTTATGCGAGAGTTAGTCAGTTAACAAGACAGATTTTTGTAAATTTGGAAATTCTTTGATTGAAATTAATTTATAGATAAAGATTTTAGAATTCTTGTTAGAGTTTCATACTAGATTACATAAATTTCTATTTGAAAATTTCGAGAATAAGAACATGCAATTGTTAGATTTAAGTTATAGAATAAAATGTATATGGAATGCTGAAGAAAATTTTTGTGTTTCTTAGTTGAGGATCATTGTTGAGTTTGGAGCGAAGACGGAGGTCACTCCAGGGAAGTTCATTCTCGTTTCTGGAAATTATTTCAGGTAAAATGGGAGTTTAAGCAACTTAAGTGGAGAGACGTGGCTGAGGATAGCCTGATGTGAAGACAACGGCGACAACGAACCAGTCGCACGCGACGATGTAAGGGTAAAGGTAGAATATTTACCATTCTTCTCCAATATCAATCCAATCGAGGGATATTTTCATCTTAAATTTCGTACCAGTGAGAATATCAATGGGAAGTGTCTTGGAGGGACTAGTCTCCTGAAGAGTCGCTTAGGTAGGGAAGCGCGGTACTAGGGGGAATCAACTTCATCTGATTCTCCCACCACTAATGGGTCCTAGTAAACAGGTAGGGATGATATAGGACAACGGAGGGTAGGGTTAGGCAGTCCCTAGAGATTTTAACAACTTGGTCTCAACTTTTGTCTGCATACGTACTCCATCTCTAAAATTTATTCTCTTCTTCGATTTCTTTCAACATACTCGCTCATCATGTCGGTCCTTTTTGCTTATTAGCATAGCTTTACAAAAATTATCAGAATCAAAAACCAGCTAGATTCCAGGTCTAATAAATGTGACACCGACTGTCACTCCTGCAGCACCACCCACTTCCCTGTACCGACGTGTTCGGCCCCGGCGAAATCATGCAGACCTGAAGCAGCGGTGTAGTGATAGTCACCCTACTCATCCAGGCTTGGACGTGTCCTATCTTAGGAGAAGGTACTAAAAGTTGATGGGATGAGTAGGTTTCGGATCCCTCAAACGTAAAGTTGTAATAGAGGATGATTTCGAGATCTGATCGATTTTCTATTGTATAGATAGGCAGAGGAATTAAGAACTCTTCTTTAAATATTATCTTTCTTCCTCGAAGTCAATTTCTCTGAACATCTTCGTGTTTGTTTTAAGTCGGACTAAATATTTTCTGGGATGACTCTTCATAGGTGGAGACCTATGTTAAGTTTTCCTGGTGAACATCTGACTATACCAGATTACAAATCAGACGTAAGATTAATAATCCGTGGTGTCGTGGAAATGCGTATACTCCACCGATATACGTCGAGAGGTGCTGGACTGATGGAAGAGAGTAAGGATATCTTTCAGATAGTTAGCCGGTCTAGAGCTTCTATTGTTAGGAAGATACTCTGACCTTTACTTTAGTCAGTCGACCACTTCCTCAACTTTTTATGGAATAGGATCCGGATAAGGGGTTGTCTGCTTCGCTACAAAAGAAGATTACTTAAATGTCAAAAGCGGTACAAAGAGCAATAAAGAAAATTAGTATGGAATAGTTTCGGTTTTTTCCAGTGTCGGTTTCTTCTAATTTTAGTCTTTTTGTTGACCTTCTACTCTTTGACCACGGCTTTCAGTTAACAACCACTCGTTTTATTACGAGATTAATTTTAATTTTTTTATTCATATTCAGATTCGCGTTCATGAATAATTTTCTTTAATCAATCATTAAATCGAAATTGTAATCGAAGTGAATTCATGAGTATGAGTTGAAAATTATTATGATTTTCTTTTTAAATTTTCATGTAGTGGGTCCATCCTCAATCTTCCCGTTACATAATGACGTACAACAAGGGGCAGCGAACTTTCACAGGTGTGGAAACTTCCGCAAGGACGAAATTTTCCAAACATAGTTTTTTTTTGTGTCTGGGTTGAAAGTTTCGGTCCGTCCCTTGGACGTTGTGTTGTTGTAGGAGCAATCCCGTGCTTTTATCCCGTTACATAATGGCGCCCAAACGTGTGAGGCCTGACGGATGATGAAGTTAATAGTTTTGAAGAGTTGATAAATTTTTTTTAATAACTTTCGAAGATAGTAAATTTTGATGTAGTAAGTTTGTTTTTCAAACGCAAGTTTGAAACGATTAAGTCATTTTTGAATTTTTTTTTAAGAAGTTGGTTATGTGTAGGAGATTTAACACCGGATGGTTTTTGGACTTAAGTGTCGACCGGTGGTTAGTCGAACCAGTTCCTGACCACGTCAGTAGCGACAACCTGTCGAAACTCCACTCCACTCTCTTAACATTTGTCGGTTAGATTTCAGTAAGATTAACTTACATAGGGTTGTCCGTATTGGATATGATTTAGTCCAATAGTCTGTAGCTTTTCGTGAGAGTTAATCTCATCTCTGAAATATAAATCTTTTTAAACTGTTTAGTTGTTTGCAACTACGTCCGGTGAATAGTCAAACATATTCCTGTTCACGTCTGCAGCGCAAGCCAAATGACGACGGCTAAATAAAAGATCAACCAATTTCAAACAACAAGTTATTTGAAAAATTTAAAGTGTTACTATCTATCGAAAGAATAAATTAGAAAGTTTTTGAGCGAATCGAGTTAGTTTAGTTTAGTGATACAGTTCTGGTCTGATGTCCGCTAAGGGATGTTATCTACTTCCTTAGGCCTGTAGCAATAGAGAGAAGTGAGAACAAGCTAGGTTGACGAGAGGAATTCAATAAATTTTCACGAATGTAGACAGATAAAGTTAATAGATATTTTTTTTTTTTTTTTTTTTTTGATATGGAGAATAATGGAATGTAATACCAATATTTTGTCGCGGAGCTGTTGTCGAAGCATTGGGATGCTTCAGTCACGTCTCCGAACTTGCAATGATCTGAGAAAACATTAAGAAAATTTTAGTAAAAACTTAATTTTTGAGAGAGTCAAGAAAATTTAAGTTTGTTTTTGAAATTTAGTAGGAGTGAGTTTTCATTTGAAAAATAAAACTCATAGTATCGAGAAAATTTAGTTTTTAGAAAATTTTGGTGCCTGGTGGCGAATACGTAACATCTGTTACAAGTTTATTTAGTTTTGAGAAATTTAGTATGCCTGGTGGCACATATTGAGTATTTAGTTATTTAGTTTTGCCTGGTGGCACATTTTGAGATTTTGAGAAGTTTAGTATTTTAAATATAGCCTGGTGGCACATTTTTGAGATTTTGAGAAGTTTAGTATTTTAAATATAGCCTGGTGGCACCTTTAGTTTTAGTTTAGCCTGGTGGCACATATAGTTTAGAGTTAGTTTTTGAAGAATTTTTGAATAGCCTGGTGGCAAAACATAATTTAGATATAGTATTCAGTTTAAGATAACATAGTATTTTAGTTTTTGAGATCAAGAAAAATTTTTTTTTTGATTTATTTATTTAGATATAGTTTTGTTTTGAAGTTAGTTTAGTTTTTTTTTTTTGAAGTCAGATTTGGAGAAATATTTAGAGGGTTTACCCTAGAAAAAAAGTAGGTTAAGTAAGTTAGTAAGTTAGTTAGTAGAAAATAGTTAGTAAGACATAGTTAATAAGATATAGTTAGGAAGTATAGATATTAAGATTTAGATATTGAATATTTAGTTAATAGGATTTAGGTAGTAAGAATTAGTTAATAGGATTTATATATTAGGATTTAGTAAGTAGTTTTTTTTTAGCATAGGTAGTAAGATTTAGTTAAGAGAAAGTTGTAAACTAGAAATAGTATAGGATTAAGAAGCAAGCATATTTTTGTAAACATTTTTTATAGGTTCTGAATAACATAACCTCGATACCCTTATAAATTTTTTTTTTGAAATCTTACTACAATCATGGGGAACAATAAGAACAAAAATGATTCTGCGGACAAGAAGAAGGGGGGCAGACCTCCCAAACCCCAACAGCCAAACAAAGCACATCGACCAGCAACACCTGAGCCACACGCTACTCGTTATAGAAAACACCATGACATATTTCATAATATGACTATGGATAATAACGCAGTGGCAGACATGAGCCAAGTTGAGGATGTAGCTGGTCCGTCAAATGTAGAGAGAGTCAGTGATGATGAAACACCATTAGCAAACCTGAGACAACACCTAACTCCAGAAGAAGCTCGAGAGGAGCCTTTAAATCAGCAACCTGATAGATGGGAAGAATATATAAAAGAGGTGGCGTTAGCGACTATAGGTCTTAGCAGAGCAGAAGACAGAAAAAACCTACAGGAAACGTTGGCCCATAGTCAAGCCCAGATATTGGAGAGGGTAGATTTAGCGGTTAAAAACGCAATAACACAGATGAGTGAACTAACAAGACCAACTACTGTGAACATACCTCTAGCCGATTTGCCCACACCTGACACTCGTAACTACAATATTCGAAGAGAACCAAATCCAGAAGTAACTAACAGGAACAACGTACTACCTGAAACACCTAGAGAAAGAATCAGAGAACCACAAAGAGAAGTAACACATGAAAGTTTGAGAGAAGCGGTCCGGGAAGCCCTAGGCGAGAGACCAAGAAGGATTGGCACTCTACCTAGAGTTGATACCAACCGAAATAACATACCGGGATTCCCTAGGGAGTGGCCAAGACGTAATGTATCTCCACCTAGAGCGGAACCTTCTCGTAGATATGACCCGAACTTCTACGAAAGACTTGATCAAATCCAATTCGACAATACTTCAATAAATCGAAATGTGAGAGTTCCAGTGCCTTCACCGGCAACATCATTTATATGTTCTCCACACTATCACAAATGGGGCATAGTGTACAATGCCAAGAACATGCCAGTAGACGAGTTCCTTTTCCGACTTGATCGGGTAAAGGACAGCTACGGTGCATCGTGGGAGGAGATAGTGGCAAATTTCCACCATTTTGTGAGCGGAACGGTAGAGGTGTGGTACTGGATGTACATGAAAAATAATCCATATTCATCTTGGGCAGCGTTGAAATTGGCGCTGATAGAACAATACCGAAGTCTTGAAACTGATTCTGAGTTGTCAAGGCAAATGGCAGAAAGGAAGCAGGCGCCAGGCGAAAGCTTTGACGCATTCTATGATGCCATTCTGAAAATAAATTCACGTATGAAAAACCCTAGACCGAACGAGGAGCTAGCAGAAATTATAAAGCAGAACGTACGTAGGCGAATGGGAGAATTATTATTAACTTTTAAATCCACTCGGTTGGCGGAAATAGTGTTCACATGTCGGGACATGGAGAGATTCCTAGCCCAGTATGACCCAATGAGATCTAGAGCACCACCAATATATAATAACCTCCCGAGAAAACAAGTTCACGAAATTGAGATCCAAACGGACTCTCAATTGACTGAAATGTCTACAGCGGTCGAAGCTTTTCATCGTGATAGAAATCGTGATGTAAAACCTAATTCAGATAATGTCAAATGCTGGAACTGTTTGAAGGCAGGTCATGTATTCAGGGATTGTGCGGATCTGCAACGAAGAATATTCTGTTATCGATGTGGCAAACCAGACGTTCTGTCACCAAATTGCAAAATGTGTCCGGGAAACTCGTCAACGAGCCAACATTCGTCCGAGAGGGAGTTGGCCAAGATGGGCAACTCGGGAAGTCCGCTGTAAACTTAGAACATTCCGATAAAATTACGATATTAAAAAAACCTGAAACTAAAAATATCACGAAAGTAACGTCCATTAATTCTAAAATTCCGAGGCTTAGACCTCTAAAGTCTTTACATCAAAGACAAATCGAATACGATCTAGCGAGAAAACGTATATATACGTACCCCAAACATATAAAAAAAGTAGGAGCTTTAAGAACTAAATTCTCTAATAAACGAAAACTTTATAAAGTAGTTTCAGCAACAAAACTGCCTTATTACAAGGACGATCCCCGTCCTTACGTCCAAGTAGAACTATTTGAAGAAGAGTGGTACGGTTTGCTCGATTCAGGAGCAAGTGTCAGTTGTCTGGGAAAAGGTGCTTTAGAAATGCTTGAAAGTAAAAATATCCCTTTTCTAAAATTTTCTACCAATATATCTACTGCTGACGTAGTGGGTGTAGTGAAGACAAAAATTTCTTTCAATGGCAAATCACACGCCATAGACCTGTTTATAGTACCCTCGTTAACACAGAAACTCTACTTAGGGGTAAATTTTTGGGCCTTATTCGAGATAGCGCCCCACATAATACCGTTTAAAGAAACAATTTCGGAAGTAGCGCTAGAGAAATCAAATTTCTCGGAGTGTGAACTAACTCCCGAACAGTCTGTTGTGTTGAAAAACACCGTCAAACTTTTTCCATCATTCGCTGAGCGTGGACTCGGGCGAACTCACTTAATGGAACACAGTATAGATACTGGCGATGCGTTGCCTATTAAGCAGCGACATTACCCTATCTCTCCAGCGATACAAGCTTCGGTGTACGCCGAAGTGGACCGCATGATTTCTTTGGGAGTGATTGAAGAAAGTTCAAGCCCATGGTCCTCACCAGTTGTATTGGTGAGGAAACCCGGGAAAAATAGAATGTGCTTGGATTTTCGGAAAGTCAACTCCGTAACAAAGAAGGATGCGAGTCCAATCGGACATATAGAAGGTTTGTTAGCACGACTTTCAGAGACACGTTACATTTCTAGCGTGGACCTGAAAGACGCGTACTGGCAAGTACCGCTGGAGAAGATGTCGAGGGAGAAAACCGCTTTTTCTATACCAGGCCGTCCACTACACCAGTTCAAAGTGATGCCGTTCGGTTTGTCCAATGCCGCTCAGAGTCTGACAAATTTAATGAACAAAGTTATCCCGTCCAACTTGAGAGATCAAGTTTTCATTTATTTGGATGATTTGTTAGTCATCTCTAAAACATTCGAGGAGCATATTTCAGTATTAAAGATTGTAGCAAAGAAGCTAGACGAGGCAGGGCTGACAATAAATGTGGAGAAGTCACGCTTTTGTTTCGAGGAGCTTCAATACTTAGGTTATGTCGTAGGGCGCGGCTGCCTCAAAGCGGACCCGTCCAAAATATCTGCGATTCTCGATTTCCCGGTACCAACGACTGTACGTCAAGTACGTCGATTCCTTGGAATGGCTGGTTGGTACCGGCGATTCATCGAGAATTTTTCAGAGGTAGCC
Source organism: Baccha elongata (assembly GCA_951217065.1). Taxonomy (NCBI): domain Eukaryota; kingdom Metazoa; phylum Arthropoda; class Insecta; order Diptera; family Syrphidae; genus Baccha; species Baccha elongata. The sequence goes on from CATNUY010000410.1 coordinate 396,722, forward strand.
GGACCGATGTCCGACACTCTTAAGAAAGGAAGCAAATTCGAGTTCAATGAACAGGCGGTAGAAGCTTTTAATAAGCTTAAAATAGCTTTGACTTCGGCGCCAGTTCTCCGTAACCCCGATTTCGGTAAGCAATTCGTGATTTTGTGCGACGCTTCAGCCACCGGAATCGGGTGTGTTCTGTGTCAAAGAGATGAGACTGGCGCAGAATATCCCATTTACTATTATTCCCAGAAATTAAATAGTGCGCAACGTAACTATACGGTTACAGAGCGTGAATGCCTCGCAGCTGTAAAAGGCATATACAAATTCAGACCATACATAGAAGGTTACAGGTTCTTGGTGATCACTGATCATGCGAGCCTGGGATGGTTGATGAGTCTCAAAGACCCAACCGGACGTCTAGCTCGATGGAGTTTGAAGCTTCAAAGCTTCGAATTTTCGGTGGAACATAGGAAGAGTGCATGAAGTGGAGGCCTTGCGTTTATCTTCACTAGAAACGCCCATCGAAAATTCAAGTCCATCTAAAGTGTTACATATCGATTTAAAGGATCCGTCTTTCAAGTCGGAAGAGTACCTTCAAATCATAGAACATATTAATAAAAATAAAGATCGTCTCCCTGACTTGCAAGTATCGGAAGGTTTCGTATACAAAAAAGTCAGGCACGTAACAGGAAATCCAATCCAAGACGATTTGGCTTGGAAGCTATGGATTCCATTGCAGTTGGGCGAAAATTTGATAATTGCGGCTCATTGCCTGCCTCAGGCAGCGCATGGTGGTATCACCAAGACCCTGCATCGGCTTCGTAACCAATTCTATTGGCCAGCAATGGCAAGCCAGGTCAAAATGTATGTGAATAATTGCGAAATATGTAAGACTACAAAAGCACCAAATTCGGTTCTTAGAACTGAAATGGGGAAGAGTTTTGAAGTGGAAAGACCTTTCCAACATATATACATCGATTTCTTAGGTCCATACCCTAGATCGAGAAGAGGTAATACCTACATTATAATCGCATTGGATCAATTGACCAAATTTGTATTTATTAAACCCCTGAAAAAAGCTACTACTTCGGAAGTAGTAAAGTTCTTAGTGGATGATATTTTTCTGATATTCGGTGTTCCAGAAAGTTTACTATCGGACAACGGATCACAGTTTATAAGCAACTTTAAAACATTTTTAGAAAATTTTGGAGTGAACCATATTAAGACAGCAGCATACGCGCCACAAGCAAACGCGAGTGAACGTGTGAATCGCTTGATTCTGAGTGCAATAAGAGCGTATATCGACACCAAACAACTTAATTGGGACGAACACTTATCTTGTATCAGTAGTGCTTTACGCACATCTCTGCACAGCGCGATTGGCATGACCCCATACGAGGCCTTGTTCGGCCAGCGCATGATAGAACACGGGGCCGATTATGCGTTGTTGAGAAAACTTGGTGGACTTAACCAGTCAGAGATTGACTGGTTACCTAAAACGGCTAGGATGAATATTCTCCACGCCTATCTTAAAACAGCCCTCAACCAACCTCATGACAATTATGAGAAGATCTATAATCTTCGCAGCAGAGTAATTACGTTTAACGTAGGCGACGACGTGTTTCGTCGAAATTTCATGTTAAGTGATGCTAGTAAGCATCGTAGCGCTAAGCTATGTCCCAAATTCGTAAAGACAAAAGTCATAAAGATTGTAGGCAACAACTTATATAAAGTTAGAGACGCGAATGGTTTCGAATCAGTGGTTCACACGAAAGACCTTCGGAAATGAAGCAAACTAAAGAGTCATCGACAATTTCTCTTGCGGGTTTCACATTTTGTTTTGCTTTGACAAGTGTCATAGCCAGCTGCTCAGCCTGTGCATGAGACGCATAAGGGTCGTGGGTAGCGATTAATTTAGCTAGAGTTATGTATCAAGTAGATATCAAGTGGAATCGTAATAGACATTTTCTTTTCCATCACCAATGCACCTGTTGGCACCAGGAGCATTGAAGACGTTTTGTAGGAAAATCCACTTCACTACCCACTAAAGTATACTAGTGAAATTCATCTTATTCATTCGTACATGCTTTAGTATCACATTGGTCATAACTTCAACGAAACGAACCAACTTGAAAATTTCTCCATCTACAAAATGTTCTCACAAAATTGAAATATCCCATTCCGAAAGGAATTCATTTAAGTAAAGTTGCTTTAGAAAAGCTCATAATTTGGAAAAGCGTTCCTATAATAAAGAGTAAAGTAGCTAGTACGCCAACCACTACAACTAGCTAATACTAAAACAACGATACAACCACCTATGAGTAGGCAGTGAAAATGCGAATTTAGTTGAGACACCTATCGTTTAGCAAAGAAAAATATTAATGCCCAACCTGTAGTACCAATACTTACCGATACGACATAAAGTCGCAGAAATTTAGAAGCAAAATCTTTAAGTAGGTCAGCAGGAAATATAAACGTCTGTAAATAATTAAATATCCATCGTTTATGAAATTTTTTAAGAAAAATATCGTATGTACTGAGCGCTAATACTGAATGTATCAAGTTATTAGATACTGTCATATCGCTGAAAAATATTACATCCAGATAAATAAAACTCGAAACACGATTAAAAATAAACCTCTAGTTTAACCATAGCAGAAGTATACTTACCTACTTACCTGCTCATCTGAAAAAAGGGATTATGTCCAATAATACACCATTTCTGATATTTGTACTTACCTCATGTCCTAAATAAAACAGCAAGAAAATCTGAAAGAAAATTGAATGTATACTTACCACAGTAGGCATAAATCTAAATATAATAAATGTCGTAGTCTTTTCGAACGCTGTTAAAGACAGAACAAAATCATCATAAAAAGAAAGAAAAAGATAATTGACCGACAAATCATCAAACCCAACAATACTATCAGTAGGAAAGAGAGCGAAAATAAATTCTCATTGAGACGCATAATTGGATGAAGTGCACCGCAATAATTCGTATGTAAACAAAAAATTGGAGTGAAAGAGCATTCACACACGAACAAACCAAGAAAAAATTAGGCGCATGAAAACCAAGTCAACATACCGCCAAAATATTTACAGGCATCGAACAACAACAAAAAAAAGATGGACGAATTATTGTCGAGAATCGAACAATATATTCCAATAAGCACGAAAGAGACTAATAGTCTATAATAAGTCAACCTCAATCATACATAATCAGTCAGACCGAAAAAGAAACACAGCTGCAAAATTTCGAACATACGTAACGTACTACGTAAGCGAGCTGAACAACTGAACATCCCTCATTCGCAATTTCTAACTTGAAGAATTCAGACGGCGTCAAATAAAAAGGTAAAAAAATAGTTTAAAATAATAAAAGTATTGTTTAAACTAAGTAAAAGTGAAATCTAAAATATTAACTGAAAGAAAAGATAAAAAAACTAAAGAATAAATTGAAAGAAATCAAAGTGTCCACGGTACAAAACGAAAAACAAAACCAACAGAAAACCAAAGAAATAAAAGGATTACCAAGGAGTAGATCACAAAAGATCAGGATTCTGGAAAAAGAGACACCCATCTTTGGAATAAAATACAAGGTAAGAGTAAAACTGTTTTTTTTTTAAGTGAAAATCAATCCTTTTTGAAAGAAAATATATGTGCACATGTCCGTGCCAATAAAATTAATCGTACAAAAAAAGAGATCATTTTAAAACGTAATTCTCGTGGGAATACCACGCTGTTGAAATATCCGCAGAAAACCGTACACTTTTATCAGACACATGAGTAACTTAGACATCGGGAAAACCCAGGTGTTACTATCAAATGAACGATGTACAGGCATATCTGGACGCCTGATCGTCATTCCTAGCTGCGTCACACCAAAACCACCCGGTCGGAAAGTTCAGTTAGTCCAATTAATCCGAGACGAAGGAGAAGGAATTCCAATAAAATCCATTGAATCTATGAAAATAGAGTTCAATAATATTAAACGTTAACAAAACAAAACTATACAATACCAGGTAATTGGAAATGTTAAAATAAAAATTTTGTCTGTGCAAAATGATACACATGACCGAATCGAAGGTCAAAGTTAATCAACAAATAATGCACAAAATAAAAGTAAATTATGGATTTCATTTATGCTATGCGAGCGAAAATGTCCCATACAAAAAAAAATATAAACCTACATACAATACAAAAAAAAATATATATATAACATACAAAAAGAGACACAAATAAGTGCCCTTAACAAAAACCTACATTTACAAAATACTAATTTCATTTTTTTTATACAAACAGATATACATACTCCGAGTGGCACCGATGACACATAGGACGGATGACCAAAGAGTCGAGGAAGTCCAAACACGTTCACTCACAGTCATCCACGTCCAAATCATCGTCGTCATAAAAAAACCACCACTCGGAGGGTAATATTTGGTTCCCAACTGGGGCCTGTAAATCATCAAAGATATAGAAAGCAAAAAATTATCTATTCAGAATCATCAACTAAAGTCATACCTACCAAGATCCACAACGAAATTGTTCATCAAGGTATATCAGCGTGGGAGTTACATACATACACCAATAACAGGATCAATCCACACCGTTAAATTGTACAGCAAAACCAAAACCCTATTGGAGGCATCTATAGGCAGGATGAGCAGTGTATGTGTATAAAAAGTTGGATGAGGTATGGTAATTTAAATTTTTCTTGTATGATTAGGTAGATATATTTCTGAAAAAGTCTGAGTCAAGTCTGGTCAAAATAACCAACCCCCATATAAAGTAGATAATTGAACTTATCTATTTGAACCTATATTATTGAAATTCTTTTAAACTACATTTACAAAAAAAAAAAACATTATAAACTAAATAAATCAATTTTGGTAATACTTGGACGAAAAATAAAGTCCTTGATAATTGTATGCTAAGATACTATGTTTGTATGTAAAGTATCTATCAAAAATTAGCAAAAGAAAAAGAAAAGGGTGTACAAATCTAAAGTATACAAAAAGTCCTGATACTCATGAAACGTATATATAAAGAAAAGAAATTAATTTTTTTTTGTCATATATAGAAATCATTTATACCTACAAAAATCAAAAAGAAATTTACATATAGTGTGAGAATCTCGCTTTCACAAAAGCAACACTCGATCACACAAATATAAATTAAAACAAAAAAAAAAGTTTATAGTTATAAAATACTTACCAATCGTCCGTTTCCGTCCGCTTAAAAATATCTCGTGTCGCTAGTAATCTGAAAAGAAAGAAATTTGAATAAATAGTTAAAGTAACATTACAGTCCGGTCGTATCGAAAATCTAAAAAAATAAAAATAAAAGAAATTAAATTCGGGAATCTAAAATTTTAGTAACATTAAAATAAAAGTGTACCTACGTGAAGTAAGTGAGTATCCTAAAGATACAAATAGCCTTCAGCTAGAAAAAAAAATTGTTGTGTATGGAATTTATACAAGTCAATTATAGAGATTTTTAATAACATAACTTAACGTTGCCTGTAAATGACTTGAATCAATTCTGGTAAAATCATTTGTCAAGTTGTGCTGAAAAGGATAGCAAAATTAAAAATTAAAGTCTTTTGAAATAAATAAAGTGTAAGTGATTTCAACGATTCATACTGTTTTAACAAATTAGTTGAGATCAATTACAATTTATAACAGTTGATATAGGTACTTACTGCTAAGGGTAATTACACAGTAAAATTTTTTTGTAAAGTAATCGTGTAGAACGTTCGGTATAAATTTTTTTTTGAATCGTTCGGTATTTGGAATAAATTTTTTTTTTTGAGTCAACGCAGAGTCGTCAGAAAGATTTAACAACGAATTATTTGGGAACTTAAGGTATTATTTTTCCCAAGTTAGTTACTGCGTCAACACGAACACCTACAATCACTGAACCATCTTCGAAAATCCATCTGAAGTCTGAAATTGGAGAAAAGAAAAAGTTTTACCAAATATAATAAAGTAAATAATACATAACGTACCTAAGATCTTTGAACTTACTTAGCTGGTTATTACCAAGGTGAGGTGCACCTCCCCCTGTCTGACCCTGTATAGTAGTGAATTTTTACATTTGAAATTTTAAATTTAAATATATTTTTTTTATTGATTAAATTTTACAAGCTAACCATATTTGTTTCAGCTACGGTAAGGTTTGGATGTACCTACCAACTATTTCGATGATCCTTCAGATCCACAAATTTTAAATTTTTGATTTGATGTTTAAACAGTTTTGAAAACTTTTGATTATTCTTCTTTCACATTTCGGGAGGGGATTATCATTCAGTGGAGGCGTCCTACGCAAAATTTTAGTGTCGAATTTTTCTATTTGAATCACCTGAGCATTTGTGTACTCGGTTGTTACATATTTCGTAGTCGTAAAAAATAGGTACTTACCTATCGGTATTAGCTCGGGTAATTTATACTAATGAAAATTAGTCGCGTTTTGGAAGAATACGTTAGTCCTTTTAATCTGGGCTCGTAAATTCGTCGACCTTGTCTAAAGTTGCCTATGCAATATATAGATAAGAGGCCTCATAAAGATTATTTAGGAAGCGAACGATTCTGGGATTCGTTTTTGCAACTCGTGATAGGCTATCAATTTCTGACGATCATTCAACGGAGTGGATCGTTATATAACGCGAAAAGAGGGATAGTGATTAAATTCGCTAATCCTCGAACGGATAATTGCAGGACAAAATTTCATTTTTTTGTCTGAACATAAAAATCTTAATCTTAAAAATAGAAAAACTTTTTTTTGTTGAATCGGTTTTGTTGGTCCACAGTCCTCAAATGTTTTCGATCGTTTTTTTTTTTAGTCCGAAGATTCTCACACAGAAACAATATTTTGAAAAATAAAAAAACAATATTGAAGGTTATTAAGTTAGTTTTGGGAAAAGTTTATGCGAGAGTTAGTCAGTTAACAAGACAAATTTTTGTAAATTTGGAAATTCTTTGATTGAAATTAATTTATAGATAAAGATTTTAGAATTCTTGTTAGAGTTTCATACTAGATTACATAAATTTCTATTTGAAAATTCCGAGAATAAGAACATGCAATTGTTAGATTTAAGTTATAGAATAAAATGTATATGGAATCCTGAAGAAAATTTTTGTGTTTCTTAGTTGAGGATCATTGTTGAGTTTGGAGCGAAGACGGAGGTCACTCCAGGGAAGTTCATTCTCGTTTCTGGAAATTATTTCAGGTAAAATGGGAGTTTAAGCAACTTAAGTGGAGAGACGTGGCTGAGGATAGCCTGATGTGAAGACAACGGCGACAACGAACCAGTCGCACGCGACGATGTAAGGGTAAAGGTAGAATATTTACCATTCTTCTCCAATATCAATCCAATCGAGGGATATTTTCATCTTAAATTTCGTACCAGTGAGAATATCAATGGGTAGTGTCTTGGAGGGACTAGTCTCCTGAAGAGTCGCTTAGGTAGGGAAGCGCGGTACTAGGGGGAATCAACTTCATCTGATTCTCCCACCACTAATGGGTCCTAGTAAACAGGTAGGGATGATATAGGACAACGGAGGGTAGGGTTAGGCAGTCCCTAGAGATTTTAACAACTTGGTCTCAACTTTTGTCTGCATACGTACTCCATCTCTAAAATTTATTCTCTTCTTCGATTTCTTTCAACATACTCGCTCATCATGTCGGTCCTTTTTGCTTATTAGCATAGCTTTACAAAAATTATCAGAATCAAAAACCAGCTAGATTCCAGGTCTAATAAATGTGACACCGACTGTCACTCCTGCAGCACCACCCACTTCCCTGTACCGACGTGTTCGGCCCCGGCGAAATCATGCAGACCTGAAGCAGCGGTGTAGTGATAGTCACCCTACTCATCCAGGCTTGGACGTGCCCTATCTTAGGAGAAGGTACTAAAAGTTGATGGGATGAGTAGGTTTCGGATCCCTCAAACGTAAAGTTGTAATAGAGGATGATTTCGAGATCTGATCGATTTTCTATTGTATAGATAGGCAGAGGAATTAAGAACTCTTCTTTAAATATTATCTTTCTTCCTCGAAGTCAATTTCTCTGAACATCTTCGTGTTTGTTTTAAGTCGGACTAAATATTTCCTGGGATGACTCTTCATAGGTGGAGACCTATGTTAAGTTTTCCTGGTGAACATCTGACTATACCAGATTACAAATCAGACGTAAGATTAATAATCCGTGGTGTCGTGGAAATGCGTATACTCCACCGATATACGTCGAGAGGTGCTGGACTGATGGAAGAGAGTAAGGATATCTTTCAGATAGTTAGCCGGTCTAGAGCTTCTATTGTTAGGAAGATACTCTGACCTTTACTTTAGTCAGTCGACCACTTCCTCAACTTTTTATGGAATAGGATCCGGATAAGGGGTTGTCTGCTTCGCTACAAAAGAAGATTACTTAAATGTCAAAAGCGGTACAAAGAGCAATAAAGAAAATTAGTATGGAATAGTTTCGGTTTCTTCCAGTGTCGGTTTCTTCTAATTTTAGTCTTTTTGTTGACCTTCTACTCTTTGACCACGGCTTTCAGTTAACAACCACTCGTTTTATTACGAGATTAATTTTAATTTTTTTATTCATATTCAGATTCGCGTTCATGAATAATTTTCTTTAATCAATCATTAAATCGAAATTGTAATCGAAGTGAATTCATGAGTATGAGTTGAAAATTATTATGATTTTCTTTTTAAATTTTCATGTAGTGGGTCCATCCTCAATCTTCCCGTTACATAATAACGTCCAACAAGGGGCAGCGAACTTTCACAGGTGTGGAAACTTCCGCAAGGACGAAATTTTCCAAACATAGTTTTTTTTTGTGTCTGGGTTGAAAGTTTCGGTCCGTCCCTTGGACGTTGTGTTGTTGTAGGAGCAATCCCGTGCTTTTATCCCGTTACATGGGCAGCATGCATAGAAGATAAAATAAAAGCAGTTTCTTTGTAGTAGGAGGGCGATAGCATTTTGTTGTAACGGAAGTTTTAAATGATTAAAATTTTCTCATCGTTGACCATTACACGGGGTTGATTGTCATACAGAAAATTGAAAATCAGAAAGAAACTTGCTTGAAGAATTGTGAATTGGTATGTTTGTGAAGTGAAATTCCCAAAAACACAAAAAAGAAAACAAGAGATAACTGAATTTTCATCAATAGAATTTCGTATAATATTTTTAACATGTTGCAGTTATTTTGGTAAGATTGTGTAACGAAAATTGAATTGATAACTGTATGAATGCATTAGAATAGAGATGTTGTATATGCATATGAGTGTGTATTGGTGTGTGTAATGGTAACAATAAGAAAATAATAATGATTTAAATGTTACAAAAAAAAGAGGTTGCTTAATCTCTTGTAAATTGGGGATCTCACTTGCTTCTCACTGAATCTTCATGACGAACTACTACTAGCTCACGAACTACAAAACCATGGAACTACTTCACATAATCTCTCTACTCACAACATGACTAAGACTCACTTCTCTACTACCTATTCCCAATTATTCACAAAAGAGACTAACTCCTTTTCTTGTAGATCTATTAGCCATAAAAAGATACTTCAGGTTGATAAGAGAGAAATGTATGATATTGACCTCACCCTCCATCTATCTCAGCAGATAAGACAGGGATCTACTTCATTACATACACGTCCTCGCACAACTAGAAGAATCTGTGTGTACCTAGATGTTGTATACACTGATTATATTACACTCGGAAAGCTTCCTTGACCTTACTTCTGATGAAGGACAGATTATGCTGCTAAGCATAATCCTCAAGTGATCTTCAAACACAAAATGAACTTCCCTCTTATTTTTCTACTGCTACAGAGAAATATTCAATTCCCCTACCTTGACGACTTTAAGGTGTGAGCAAGAAAGAAAATACATTGAATTTGAAGAGAACTATCTTGGACAAAGATCTTTACCCTATTCACTATCGACATTTAGTACTCCTCTCAACAAAGAAGCACGTCCAAGCCGAAGCAAATAGGGGTGGCTAACTCTCGACTGCTGCGTCAGGTCCTTCTCATCCACCTCAACTAGCTCATGGTGCTAAGGGTCGCGAGTCTTTGCTACAGGAGACGATAGCCGGTGTTACCATATTATTGACCTGGAATCAAGGTGTTAACTGACTCGAAAACGATTAATGTTGCCGTTAAAGGGGTTAAACAATTGCCTGATTTCATTGAGTAGAAGTGTAAAACGTTGAAAAGATTGAAAAGAAAAATTATTACTAGCGGACAGATTCACAAACCAAGGATAAAAGATGGACTTATCCTTTTGAGCTACCTATGCCCTACCCTCCGTGTTCTTTACGCTCAAGATTGTTCAAAGAACCCTTTTGTGTGGGAGAATCAGGTGTTGCTGAGATCCTCCACTGTGCCTATCTACCCGACCAAAAGATTCTGTCAGTGAACACTAACAGACATCTTCCCTTATGACGTTTCCTCTAGCACGAAATTTATTTTGAGGAAACATCCCACTAATTCAAGGAATTAGCGTAGAATGTTCCTCTACTCTACATGATTGTTGTTGCCATTGTTGTTGTTGCTGTTGTTGTTGTGGCTCTCTTCACGCAAAAGAGACTCCCTCCACGACTCCGTTCCTTATACTTCTTAAACTGCCATGACGAAAACTGAAAAAATTCTAAAACTGAATTTTACTTCCCTGAGATTTAACTTCAATCTCATCTCAAAAACTGCATCAAAGAAAACTAAGAAATTCTATTATTTGAATTCCTTAAACAATTTTATTTTTCCATAAATCTAAATCTAACATTAAATCTTCCTCATAAAAATTTTACTAAATCTCAAAATTATTCTAAAAAAAGTGACCATGTAAAATTTAAAATGCATCGGACTGACTTTATTCTATAAACTCCAAAAATGTTCTAACAATTCTCAAAATATAAATTCTAAACTTCGTATGAGAGATCTTCATATATCAAAAATGTTTTCAAAAATGAATCTTCAAGATTTTCCCGACACGAATGAATTTACTGCGCAAACTAAATGTCCTTGTTCAGGCTTCATAAACAAGAGGTTGTAAAAATTAACTTTTACCTCCCCTCTACACGGTCTTATCAAATTATCTCGGCAGACAATTTGAATACTAAACGCGACAAAAATCTACAAAAATCGAACAATTGAATATCGTTCGTATCAGTCCTTCTCGGAGACTTATCTCAATAAAGGACAAGATCGAAGGTAACGGCTCCTAGGAGTGATACGTAACCATTCAAAACTTAACACGAGCAATCAATATTGCTAAATGACTCAACAGACGAAATTTCGAAAAAGAATCAAAATTCCAAAAGTTGGTGGTTTACACCTCCCACAAATCCCATCAATATTAAAACCAAAGAAATATTCACAAAATAGATTTAAACAACAGAGCTAAAGAAAGTAAAAAGTTATTTAAATGTTGTTGTAATATAATAATATAGTTTTAATAAAGATCAAAATATCTACAAATATATATATATACGCAAGGTGGTGAGTAGAAAATGCATTTTCCCCTTTTTCCCTGGTAGGTAATTACGTTAAAAGAGCAGACAATTATTTCTTACAGGTTTTTCAGACAGATTAAGTCATTAAAGTTTGTGGCGTAATGACTTTGTAGGTAAGTAACTTAGTTTCCACTAATCACTTTTATATCTTCGACTTCTTTTTCAGATCACCAAATATAATTCGTGACCTTTCTCAACGCGACTCTAAACAAAACAAAAATAATTTACATTCGAAGTAACCGACGACATTTACGATGGTGTATTCGAGTGTAAGTAGGTATCTATATGTTATAGTGCCGAAACTAAACTTAATTCTCCATTAACTCGGATGTGATTGAATTTACTTTCGCACTTGACTTCAAATTTTCACTTTTATCTTAAATGTTGCTCTTCGTTTCAGCAACTCAAATTCATTACTTCGATAAAGATGGATACAATTTTACTTAGGTGTAACGTAACTTTGTAACTCTATTTGTCGAATTGTATACAGCTTATATTTCATTTATATTTTCAGCAGAAGGCTTTTCATCAAAATTGATAAGTACTCAAACTTACAACACTTATACACTTTTAAACACGACTATGATAATTCGGTATCACAAAACTTATACACTTAGGTACAAAAAAAAAAAAATGATTCCACGGCGAATATATTAATGTCTTTTCAACCAAAATTAATTATTTCTTCAACAATCGAACGCGATCAAAATTTAATATCCGTTCGTAGACTTGAACTAAAATTTTTCATTCAGGTGACTCTCACACGAATCACAATATGTTTCAATAAATAGGTACGTAATTCTTGAACTAGTATAACACTGGCTCAAGCTCAATAATTTCTCTATAAGTATCGACTTATATACGCAAAATTTTGCTTCATAGGTATTTATTATTACCTTTTTGTTCGTATCAATTACACAGGTAAGTGATCAAAATTATACTGAAGTTGCTTCAAAAATGTAGGTATACTACTTTACTTTTACTTTAAATTTCATTAATAAACTTTACTTTATCTTTACTTTAAATTTTCTTAATAGATTTTGCTTTATTTTTACTTTAAATTTCATTAATAAACTTTACTTTATCTTTACTTTATCTTTACTTTAATAAGTTTTATTTTACTTTTACTTTAGATTCAAGACGATTAAACTTTGGATCTCTTGGATCAATCTCAAATTCATAAAAACAAATGACTTTTCGTCGCAACGAGCTAATATGTTTGTATCTGGCAGCTTTAAAGCGAAATATATTTTATTTCACCAACTTAAGTTAATTTTTGTTTAAACTTTAATATTTTTCTCTATAGGATGTATCGCAAACTATGAAACTGGATAATTTTACCTAGGTAGGTATTCACACATGTATGTACGTTAATGAATATGTTATTCGCACTTATTTTCTTTTTCAGATCAACAAAAAGTATAGGTAACTAATTTCGGTAAGTATGGTAGGTCACTTTATATAATTATAAATTATACACTTTTCTTTTCACATAATCTGCTTTTTCTTTACTACAGGGTTTTTGGTGGTTTCTTTTTCCCCAAGAGTAATTTGATGGATCATAAAAAAAAGTATAAATTTACAGTACCTTTTTTCTTGAATACTTAATATAATTTCCTTTGATGTTGCGTGCTGATAAGCGGATTTTCACCGTTGTAACATTATTCTTTGCTGGCAGTGACGTACGGTACTATCACTGTTATTTGTGGAATTATCACTTTGCTGATTTTTGTCGTAATTTGGCTATAGTTGGTGCATCGATTTTCATTCATCGATTGCTGAGAACTAGCTGCAGTTCTTTGGCTTATTCGTTGCCTTGGCATCTATGTATGCCAGTATAAAAATTATGAACTTGGAATTTTTACCAGGTAGTTGGGCTTCGAATGATGATTTTTTGTGGTGCCACGGTCTCTATGGACTGGTTTTATTGGCACTTCGAATTTCGTTATGACGCCTGACTACCTGGTATAGAGTTTATCCGAGATTAATTTGCTCCTAAACCTCCTTTTTCACTCCTTAGTTTTTTTCGATCTGCGTAATAGAATTTGTTCGACTAAAAAAAAATTGACGATGACGCCTATTAGTTTTTCTGCCTAAACTTCGTTCTTTTTGGTAAGTATTTTTTTCTTTTATTTAATTTACCTATTATTTTACGTTTATCCTTTTAATAAATGTATTTTCTTCCTCCGACAGGTTTTTTTATGCTTTTTTTCAGCGCACAAGATGGGGGATGATTTGCGTTTGGCGCAAATGGCGATCAGAAAAAAAGTTCTATGGGGTGGATAATAATTTTAATTGCTATTTATTGTCTTTTCAGCTAAATTTTACTTACATCTTCTTTCTATCTATATTGATCGGGTTTCTGCTACTTCTTCTATAATTTTTCGTATTTTTGTATTTATTTTATCAACTAAACTTTGTTGCAAAAGAGTCGGATGGAAAAGAATTTTACAAATCACGTTTCTAAACTTTTCAACTGGGGCGGTTGTTCTAAGTGCGGCCGTTCCGATTTTAAACTTTTAAGTAGTGGAAAGAGAATATTAATTTGGAACGAAGTGATGTTCCAATAAGATCTCTGCTCTCTTATGTGTATTGCAGTGTGGATGTCATTTTATGTCACATTGCGCTACCGTGTGTGGACTATCTTTTTATTTACCACATCTCTTTTAGGTATGACTGATATAGATGATTGACATTTTATATTTTCAGCTAGGTAAGTATCTGTTATTTCGTGATTATGGTATGTCTGGTAAGTATGTATTTTTATGTATGGTCTGTCGTAGTATTTAATATACTTGAAAGTTATTTTGTTAATTTGTCCGTGTAGGACTGTTGACAAATTTTTAAGTATGTCTGTAATTTTATTTTATTCGTAGGTGAGTATAATTTGTGTTTTTCAGTTAGTATTGGGTAAGTATTCGTAAATGTTTTTGTACGTATAAATGTTACGTTAACGTTTGTTTTTCGTCGGTCGGCTGAATTGACATCTCGTTATTTACTATTTCTCGTTTAGAGAGTGATCGAATGAAAATGATGTTTGTTTATATGCACTTATTTCGTTCTCTCTTTCACTTATGGATTTCTACTTATTTACGGATGTTTTATTTAAACGTATCTGATTGTTTCGAAACTACTTCTGCCTGATAGGAGTGATTTTAACTTTTTCTATCTGCTTTATTCTATTATTATTTGTTCTTGATGTCTACTATCGTTTATCTTTTTGCTCTATCTTTATAATTTGGGTCTTTTACTATCTTTCTATGTTCTTTCTACAAAATATTTTTCTCCTAGTAGTGGAATCTAAAATTACCTCATCTACTATAACAAAAACCCTATGTGCCATTTATCTCCTTCTGTACTATCTATCAGGTAACTCTTCTTTGGTGCTCGCATAGCATTTGAGTTAGCCATTTTGTCACGTAATGATGACGTCAGTATCACGCACATTTGGTGGTTGTTTTTGGATGTGCCAGATACCGATGTGTTCTTTGAACTTTTTCGTTTCGTTCACTACGATAGCTTTGAGTACGGGGTAAATAAATGTTGCATATTTTTGTTCATAGATGACGTTATTATATTTTAAGTTGAACTTTCAGATATGACTTATTTTTTTGTTGTGTTTATTTTTTTGTTGTATCTATTATGAGCTTTGGTTCATAATGTGTACATTTTTGTGTTGCTAAATAATTTTGGTTAGTGTTGTTAGCTTTAAATAAAATGTACTGTGGGAAATTTCTTGGTACATTTTTCGTTTGAAATTTTCGAGTTGGATATGTAGGGATGTTGTGCCTACAGATTATAATGTGTGTGATGATGGTATGATATATTGTTATTAATGTAGATGTTGCGTATGTTATGTATGTTCAGTGATGTTTATATAGAGTTTATATATATATTCATTAGGTGATGTAAATGGTTTCCCTACACAACATGTTCATTTGTTCGAGTCTACCTCGGACAAAAGAGCATGGAACAGAAAGCATATAATTACCTAACATTTTGAAAATTTTCTATTTGATTAAATAAAATAAAGTCTCAAATCCATTGAACCCACGATCCCTGAGTCTCATGCACAGACTAGCTAGCATCGATCTCAATATGACAGTGTTCTTCAGTTTTATCTTTGCTTGTCGATGTGATAAAAAAAATTTAACATCTACTTCCGCAAATCTTTCGTATGGACTACTGTCTCGAATCCTTTTTCGTCACGAACTTTATAAAGGTTATTACCTATGATCTTGATAACATGTCCTTTTATAAACTTGGGGCAAAGTTTCGCGTTTCTGTGTTTCGTTGCGTCACTTAAGACGAAGTTACGTCGGAACACTTTGTCTCCCACGTTATACGTTGTCATTTTACTTCTTAAGTTATACTTGTGTTCGTATGATTCATGAGCTCGTCCAAGAGCTGTCTTCAGATATGCTTGTAGTATATTCATTTTTGCTGCTTTCGGCAACCAATCTATCTCTGATTGATTCAGACCTCCCAGCTTCTTCAACAACTTATAGTCTGCACCGTGTTCCACCATACGTTGTCCAAACAAGGCTTCATAGGGTGACATTCCAGTCACACTGTGAACTGATGTGCGAAGAGCACTACTGATCGCAGATAAATGTTCGTCCCAGTTACTTTGCTTTGGATCAATGTATGCGCGAATGGCGCTTAAAATAGAACGATTCACTCTTTCGCTCGCGTTTGCCTGCGGTGCGTAAGCAGCTGTTCTTATATGTCTTATTCCAAAATTTTCTAAACATTTTCCGAAATCTTTACTAATAAATTGAGAACCGTTGTCGGAAAGCAACGTCTCAGGTACTCCAAAAATTAAAAATACTTCCTCTGTCAGGAATTTAATAAGCTCACTAGTATTAGCTTTTCTAAGAGGCTTGATTAATACAAATTTAGTCAATTGATCAAGTATGATTATTATGAAAGTATTACCTTTCTTTGATCTTGGATATGGTCCCAAAAAGTCTACGTATACGTGTTGGAATGGTCGTTCTGCCGTGAAGGCTTTACCCATCTCAGTACGTAACGTTGTGTTTGGCGCTTTCGTGGTTTTACATATATCACAATTATTGATGTAAAGTTTTACTTGACTTGCCATAGTTGGCCAATAACATCTCTCTCGCAGGCGATACAATGTTTTAGTAATCCCCCCATGCGACGATCTTGGTGGTTCATGAGCCTGAAAGATTAACCTTTCGGTTAGCTCCGATGGAATCCAAAGCTTCCAAGTCATATCATCTTCTATAGGATTTCCAGTTGCGTGTTTTACTTTTTTGTAAATGAAATTTTCAGATACAGTAAGATCTGGTAGTTGTTCTTTATTCTTATTAGTATGTGCTATAAGCTGGAGGTATTCCTCAGATTTAAAAGACGGATCTTCCAAATTGACATGTAGTACTTCGGATTGGTTCTTCGTTATAGGCACCGTAGTGGAATTTTCAACATTCAATTCATCAACTTCGTATACGCGTGACAGCGCATCAGGTACTTGGTGTTGAGTTCCTCTACGATGTTCTATTCGGAAGTCAAATCCTTGTAACTTGAGACTCCACCGGGCTAATCTCCCAGTTGGATCTTTCAAATTCATCAACCATTTCAGACTGGCGTGGTCGGTTATTACCAAAAATTTGTAACCCTCGACGTACGGTCTAAACTTATATATGCCTTGGACTGCTGCCAAGCATTCTCTTTCTGTAACTGTATAGTTTCTCTGAGCAGCGTTAAGCTTCTGAGAATAATAATAGATCGGCATCTCATCTCCGTCTTCGTTCTTCTGACACAATACACAACCTATGCCTGTTGCAGATGCATCGCAGCAAATAATGAATTCTTTCGTGAAGTCAGGGTTTGTAAGAACGGGTGCTGACGTCAATGATTGCTTCACTTGCTCTAAAGCCTTTATAGCTTCTTCTCCAAAATTAAATTTCTGATTTTTCTTTAATGTGTCTGATATAGGAGCAGTCAGAGTTGAAAAATTTTCAATAAATCTCCTATACCATCCGGCCATTCCTAGGAATCTGCGGACTTGACGTAAAGTCGTTGGTATAGGGAATTCTAAAATCGCTGAAATTTTCGCCGGATCAGCTTTTAAACAACCCTGTCCTACTATGTATCCTAAATATTGCAGTTCTCTAAAGCAAAACTTTGACTTTTCTACATTAATCGTTAATCCAGCGTCGGTCAAATGTTTAGCTACTTTCTTTAAAATTTCGATATGGTCATCGAAGTTCTTCGAGATGACTAGAAGGTCATCTAAGTAAATGAATACTTGTTCTCTTAACTCACGAGGAATCACTTTGTCCATCAAACAGGTCAAACTTTGCGCGGCGTTCGAGAGTCCGAACGGCATCACACGGAATTGATATAAGGGACGTCCAGAGACTGTGAACGCTGTCTTCTCCCGTGATTCTTTCTCCAGGGGTACTTGCCAGTACGCATCTTTCAAATCCACGCTAGAAATATAACGTGTTTCCGAAAGACGTGCTAACAATCCTTCGATGTGCGCAATTGGGTTCGCATTTTTCTTCGTTACGCTGTTAACTTTTCGGAAGTCGAGGCATAATCGGTTTTTTCCTGGTTTTCTCACTAGTACTACTGGTGAGGACCATGCACTCTGACTCTCCTCGATAACCCCTAACGAGATCATACGATCCAATTCCGCGTCAACTAGGCATTGTACTGCTGGGGATATGGGATAGTGACGTTGCTTTATAGGAAGCGCGTCTCCCGTATCTATCTTATGCTCCATCAGATGTGTTCGTCCGAGACCTCGGACGGCGAATGACGGAAATTGTTCGATAACTTTTTTCAGAATGGTGGATTCCTCCACGGATAGGATGCATTCCGATTTGTTGGCTGGGTCGGATGTTGTCTCGGTAGCGGAACTTATTGAAGAAATGATATGTGGTGCGATTTTGAACATCGACCAAAAATCTACGCCTAAATATAATTTTTGTGATAGTGATGGTACTATGTAAAGATCCATAGAACAAGTAATGCCTTTACATTTCACTTGTGTAGTAATTACACCTATCACGTCTTGCTTTCTGCCATCGGCAGTAGAAATACTACTTGTGAACTTCCTTATTGGGATGTTCAATTCTTCAATAATTCTAATTGCACCGTTACCAAGGCAACTGATGCTCGCTCCGGAGTCAAGTAGTCCAAGCCATTTATTCTCTAATAATTCTACTTCGATATATGGGCGCGGATCACCCGAAATACTATCGATTGTGGTAGCCGATAAGGCTCTAAACATTTTGCGTCGTCGCAAAAATCTGTTTCTTAACTTCAAAATTTTCTTCTGGTGGTTTGGAAAAGTATAAATTCTCTTCCTAGCTTCAGCATATTCAAGCTGTCTTTGATGTAGAGGCTTGAGCTTTCCCAAAATAGGTATTTTCGATTTAAACATAGGTTTAAGTATTTTAATTGGATTTGGTTCATTAATATTGGGTTCTAAAATTTTAATTGGTTTTGTTACGGAAAAATTTGGAATGACATGTTTATGTTTAAGTGAATCATCTACATTGGTCGTTCCGAGGTTCCCGTCTTCACCAGATCTCTCTCGAGGGGATGCTGGCTCTTGAATGGGTTTCCCGAGCATTTTCTGCAACTAGGTGTTACTACTCCTGGGGTACCACATTTGTAACAAAATAAGCGTCTCTGCAAGTCGTTACAGTCACGAAAAACATGACCTACTTCTTGGCAGTTCCAACAACTGACATTGTCACTTATTTGCTTAGCTTCTCGAGATCGATTTGGGTTGAACGCCTCTACTGCTGTCGACATTTCGGCAACTGGTAGTTCATTCATCTGTACTCCTACTTCACTCACTTGTTTGCGTTGGTGATTTACAAACGCAGGTGGAGCACGGTTACGTAATAAGTCTTGATTGTTCCAGTATCTTTCCATCATCCTGCAGGTATGCACTAAATCATTCAGGCTGCTAGATTTTACTGTTAACAAAAGTTCTCCCATCTTTCTCTTTACGTTCTGCTTCAACACTTCTACTAAATCTGAATTTGGTTTCGGCGACTTCATTCTTGAATTGATTCGCAGTATATCCTCATAAAAATTCTCAAATGATTCTCCTGGTTGTTGTTTGCGATCTGACATCTGTCTGAATAGTTCAGAATCTGTTTCAAGCGTTTGATATTGCTCTGTCAATGCCAATCGTAAATTCAACCATGATGATCTGGGGTTGCTTTTCAAAAATCCCCAAAACCATGTCTCTACTGAGCCTGCAATAAAATGGTGGAAGTTTGCTACTATTTCTGGCCATGATGTGTTGTGGCTATCTTTGACTCTTTCTAGACGGAATAAGAATTCATCCACTGTCATGTTTTTGCCGTTGTATTTGATCCCCCACTTGTGATAATGTGGAAATCTCACAAACGTTCCGGCTGGTGATGTCAGTGGTACTTCAGCATTAGGCCTTGCTGGTGAATCTTCAAATCTCATTTGGTTAATCCTTCTGAAAAACTCCAAGTCATTAGCGCTCGTGCCATTAGGTTGGTTAGTAGGTTGATTTATCATAGGGTTTTCTCTCGTATAAGTTGGTACGTTATTTTCTCTAGCTTGTATAGGTACATTATTATGATTTTGTGTAGTTTCGTATCGCGGAGT
Organism: Baccha elongata; assembly: GCA_951217065.1. Lineage (NCBI taxonomy): Eukaryota > Metazoa > Arthropoda > Insecta > Diptera > Syrphidae > Baccha > Baccha elongata. The sequence goes on from CATNUY010000410.1 coordinate 416,861, forward strand.
TGGTTGATCACATAGGTCTACTAGTGGTTGTGTTGGTGGAATCGTTCCTCTAGCATTGTTTTGGCTTAACGACTCAGTTAGCGTTTGTCGAATGATATTGCCGACTTGATCGAGTATCTGCTTTTGACTGCTGGCCAATGTTTCTTTTAGTGCTTTCCGATCGTCTTCTTTGCTGATGCCAACTGATGTAGCCACTATGCCTCGTATGTAGTCCTCTAACCGACTTTCCTCTTGCGAATTGAAACTTGTATTCAGACTGCGTCTACCTACAGGTGATGGATTCCTCTGCGTTGGTGCTGGGTCAGGTCTGTCATCAGTAACGTGTACTTCTTGTGTTGCAACTAGTGGTTCTGTTGCTGGTTGATTTTCTGTTACATTGTTACTTGAACCGGACGGTCTGTCCATTGCTAGGTTATCTTGGCCATCCATGTTTCTCCTTGAACGAGTGTTATGTTCTCTTGGGATAGATGGTAAACGTGGGTTGGTCTGATTCGATTTTATTGGGGTATGCTTGACTTTTCCCATATAAATAGATGTTAATTTCAATGTTAAAAAAAATAAATTGTTCTAAGAACGAGAATGCCTACTATAAATAAAAAAAAAATTACTAACTAAACTTACTAACTATCTTCCTTCTTATTGGGTTTTGGCCCTCAAAAAAAACTAAATTATTAAATTTTTCGGATTGCTTCTTCCGAAAATTTCATACTATCTCTACTACAAAAATTTTTTTAATCCTCTGAATTGCTTCTTTCAGAGATTAAATACTATCTCTAACTACACAATTCTTAAAAAAAACTAAATGCGCCACCAGGCAATCTTAATCTAAATGTGCCACCAGGCAAAAACTAAAAACGCCACACGGCAAAAATTCTCCAAAAAGTGTGCCACACGGCAAAACTAAATCTAAATGTCTCGAAAAAATTGTTTCTTCAAAAATAAATGTCTCAAAAATAATTTTCTTAAAAGTTTCAAAAATTTCTTCAATAATTTTTAAACTTGATTAAACTTTTCTCTAAACGGGTTTTCTCTATCTCATTGCAGGTTTGGAGTCGTGGATGGAATTTCTACGATCCAAGAGCAACTTGACAACAACTTTCAGATTTTCTTCCTCAAAATCTGACTCAAAAATATGTAAAATATTTTCTTCCATGAATCTTACAAAGGCTTTCTAATATTATAGCAGATTGTTACAATTTCCTCTTTCTACAGCTTCCCCCTGTCGCTACTGACTTAAGAAAGTTCTTCACATCTCTTAACGGACAACAGACCACAAACTAAGAAAAGATTTGATCATAAACAAACGATGCTAATTTTCTACACCTTCAGTGTATATGATGTTAAACAAAAATCAAATTTTATGTTGATATGTCTTCTACTCTGTTTTCGCTTGTTGGCTTTCGCAGCTGACATAAACAGGAAAAAAGTTCGACTATTCACCGGTCGAAAGAACAACTAACTAAACTTCTTCAAAGACTCATTAAAAAGGCGAATTACTTCCATTAAACGCTACAGCCACTGGACTAACTATCACATCCAATACGGCCGTCTAACTTCTAAATAACTCTAAATATAAATCAAAATTATGGTATTTTTACGAGAGTGGAAAAGTATTTAAGCAGGTTATCGCTGCTGACGTAATCGGGAAAATGTTCACCAATTACCGGTCGATACTTAAGTTATCTACCTTCCGTTGGTAAATCTCAAATAAAAACTATCAACCACAAACGATTTCTCAAAATTGTTTTACTTCTAACAAAAAAAAAAATTTATTAAAGAAAAATGATGCTAACACTTCAAAAACTAGTCTTCCTTCTATTTTTCAAAATCTTCAACACTTTTTCATTCACTACAAAACTCACTCGGGCAGCCCCACGACGTTGGACGCCATTTATGTAACGGGAGTTTTAAATGATTAAAATTTTCTCATCGTTGACCATTACACGGGGTTGATTGTCATACAGAAAATTGAAAATCAGAAAGAAACTTGCTTGAAGAATTGTGAATTGGTATGTTTGTGAAGTGAAATTCCCAAAAACACAAAAAAGAAAACAAGAGATAACTGAATTTTCATCAATAGAATTTCGTATAATATTTTTAACATGTTGCAGTTATTTTTTGGTAAGATTGTGTAACGAAAATTGAATTGATAACTGTATGAATGCATTAGAATAGAGATGTTGTATATGCATATGAGTGTGTATTGGTGTGTGTAATGGTAACAATAAGAAAATAATAATGATTTAAATGTTACAAAAAAAAGAGGTTGCTTAATCTCTTGTAAATTGGGGATCTCACTTGCTTCTCACTGAATCTTCATGACGAACTACTACTAGCTCACGAACTACAAAACCATGGAACTACTTCACATAATCTCTCTACTCACAACATGACTAAGACTCACTTCTCTACTACCTATTCCCAATTATTCACAAAAGAGACTAACTCCTTTTCTTGTAGATCTATTAGCCATAAAAAGATACTTCAGGTTGATAAGAGAGAAATGTATGATATTGACCTCACCCTCCATCTATCTCAGCAGATAAGACAGGGATCTACTTCATTACATACACGTCCTCGCACAACTAGAAGAATCTGTGTGTACCTAGATGTTGTATACACTGATTATATTACACTCGGAAAGCTTCCTTGACCTTACTTCTGATGAAGGACAGATTATGCTGCTAAGCATAATCCTCAAGTGATCTTCAAACACAAAATGAACTTCCCTCTTATTTTTCTACTGCTACAGAGAAATATTCAATTCCCCTACCTTGACGACTTTAAGGTGTGAGCAAGAAAGAAAATACATTGAATTTGAAGAGAACTATCTTGGACAAAGATCTTTACCCTATTCACTATCGACATTTAGTACTCCTCTCAACAAAGAAGCACGTCCAAGCCGAAGCAAATAGGGGTGGCTAACTCTCGACTGCTGCGTCAGGTCCTTCTCATCCACCTCAACTAGCTCATGGTGCTAAGGGTCGCGAGTCTTTGCTACAGGAGACGATAGCCGGTGTTACCATATTATTGACCTGGAATCAAGGTGTTAACTGACTCGAAAACGATTAATGTTGCCGTTAAAGGGGTTAAACAATTGCCTGATTTCATTGAGTAGAAGTGTAAAACGTTGAAAAGATTGAAAAGAAAAATTATTACTAGCGGACAGATTCACAAACCAAGGATAAAAGATGGACTTATCCTTTTGAGCTACCTATGCCCTACCCTCCGTGTTCTTTACGCTCAAGATTGTTCAAAGAACCCTTTTGTGTGGGAGAATCAGGTGTTGCTGAGATCCTCCACTGTGCCTATCTACCCGACCAAAAGATTCTGTCAGTGAACACTAACAGACATCTTCCCTTATGACGTTTCCTCTAGCACGAAATTTATTTTGAGGAAACATCCCACTAATTCAAGGAATTAGCGTAGAATGTTCCTCTACTCTACATGATTGTTGTTGCCATTGTTGTTGTTGCTGTTGTTGTTGTGGCTCTCTTCACGCAAAAGAGACTCCCTCCACGACTCCGTTCCTTATACTTCTTAAACTGCCATGACGAAAACTGAAAAAATTCTAAAACTGAATTTTACTTCCCTGAGATTTAACTTCAATCTCATCTCAAAAACTGCATCAAAGAAAACTAAGAAATTCTATTATTTGAATTCCTTAAACAATTTTATTTTTCCATAAATCTAAATCTAACATTAAATCTTCCTCATAAAAATTTTACTAAATCTCAAAATTATTCTAAAAAAAGTGACCATGTAAAATTTAAAATGCATCGGACTGACTTTATTCTATAAACTCCAAAAATGTTCTAACAATTCTCAAAATATAAATTCTAAACTTCGTATGAGAGATCTTCATATATCAAAAATGTTTTCAAAAATGAATCTTCAAGATTTTCCCGACACGAATGAATTTACTGCGCAAACTAAATGTCCTTGTTCAGGCTTCATAAACAAGAGGTTGTAAAAATTAACTTTTACCTCCCCTCTACACGGTCTTATCAAATTATCTCGGCAGACAATTTGAATACTAAACGCGACAAAAATCTACAAAAATCGAACAATTGAATATCGTTCGTATCAGTCCTTCTCGGAGACTTATCTCAATAAAGGACAAGATCGAAGGTAACGGCTCCTAGGAGTGATACGTAACCATTCAAAACTTAACACGAGCAATCAATATTGCTAAATGACTCAACAGACGAAATTTCGAAAAAGAATCAAAATTCCAAAAGTTGGTGGTTTACACCTCCCACAAATCCCATCAATATTAAAACCAAAGAAATATTCACAAAATAGATTTAAACAACAGAGCTAAAGAAAGTAAAAAGTTATTTAAATGTTGTTGTAATATAATAATATAGTTTTAATAAAGATCAAAATATCTACAAATATATATATATACGCAAGGTGGTGAGTAGAAAATGCATTTTCCCCTTTTTCCCTGGTAGGTAATTACGTTAAAAGAGCAGACAATTATTTCTTACAGGTTTTTCAGACAGATTAAGTCATTAAAGTTTGTGGCGTAATGACTTTGTAGGTAAGTAACTTAGTTTCCACTAATCACTTTTATATCTTCGACTTCTTTTTCAGATCACCAAATATAATTCGTGACCTTTCTCAACGCGACTCTAAACAAAACAAAAATAATTTACATTCGAAGTAACCGACGACATTTACGATGGTGTATTCGAGTGTAAGTAGGTATCTATATGTTATAGTGCCGAAACTAAACTTAATTCTCCATTAACTCGGATGTGATTGAATTTACTTTCGCACTTGACTTCAAATTTTCACTTTTATCTTAAATGTTGCTCTTCGTTTCAGCAACTCAAATTCATTACTTCGATAAAGATGGATACAATTTTACTTAGGTGTAACGTAACTTTGTCACTCTATTTGTCGAATTGTATACAGCTTATATTTCATTTATATTTTCAGCAGAAGGCTTTTCATCAAAATTGATAAGTACTCAAACTTACAACACTTATACACTTTTAAACACGACTATGATAATTCGGTATCACAAAACTTATACACTTAGGTACAAAAAAAAAAAAATGATTCCACGGCGAATCTATTAATGTCTTTTCAACCAAAATTAATTATTTCTTCAACAATCGAACGCGATCAAAATTTAATATCCGTTCGTAGACTTGAACTAAAATTTTTCATTCAGGTGACTCTCACACGAATCACAATATGTTTCAATAAATAGGTACGTAATTCTTGAACTAGTATAACACTGGCTCAAGCTCAATAATTTCTCTATAAGTATCGACTTATATACGCAAAATTTTGCTTCATAGGTATTTATTATTACCTTTTTGTTCGTATCAATTACACAGGTAAGTGATCAAAATTATACTGAAGTTGCTTCAAAAATGTAGGTATACTACTTTACTTTTACTTTAAATTTCATTAATAAACTTTACTTTATCTTTACTTTAAATTTTCTTAATAGATTTTGCTTTATTTTTACTTTAAATTTCATTAATAAACTTTACTTTATCTTTACTTTATCTTTACTTTAATAAGTTTTATTTTACTTTTACTTTAGATTCAAGACGATTAAACTTTGGATCTCTTGGATCAATCTCAAATTCATAAAAACAAATGACTTTTCGTCGCAACGAGCTAATATGTTTGTATCTGGCAGCTTTAAAGCGAAATATATTTTATTTCACCAACTTAAGTTAATTTTTGTTTAAACTTTAATATTTTTCTCTATAGGATGTATCGCAAACTATGAAACTGGATAATTTTACCTAGGTAGGTATTCACACATGTATGTACGTTAATGAATATGTTATTCGCACTTATTTTCTTTTTCAGATCAACAAAAAGTATAGGTAACTAATTTCGGTAAGTATGGTAGGTCACTTTATATAATTATAAATTATACACTTTTCTTTTCACATAATCTGCTTTTTCTTTACTACAGGGTTTTTGGTGGTTTCTTTTTCCCCAAGAGTAATTTGATGGATCATAAAAAAAAGTATAAATTTACAGTACCTTTTTTCTTGAATACTTAATATAATTTCCTTTGATGTTGCGTGCTGATAAGCGGATTTTCACCGTTGTAACATTATTCTTTGCTGGCAGTGACGTACGGTACTATCACTGTTATTTGTGGAATTATCACTTTGCTGATTTTTGTCGTAATTTGGCTATAGTTGGTGCATCGATTTTCATTCATCGATTGCTGAGAACTAGCTGCAGTTCTTTGGCTTATTCGTTGCCTTGGCATCTATGTATGCCAGTATAAAAATTATGAACTTGGAATTTTTACCAGGTAGTTGGGCTTCGAATGATGATTTTTTGTGGTGCCACGGTCTCTATGGACTGGTTTTATTGGCACTTCGAATTTCGTTATGACGCCTGACTACCTGGTATAGAGTTTATCCGAGATTAATTTGCTCCTAAACCTCCTTTTTCACTCCTTAGTTTTTTTCGATCTGCGTAATAGAATTTGTTCGACTAAAAAAAAATTGACGATGACGCCTATTAGTTTTTCTGCCTAAACTTCGTTCTTTTTGGTAAGTATTTTTTTCTTTTATTTAATTTACCTATTATTTTACGTTTATCCTTTTAATAAATGTATTTTCTTCCTCCGACAGGTTTTTTTATGCTTTTTTTCAGCGCACAAGATGGGGGATGATTTGCGTTTGGCGCAAATGGCGATCAGAAAAAAAGTTCTATGGGGTGGATAATAATTTTAATTGCTATTTATTGTCTTTTCAGCTAAATTTTACTTACATCTTCTTTCTATCTATATTGATCGGGTTTCTGCTACTTCTTCTATAATTTTTCGTATTTTTGTATTTATTTTATCAACTAAACTTTGTTGCAAAAGAGTCGGATGGAAAAGAATTTTACAAATCACGTTTCTAAACTTTTCAACTGGGGCGGTTGTTCTAAGTGCGGCCGTTCCGATTTTAAACTTTTAAGTAGTGGAAAGAGAATATTAATTTGGAACGAAGTGATGTTCCAATAAGATCTCTGCTCTCTTATGTGTATTGCAGTGTGGATGTCATTTTATGTCACATTGCGCTACCGTGTGTGGACTATCTTTTTATTTACCACATCTCTTTTAGGTATGACTGATATAGATGATTGACATTTTATATTTTCAGCTAGGTAAGTATCTGTTATTTCGTGATTATGGTATGTCTGGTAAGTATGTATTTTTATGTATGGTCTGTCGTAGTATTTAATATACTTGAAAGTTATTTTGTTAATTTGTCCGTGTAGGACTGTTGACAAATTTTTAAGTATGTCTGTAATTTTATTTTATTCGTAGGTGAGTATAATTTGTGTTTTTCAGTTAGTATTGGGTAAGTATTCGTAAATGTTTTTGTACGTATAAATGTTACGTTAACGTTTGTTTTTCGTCGGTCGGCTGAATTGACATCTCGTTATTTACTATTTCTCGTTTAGAGAGTGATCGAATGAAAATGATGTTTGTTTATATGCACTTATTTCGTTCTCTCTTTCACTTATGGATTTCTACTTATTTACGGATGTTTTATTTAAACGTATCTGATTGTTTCGAAACTACTTCTGCCTGATAGGAGTGATTTTAACTTTTTCTATCTGCTTTATTCTATTATTATTTGTTCTTGATGTCTACTATCGTTTATCTTTTTGCTCTATCTTTATAATTTGGGTCTTTTACTATCTTTCTATGTTCTTTCTACAAAATATTTTTCTCCTAGTAGTGGAATCTAAAATTACCTCATCTACTATAACAAAAACCCTATGTGCCATTTATCTCCTTCTGTACTATCTATCAGGTAACTCTTCTTTGGTGCTCGCATAGCATTTGACATTGACGTACTAGATATGGACCGCCAGTCGGTTGAAATTTTCATACAAACGGCCAAAAAATGTTGTTCCATCTAAAAGCGGCAAAAATACGCCATCATCTTTTAGTGTTAAATACGTGTACTAATTTCGCGTTTAAAAATTAAATAAAACGTCGACATATTCATATGCAAGTGACTCAATGCCATATAGAGTGGATTTGTTTTGTAAAATAAAACTAGTTTGATTACAATTTCCACCTAATTATATTAAACTTAAATGATTAATTAAAACAAGCGTAGCACTGCTACGCAGATTCCCTGCTAGTAGTTGATGGCGCCCCTAGTTATGTTGGAACACGCGTGAAGTTGGCTACTGGCGGTCCATATCTAATATGTCAATGGCATTTGAGTTAGCCATTTTGTCACGTAATGATGACGTCAGTATCACGCACATTTGGTGGTTGTTTTTGGATGTGCCAGATACCGATGTGTTCTTTGAACTTTTTCGTTTCGTTCACTACGATAGCTTTGAGTACGGGGTAAATAAATGTTGCATATTTTTGTTCATAGATGACGTTATTATATTTTAAGTTGAACTTTCAGATATGACTTATTTTTTTGTTGTGTTTATTTTTTTGTTGTATCTATTATGAGCTTTGGTTCATAATGTGTACATTTTTGTGTTGCTAAATAATTTTGGTTAGTGTTGTTAGCTTTAAATAAAATGTACTGTGGGAAATTTCTTGGTACATTTTTCGTTTGAAATTTTCGAGTTGGATATGTAGGGATGTTGTGCCTACAGATTATAATGTGTGTGATGATGGTATGATATATTGTTATTAATGTAGATGTTGCGTATGTTATGTATGTTCAGTGATGTTTATATAGAGTTTATATATATATTCATTAGGTGATGTAAATGGTTTCCCTACATTGTAAAAGGATATCTCTTCTTGCATTGATTTTAATTGCACTTAGGAATAAGATAGGAAGTGAAGCTCGTGAGAAAATAAATTTTACTGATCAAAGAAAAAAAGGGATTAATTTCAAGACTTAACTGTTATTGGTTTGGTAGTGTAAATGCGTTCTTTTGGGATACATAAAGGGTATTAGAGTACCTCAATCACATACGGCAATATTATTTACTAGTTAAATCCAGATGTAAGCTAAAATCCAAAAGTTTATTTCTTAGCCAAGTTCAATATTGTTGGTTCATAGAAAATAGTAAATATGTATATAAAAAAAAAAACAAAGATATCTAAAGGAAGCAACAATTAGAAAAGATGGATTTTATATGGAAATAAACGAAATCAAATAATAATTTACATCTGGATTTAATTTTAAACTACTGAATAATATGGCCGTCAAAATTTCCTACGTGCTGTCAAATGTTCGGGTAAGTACTATCTATTTATAGTTTGTCCTCTATAAATTGGCAGTACAGGCCTTATGGGGAAGCTTTTTCAAAATCAGTAGCGCGCCTTATTTGTGCACCATACTGAATTGAAAGAAACCCCATTTAAAAAATGTTTACCCGCCAATGATTTTTCGATCGCATCCGACATAGATCCCACAACGACCTGCCTAGCGTTCAGTTGAATACGCACTGATTGGCTTATGGCTAATGCATTTCAACCCTCTTTTAACATCCATTCGAACAGAGATACCTTTGTCAATTTGGTAACTCGTTTCGTATTTTTTTATATTGAGTTTCTGTTGAGGAACTTTTGATTTTAGAGCTTAAAAAATACCTTTTATTGATGAAATGATAATGAGATATTGAGATGAGCATATTACTAGTACAAAAGTGTTATCGTGCAGTGTTTTTGTTGATCATGTTTGTGTTTTTTATGTGGGGAAAATCTTAAAATGCAGTTACAAAAATGTAGGTAAGCTGTTGTCTTTAAAGAATTTATTTGCGTAGATTCTCGTGCCGGTCGGTCGGTTGATATTTCGTGTATATTTTTTCTTATTTGCGTAGATTTTTAAAGCGCGCGGGCGGTCGGTATTGATGTTTCGTGTACCTATTTTTGTGATTAGTGTTTTGAAATTAATGTGAAGTGAAGTGTTGTAAATATTACTTTTTTTAAAAACGTAAATTTTTTGAGAAGTTTGCTACTGTTGTGCTCCTTCATCTAGTTTATAATGGATTCAAAAACATCGAAAGACTTAAGCGCCGAAAAAAAAAAGAAATTGTAGAAGCGACAAAAAAGATTTACAAGAACCTGCAAAATAAAACGGAAACTGTGAAGCAAGTAGCAGGCATTTTTTCGGTGTCTATGCGAACAGTCTACAGACTTCTCAGCGAAAATGATACCAAAGGCCACAACTTACCACCAAAAAAGAAAAACCAATCTGGCCCCAGAAGGAAAATAGATGATTTTGATAAGTGCGCCATCAGACAAATCGTGCATCAGTTTTTTTCAAATAATGAACTTCCAACGCTTGATAAAATACTGCATGAGGTAAGACTCAATTATTTAAAAGGGATTAGGCCTCCTGAGGATACCCTTCAAAAACGCACCTACTATCTTAAATCTTGGTGGTGTGGAAAAAGATAAATTTCATTTCATTTTTATAAATAAAAATTAAGAAAATAATTTGAATTAAAAAAGAAGAAAGGTAACCCTAGATCATATTTTTTCAGTTTTTTCCAATTCAAAATGCTTACTACGGCAACCCTGTTAGAGCTTTTGAAAGAAGATAACCTTATGGAAAGCAAAGAAGTGCGAATGAGAGACAAACATCCCTATCTTTCCTGTACTGCCAATTTTTAGTGGACAGGCTATAGTATATATTTTTCAAATTAAAACGAAAACAACCCAACATTTGAAAAATCACAAAATTAAAGTGCAAGACTGGGTCGCGCGAACTTGCTCTTTGCCACAAGCAAAATAAATAAGCACAAAATTAAATAAAATTTTATTAAAATATAGAAAAATACGAAAAAAAATCATATGATTTTATATTAAAAGTGCTGAAACTACTTTTTACAATGATTTAATCCAAAATTCAAGTATGGAGAAGGTACACAGCTGGTCAAAATAAAAGGTGTGAAATTTTTTTTGCTAGATGCTGTTGTTTTGTTGCTAAATAACGGTTGATTTTCCCGCAAGTACTGCCTCAAAACATTTTTTTGTGAAAAACCACGTTATCCTCTTGATAATGACACCAAATTTACTGCGTTTCTAAAGTGCAGTGATATGCAGTTGATTCAATTTGATTCAATACGATTGGTGATGTTTTATACATAAGTTGGTCATAAAAATAGGTGCGCTCCAAATAATATTGCAGTTCCTTCTAAAATTATTTTGTAGATTGTACTAATTTTTAAGGTGGGTTGTATTTTATCATTTTATTATCTTTAACCAAAAGATAGTGTTGTTATTTATTACTCTTTTAATGTGATTCAAAAAGTCCACTGCCCGCCCCAAGAAAAAATGTTGCTTTTGCGACTTAGAAATTAGTCAAAATAACAAATTTATAACGAAGATCGGAGGAAGATCACAACATTTCGTAACAAATGCTTTACACTTTAGATTAGTGCGCGAAAATAGGGGAAGGCCGAAAAAGATAGAAGTTATAATTGATCGCCACTTACTACTTTTTACGAAATCAAACCTTTTTGCTTGTTCCAGAATTAATTATAGGCCCACAAATTGGTAATGAAATCAGTGCACCTACATTCCGCAGAAGAACCCAGAACGTTAATCTTCCATTTAACAACATAAGGCTCCGAGAAGAATTTGCCATTAACAATATAAATTGGAATGGACCTTGAAAAGTCGTAATACCCTGAGGAAGTGTAGAGTTATAAGACAAAACCAAACGCACCTATTTTTTTTTGTCCATGCGCAAAAGTTTTGGCTTTGTTTTATTTATAATTATTTGATTTAACTTTGACTATCCTATATTTTACATAATAAAGTCAGTTTTCTAAATAAAAGTGTAAAAATAATATTATTCTGAAAAAATATTAAAATAAACGAGTTAATAAAAAAAAAAAAAAAACACCTATTTTATTGACCAGCTGTGTTTGTATGTACACTATGTATGGAAGTGTATGTAAATACAAGTTAAGCAAAAAGTAAAATTCAAAACCGTTAGAGCTGTTTTTAAATCAATCGATGTTTACTTTTATTAATAATTTTTATAAAATTTTTTTTTTATCAAATTTGAAGAAGTTACGCCAATTTTAAATGCTAAATATTTTGCATGTATTGCACAAAAAAGGAAATTTTTTAGTCATCATTCTACATTTATTAAATTTACAAAAAAATTAATTAAAATTAAAATTAAGCACTTATGGTAACTTTTTTTTCTTAAAACTTGTTTAAATCATTAAGAAAAAAAATTGAAATCAATTAATCCGTTTGCGAGATAGCTCAAGAAAAAATTACGGTTCTATGGGAGGGACCGTTAATAGGCTTACGATTTTTGTTTTGTAATTTATCAAAAGACAATTAGATAAAAACCACCTCTCATTTTTTTGAAAAAAATCGTTGCAGCCTTTTTCGAGAAAATTTAAGTTTATTTTTTTAGCTTAAAAATAATTTTAATTTTTCCTCTAAGGAATGGTCTACCAACCCTATATATCAAATTTAAATCGGTTCAGCCGTTAAGGCTGTTGTTCTGATACAACCAGACTGACAGGCAAACAGACAGAATTCTAGGACCCACTTTTTTCGTCTTTTCTATCATCGTCATGTCATGTTTGATTGTTATCTCAGACATTTTTTTTTTGCACGAATGCATAACTTGCCTTATAGTTATAGTACCTATAGTCGCACGTAAAAATTGTGGATGTTTTTTTTTTATTTTTATTTTGCGCGCACTCAAGGGATTATGAATACCCTTTATATGATTAACACAGTACGAGCGTTAAGGAAATTTGGATAGGGGTTGAAAGGAGATACCAATGCACATGGATTTTGAATGCTTGAAGATTAAAATGAAGGGAAAAAACAGAGCCGGGTAAAGCATTCCACATTCGTGTAGTGCGGCTAAAAAAAGAATCTCTGAACTTAACTGTTTGTCCGAAGTTGGGCCCAAGGGTGAACTGATGGGCATTCCTTGCAGTACTAGTATTGCGGTTGAATTGTTTCAGGGGAGGAACGCAACTGGCTATTTCGGCGGAGCACTCTTTCGGCGGTGTTCAATTGACACAAATGTTTCCGTTATTATCCTGTCCGCTATCATTTTTAAGGCTCTTTTCTGAATTTGATCTAGAAGTTTCAAATAAGTTACAGGAGCTCCTGCCCAGACATGAGAATTGTACTTCAGTTTTGGAAAAATATACGCCTTATAGAAAGATCATTGGGAGAAAAAAAATTTTAGAAGCATTAAACTCCAAGCGGTTGTTAATTCCCCATTGGACAATGCTGTCAAGATAGGAATTTAATGAGCTTATCATACGCTGCCGCTCCAGTTCTACAACCTGGGTTGAGAATCTGGAAACGAATATGAAAAGCTGAGGGTGCTTTCGTCACCGAAACAATTAAGTAGATCATAAGTTTCAGACAGAAGATCATGAATGATGAATATCAAGAAGAGAGACGAATATAAAACGGAGCCCTGGGGCACACCAGGATTTATATCCAAGATTTCAGACTTGAAACCATCCAATACTGCTTGTATTGAACGGTCCGAAAGGTAATTTCAAATCCAACGAACTAGAGATACGTCAATACCGAAAGCATGCATTTTCGAAAAAAGAGCTTGATGCCAAACTTTATCAAATGCTTTTGAAATATCAAGCGCAATAATCTTACCAAAACGATGTAAAGATTTGGTTCCACTTTTCGGTGAGATAAGCCATCAGATCACCAGTGGACCAATTGCTACGAAAGCCGTACTGCCGGTCATTCAGAAGCTTTCGTTTTTCGAGATATTTCCTAAACTGATAATTTATCAGCGTTTCCATGACCTAAGAAAGAAGAACGTAAGTGCAATCGGTCGATAGTTGGAAGGGGAAGATGATTCGCCTTTTTTAGGGCTGGACAAATGCAGTTTTCCATCCACTCGGGAAGAGTCCAGTAGAATAAGACAGATGGAAAAGCTTACGCACTGGTTTTGCCAGCGTGGAAGCACTTCAGAATAATGGGGAAATAATATCCGAGCCAGCGGATTTATGAATGTCGAGATCCTTGAGAACTCTTACAACTTACGTACGAGAGCGAAAGAAGATTCGCCCCATAAAACCGTTTACGCTCTCAAGTACAGGAGGTGTCTTATCATTATGTGGCAGCGTGGAGTTAGCAGCGTACTGAGCTGCAAACAAATTTTCTTTTTCTTGTGAGCTGACCGCTATCGTTTGAGATGAGCGTCAAAACCGAGGACGAAGTGGAATTTCGTATATTTTTTACAAATGACCAAAAATGTCTACTGTTTTGTAACGGAAGCTAAATCAAAAACCCTCGTCGCAAAACACCGCGTCAACAAAAACCGAAACTCAAAGACCGATGAACTAGGCCAATTGATTTCGTGACCGCGAAAATTTCCGCACAAGCGAAATTTCCTTGACTCATGTTGAGCGCCATTTGCAACGGGAAACTTATCCACTAACCCACGTCTTTAATAACCAGCTACCACCTTACTGTTTAGAAGCGACTTCTCCTTAGTATATTATGACCTTAACACCATTTTATCATGAACTCAAAACTCCCAATATCCCTAACTCAGCTTGTTAAATTCAAGATCACCAACGCTTTCGCCTACGGACAACTTCGTCCTTCTTCGCTGAACGCTCTTAGTGACGGAAACCTTAGCTCACTTGTTGGCGGCGCAAAATCGTATCGTCACCTCCATGTGGTGCCCGCTGGATAGCCGAAAGGTGAACTAACGATGAACGTGGATCCACTGGATCCAGAGCTGTGTCACCTGAGTTATCTTTTCAGGAACTAGGAGAAAAATATCACTCTGAATGTACCAGCTCAACATTAAATCCAAGAGCGTCTGACACAAATTGTGCGGCACACTGGTCAGCGTCTGATCCCAGAGGGACGGCTGAATATAAAACTGTGAATAGAATTAACTGACCTATTTATAGCAAAAAGCAAAGTTAAACATGTATTTATGGCAATGAACAAAACAAACAGATTAAATACCCCAGGTGGCACTCCAGCAAAACTGGAAAATCCACTCTCTAATGAGATCGGTCCTACGGATTCTGGGGAGGACCAATTATTGCATATAAAATTTGATAGGAGTACAAGAACACCGAAAACTCCGCTAAAAACGCTAAGGGTTAATTCACCTTTAACTCAGACAACTACAAATGATGTAATAATCATTAACGAAAATGGAACCAATGACTATGAAAAGATCGACAAAATCGACGATATAGATCAAGAGAGTTCTAGAGAAAAGTGCCAAGTTGAATCCAAACACTACTTTGATGAATGGCAAATAGAAATAAAAGCTAGAAAAAAACTTGAAGTTTTAGTTCAGAATCTTCAACAACAGGTCAAAAAACTCGAAGAGAAAATTTCCTTGCTAGACGAGGAAAAGTCGGAGTCTACAATACAGACAAATGCAAACAAATCTGCAACTGTATATCAAACTGATGAAGAAGAACTTTTGATTGAAACCGAAAGTAAAAGAAAGAGGCGTAATGCTAAAAAAAGAAAAGCGGAAGGTAGCCCTGAGATTGATCCCATTAATCACAAAAGTTCTCCAACCGAAAATAAAAAACAATTGAGTACATTAAAACAAAAAGTAAAAGATGTGCCAGCTAATGTGTGAGCAGAATCTAACTCTAGAGGCAATAGAAAAGCATTGCCACCTCCAATTATGATCTCTGGATTGCCAATATTTGGAAATTTTAAGAAAATAATTGAGAATGTAACAAAAAAAGAGTGTAAATACACATCTTACAATAAAAACAATTGGAAAGTCACTGTCGAAGACGCCGATGAGTATAGATCTGTCACTGAAGAACTAAGCAAGCACGAATTTCAGTGGCACTCGTACGAGAACAAAGCTACAAGAGCCGTTAAAGTAGTGGCCAGAGGCCTCCATTCTTTATGCTGTGCTGAAGAAATAGTTGAGGACCTTGTTCAAAAAGGCTTTCAAGCAGTTGATGCAGTCAATCTTTTTAAGAATGAAACAACGAAAGACTCCTCTGGGGAAACCAAGACAAGAAAAAGATCTCTTCCTTTATTCATGCTCACTTTTGACAACAAAGAAAGTCTCGAAAAGATCTATAATATTAGATCGATTATGGGCATAATTGTTAAAATTGAACCTTTGAGAAAGCCGAAGATTGTTCCACAATGCAAACGTTGCCAGGCGTTTGGTCACACTCAAAAATACTGCAACCATGAGTTTGCTTGTGTAAAGTGTGGAGGAAAACATGCAACGAAAAGCTGTACAGTGAGCAAAGAAGTTAAACAAAATGTGTGAACTGCCAAGGTAATCACCCTGCTAGTTATAGAGGATGTCCTGTTGCTAAAAAATTCCAAGAATATAAAGGCAGTAATTTAAGAAAAAACACGTCTGCTGGAAAAAAACTTAGGAACGCAGAAAAAGTAAAAATAGCTGTGGAAAATAAAACTAAGAGAGAGCCCTCTAAGGAAGTTACCCAAAGCAGAACTGTTGAAAAAACATACTCGACTATAGTAAAAAATGCACGGAAAAATGAAGGAACTTCCGTAAAAGAAATGCTGCAACTTATTCTCAAAAGGATCGACCAACAGGATTTAACCATCAAACAGCTAAGCGAAGAAGTTGCTCTTAAAAAACAATGATGGACAGAACACTTAAAATTGCTACTTGGAATGCAAACGGCCTTTTGCAACATGCATCCGAATTAAACATCATTTTAGACGTAGAGAATGTAGACATTTGTCTCGTGTCTGGAACACACTTTGCCACTGGACAAAGTTTTGAGAACAAAATGCCAAACTATACGTGCTATCACGCTCCGCATCCAGCTGACAAAGCTAGAGGAGGATCGGCAATACTAATAAAAAAGTGCTTGGTACATCATTAGGAAGCCGGGTTAATAAATGAAAATATGCAAGTGGCAACAATCAGTATAGGCATGAAAAAGAAAGAGTTTAAAATAGCTGCAATATACTGTCCACCGAGGCGCTCTCCAACAGAAGAAGAATATAAAGAACTCCTTAATTCGCTTGGAAATAACTTTATTGTTGGTGGTGACTTCAATGCTAAACATACCCAATGGGGATCTAGGCTCATAAATACAAAAGGTAAACGACTTTATCTAGCAGGTCGCAAACACAAATGTGAATTCTTTTCCTCTGGAACGCCAACTTACTCGCCATCTGATCCTAACAAAATACCAGACCTTATAGACTTTTTCGTGGCCAAAGGTATAAAGCGAAATCATGTAAGTGTTGTAGGTAGTTACGATCTTTCATCAGATCATACTCCAGCTATTTTATCACTGAGTGAAGTAGAAATAAAAGAAAAAAGTAATCCAAAGCTCGTGAATAAAAGAACAAATTGGGAGGAATTTAAAGTAAAACTGGAAAGTTTTTTTGACCTTAGATCCCCAATGGAAACTAGTGAACAAATTGACCACGAAGTTGAACAATTTATTGCTGATGTGCAACAGGCTGCAGAAGAAAGCACGCCAACTATTTTGAACAGAAGAGAAACAGAAATAAAATACCCTGTAGAAATAACAGAGTTAATATTGGAAAAAAGAAGGGCTCGAAGAAAATGGCAAACTTCGAGATTTCCGGGCGATAAGAGAGTATTTAATCGACTAAATAACGAATTGAAAAAAAGAATCTATGAATTCAAAAATGATTCACTTAGCAGTTTTCTTGAAAGTTTGACGACGGATGCTTCTACTGATTACTCACTGTGGAAAGCTACCAAACGTCTGAATAGACCGCAACAACAAAATCCGCCCATCAAAGCACAAGACGGAAAATGGACTGCAAATCCGAAACAAAAAGCTGACCTCTTCGCAGATCATCTCTCGAATGTCTTTAAGCCGTTTCCACAAAGTGCAGGGGCAAATAACTTACAATTTGTTAATAAAAATGATGACTTAGAAATTCAAAAATTTTCGAAAAACTGCTTTTAAATAGACTAAGCAAAATAATAGAAGAACGAAAACTAATACCAAATCATCAGTTTGGATTTAGAAACAAACATTCCACGATAGACCAAGTACATCGAATTACGGATGTTGTTGAAAAAGCACGTGAAGAAAAACAAGTATGTTCCGCTCTATTTCTAGATGTTGTTCAAGCCTTTGACAAGGTTTGGCTTTTGGGGCTCGAGTACAAACTGCACAGGGACCTTCCCAGGCAGTTCTATGAAATACTCAAATCATATATTACCGACCGACTTTTTAGAGTACGGTACGAGCAAGAGTATTCGGAACTTAAGAAAATCGAAGCCGGCGTACCACAAGGAAGTGTCTTAGGACCAACCCTGTATTTGTTGTATACAAGGGATATTCCAGTGGACAACAATGCGATCATGGCCACTTTTGCAGATGATACTGCGATATTAGTGTCAGATAAATGCGTTGTAAAGGCAACAGAAAAACTGCAATATGCAGTCGACAAGATAAGAGAATGGACGCAACAGTGGCGTATCAGACTCAATGAAACAAAATCAACGCATATAAACTTTACTAATAAAAAGATTAATAATGTTCCACTTTTTATTAATAGTAAAGTAGTACCTTTCTCCAATACGGCCAAATACCTTGGGATGACTTTGGATGCAAAGCTAAAATGGAAAGAGCACATCAAGAAAAAAAGGGAAGAACTTAACTTAAAATATAGAAAAATGTACTGGTTACTGGGAAAAACCTCTGCCCTATCAATTGAAAACAAATTAATGTTGTATAAGCAGGTATTAAAACCTGTTTGGACGTATGGCATCCAACTTTGAGGTTGTACAAAGAAAACAAATGCGGAAACCATCCAAACATTCCAAAACAAAGTCCTTCGTGGAATAGTAAACGCCCCTTGGTATATAAGAAACAGCGATTTACATCGTGACCTTCAAGTAGAAATGGTTACAGAAGTAATTAGAAAATACGCTGTATCACACAATCAGCGACTGCTTAGTCACACTAACTCCGAAATGGAGACAGTCTTAAATGTACGTACCAATGTTCGGAGACTAAGAAGAACCAAGCCTCATGAGCTGATGGTCTAAAAGCGATGGGAAAGTATTAAATCATCAAACTTCCCAAAATGTAAACTAAAAATTGAGAAACTAAAATCATTTGTCGATCTTTTATAGATTGGTCATGATTCTAGGTGGTTTTAGTGCGGTAGAAGTCCCACACTACTTGATACCGAATATTATCAAGTGTCTTTTGAAGATTTCTACCTACCGAAAGAAAAAAAAAAAAAAAAAAAAACGTCTCAAAACACGACACTCACAAAGCTGAAAATCTTCTCCAACTATTCAGGCTAAATCGGGATACGGACTCACAAGAACTAGGTACGCTATTACTGATTACTATCGAGAGTCAGTGGGTAGGATCCATTAACAAAAAAAAATTGTGCTAGCAATTGACGAAAGAGAGAGGAGGTCTGGGAAACACGTCTCAATATCATCCACATATTGTTGCGTAGACCTGTAACCCATAGCTCTTCTCTTTCTCAATCACTGCACAAAACATATGTTGGTGGAATATATGTGGTTTCTCAAGACACTAGAAATCCTCGACCTTACATCTGATCAGGATTTCCTTCTGATCGACCGAAAAATATATATAAGTCTTTCATCGAACTATCTAAATGACCTAATTTATTATCGGGGATCTGAGACGAAGAGATGATTATAAAATCTTATGTCAGAGAGGTTACTAACGCTTCGAATAATAATTTTGTCGCCTGTAAACTTGTGGAGAGGGTGTTACTCCCTCCTGATTCCAAAAAAAGAAACCGATAAAAACAAAAAAAAACTTTCCGAAAGACGTCAGCATCCTTCCTAGGATCCTACACCTGATTTCCTAAAGACATTTAGTACCACCTCATCAACAGGATGAAACTGAAATTTTACGTGGATACACTATCAATTAAGACTTAACTCCACGGTGGCGCTCCACTGCGAGTTTAATCAAACGTAAACCAGCGTCCTGAAGTATATTTACCGAAGTAGATTATAAAGCAGTAACAAATTGAGAACATGTAGGTATGTGCACACTCCTTGTTAAGAAGCGAGACCGATCTACATCTCTTGCACCGAGGTGCCAAATGTTTCCGCTATGGATAACCACAGCCAGCACGAAGCTCCATAAAAGGGCCAGCCCAACTGTTAGGTAGAGAATGATCATGATTAAATTCCACAAGGGACATTCCTCTCGAACAAGCTCTAGGGCTCCTAACACCCGTGCTAAGTTTATTGTACGTCAAACCTAAAACGTCGTGTAGTTGGGGAAATACTCCCAACTGTAACACTTTGACATTCTGACTTTACCTACAAAGTCACAGGGATTGCCTACCCTGAAGATGTAGCCCAAGTATGTCTTGAACTGGAACAAACTCAAGTTCCACATCTCAACTTCTGTCAATTCTACTTGACTTACTCAAGTTTTTTTTGACGGTAGTAACGCTCGTTACCCAGTTTATGTTCTCGGATAGAGTGGTTATCTACCGCCTTTTCGGGTGGCCTCCTTGAGTTACAAAGACCACCCTGCTTATTTGCTACTTTTCACAATGGCACTAGCCCAGTGCAAAACCAACAAAACACTCATGTTATCAAAGTTCCCTTTCAAACGTTTAAATGAGTAATCGTCAAGGACACTTTCGTGATTCCCCTGCCCTAACTACTTTTGCCTGATGTAGGGCCGTTACCCAGTTAATCCTGGGATAGGTTACCTATTGAACACGGACATTACTCTGAAGATGTTTATAAATAAACATTCAGGTATGCTCTGGTTCTTCACCAAACTTGAGGGTGAACGTCCTAGGGTGTGCCGTTCACCCGGACTGCAGTTAGTTCACTGATCAAGACATCTTAGATGCC
This sequence comes from Baccha elongata, assembly GCA_951217065.1. NCBI lineage: Eukaryota > Metazoa > Arthropoda > Insecta > Diptera > Syrphidae > Baccha > Baccha elongata. The sequence goes on from CATNUY010000410.1 coordinate 437,647, forward strand.
GTAGAATAATGAACAGTTTAAGCCCTACCACCACGACAAGGTCGCAGTCCATCGGTAGAGACCTCATCAACAGGATGGAGGCACGTCCACGCCTCGAAAATCAGGGCGGTCGTCATTCTACCATTGCACCAGGTCTGCTCGTTGCCATTGCTTAGCTCGCCGAGTTGTGGGGTAGGATCTTGCAATTCGAATACGACCAGTGTCACATTATTTCAGACCTGAAGTATAGATGTTATTAACTTATTAAATTAAAAAAATTGCTTAGGGCCCGAGGAAGACATTGAAATAAGAAGAGGGTAAACTTGAAAAAGAGACTTCGAATAAGACATACGACAGCAATCTAGATGTTCTACTGCTACAGGTGATCCTCACTTCACCTATCTAAACCAACCTCGTCACTATTGTAAGGATCTGTGACCAAAACGGGAATTCAGGTGTTATTGAAATCCATCAGTGCATAACTTCCCTATCTTGGATAATTGGAAAATTTAAGGAAATAAAATCCCCGATTATCACCCAAAACGGTCCCTGGTTGCACATACTTTAATCAGGAACTCCCTCTACGAAGACGGAAGGACTAATCCTTCCGTTTAACAACTGATGTTGATGATGATGATGACTTACTGTTGATGGAAGACGGCTCCAGCCGTGACTCCACTACCTATTACTTTAGTATTTCATCTTACTAAATAATATTCCACAACATGAACCTGAATAATAAAGAGTAATGAAATTAAAATTCCCAAAAGAACTGCTAAATATCAAAAGAATTGTTTCAACTTTTGACTTAAATACAATTTTATTTCAAATAATCTTATTACTAACATTATTTCAAACTTGTCTTAAGTTATCTTACTTCCACCTTATATTCTTTACTATTTACTTTATAAACTATAAATCTCATCCAAAAATGTTTGCAAAAATATTCTTTCACTTATTTTCAAAATTACTAAACTAATGAACTATTGAACTTTACTATAGAAACGAATCTCTGAAAGTTACGAAACCTATTTGATAAACTTCTAATTTCAAAACAAAAAAAAAGTTACTTTAACTCAACTGGAAAATACCTATATTGAGATTTTGAAAAGTAATACAAACCAAAAGAGAGGTTTTTTGTATTCTAATTAGGATTTGAATAATAAAAAAAAACTGTTTTCCTTTCGTATTGGAAAACTTGTGTAAAGATAGGGAATGATGTAGACTCACCCCTGGTTCGCGTCACTAGATTACCTCAACTGGTGATCTAGACGGTAAATTAAGTTAACATCGAATTCAATCGACTATCTAATATTTAGACCTCGTGTTAATCACAGCACTAAAAGAGAAATTACCCTTTTGTCGGATAAAGTAGGACGAAAATAAAAGTGTCCTTAAGTGATTCACCACGTTCGGTCTCGCGGACAACAAAAAGAAAATTGACTTAGACGTCACGACAAAAAAAAAAAAACTATTATAGGTAACGTATCACCATGAAAAGAAAATTCCCAATAACTTTTTCCCAGAAAATTTCCCTTTCCATAAAAGTAGAGTGAAAAAAAAGAGAGTTTAAAGTGCTAAGCACTCCCAGCATTCCCACAACAAAACAACCGAAAAATTATGTTGACAAAAAAAAATATAGTCAACTCAACCGATATAGATTTCGAAAATAATTTATTATGACCTGTAAATCAAAAGTTAGGTTATGAAATTTAAAATGAAATGTTATATAATTATAAAATATTATAATATATGTAAATAAAAAATCTTAAAATGCCTAAAGATAAGGTGCACCCTGTCTCCGGCTTCTTTTTAAAGTCGTTAAAAAAAAAATTACGGGTTGTATTTGATAGCAGATTTGGGTTCACACAAATTATTTTTTATATGGTATAGGGTAGGGTTATAGTGGTAGGTACTTGTTAATTCACGATTCCTGTACCGAAAGCTTTGGGATTGTAAGTTCACGAAACTTGTTCCACTAAACTTCGACAATAATCAGGATTAATCGTTTTAATATCCAATATTTTAATACAGCTACGCTTGCTTGAGATAGCTTTTATTCTTATCTTTTTGTTTTGTTCGTACAATAATCAATGTACATGTAAAGGTACCGATCGATGTAGGTACACCTTTTATTATTGAATTTTTTTGTATATGGATCGTAGCTTAAACTGTAGATATTTTTTTTTTATTTTTTTACGAAAAAACTCCACTTTTATCTTTGTTATACTTTTCAGGGTGTGGACAATTGCTCCACAATACAAAAAAAAATCTACTTCTAAACACAAATATCAATGAAGTAGATAATATTCAAATCGTACTATATTGTTTCTATCACTTCCGAAATAGGTTCCTTTACAGATGAAAATTTTGCCAATTTTTTTTTTTTTGATTACTGATTCTACTTATTTATCAGATCTTAAACAATTAATTGTCTGACTTTGATTTGTCTGAACTTTTATTATCAAAATTATTTTTAGCTTCCAAAAAAAAAACTATGTTTCTGATTTGTTGTGAGTACGTAGGTACTCGAAGATCATTTCACAAAAAAAAATTAATATTTATCTTTTCATATTTTATTTACGATATACAGATTGACACGAAAGTGAATTTTAACTTCTAGATAAATATTTTGAATTTCACAAAAAAAAATAATTTCTGTATGTACGAATCAACTCGTTGAGAAAAAAAATTAAAGGAGTATCAACTCGAAACATAAACTTAGGTTGAGCTCAGTGATTTTTATCATAGAGTTCCCTTGGTTTCTTTTTTTTTTATTTTTACTAAATGGCTTTACTTTATCTTTTTTTTTTTTCTTCTAGGTATAAATCAAATTTCGAGGTAAGTACGTTTAATCTTTCTTTTCTTTTTTTTTCTAGGTACTTTCAGGTAAATTCACTGGTAATTATGGATAAATCTTCTTTTTTTTTTTTATATTATTTACGGTAGGTACTATCTATGTTATATGGTCAATATAGTACGAACATATAACCACTTTTTCATTTCACATAAGATCTAATCGTACGGTGGTTTTTTTTTTATTTTATAAGATCTGATCGTACGGTGGATTTTTAATTTACATAATCATAACGTTACAAATCACTTACAGTACACGTAAAAATTTTTGTGACAAACGGCATCTTTATAGTTGATAAAAATTCCTGTAGTTACTCCATCTGTTCTCAAACTACTGAGGGTTGATGTGGTATCGATAATTATCCCTCATTGGTTAAATAATGGTACCGTGCTCCTTTGAGGTACTGTGGAGATGATACTTTAGTTGATTGGTCAGACGAAGTATCTTATGATGCGATGAATGGGTTCCACAATTGTGTGGTACAAAACTTATTCCCATGTATATGGATGTACACAATTTTATAATTTTTGTACGTGATTAGATTAATGTATATAAAAAAACCAGGTAGCATCTGGTGCGATGTTGTGCTCAAACAATTGACGTACGCAGGACTCCTTGATAGAATTCTTAGCGCAGTTGAGTCCACTCCTAGAGTGAATTCCTGCGTACGTTTTTTTGTCTTTGGGGTTGTTTGCTTCGTGCACGTGGATTGCTACCTGAAGAAAAAAGAGACTTTAGAATAGGTTTTGATTTTTAAGGGTAGGAAAATTTGTCGGATTTCAAAACTACTTTTCTTTTCCTTACTATCCCTATGATCTTTGAGGTTTCTTATCAGAATATGTCCTATTCTTAGTGAATTTTCTTTTTAAGATTTGTTTGGACATATTCATATAAGTTCCTACCTGTTGTATAAATGAAAAATTTTACCTGGTAATTTATTGTGGGATGTTATATATTATTGTTTCGCCTCCAGGAAATTATCGTCGGAAAATCCTACTGGTTTCAAATGTATGTTGTTGGCTTTTCTTGATATTATGAAACTATCTCCTTTAGTGAAGATTTTTCTTACTGCTTTTGGTGATTCGGGGATGTTTTCAGTATACATGAAATGTTGGTCTTCACCCCCGTTTATATCTTTCACGCAAATTATTTTAGGATTAAATGTTTTTTCTTGGGGATTCGCCATCAATATTTCTGCCTACGCCTTGGAAGTCGAAAATAATTGTAACAAAAAAAAATCTTTTTACCCACAGCAAATAAACTTTCATCTATTTTCTGGTTTGACTTACGTGTGTTTCTGATAATAAGAATATATCCTGGTTATTTTCCTTTTTCCTTATCCAATTATTAATTAAAAAAGACTGATTGATAATTTGCTTGAATTAATTTTACTCTTTGATTCTTCTAATGAAGTTAACTTTGCCGCGTGTAAAATGGAAAAGAATTTATTCCTATTGAAATTTTTCTTCTTTACGTCGCGTTACAGTTTCATTTCACCCGTACCGAATTTGAATTTTCGAGTAGGGGTAAACTGTCGACGTGTATTTTTTTGATTGGCTAACCGCGGCTTGTTGTGGCCGATTTAATATTTCTTTTCAGACTCATTCCATTTCATTATGTTACGCTACGCTCGCGTCTGAAAAAGAAACGTGCGTACTTCATGACCGTATTAAGTTGTACGTCTTTTGCTCAGTCATTATGTTTTTGGTTTTTGTTCAACGACCGAAATTTTTATTCTTTGTGAGAATGAATATAAAATCTATGACTCTTTTCCAGGTTGGTGATATAACTTCATGGTAAGTATTTTGTGGTAAGTATGTTTGTCTTGTCAGTTTCAGGTGGTAAGTATTTATTCGTATTCGTGTATGTCATCGTTTGTTATTTTGTTTTCTTCTCATTATTTTTGTTTTTCTATTAGTCTAGGTAAGTATGGTTTGTTCGGTCTTCCGTATAGGATTATTCTTTGACATTTTTGGTGTCATCTTTCATTTGTGTATAATCAAGTTTTGTTGATAGATACAAATAAAAATGTAAGTATGCGTAATTGTCTTGTTGTTGCTGTCGTATTGGTGAGTATAAGATGAGTCTGTATTTTGGTGTATGAAGATTTTAAGTCAATCTGTCAAATAAATTTTGACAATCAAAAAATTTTATGAAAAGTTATCTGAGTGTTTAAACCAAATTAAAGTCGTATATTGTCATAGTATTCGTAACTGGTTTTGTTTGTTCAATGTGTTGGTTGTTATTGTCAGTGATTCTGTCATTCAATACTACCAATACTACCTTCGCTAATTTTACTAGGATTTCTTTCTTTCTCTTAAATTTCAAACTTTCTTCAATACTAGTAGCTCAAAAACAAAATGTATTTCTTTCATTCGTTCATCAATAAAAATTATTCTGTTATTTCCAAGTATTGGGAATTAAATTTATTCTTCATCTTTTAGGTCTAATCTTAATATTTTTATCTGAATTTTTACTCTTTCGATACATTCTACTAACTTAGCTAATTTACTCCAGTACTAGCGGTGAAAACTATTATTTCTCAGTATTTCGTCATGAGGGTTCTTGTCGCTACTCTACTTCAGTTGTAACTTTAACATCGCATAGCTTGTGACTGGGCATCACTCGTATTAGTTCGGACTTGACCCACAATTTTTCTGCCACTCATTCGCCTTCGTTTGGTGTTGGTTTTCTTAAACAATTAATTGTCTGACTTTGATTTGTCTGAACTTTTATTATCAAAATTATTTTTAGCTTCCAAAAAAAAAACTATGTTTCTGATTTGTTGTGAGTACGTAGGTACTCGAAGATCATTTCACAAAAAAAAATTAATATTTATCTTTTCATATTTTATTTACGATATACAGATTGACACGAAAGTGAATTTTAACTTCTAGATAAATATTTTGAATTTCACAAAAAAAAATAATTTCTGTATGTACGAATCAACTCGTTGAGAAAAAAAATTAAAGGAGTATCAACTCGAAACATAAACTTAGGTTGAGCTCAGTGATTTTTATCATAGAGTTCCCTTGGTTTCTTTTTTTTTTATTTTTACTAAATGGCTTTACTTTATCTTTTTTTTTTTTTCTTCTAGGTATAAATCAAATTTCGAGGTAAGTACGTTTAATCTTTCTTTTCTTTTTTTTTCTAGGTACTTTCAGGTAAATTCACTGGTAATTATGGATAAATCTTCTTTTTTTTTTTTATATTATTTACGGTAGGTACTATCTATGTTATATGGTCAATATAGTACGAACATATAACCACTTTTTCATTTCACATAAGATCTAATCGTACGGTGGTTTTTTTTTTATTTTATAAGATCTGATCGTACGGTGGATTTTTAATTTACATAATCATAACGTTACAAATCACTTACAGTACACGTAAAAATTTTTGTGACAAACGGCATCTTTATAGTTGATAAAAATTCCTGTAGTTACTCCATCTGTTCTCAAACTACTGAGGGTTGATGTGGTATCGATAATTATCCCTCATTGGTTAAATAATGGTACCGTGCTCCTTTGAGGTACTGTGGAGATGATACTTTAGTTGATTGGTCAGACGAAGTATCTTATGATGCGATGAATGGGTTCCACAATTGTGTGGTACAAAACTTATTCCCATGTATATGGATGTACACAATTTTATAATTTTTGTACGTGATTAGATTAATGTATATAAAAAAACCAGGTAGCATCTGGTGCGATGTTGTGCTCAAACAATTGACGTACGCAGGACTCCTTGATAGAATTCTTAGCGCAGTTGAGTCCACTCCTAGAGTGAATTCCTGCGTACGTTTTTTTGTCTTTGGGGTTGTTTGCTTCGTGCACGTGGATTGCTACCTGAAGAAAAAAGAGACTTTAGAATAGGTTTTGATTTTTAAGGGTAGGAAAATTTGTCGGATTTCAAAACTACTTTTCTTTTCCTTACTATCCCTATGATCTTTGAGGTTTCTTATCAGAATATGTCCTATTCTTAGTGAATTTTCTTTTTAAGATTTGTTTGGACATATTCATATAAGTTCCTACCTGTTGTATAAATGAAAAATTTTACCTGGTAATTTATTGTGGGATGTTATATATTATTGTTTCGCCTCCAGGAAATTATCGTCGGAAAATCCTACTGGTTTCAAATGTATGTTGTTGGCTTTTCTTGATATTATGAAACTATCTCCTTTAGTGAAGATTTTTCTTACTGCTTTTGGTGATTCGGGGATGTTTTCAGTATACATGAAATGTTGGTCTTCACCCCCGTTTATATCTTTCACGCAAATTATTTTAGGATTAAATGTTTTTTCTTGGGGATTCGCCATCAATATTTCTGCCTACGCCTTGGAAGTCGAAAATAATTGTAACAAAAAAAAATCTTTTTACCCACAGCAAATAAACTTTCATCTATTTTCTGGTTTGACTTACGTGTGTTTCTGATAATAAGAATATATCCTGGTTATTTTCCTTTTTCCTTATCCAATTATTAATTAAAAAAGACTGATTGATAATTTGCTTGAATTAATTTTACTCTTTGATTCTTCTAATGAAGTTAACTTTGCCGCGTGTAAAATGGAAAAGAATTTATTCCTATTGAAATTTTTCTTCTTTACGTCGCGTTACAGTTTCATTTCACCCGTACCGAATTTGAATTTTCGAGTAGGGGTAAACTGTCGACGTGTATTTTTTTGATTGGCTAACCGCGGCTTGTTGTGGCCGATTTAATATTTCTTTTCAGACTCATTCCATTTCATTATGTTACGCTACGCTCGCGTCTGAAAAAGAAACGTGCGTACTTCATGACCGTATTAAGTTGTACGTCTTTTGCTCAGTCATTATGTTTTTGGTTTTTGTTCAACGACCGAAATTTTTATTCTTTGTGAGAATGAATATAAAATCTATGACTCTTTTCCAGGTTGGTGATATAACTTCATGGTAAGTATTTTGTGGTAAGTATGTTTGTCTTGTCAGTTTCAGGTGGTAAGTATTTATTCGTATTCGTGTATGTCATCGTTTGTTATTTTGTTTTCTTCTCATTATTTTTGTTTTTCTATTAGTCTAGATAAGTATGGTTTGTTCGGTCTTCCGTATAGGATTATTCTTTGACATTTTTGGTGTCATCTTTCATTTGTGTATAATCAAGTTTTGTTGATAGATACAAATAAAAATGTAAGTATGCGTAATTGTCTTGTTGTTGCTGTCGTATTGGTGAGTATAAGATGAGTCTGTATTTTGGTGTATGAAGATTTTAAGTCAATCTGTCAAATAAATTTTGACAATCAAAAAATTTTATGAAAAGTTATCTGAGTGTTTAAACCAAATTAAAGTCGTATATTGTCATAGTATTCGTAACTGGTTTTGTTTGTTCAATGTGTTGGTTGTTATTGTCAGTGATTCTGTCATTCAATACTACCAATACTACCTTCGCTAATTTTACTAGGATTTCTTTCTTTCTCTTAAATTTCAAACTTTCTTCAATACTAGTAGCTCAAAAACAAAATGTATTTCTTTCATTCGTTCATCAATAAAAATTATTCTGTTATTTCCAAGTATTGGGAATTAAATTTATTCTTCATCTTTTAGGTCTAATCTTAATATTTTTATCTGAATTTTTACTCTTTCGATACATTCTACTAACTTAGCTAATTTACTCCAGTACTAGCGGTGAAAACTATTATTTCTCAGTATTTCGTCATGAGGGTTCTTGTCGCTACTCTACTTCAGTTGTAACTTTAACATCGCATAGCTTGTGACTGGGCATCACTCGTATTAGTTCGGACTTGACCCACAATTTTTCTGCCACTCATTCGCCTTCGTTTGGTGTTGGTTTTCGATGTGGAACATAACTTCCTCGTGTTTCTCCTAGAGTGCGTTGTTCTTGTTAGCAAATTCTTGAACATGTATTTATTTTTCATAATCTCATAGGAGCGAATTCCTTTGCATTTGTAGCTTACTACAAAAAATGGGAGGTGGCCTTGGAACTGAATCGATTCAAATGTTGACTATTTATTCTTGCGTTACACTGAAAAAAGTGTAACTAAATTAGAAGTTGGAAATTTTCAAATTTGGTAGGTATTTGAGATGGGGGTAGGTAATAATATTTTATACCTATGTACTGACCATTATATCGTGACTGTATAAAGATATATGTCAATTGCTTAACAGATATGTGTTAAGCCTGCAACGACGATTTCAGTGCGAGGATAATGGGCAACAATTCTTTGAATGAAGTCAGACAGCGCATCAAATTCGCTTATTCACAGTAAATTTCAACCACATAAAACTAAACAACGAGTTCAAACAAGAACCGTATTGTGGTTGTAATTGGTAAGCAACGTCATTTCTAATATAGACGGCGAAACCATGGTGCGAAAAGAATAAAGGCACGAATTTTAAATTCTGATGGATCAGTATTTTCTCCTACTTGGGTTTCGCTTAGTGCCAAAACAGCTGGCCTGTATACTACAGTATGGATAAACGCAGAAATATGGGCTTTAATGTTGTTGGTGGGATCTTCCATTAGAGTAAATGAAAGAACATGTCAATCGAAGCACCGAACACTTTCAACGTTTGCTCTTTCTTATATTTTTAATTTTGAAAGCCAACAGTTATTTCATTTAAAACAGGGCTTTACATTTCATTTGAAACAAAATGGGACTTTTGTTGTATTGGTCTTTTTAAATGTGTAGGTGCAATAGAAAAATTCCATTAAAAAACTTAACTACCCAATAAATATTTAAGTGTTTGGAGAAAGTGGGGATTAAAACATTTTATTTAAGATAGTTTTAATTTGCTTCGACCTATGCCCAGTTGCTTCAAACACTTTTAAATATTTATTCCAACAACAACCAACTACTGTCAATTATCAGTATTAAACGTACCAATAAACCAAAGCCCCATTTTGTTTTTTCAAATAAGTTTTAAAAGCGCCCATCATTTCGTCTAGGACAGGGGTGTTCAAATCCATGTAATTTTACCTTTTTTACGTAAAACAAAGAAAATAAAAAGCACGAATGGGTCGCAGAAACTTGCTCTTGTGGAAAGTTACCTTTCTGCTAACGACTTGGAAATTTTTTAAACAGTTAAGTTTTTTTTAATTTCCAAAAAACTTTTTCGAGAAAAAGTGGATTTTCTCACTTGTCATTGTCATATGAGTAGAAATCATCTCGATTTTTGCCAGACAAGCTGGCGGCGCACAGTGGGGACACTTGTATGGGAGAGCGGAAAAAACTTCGTAAAAACCACTGAACCGATTTCGTTGAAATTTTCAGAAAAGATTGCTAAAAGCAAGGAGAATCAACTTCAGAAATTACTAACCCCTCCCACTCCCACAAGAAGAGAAAATGGTTTTCAACCAAAATTATAACTTGTTTTTTTTTCTTAAATCCAACATTCAAGAAGACGCATTCATAGACGTATTCATAGACGCTGTCTAAGACGTTACTAAGAAAGACTCGGGTTTATCCTATTCAAATAAAACAGCATGTTAAACAAAAAACAAAGAAAAAGCTTTCGATCAAAATTCCAACGGTTCGAGTTTGAGACATGATAAAAGAGAGAAAATTGTATTAAAAATTAAGCTAAATTCTACTCAGAGATGTGTATGATTTACAAACTCGCTCTCTTTTGAACAAAGTTTTAGAAAATTCGAGTTTCTTTTGAACTGAATTATTTAAGACTTTAGGAGGGAAATTAAAAGAAACAATTTGTAGGTTCTTTTAGAAAATTCTTCCCATTTTTAACCGACTTCCAAAAAGGAGAAGGTTTTCAATTCGACTGTATTATTTTTTTTTTTATGTTTGTTACCTCAGAACTTTTGACTGGGTGATTCGATTTTTATGATTCTTTTTTTTATGTGAATGCTGGTGAACCCCATTTCCATATTGGTCCAGTTCTTATAGTGACATCTATGAAAAATTCATAAAAGTCTAAAATTTGAAGTCGGTTGTTTTTTTCTTTTGATATGTATTATTTATTATAACCTGCATTTTTAGAAAATAGGTTTTTCACACATTTTTAGCTTCAAATTGCTCTAAAAATCGAATAAGAGCGATTTTTGTTTTGGAAAATATTGCTGAGATTCAACACTATTTTTTGTATATTAAGTTTTTATATTTCAATTTTCTTATAACTACTTACTTGCTAGACAAAAACCTTAACAACTAGCTTGCATATTAACTTAACTAACTTACTGGCCCTATGCGAGCGCTCTAAATTATACCAACTTAAAATTATTGCGTTTCGGCGTACCTAGCTTAAATATTATCGAAATTAATTCATTTATTACTTAAAAATAAGATTTGGAAAACCCTTTATGTCCGCCTACAGAGGCAAACAGAGGAAGTAATTAAACCCATTTTTGAATTAAAATTCCGGAAAATTATAAGTTTTCTTAATTGAAAAATCAAAAAAAAAATTTAAACTAAACTTGCATCTCATATTGTTAATCTGTTTATTTTTAATATATTTACAAAAACTTTTGAAAAGTCGAAATGTAACTGATTTTATACCATTTAAGAATTACTCATATTTACATCAGTTTTCAATATTTCTCAACTTTGAATAAAAATTTCCATGTCTAGAATATTTTTTTGAAGAAAATTCTTTCATAGCCTGATTCTACAACATAATTACTACAAAACATGCTTCCAACATTTAAAAAAATCTAACTTTCATACCAATTAGTTTTATTCTCAGCGGTTTGAGTAGACTTTGATCAAAAAAAGAAGTACAAGTTAAGCGCTCTGGTAACTTGGATATAAAAAAGGAAACAAAGATCTACAGATCAGCTCAGTGCATTGCTCTGGGCTTACAAAGAAAAATGCCCTAACCGCACTTGATTTTGCATGAACTACTAACTACATTAATACCAAGTGGCTCGGTTTTCGATTTTCTTTTGTGTTGCTTTTGAGTCTCAGTGTCACTTTTAAACTTTAAAACTGAGCAGCAACTCCTCACCAATGTATTTTCTTAAATCCTTTTCATTTCATTTTCTTGATTTAACAGCACGAACAAAAATCAACCACCCGTTTACAAACGACGAAGATGGAATAAAACGCAACATATAGAAAAACAAAGAGGACAGACCGATAATGTGTGCAACAAGAGGTACCCGAGCGATTCTGTCTGCCCCGGCCACCACATACGTTTATCTCCTACACAAACTCAAATGAACGAGTGAGAAACAAACGATTTGCATGCAGGAGTTGCTTAATTTAAATGCAGTCTTTGAAATTCAACAAAATAGAATATTAAGTATATAGAACGTCGACATTAGAAAACTCCATCCACCTATTTTATCAACAAACTTCTTTTTGACATTAAGGTCTGTTGCTTTAAATTTTAAAAGGGACTGTATCATACTTTTACAAAATACGATTTGCTTCCTTCAAACGTATTTTAGTAGATCTTTGATGTTCTGAATATCTAGACAAACGTCTGGAACCAACTCGACAACCATTTTTTTAATTTGTAAAAAAATATTAAAGATTAAATACATGTGAATAGCTGAATGAACTGTGTTTTGCTCAAATCTTATAAACAGTGATATTATAATTATATAGTACAGATGGGAATTCCCGAAACAACGAATCCGGTTTTTGTGATTTGACTTTAACTTTTCTCGATAGTATCCGATGCTGTATTTGTATTTCATATAAAATCTTACTATAATATGGGGATATCTTTCCCAAAAAAACACGACTAGAAGACGATGGATATAAAAATCCCCTCTACTACTGAACCGCATATTTAAAACGATACAAGTTTGTCTAGATTTACAAATTAAGAAACAAAGCAACTACAGAGAAATGCTAACGAATAGGAAAAAATCACAGATAAAATTTTCAGTTGAACCAGGAAAACGTAGTACGTGCTGATTTTCTATTATGTCATACGGCCATTGCGTTTATGGATTAAAAGACATTACAGCGGCTGTTCGATACTCGAAACATTCTGAACTGTCACCGGCCTTTTTGACAGCTCATGAATGACAAGTCAAAAATAAATTTGTCAACAAAAAATAAATTATCAAATTTCTATTAATTTATTAAAAGTAAAGTGCTTGTTTAGCATTTTAATCGACAATAGGTATATCATTATCAATAGTTATTTGTAATATTTTGAAAATAAATTATTTTCTAGTTTAAAATGCCTTCACTACCAGCACCTGCCTCAGAGATCATCAAGGAACCATCATCTTTCTCTTCTCATCAATCAACATTTGAAATCACCGAAACTAAATATTCTGTGCGAATATTAAAAATGAACAACTCAACTTTCATCTACATCGGGATAAATGGCAGAGAGTACCTGGATGAAATTGGTATTGCAATGCCTAATGTAAATTCACCCGGCAATGTGGTTAATACAGTCGCGTTGGGCCCCCAACTTGGATGCGATTCTCAACAACTTGCTCAAAAATTAGCCAAACGCCTAAACAAGCAAATCTACGTCAGCTGCAATGTTCCCTTCGATCGAATGGTCATGCCAATGTTGGAAAAGAACTTGGTCCAAATAATTCAAGAAAATCCTGATTTAGTTTAAATAATGTAACATTATTTTGTAAATAAAGATTAAATCTATTATATTTTTATTATATCTATTTTATAAATGCATTGCACTTTATATTTTCATCGTGGAGGGTGGTTCTGCTTTATATTTGATCTCGTTCCATAGATAGACACACCGATGGAGACAAATGAGTTTATTTTTGGACACATTCGATGGTAGCTTTACATCATGCCTTGCACTTGGACTCCACGGACCTATGTGGTTCATTTTCGGTTCAGGTTCAGATAGAATGAGTCCAGTGCATTGTGCACATACCTCCAATGAAGGTTCGTCGAGTAGCACGTGCTAGTTACGCTCGAGTTCGAAAACAATTATTATTGAAGTATTGCTCCCAAAATTACATCGTTGGAAAGACGCTGGTGGCACCTCAAAATAGCATGGTGCTCATACGAATACTAAACATCAAACCATATGAAATCAAGCTCAGAAAAGGAGAAGTTGTCGGTAAATGTGACCCTGTAGCGGCAATAACAAAGATAACCGAAGAAAATCCCGAAAAATCAGTGAATCCAGATAAAGTCATTGCTTTGAAGAGAAAATTTTATAACTGCTGTAATCTCAATCAACAACAGCTAAGAGTTACTGGAAACCTTCTACAAGAATTTGCTGATGTTTTCGCTTCACAGGACGGGCAAAATGGACAAAAACAACTTGTAGGTACAGCATCGAATCGATACTGGTGATGCAAGGCCGATCCGTCAACCAGCAAGGCGCCTACCTTTGGCCAAACAAGACGAAGTTACTAAAATGATATCGACAATGCAGAAAGATGGTTTAATCGAGAATTCAAAAAGTCCTTGGGCATCACCAGTCGTATTAGTTAAAAAGAAGGACGGAAGTACTCGATTCTGTGTGGACTACCCTGAACGATGTCACCAAGAAGGACAGTTATCCTTTGCCTAGGATTAGCGATACTCTGGATGCGATGGCTGGAGCTCAAAGGTTTTCAACATTGGAACTGAAGAGTGCAAGGCCGTAGCTAGACAATTATTTCGGGGGGGGGGGGTTATACTTATTCCCCACACCAATCAATCTGTACCTTTCTGTAGATGTAATAAATAAAATTAGTACAGCCCGTTAACCCAAAATCCCAAAAAATTTTGAGAAGCTTGTGGATGTTAGGAAACAGATCCTTATTGCATTCCCCAAGAGCTGTAATTGCACTCTTTAAACGCTCTGTATCTTTTTGTCTATGGCATTTTGTCTTCCATAACGTAAACTCAGCTTCTAAATTATCCCAATCCAAAAAAGATCTATAAAATTTGAAGTTTTCTTCGTTGTAATTTTGTTCATATTTGGCAAGGATCGATTGAATAAAAATGCACAAAGAGGAAAGTATGGACTTATGATTTTCAAATCTTATTTTAAGCTGAATTAAAAAGTCATCTAAATGAGGAATCATTATACTTATCCTAAAATAGGTTTCAGGATCCGTTGTGCTCACGTTTTGTCTGTGCTGTTGCCTTGACACAATTGCTCATTCCTTTTTGCCTATTGCTGGCAAGAGAATAGAAACGCATGGAATGAACCGGCTAAAATGTTGCAAGTTACAATTGCAACTATATAAGTGAAATAACGAAGTTGAAAACTAATGCACACAAGGACACCATTAGTTTATTTGGAAGGGAAATAAGAATATACCTTTTTACTATACATATTGTTTCATGTAGATGCATACACATACCTATCTAGGTATACTAAATTTCCTTGTGGCGTTTAGTTATTCATCATGTGCAATCGAAGCAAAAGTAACCTGGCATCCTAAGGCTGTGTTGTTTGAGGTTGTATTTAAAAACTGTTAGAGCTACCTTACTAAATTCATCGAAAATTATGTTAGTACCTAACTACGTAGGCTTAAAACTAAAATCAGAAAGTTTTGAACATAATCACTAATTATTTGAACACAAATTTCATACTTATGCGGAAAAGGTTGATTTACAGATGCATTTTAAAAAAAAATCGGGGGGGGGGGGGTTGAACCCCTGTGAACCCCGCCTTGGCTACGGCCTTGGAAGAGTGGTTACTGGCAGGTTGAAATTCACCCAGAAGATCGGGAGAAAACTGCATTCTCGACAGGTAACGGTTTCTGGCAGTTCAAAGTTATGCCTTTTGGCCTGTGTAACGCTCCTGCAACATTTGAGCGATTAATGGAATGCGTACTACAAGGCCTTACTTGGAAAGCTTGTCTAGTCTATTTGGATGATGTCATCGTGTTTGGGAAAACATTTGACGAGCATAGTGAAAACTTAAAAGGTGTATTCCAGAGGTTGCGAAATGCTCATCTGAAGCTCAATCCAGAAAACTGTACGCTGTTCAAGACTGAAGTGAAGTATTTGGGGCATATCATCTCGTCTCAAGGGGTAAGAACTGATCTCGAGAAAGTGGAAGCTGTGAAGAACTGGCCAAATCCACAAGACAAGCATCAACTTAGAAGTTTTCTTGGGCTAGCTACATATTACCGACGATTTGTGAAGGATTTTGCCGGAATCGCCAAAAGCTTGCACCAACTCACAGAAAAAAGAAAACAATTCAAGTGGTCTTAAAAGACTTTAAAGACGATTGTGTGATGCTCCAGTGTTAACCTATCCAACTCCTGGAAAATAGTTTATAACCGATGCAGATGCAAGCAATGTCGGAATATAGGAGCCGTTCTCTCACAGGTTCATGACGGTCAAGAAAAAGTTGTAGCATACTTCAGCAAGGTGCTCTCAAAGACAGAGAGAAATTACTGCGTAACCAGAAGAGAACTTCTTGCTTTGATTGTGGCCACAAAACACTTTCATAAATACATCTATGGACAGAGGTTCCTTTTACGGACGGACCATGGAGCGCTAAGATGGCTTTTGAATTTTAAAAATCCAGAAGGTCAAGTAGCCAGGTGGATCGAGAGACTTCAGACATATGACTATGAAATCCAACATCGAAAAGGAAAACTACACTGGAATGCAGATGCCCTATCTCGTCGGCCATGTAACCAAGGCTGCAAGCATTGCACTCTTGCGGTGCACAGCACAACTGGTCACACTCCATCAGAAATTGTACTCGGTACAAATATCCGGTTGCCTAGCGAAATTAAATTCGGATGTCATACGAGCGAAAAAAGAAATGAAGAGGAATACGTGGATTGCCTAAAGGAAAAACTGACTGACATCCATGGCAGGACAAGGACTAAAATAAAGCTAGCTAGTGACCGAATGAAAACACGCTATGCTGCAAACATCACAACGAAACCTTTCCATGAGGGAAATTAATTGTGTGCAAATAAAAAAAACTTTTAAAGAGTTTTTTAAGAGGACGTGAAAATGTCTTTACTAGATTCAAATCTATCAACTGCCAGATATCTCTTACCAATTCCATGACAAGATATCATTAAGTGGTCATAATTTGCATCCTATGTCTTTAAAAGTCATCACAAAGAGTCAATAAAGAAGTCAATACCAATTAAGAATTTATTGATTAAAAGTAAATAATTTTACAATGTTGATAAACATAATGGAAATTATAAGTAGATACGTTTGCATGGTTTTAAATACTTTTAAAATATTTGGGTTTTGATTTGGATTATTTTCCATCTTTACTATGAAATCGTGCTTCTCCAAATGGTGATCAGCTGTTGATTGGTTGCAGTCCGTGAAGCAGCATTATTTATATTTGTATGGTTATTATTTTGTCAAGCATCAAATGTTTAAATTTTTTCCAATCTCCTAATTGCTTTTTAAATAGAGTACTTCCTCGTCGCCGTCTGCAGATTTGACTGCCTTAGAAAACACACAAACGTGACACGAACACGACTCACTAAATGCATCTAACACGAATGTAGGTACCGATTATTAATAGTTTGAATTATATTTCCACGTTTTCAATTTTTCTTGAATTGTTTTAGGTATTTACTTTAAGTCAACGCGGAACTCACAACTAATAGGGAGTTTTACCATCTTGTCAAAGCTCACGCTATGACGAAGACAGATTGAAATATGTATCGCGCTTTTTTCAAACTGTCAAACTCAAGATCTTGAAGAAAACAATTTGGAAATAATTTTTAAATGCGGTATTCTTTTTTGTGTGAAATTTGTGATTTCCGTAGCTTAAAAATTTATTTTAATTAGCAAAACCAACAATTTTCACAATTTTCGCGCACAAATCTTTAAAATTCCCGCTTTTGTTTTCAATCAATTTTTCAACAATGATAAAAAAAAAATCAGCTGTTCATCATACTGCTGTTTTTGACAATTCTGTGAGAACGAGAAAGAGATATATCGTTGTTACCTAAAAAGCCCTATCGCAATTATTTTATTCTGACAGGTGTGGATATTTTTTTTTCTTCAATTTGACAGATGTCACAATGATGATGATGTGACGAAATAAAAACCATTTGAAAAACTCTTCAAAACCTATTGAAAAGAGGAGATAGAAATAATCTTAGCTGCTTAAAACATACTACTTTAAAATACGTTTTAAAGAGGTTTTGGAATGAGCCATTATACAAACGTATATACAAATGGTTTTAAAGATGTTTATAAGAGATTTATTTAAATGTCAAAACAGAAAAGTCTTTTGTAGACCTAACTAACAAGTCATTAAGTGGAATAGTATTTTAAAGATTGAACTATAAGAGCTTGATAAGAACTGATACATTCGTTTGAAGAACTCTGTTAGAGTTTATGTGTTACTTGGGTAGTGTGGCATTATAATCCTCATCGACAAAAGGGACTGTCACCAAAACTTCAACAAAACTGGGAAGGACCTTACCGTGTTGTGACAAGGATCAATGATGTGGTTTATCGAATTCAGCGAGGTCTAAGAGGCAAGCCAAAAGTTGTTCACATTGACCGGCTATTCCGCTACAGTGGAGAAGATGGTGAAGAAATTGTTCGGGGCGAACAATCTTAGGAGGAGGGCAATGTAACGTGTTACACTAATAATTAAAGGGTGCTGAATTTTTTCATCTTGTGGTGTTTAATCGTTTACACCAGCAAACAGATGTTTTAATTAAAAGCAGAGAACCAAATAAATAAAAACAGAAAGCAATTCTATAAACTAAATTGTTGTTTTTTAATAACTTAGACAAAATACAGAATAATATTAAAGAATGAATAATATAACTTTTTTCTTGTGGACGGAACGAATTAAAGCTGTGAATAGCGTCGCAGAAAAAACCAGAAGAAATTTTGTATTTCTCAACGTTCGGAATGAAGCGGTTGAAAGTTGGTATTCCGATTTTAAGTCCGTCATGAGCAGACAGAGGTGCCACCATCGCTACAGTGTCGCCACAGTCACTCCCCCCTGAGTGTCTTTTCAGCTGGAGGATGAAATGTCACGATTCTTTTCTGTTGGTAAGTACGTTGTGGTGTATCCATGGTGGAACCCCAAAGATGTGGCTGGATTCGTTGGGTTGGAGATACTTGATTTGTTTCGTCATCATCCGATTTACTCATATAGCAAGGTTTAAGTCTATCAATGGACACACTTTTTTCCTCATTATTAACGTTTAATTTGTAGACTCTGTCTGATAAACGCTCGATGATTTTGTAAGGACCTTGGTATGGTGGTTCCAGAGGAGCTTTTACCTTATCACAGCGTAACCAAACGTGCGAGCAAGTGTTGAGGTCTTTGAATATGAATATTCTTGCTTTGTTGTGATGAGCAGTTGGTGTTGGACGGATTCCACGCATGAACTCGCGATGTTTTTCGATGAACACAGAAGCATCTGATGGAAGATCTGTTGAGACAAAAAATTCTCCAGGGATTCTTAAACGCGTTCCATAAAGCATTTCTGCCGGTGTGGCTTGTAGATCTTCTTTGAATGATGTTCTAAGTCCAAGCAACACGGTTGGCAGTATTTCGATCCAGGGCTTAGGAGAACACATCAGTGCTGCTTTCAGGGTTCTGTGCAAGCGTTCGACCATGCCGTTGGACTGAGGATGGTAGGGTGTAGTCCTTGTCTTTTTGGTTCCAATGAGATTGGTGACAGCTTGGAATAGAGCTGACTCAAACTGGCTACCTTGGTCTGATGTGATGGTGACGGGAGATCCATAATGTGAGATCCAATGGTCGAATAGTGATGTTGCGACTGTGTCAGCGGTCATGTCTTGAATTGGAACTGCAACTGGCCATCTTGAGAACCGGTCTATCATGGTTAGGCAGTATTGGTAACCATTTACCATCGGTAAAAAGATGATATCGATGTGAACATGGCTGAATCTTGCATCTGGAACTGTGATGTGGTCAGGTTGAAGTATATTGTGACGATTAACTTTGGCTTTTTGACATGCCATGCACTCTCGAGACCATTTAATCGCATCTTTTCGTATTCCAGGCCACGTATATTTTTCTCGTAGGAGACGTGAAGTTGTCCTACCACTAGGATGTGCGGAGCTGTGTATGTTTTTGAACGCTGTTCTTCGTAGCGATGACGGTATGTATGGTCTGACGATGCCTTGTGAAATGTCGCAGTATAAGTTAATGCCAGGTTCAGCTTGCAGTTCATGCAGATGGAGTGATGATGCATTTTGGATAAGATGTTGAAGATGTTCATCTTTTAGTTGTTCGTCCCTGATTATGCTTGGTTCCAAGATGGTCGGCATGCTTATCGTGTTGATGCGTGACAAGGCGTCTGCTACTATGTTGTCATCACCTTTAAGATAGACTATGTCTATGCAAAACTGGGATATGTAGTCGAGCTGCCGGAGTCTTCGTTCAGGTGCCTTGTCATGTTTTTGCTTGAACGCATAGATCAAGGGTTTATGGTCTGTCTTGATAGTAAAACTACGACATTCAAGCATGTGGTGGAAGAATTGGATTGACGCAAAAATGGCAAGTAATTCTCGGTCGTAGGTGCAATAGCCTTGCTCTCCTGAACTGAGTTTGCGAGAGAAGAAACCTAATGGCTGCCAGTTGTTGTCTACAAGTTGCTCAAGTTTAGCTCCTATTGCAGTTGATGATGCATCAGTGGTGAGGGTCATGGGTACATCTGGTGACGGATATGCAAGTAGAGTTATGTTTGCGATTTTCTCTTTGCATTCCTCAAATGCTTGTGTTGATTCTTCAGTCCACTGTATTTTGGTTTTGTCGTTTTTAATAGAGCGTTGCAAGTATCCGTTGAGCGGAAGTTGAGAAACAGCTGCATTGGGAATACATCGTCGATAGTAGTTTGTTACTCCGAGGAAACGTCTGAGTTCTTCGATTGTTTCGGGTTTCTTGAAGGTGAGTATTGTGTCAACTCGTTCACTCATTGGCGAGTATCCTTGAGAGCTTATTTTGTAACCAAGATAGTTGACTTCTGTTTGACCAAAAACGCATTTTTTTAAATTGATGCTCAAGGAAAACTCTTGCAGGCGTTGGAAAACTGTTTTAAGATGGGATTCATGTTGATCTTTGTCCTTTGACATGATGAGTATGTCATCTATGTAAATGAAGACAAAATCAAGATCTCTGAATATTGAATCCATGAATCGTTGAAATGTCTGTGTCGCGTTCCTGAGGCCAAACGGCATGACTAAATATTCGAACAGGCCAAAAGGTGTAATGATGGCCGTTTTGTATATATCGTCCGGATGCATTGGAACTTGATGGTAAGCTCTGTCCAAGTCGAGTTTGGTGAAGATGCAACTTCCATGAAGACGAAGAAAGAGGTCTTGGATAAGTGGAGGCGCATACTTGTCAGCTTCAGTTATGGCATTCAGTTGTCTATAATCTCCGCAGAGTCTCCAGTCATTATTTTTCTTTCTTACCAGGTGTATTGGACTGGCAAACGGACTTCTTGAAGGTCTGATGATGCCATTTTCCAGCATCTCGGATATATGGGTTTTGGCCGCAGTTGCTTTTTCTCCAGCTAGTTTCCGGGAGCGTGCTGAGACTGGTGGACCTTTAGTATTTATTCGATGTGCATATTGCCTATTGTTGAAATTTGGACTGTAGTTGGGTTTAGTGACTTGGATGAATTCTCTAAGCAGCCCCGCATACGGTTCTGGAAGAGATGAGTTCACTGTCGAGATGTTGTAGGTTTTGGTGGCTAAAGATTCTCCTTTTGATGACAGCGAAGTGAGAGGGTCAATGAGTCTTTGATGTTTTAAATCCACCAGGAGGTTGTAGTGTGCTAAAAAGTCTGCACCAAGTATTGCTGTTTCTATGTCAGCAATCACGAACGTCCAAAGAAAACTTCTGCGTAGGTTCAAGTCAAGTTTAAGTGTCTTCCAACCGTAGGTGTGAATGGCTGAGGAATTTGCTGCGTAGAGCGTGAGATGGTCTTGATCGGGTTTGATTTTGAAGTAATTGGTTGGGATGATGGAAACAACTGAGCCGGAATCTATGAGGAATATTTTTTTTGAAGTAAAGTCTTGGATGTGTAGACGGATTTCTTTGGGTGTTGTATTGTTTATGCTGTCACCAACTGCCCCAATTAATGACAGCGTGGCTAGTTTCCCTGGTTTTGTGTTGGTGTTGTAAATTTGCACGGCTTGGTGCAGTGTCGGGCGTCATTCCCCCATCGAGTATGGTAGTAACACACACCACTTCGGTTGGGGGTGATTGACCTGGTTCTTGAGCGTTGCATGTGAGCTTGCGGTTGATGGTGTTGTGTTTGATGTTGGAGCTGTTGCTGAGTGGATTGAAGATTTTTGATGTCTTGTTGGCAGCACTCCAGCATCAACCGCATCTCCAATAGCTGACGCTCTATTTTTGTCATATCAGGTGCATTGGAAACTTGCTGTGAACGGGACGGGAAGCCGCTGTTGTGGACTGACATGACAGAATTGCTTACCAGAGCGTCCATGATTCGGTCAGCCGTCTCGGCCAAGGCGTTAAGGTCATTAAGGTTATCCGAAATGACCAAAAGCGGGCGAATTCTTTCTGGCAATCGTTCGGTCCACAGCTGATGGAGAACCTCGTCAGTTACAGCATTCTTTGAGAGCTCCCTCATCTCTCTGAGAAGCTGGGATGGTTTTTTGTTGCCCAGGACCTTTTCTCGGAGCAATTTTTGAATCTGTTTCTGACGAGATTCGGAGAAACGTTGCAAAATGGCTGTTTTTAGCGTTTCATATTTATTTTGTGATGGTGCATTGCTGACAATGTCGATCAGCTGGTAAGCTATGTTTAATGGCAGAGATTTCAGCAGCTGGTTGTATTTTTGCGCATCGCTTGTGATTCGGTTTGCAGTGAAGTCTGCCTCGGCGATCGCAAACCAAATGTCTGGTGATTCTGGCGCGAATTGAGGCAAATGCAAGTTTACGGCGTATACGAACTCTTGATGAGCTTGTGTACCCATGTACATTGCTGCAGCAGATGTGAGTGGTGCTTGGACGTTGCCAGTTTGATCACCACCAGAAAGTATGTTGTTTGCGTCTGAGAAATTAGGAACATCAGAGTCAAGCAAACTCTGATTTTTATCGTCATCAGCCATGGTTCCCAGTTTAGGGGTGTTTTTGGGAGGTGTTCTGCTTATCATATGAATGTAGATTACTTACAGATTTTATGTGATCACGTAGATCACGTCGGGGTCACCAATGTGGTGTTTAATCGTTTACACCAGCAAACAGATGTTTTAATTAAAAGCAGAGAACCAAATAAATAAAAACAGAAAGCAATTCTATAAACTAAATTGTTGTTTTTTAATAACTTAGACAAAATACAGAATAATATTAAAGAATGAATAATATAACTTTTTTCTTGTGGACGGAACGAATTAAAGCTGTGAATAGCGTCGCAGAAAAAACCAGAAGAAATTTTGTATTTCTCAACGTTCGGAATGAAGCGGTTGAAAGTTGGTATTCCGATTTTAAGTCCGTCATGAGCAGACAGAGGTGCCACCATCGCTACAGTGTCGCCACAATCTCTTGAGGTAAACGCCATCTACCTGTTCGGTACATCTACTAAATCTCTACACCTACTACATTATTGTACTACATTGCCTACTCGATATTGTTCTAGCAAGTTCAAGAACCTTCCATTAGCCAAGCATTTCTGTATAAAAGAGGAAGCGGATGCGGACAGACAGTCAGTTTGAATTTGAAATCAGTCGTGTACAAGTCGGTAACTTGAAAGTGATAAAGTTTGAATTTAAAATAAAGAAAGTAAAAAGGAAATAAAGAGTGTTTTGAAATTTTAAGTGGAATTAAAAGTAAAAAGACGTAAAGTGAGTTGTATTAAAACGGAAATAAGTTTTATTTAATAAAACGAACCTAGATAAAACTTAACAATATAATAATTTAATGAATATTGTAATTGATGAAAGTAACATATATATAATGAGAGTCTCGATGTTAACAAAAATGAGTGTTTCAGAAAGATATTTAATGATTGTTATTTAAAAAGTGAACGTCCTGATGAACCGCTAATTAAATTTGAGATAAAGTTAAATTTGATTAATGAAAAACCATTCCATTGCCCACCCCGAAGATTATCGTATTATGAAAAAGAGCGAGTACGGGAAATGTTATATGATATGTTACAGAAAAAGATAATAAGGCCGAGTAATTCAGAGTATTCTTCTTCTATTATTTTTGTCAGGAAGAAAAATGATAACATATAAGAATGTGTATAGATTATAGGAGTTTGAACAAAATAACATTGAAGGACAACTATCCAATCCCGCTGATTGATGACATGTTGGATAGGTTAGTGAACAAAACAATTTTTTCATTATTAGACTTAAAAAGCGCTTTTTATCATGTAAATGTAAATGAAGAATCGGTGAAATACACTTCGTTTGTGACTCCACTTGGCCAATACGAATATTTGCGTATGCCATTCGGATTAAGAAATGCACCTCCAACATTTCAACGGTTTGTAAATATGGTGTTTGATGACATGATTAGGGCAGGGAAAGTTGCGATATACTTAGACGATTTAATGATTGCGACGAGTGATTTTGAAGAACATTTATCCATATTAAAAGAAGTTTTAGAGAAGCTAGTAAGTAATAAAGTAGAGTTGAGATTGGATAAGTGCAGGTTTATGGAACCGGAAATACGGTATTTAGGTTACAAGGTTTCTAAAGAAGTTATACCTCCTGAATACATTGAATCAGTAGCAAATTTTCCTATTCCTCAAAATGCCAAAGCATTGCACAGTTTTCTGGGATTTTGCTTTTATTTTAGGAGGTTTGTGGAAGGGTTTTCAACAAAAGCGAAACCATTATACGATTTAATAAAGAAAAAGGTTAGTTTTAAATTCGGTAAAGAGGAATTACACTGTTTTGAAGAATTAAAAGCAAAATTATTAGTAGCACCAATTTTAGCAATTTACGATCCTCGAGATGAAACAGAATTACACTGCGATGCTAGTGCTCTCGGGTTTGGTGCAATCCTATTGCAAAAGAAGAGTGATGAAAAGTTGGACTACTGACCAAGATGCTAAGTTTCATAGCTTTGAGCTGGAAACTCTAGCAATCATTTATGCTTTACAGAGATTCCGAATTTATTTACATGGTATGAGGTTTAAAATAGTTACTGATTGTAACTCACTGACATTGACACTTAACAAAAAAGAAGTTAACCCGAGGATAGCACGATGGGCATGAGTATACTTGTATCAGAAGAGAATACCTTTGAACAAAATCTGTCTATTTGTCAGCACAGAAACAGGGATATAAATGAAATAAGGGAAATGTTGGAAAAAGAGGAGAGTTCGTATTATGAAATGAGAAATGGGTTAGTTTATAGAAAGAGTGGTGGGAATTTATTGTTTTATGTGCCGGCGGAAATGCAGCAAAATGTTTTGTATATGTATCATGACGACATGGGACATGTAGGAAGTGGCAAGGTGTATGAAAATTTAACGAGAATGTATTGGTTTCCGAAAATAAGGAATAGAATTAGGGAACACATTTCGAATTGCCTCAAATGCATAACGTTTTCGTCGAAGTTTGGGAAACATGAAGGTTTACTCCATAGTATACCTAAAGGTGACATCCCTTTCGATACAGTCCATATAGACCATTTCGGGCCATTGATTTTAAGGAAATCAAAGAAGAAATATGTTTTTCTGGTCGTAGATGGTTTTACAAAGTCCAATAGACTATATATGCAGTCCGAGGTACTGGTACTAACGAAGCAATTAGTTCTCTAAAGTCATACTTTAACTCTTACAGTCGTCCTAAGCTTATAGTTTCCGACAGAGGCAGTGCATTTACCTCGAATGAGTTTAAATAATTTTTGGAGAAAAATGGTGTCAAGCATGTATTGGTTGCAACTGGTTCACCACAGGCCAACGGCCAGGTTGAAACGGTAAACAGAAGTTTAGCCCCCATGTTGGCAAAGATGACTAGTGCAGGTAATGAAATGTCTTTGGATAAAGTCTTACCTGAGATAGAGCACGTGATGAATAATACCGTGCACAGAAGTACTGGGATGACACCTAGTGAGTTACTTTTTGGGATAAGGCAGCGAGGAATGATGGAAGATCCGTTAAGGGAGAGGTTAGAGGAAATTTTAAATAAGGAAAAGGAAAGGGATTTGGAAGATATAAAAATGAGAGCAGCCCCGAAGATAAAGAAATGTCAAGATTACAATAAAAAAATTAAAGATAGAAGTAGAATTCTAAAGAGTTATCAAGTAGGAGACTATGCAGTAGTTAAGAATTTCATCAGTCAGCCAGGAGCCTGCAGGAAAATAGCTCCCAGGTTTAAGGGGCCTTATCAAGTTATAAAAATGTTGCCCAATGATAGATACAAATTCCTTACGAGGGAGTATGGGAAGTGGCTAATATGAAACCATGGAAAATAAATAATAAACGTAAAATCGGGACGATTACTTGTCAGGATGGCCGAACTGTGGTAGGACCCAAAGAATAAAATAAATTATAATGTGGCCTCACCACAAAGATTTAGTGTGTTAACGCCATAAAGATGAAAGAAGAGGGCAGGTGTCAAAAATGAGTTCAGTTGAGTTTTGATTGTCAGAAGAAAAGAAAGAAAAAGTAAAAGCCGCTTCACGGAATTTGTGTAATTTTGTATTATTAAAATAATAAAAAATATAAATTGAAATAAACATTGTTTTTATAAGACCGCTTACAGAAGTATTTTATTTTGTTTCTCAACATATGTCAAACTCATTTTGCTCTGCGTGCTCTGCCAATTTGCTGAAAGCTCACAGAGCATGCTCTGAGCTAACTCTGAGCGAAAAAATAAACACAGATTCAGAGCTCTTAGCACTCCGAGCTAAAAACGAAACAGAGATTTTTTGTTTGACAGTTCAAACTTTGTTCGGAGCGCTCAGAGTTAGAAAAGAAAAACGCCTTATAAAAATTTTCTGTCAAAATGATTAATGCTCGTCCGCACCACAATGTTGTAAGAAAAATTCTTTCGCATTTTGTTTTCAGAAAGTGGTTATATTACACTTTATGAATTAAAATTTGGTTTAAAATATATTATTGCAGTTCATATGTATGTTTATTTCCTTTTATGTATTTATTTCACGAAAATATTCAAGTTTTAAATCTAATATCCCAAAAATTATTTAAAATGGCTTGGTGCTGCATTAAATAGGCATTAGTAAATTATGGATGTAGACGAAGTTGCCATAATAAAATGAACATGTTCATCTTTACCTATATTTTCTAATCTTTACCTATAATCTTTACCCATAATTTATGTATGAAGATCTCTGCACTTTCGTCTTCCCTCTCTATCAAACGAGCAAAGTTTTCCATTGCGTTTCTTCTTTCTCCCTTTTGTTTTCTGCAGTGCAGGTGCAGAGACATGTAAAACCACCATAAATAAAGAGAACATCAAGTGGGCTCCACCCACTTTTGCCTATAAGCTTTCAAAACTGCAAAGATTTAACTCTGTATGAGTGCCCTTGCATTTCAAATGGGACTGTAAAGTTTGACTAGACCATACAGTAGCCGTGTTTTTTTGCAAGTTCATATAGACTTGTGTGAAAAAAACAACAACAGTCGTAATAAAACAACACGTAAATACAACAACAACATAATTCTATAATTAGCTAACTCTAGATAATTATCGGGACTTAGCTAAGTCCACATAGATTACTGCGTTCCCGACAAATTTACATGTGGTTATATGGGAATGTCAGTAATGTTGTGGGCAAAGTCGGTTTTTTCACACATGTCAATATCGACTTGCAAAAAAAACGCTGCTATTGTTATATATTTGCATTAAGCTGTTCACCCGTATTCACGTATAGAAAAGCGTGTGTAATTTTTTTTCCACGGGAAAAGACGGAGGAGCACAAGTTGATGACCTGTGGTCAGCGTGTAATAACATCAACCAAGTGTCGTAATCTTGTATTAGTCGTGTTTTGTTGGTAAGTGTTTAGTCACTTTAGCAAAATTTTGTATGGGATACGAAAAGTGGCGATAAATTGGTCAGTTATTAAAGTGAACATAAAAGTGAAGATAAAATCTTGGAATGCCTGGAAATTTTTGGCGCGAAATATAATGTCAATACATTTTTTGCTTAAAGGTTGGTGGCACCTACGACAGCTTAAGACATGGACTCCATATGAATATGAATATGAATATTCTTTATTGAGTCTTTATAATAATTTACAGTGTGGTATTTACTTATCGATGACTTAAGTATAACTGCGGCTATAATGTATTGCCTGCTTTGACAATTGAAATGAAACGCCTCATGGCTTACTTTACATATAGTCTGACTGCTCTTGCTCAGGAGAGAGTATACATATACTTTTTCTTTGACGATATGTCACATGAATATACATATATACATACTACTTATACTACTTAAAACTAAATAACGAATGGTCAACAATCAACCAGTTTATTTTTTCTTTTTTATTTTTAAACAATTATTTGTGTGTGATAGAGCGAGAGCGCTCTAAGATGTTTTCTTATCATTAAAATTCACATCAATTTTGAGATAGATATTGTGAAATGAAAGGTAACTAAAAGTTAAAGGTTATAAAATTGTCTCTTTTTCTCTAAAACGAGATAGATATTTGAAATTGAATCTATGAGAATTCAATCTAGAAAGTACATTGTACATATAACACATAACACATAGATACATAAATATACATCGAATTGGTTGAGCAATTTGATATTGTTATTATTATTTTTTATTTTTTTTTTTTTTTTTTTTTAACTTTCTTTTTAGTCTTTTAATTACAATCAGTCTTATTGTTTTCAATACTCATTAATGATACAGCAAGAATGAAATATAATACTAATTCTATATCTAATTAAGATTTCTTAAAAATAACAGGTAAGTCCTGTCCACCAACACAGGAAAGATAATTATTTTATTTATAAAAATTTATATTTCAGCGGTCTACACATTCCCCGTAGTGAAAATAGTGAACAGAGATAGTGTGCAGTTAAGATCATCTTTAAAATAAATTATTTTAGATGCATTCAGCCACGGTTTTGCGAAGTGGCCGTGGAGTAAAACAAGGGAGTGGATGTCAATGAGGAATCCAGGTCAAAAGATATAATTCCGAGGGGAGACAAGTAACCGGAGTTGTCCCAAGTGGACCCTGTCTGCGAATGAATTACTTGACTAATAGGGTCGTTTTCTGAAAGTTCTAAGCTCATAATTGTTTTTTTCATGAGAGTTAGATTATATCTCATCAGCGGAATGATTTTAGTGATATTATAAATGTGATTGTTGGAGAAGCGTTTGGTGGGGGACTCAAAGTTTTTCCCAGCACATAATCTTAGGATTTGTCTTTCCAAAATTTCCATGGAATTTGCAACTGTAGGCGAGATGGAAAACCAAATGGGGAGACATGGACTCCATATACAAAGATTATTAATGGTTGTGTTCATTGTGTTTTCCTTTAGGGTGGCGTGTTGCGGAAGAAGTAAGAAGCTTTCAACCTACGAAAGTTGCAAAAAAGGTTTGATGATTTTGAACTTTTCGCTTAAAAACAAATAAAAATTGGTTAAAGCAGATTTTTAAATAAAATTATATAATTTGGGATTTAATTTGGTAATATTCAAGCTAAATAATGATTTGTTATCCGGTTTTTATTTGTTTGTAGTGGAAGGTGGGGTACAAGTTGACCAACGCGGCAGATACAAATAGCCATACTTTGCAGACACACCCATAAAATTATTTGAAACTTCGGCTTGGCATCACTGATCTCAATATATAACTGGATAGCGTCACTGATCCACTGATCTCAATATATAACTGGATAGCGTATTCCATACAATGTATAACAGTTTTTGTGAAGCAAATTGAAGATGACAGATGGTGGATTTTATCATAATTTGACGTCTACTTTGGGAAAAAAAAAATATTTCAATGTTTACCAAACAATTTAAAAGCAAGGTGGGTTTTTCTGTGATAAAAAATACAAAATTAAAAGAATTAAATAATTTAAAGATTCTCGTTCTAACATGATTTTTGTATTAATCTTTTTTCAGGGCAAACGCTGTTCCGCTGAAATATCCTTCCACTCAACCTTCATCAAACCAATGAGAGTTAACTCAATTATATTCAGTGATTCTGGCCTTCAGTTCGAGGATAATGAAACTGAGGGCACTTGGATATTGCCAAATACTGTGACAAATGTTTACTTCGATCCAAGATCCCTATGTCAATCCCGATGTTACATCCCTTTCAATCAAAATCTCTCGTCCATGTTCACCTCACTGGAGAGCCATTTAAATTTCGATGAAACAGAGCTGCGTAGACGAACTGAAATATTTCGTCACTTCAAGTATTACTTGAGGACAATTACCTTTACCGTGAACACCAGTGAAGTTCGCCTATTCAAGTTCAACTTAACGGTGGATATTATCTGGCCAAGATAAGTGAGTGGCGTTCAAACTCTACCGACCGTTGAAATCGGCCAAGTCTATGTTGCACAAATTGTTCTAAACAATCCTTCAGATACGCCACTGCTTGTGGACTTCTTCATATCAAATCTGACGGTTTCAAAGAACACAAAACTTTCGCTTCCTTTGAAGTTGGTAGAGATATGTCCGCACTGTTACTTAACAGCCCAACTAACAATTTTACTTGTGTAAGGTCCAATTTCAAAAAATTAGTAAGCTATTATTTCTTTAGTGTCGTCATAAGGCTTATTTATAGATGTTAACTGTTTTTTATTGAATATTTTAAATAATAGTTTCCTTAAAGCCTTTGGTAGAAAATACTCGCAAGCCATACGGAGGGACGATAAAATCGCTTTTTATAAGGTCGCTGTAAGGTTTGTCAAAGTTAGTCAGACAAAATCTAAATGTAAAGGCTTGTATAAAGCTTTATACTCGAAATCAATGAAAAGGCTTGTTAACCGAAGCAATGCGAACAGTCAAAAAGGATGTTTTTTTCGAGGTGTAGAACTTTTAGTTGGCATTACTTTTCAAGACGGCGACCGATTTAACAGCTGTCAAGTGATTTATTCTCAGTTTGGTTTGGCAATTTTGAATTGAACAATCATGATGTCCAGGAGCTGTGGTTCCAACAAGACGGCACAACATGTCACACAGCTCGTGCCACAATCGATTTATTGAAAGACACGTTTAATGACCGCCTAATTTCACGTTTTGGACCTGTGAATTGGGCTCCAAGATCTTGTGATTTAATACCGCTAGACTGTTTTCTGTGGGGTTATGTAATGTCATTAGTCTATGCGGATAAACCACAAACGCTTGCCCATTTGGAAGACAACATTCGCCGTGTTATTGCCGATATACTTCCACAAATGTTGGAAAAAGTCATCGAAAATTGGACGTCCAGATTGGTCTACATCCGAGCCAGCCGTGGCAGTTAAATGCCAGAAAACATATTTAAATTTAATGCCACAATATTATCTTTCGAGTAAATAAAAAATCATGTCAATCGAATATTTCATCGTTGTTTTATTGCAATTTAAAGTTCTATACCTCTAAAAAAACACCCTTTATAAATGAACGATAACCCATATGACTTGTATAGAGTTATCACAAGACTTTTTTAAGGTTGCTAAACATTTATATGCAGTCGTTGTAGTTAATAACAAACTAAAGAAAACTATAGTTCCCTTAAGAAAGCTATTGCAATGCCACGTGGTGTGTTTGTTAATGACAGCTATAGCTCACATAAGAAAATTATCTCTTCGCTTAGTTGTTGATGACATTAACAAACTTAAGGAGGTAAATGGTCTCTTTAATTTGTTGTTTTGCTACAATTGGCATTATAACAAGAAAATGTTGCAAATGGAGTGTAAATGTTTTTTAACACATCAAATTATCAAACTTCATTATCATATTTTACCAACAGGCAGTTAATATAATAAGTATGAATTAAAAAAACTGCTAATGCTGAATTTTAAATGGATCTGTATAGCTACATATCTGTTCCTGTAGCACCAAGTAGGTACGGTATCAACTGGTTAAAATTCGATCTTCCTTCTGGATACATAACATTGGCCTAGTAGCTGCGTGTTTGACTGGGGTGCGCTGGATCACAAGTTCGATCCCTGGTTGAGGCAAGTAAGTTTTTTCATTAATAATAAAATTATATATCTAGTTTTCAGAAAAGGCATTGAAGAAACTTAGCACTTGAACGAAGAAAATATGGTCTCAGAAAAAAAATCGAAATAAAAGATAAACAAAAATGAAAAGAAAAAAGTCGTTAAAAAAATTATTTTAAATTTTGTTTGAATTTTTTTTGTTTCGGTAAGATTTCCGTAATGACTTCTGTAAGCGATATAAAAAGCCTTTCGTAGCAAAGTATTGTTTCCTTTGCAAAGCCTTCACAAGGCCTCATCCAAACTGTTTATGAAGAGTTATAACTTCGCTTATGTGCGCCAAATAGGTTTCTATAAGATTGATTACAGTTGTTATAAAAATAATAAAATAGCTTCTATTGGCCTTTATGAAAATTAAATTGTTACTTGGGAGATAAACATGTATTTAGGTTGATATGGGTTCATAAGCCACGAATTATTCAACCCAAGTCTAGTTACTCAGCGACAATTGAATTTATGGCCAATGACAAAAAACTCCTGAAGTACAGAACATAGATAGTAGATCCATACACGGTAGTTCAACGCCTGTGGGAAACTCTCACAGTGGTGGTAAGAAATACGGAAAAACACCTGGACATGAACGCAAGAAAGAACAGTCAAACGGAAGTAGCCAATCAAAGCGATTTGATTTGAAGGATCCAAGTTCAAGCCAAATGCATTCCACTTCACTTCACCAGTTGCAAATAGTGGTGCAGCACCAATACCTATGTGGGATCCTAATCAGCAGGCAAGTTTCTCAGACGTTATAGCTGCTGCAAAGACACCATTGAATGATTTATCACCTCTGGACTATGAGGAACCATTGAGCGAATATTTGCCCCTGGATAATGGAAACGACTGAAACGATGCTGATCTTAAAAACGATGAAACGTTCGGATACAGCATGATTGTGCCAACTTCCGCTTTGACAAACAACTCGAATGGAATTCATAAAATATGTTCCAATGAGTTGGGGCCAATTGCCAATTTACCGTGTTGGAGCCGACCGTTTGCAACAACTCAAGTTTTTTTTCTAATGTAATGCCATCAGGGATTTTAATCAGTACTTAGGTTAGTATCCTTTTTCTATTTAAATCAATATGTTTTTCTAATACACATTTTCAGGAAGAAACCATGCAAACTCTGACCAAGACTTCTCGCTGGGACACTTGCAGAAAAAGTGGAATTCGAGCAGTGAATATTTTGCCTCGCAACCGCAGCACCACACAGAATCTCATAAGACCCCAATAGCTAATTGGTCAAATGGTAATGGTGGATCTGCTACAGGTCAAACTTGGGATCCAATGGGATACCAGCAGGCAGCCAATGCTACTTCCTCTTGGCAACGGGCTGCTGGCATTCGTCCACCACCTGGATTGGAATTTCAAAAGCGTGATAGTCCCATAACAAGTTTACCAGAACCTATGTCACCCACAGCGTTTGGACAGCAACAGTCACAGCCAGATTCAGATTCAGTGAGAAAATGTATATATGCCTGATATGTACATTTTCTCACTCGTTATAAGTAAGGTAAAAACTTGCATTCAAAGTTTTTCCGGGTAATCAATATATAAAAATCTGATATTCAAAAGTTATATGTAGTACTAACAATTTCATAGCAACATGAAGTACTAACGATTTCAAGTACTTTTGAATATCAGATTTTTATATATTGACTACCAGGAAAAACTTTGAATGCAAGTTTGTACCTGACATTATAACGAGTGAGAAAAAGTATAAATCAGGCATATAGGGCTGGTAGTTTTGGAACTACAGCACAGAACATGTATATATTACTACAATATTTTACGTATTGACGAACATTTCAAAGAATCTGAGCATGGTATCTACTGTAGATCCAAAACTACTAGCCCTATATGCCTGATTTATACATTTTCGCACTCGTTATAATGTCAGTTAC
Organism: Baccha elongata; assembly: GCA_951217065.1. Lineage (NCBI taxonomy): Eukaryota > Metazoa > Arthropoda > Insecta > Diptera > Syrphidae > Baccha > Baccha elongata. The sequence continues at coordinate 471,388 of CATNUY010000410.1, forward strand.
AAACTTGCATTCAAAGTTTTTCCGGGTAGTCAATATATAAAAATCTTATATTCAAAAGTACTTTAAATTGTTATTACTTCATGCTGCTATGAAATTGTTAGTACTACTATAACTTTTGAATATCAGATTTTTATATATTGACTAACAGGAAAAACTTTGAATGCAAGTTTGTACCTGACGTTATAACGAGTGAGAAAATGTATAAATCAGGCATATAGGGCTGGTAGTTTTTGAATTACAGCACAGAACATGTTATTTTGGTATTTTTCAGGCATATCGCCGACCCCAATGTATATTTATAATGTATATTTATAAATCTTATATTAAATATAGCATACGTAAAGCAAACAAATGCACTTTTATTTGCATTTCTTAGGCCACCAACAAAAGAGGACCTTGTGCGTAATCTACTATTTGCATCATTACATTTTGAATCTCCAAAAGCAAATATCATATCAAAATGTCTGAATACTGCTTATAAATTATCTTAGGTATACAGTTTTTTGTATTTTTGTCTGAAACCAAAATGTAATGATGCAATCAGTAGCGCTAACTTATTTAGAGTCAGGAATTGCAAAAATTTTATCTCTGAGTCAAACCGTTCGGGCATGGCACCAAAATATGTTTAAGACATTACCTAAATTTTCATAAAAAAATTAGAAATGAACGAAAAACTGGGTAATGTCATGAACATATTTTGGTGCCATGTCCAAACGGTTTGACTCACAGACAAAATTTGTGCAATTCCTGACTCTAAATAAGTAAGCGCTACTATTTGCATCATTACATTTTGAATCCAGACAATATTAACAAAAAAATTTACTGCAAAAGCAAATATCACATCAAAATGTCTGAGTACTGCTTATAAATTATCTTAGGTATACAGTTTTTTGTATTTTTATCTGAAACCAAAATGTAATGATGCAATCAGTAGCGCTAACTTATTTAGAGTCAGGAAGTGCAAAAATTTTATCTCTGAGTCAAACCGTTCGGGCATGGCACCAAAATATGTTTAAGACATTACCAAAATTTTCATAAAAAAATTAGAAATGAACGAAAAACTGGGTAATGTCATGAACATATTTTGGTGCCATGTCCAAACGGTTTGACTCACAGACAAAATTTGTGCAATTCCTGACTCTAAATAAGTAAGCGCTACTATTTGCATCATTACATTTTGAATCCAGACAATATTAACAAAAAAAGTTACTGCAAAAGCAAATATCACATCAAAATGTCTGAGTACTGCTTATAAATTATCTTAGGTATACAGTTTTTTGTATTTTTATCTGAAACCAAAATGTAATGATGCAATCAGTAGCGCTAACTTATTTAGAGTCAGGAAGTGCAAAAATTTTATCTCTGAGTCAAACCGTTCGGGCATGGCACCAAAATATGTTTAAGACATTACCTAAATTTTCATAAAAAAATTAGAAGTGAACGAAAAACTGGGTAATGTCATGAACATATTTTGGTGCCATGTCCAAACGGTTTGACTCACAGACAAAATTTGTGCACTTCCTGACTCTAAATAAGTTAGCGCTACTGATTGCATCATTACATTTTGGTTTCAGATAAAAATACAAAAAACTGTATACCTAAGATAATTTATAAGCAGTACTCAGACATTTTGATGTGATATTTGCTTTTGCAGTAACTTTTTTTGTTAATATTGTCTGGATTCAAAATGTAATGATGCAAATAGTAGCGCTTACTTATTTAGAGTCAGGAATTGCACAAATTTTGTCTGTGAGTCAAACCGTTTGGACATGGCACCAAAATATGTTCATGACATTACCCAGTTTTTCGTTCATTTCTAATTTTTTTATGAAAATTTAGGTAATGTCTTAAACATATTTTGGTGCCATGCCCGAACGGTTTGACTCAGAGATAAAATTTTTGCAATTCCTGACTCTAAATAAGTTAGCGCTACTGATTGCATCATTACATTTTGGTTTCAGACAAAAATACAAAAAACTGTATACCTAAGATAATTTATAAGCAGTATTCAGACATTTTGATATGATATTTGCTTTTGGAGATTCAAAATGTAATGATGCAAATAGTAGATTACGCACAAGGTCCTCTTTTGTTGGTGGCCTAAGAAATGCAAATAAAAGTGCATTTGTTTGCTTTACGTATGCTATATTTAATATAAGTTTTATAAATATACATTATAAATATACATTGGGGTCGGCGATATGCCCGAAAAATACCAAAATAACATGTTCCCCTGTTACTGTTACTGTTACTATAAAAAAACAGGCTTTAAATTTCTCGAGAAGAAACGATATTAATTTCCTTGTTTGTAAATTTGAACTCGTTCGCCATCGTATTTTATTTCGCTAAACAGTCCCTCAGGGTTTTTCTTAAAAGCAGTATCAACTGAATTACAGGCATTTGCAATCATTGGGCTGATTAAATAGTCATGAGTTTGACATTAACAGATCCTGCAGCTGTCTATGAAAGGATGTTAGAATAGTAAACGGAATTTCAATAGTTACTTAATATATCATCTTTTTCACCTTTTTACCCTTCAGTGGACTTTTGGCAGCAGTTTTTGATGCAAATTGATCAACAACCGCATCTAGATCTCGTGAGGACTGATACGCGGGATATGCATCTGGACCAAAGGCATCTAATACATGTCTTCCTTTGGCAATTATCTTTAAGTCCTGTTTGATCAGGCGAATTACCCTAAAATGGTGAAAAATGTTATGATGATTTTTGCAAAGAGAATGATTTTTAGAACTTACCATTTTCAAGTCTTCAGCGGTTGCCATTTTACATAATATACTGAAAATATCAACTTGATAATCTTCTTTTCCTGACGTTGTAAGATTAATAAGAGTGTCTTCAACTTGTTGTAAAGTTAGAGTACTTTACGTGCTTGGAGTGACTCCTTTTGATAACTCAAAGTATTTGCGAATAGTTTCAGAGTCATCACCTTAAAGTTGAATTTATTAACATAAATTTTATTACAATCTTTCGGAACATACCTTGCTCTAAATCGACCAACATATCTTCTACATTCGTACGGAAAATTCTGGAAAAAAGTTTAATGATTTGTTTGTTTTGTAAATTGTAGACTCTTTGACTAGCTGTGGGTAGGAGCATATTTATCCACAGATGGATATCACCTTTGAAGCCTTTGCCACTAGAAACCTAAAACCAAACAACTTTAGTAAAAGTTAATAAACATTTTCTATTTACCTTTTGAAAAAATTCCTGAAGAATATTAGATTTACTAATGTAACTTGAAACATTTGCTACTTTATCACAGATGCTTATAAATGTTTGTAAAAGATTATCTTTATTAGAAGACATTTTAATTTTAATAATAATATAAATCAAAAGATGTAAAAACAACGTAAATAAATAATATAAAAATAATATGTTTTCTAAAAACAGAAAACTAAACAAACAACCACATTTTTGAGTATTGTCAATTGTGACATTTGTTAAACTCTTATAGTGGTATACTGTTATACAAAATTGGGGACTTTTTCATAATATAACACATCTTCAAATTGCTTCATCTTTTGTATATGCATCCGCTATCCAGGTATATATTGAGATCAGTGCACTGATCTCAATCACTGATCTCAATATATACCTGGATAGCGGATGCATATACAAAAGATGAAGCAATTTGAAGATGTGTTATATTATGAAAAAGTCCCCAATTTTGTATAACAGTATACCACTATAACAGTTTAACAAATGTCACAATTGACAATACTCAAAAATGTGGTTGTTTGTTTAGTTTTCTGTTTTTAGAAAACATATTATTTTTATATTATTTATTTACGTTGTTTTTACATCTTTTGATTTATATTATTATTAAAATTAAAATGTCTTCTAATAAAGATAATCTTTTACAAACATTTATAAGCATCTGTGATAAAGTAGCAAATGTTTCAAGTTACATTAGTAAATCTAATATTCTTCAGGAATTTTTTCAAAAGGTAAATAGAAAATGTTTATTAACTTTTGCTAAAGTTGTTTGGTTTTAGGTTTCTAGTGGCAAAGGCTTCAAAGGTGATATCCATCTGTGGATAAATATGTTCCTACCCACAGCTAGTCAAAGAGTCTACAATTTACAAAACAAACAAATCATTAAACTTTTTTCCAGAATTTTCCGTACGAATGTAGAAGATATGTTGGTCGATTTAGAGCAAGGTATGTTCCGAAAGATTGTAATAAAATTTATGTTAATAAATTCAACTTTAAGGTGATGACTCTGAAACTATTCGCAAATACTTTGAGTTATCAAAAGGAGTCACTCCAAGCACGTAAAGTACTCTAACTTTACAACAAGTTGAAGACACTCTTATTAATCTTACAACGTCAGGAAAAGAAGATTATCAAGTTGATATTTTCAGTATATTATGTAAAATGGCAACCGCTGAAGACTTGAAAATGGTAAGTTCTAAAAATCATTCTCTTTGCAAAAATCATCATAACATTTTTCACCATTTTAGGGTAATTCGCCTGATCAAACAGGACTTAAAAATAAATGCCAAAGGAAGACATGTATTAGATGCCTTTGGTCCAGATGCATATCCCGCGTATCAGTCCTCACGAGATCTAGATGCGGTTGTTGATCAATTTGCATCAAAAACTGCTGCCAAAAGTCCACTGAAGGGTAAAAAGGTGAAAAAGATGATATATTAAGTAATTATTGAAATTCCGTTTACTATTCTAACATCCTTTCATAGACAGCTGCAGGATCTGTTAATGTCAAACTCATGACTATTTAATCAGCCCAATGATTGCAAATGCCTGTAATTCAGTTGATACTGCTTTTAAGAAAAACCCTGAGGGACTGTTTAGCGAAATAAAATACGATGGCGAACGAGTTCAAATTTACAAACAAGGAAATTAATATCGTTTCTTCTCGAGAAATTTAAAGCCTGTTTTTTTATAGTAACATTAACAGTAACAGGGGAACATGTTATTTTGGTATTTTCGGGCATATCGCCGACCCCAATGTATATTTATGATGTATATTTATAAATCTTATATTAAATATAGCATACGTAAAGCAAACAAATGCACTTTTATTTGCATTTCTTAGGCCACCAACAAAAGAGGACATTGTGCGTAATCTACTATTTGCATCATTACATTTTGAATCTCCAAAAGCAAATATCATATCAAAATGTCTGAATACTGCTTATAAATTATCTTAGGTATACAGTTTTTTGTATTTTTGTCTGAAACCAAAATGTAATGATGCAATCAGTAGCGCTAACTTATTTAGAGTCAGGAAGTGCAAAAATTTTATCTCTGAGTCAAACCGTTCGGGCATGGCACCAAAATATGTTTAAGACATTACCTAAATTTTCATAAAAAAATTAGAAATGAACGAAAAACTGGGTAATGTCATGAACATATTTTGGTGCCATGTCCAAACGGTTTGACTCACAGACAAAATTTGTGCAATTCCTGACTCTAAATAAGTAAGCGCTACTATTTGCATCATTACATTTTGAATCCAGACAATATTAACAAAAAAAGTTACTGCAAAAGCAAATATCACATCAAAATGTCTGAGTACTGCTTATAAATTATCTTAGGTATACAGTTTTTTGTATTTTTGTCTGAAACCAAAATGTAATGATGCAATCAGTAGCGCTAACTTATTTAGAGTCAGGAAGTGCAAAAATTTTATCTCTGAGTCAAACCGTTCGGGCATGGCACCAAAATATGTTTAAGACATTACCTAAATTTTCATAAAAAAATTAGAAATGAACGAAAAACTGGGTAATGTCATGAACATATTTTGGTGCCATGTCCAAACGGTTTGACTCACAGACAAAATTTGTGTAATTCCTGACTCTAAATAAGTAAGCGCTACTATTTGCATCATTACATTTTGAATCCAGACAATATTAACAAAAAAAGTTACTGCAAAAGCAAATATCACATCAAAATGTCTGAGTACTGCTTATAAATTATCTTAGGTATACAGTTTTTTGTATTTTTATCTGAAACCAAAATGTAATGATGCAATCAGTAGCGCTAACTTATTTAGAGTCAGGAAGTGCAAAAATTTTATCTCTGAGTCAAACCGTTCGGGCATGGCACCAAAATATGTTTAAGACATTACCTAAATTTTCATAAAAAAATTAGAAATGAACGAAAAACTGGGTAATGTCATGAACATATTTTGGTGCCATGTCCAAACGGTTTGACTCACAGACAAAATTTGTGCAATTCCTGACTCTAAATAAGTAAGCGCTACTATTTGCATCATTACATTTTGAATCCAGACAATATTAACAAAAAAAGTTACTGCAAAAGCAAATATCACATCAAAATGTCTGAGTACTGCTTATAAATTATCTTAGGTATACAGTTTTTTGTATTTTTATCTGAAACCAAAATGTAATGATGCAATCAGTAGCGCTAACTTATTTAGAGTCAGGAAGTGCAAAAATTTTATCTCTGAGTCAAACCGTTCGGGCATGGCACCAAAATATGTTTAAGACATTACCTAAATTTTCATAAAAAAATTAGAAATGAACGAAAAACTGGGTAATGTCATGAACATATTTTGGTGCCATGTCCAAACGGTTTGACTCACAGACAAAATTTGTGCAATTCCTGACTCTAAATAAGTAAGCGCTACTATTTGCATCATTACATTTTGAATCCAGACAATATTAACAAAAAAAGTTACTGCAAAAGCAAATATCACATCAAAATGTCTGAGTACTGCTTATAAATTATCTTAGGTATACAGTTTTTTGTATTTTTGTCTGAAACCAAAATGTAATGATGCAATCAGTAGCGCTAACTTATTTAGAGTCAGGAAGTGCAAAAATTTTATCTCTGAGTCAAACCGTTCGGGCATGGCACCAAAATATGTTTAAGACATTACCTAAATTTTCATAAAAAAATTAGAAATGAACGAAAAACTGGGTAATGTCATGAACATATTTTGGTGCCATGTCCAAACGGTTTGACTCACAGACAAAATTTGTGCAATTCCTGACTCTAAATAAGTAAGCGCTACTATTTGCATCATTACATTTTGAATCCAGACAATATTAACAAAAAAAGTTACTGCAAAAGCAAATATCACATCAAAATGTCTGAGTACTGCTTATAAATTATCTTAGGTATACAGTTTTTTGTATTTTTATCTGAAACCAAAATGTAATGATGCAGTCAGTAGCGCTAACTTATTAAGAGTCAGGAAGTGCAAAAATTTTATCTCTGAGTCAAACCGTTCGGGCATGGCACCAAAATATGTTTAAAACATTACCTAAATTTTCATAAAAAAATTAGAAATGAACGAAAAACTGGGTAATGTCATGAACATATTTTGGTGCCATGTCCAAACGGTTTGACTCACAGACAAAATTTGTGCAATTCCTGACTCTAAATAAGTAAGCGCTACTATTTGCATCATTACATTTTGAATCCAGACAATATTAACAAAAAAAGTTACTGCAAAAGCAAATATCACATCAAAATGTCTGAGTACTGCTTATAAATTATCTTAGGTATACAGTTTTTTGTATTTTTGTCTGAAACCAAAATGTAATGATGCAATCAGTAGCGCTAACTTATTTAGAGTCAGGAATCCTGACTCTAAATAAGTAAGCGCTACTGATTGCATCATCAAAATGTAATGATGCAATCAGTAGCGCTAACTTATTTAGAGTCAGGAATCCTGACTCTAAATAAGTAAGCGCTACTGATTGCATCATTACATTTCAGGAATCCTGACTCTAAATAAGTAAGCGCTACTGATTGCATCATTACATTTTAGTTTCAGACAAAAATACAAAAAACTGTATACCTAAGATAATTTATAAGCAGTACTCAGACATTTTGATGTGATGTTTGCTTTTGCAGTAACTTTTTTTGTTAATATTGTCTGGATTCAAAATGTAATGATGCAAATAGTAGCGCTTACTTATTTAGAGTCAGGAATTGCACAAATTTTGTCTGTGAGTCAAACCGTTTGGACATGGCATCAAAATATGTTCATGACATTACCCAGTTTTTCGTTCATTTCTAATTTTTTTATGAAAATTTAGGTAATGTCTTAAACATATTTTGGTGCCATGCCCGAACGGTTTGACTCAGAGATAAAATTTTTGCACTTCCTGACTCTAAATAAGTTAGCGCTACTGATTGCATCATTACATTTTGGTTTCAGACAAAAATACAAAAAACTGTATACCTAAGATAATTTATAAGCAGTACTCAGACATTTTGATGTGATATTTGCTTTTGCAGTAACTTTTTTTGTTAATATTGTCTGGATTCAAAATGTAATGATGCAAATAGTAGCGCTTACTTATTTAGAGTCAGGAATTGCACAAATTTTGTCTGTGAGTCAAACCGTTTGGACATGGCACCAAAATATGTTCATGACATTACCCAGTTTTTCGTTCATTTCTAATTTTTTTATGAAAATTTAGGTAATGTCTTAAACATATTTTGGTGCCATGCCCGAACGGTTTGACTCAGAGATAAAATTTTTGCACTTCCTGACTCTAAATAAGTTAGCGCTACTGATTGCATCATTACATTTTGGTTTCAGACAAAAATACAAAAACTGTATACCTAAGATAATTTATAAGCAGTATTCAGACATTTTGATATGATATTTGCTTTTGGAGATTCAAAATGTAATGATGCAAATAGTAGATTACGCACAATGTCCTCTTTTGTTGGTGGCCTAAGAAATGCAAATAAAAGTGCATTTGTTTGCTTTACGTATGCTATATTTAATATAAGATTTATAAATATACATCATAAATATACATTGGGGTCGGCGATATGCCCGAAAAATACCAAAATAACATGTTCCCCTGTTACTGTTAATGTTACTATAAAAAAACAGGCTTTAAATTTCTCGAGAAGAAACGATATTAATTTCCTTGTTTGTAAATTTGAACTCGTTCGCCATCGTATTTTATTTCGCTAAACATTCCCTCAGGGTTTTTCTTAAAAGCAGTATCAACTGAATTACAGGCATTTGCAATCATTGGGCTGATTAAATAGTCATGAGTTTGACATTAACAGATCCTGCAGCTGTCTATGAAAGGATGTTAGAATAGTAAACGGAATTTCAATAGTTACTTAATATATCATCTTTTTCACCTTTTTACCCTTCAGTGGACTTTTGGCAGCAGTTTTTGATGCAAATTGATCAACAACCGCATCTAGATCTCGTGAGGACTGATACGCGGGATATGCATCTGGACCAAAGGCATCTAATACATGTCTTCCTTTGGCATTTATTTTTAAGTCCTGTTTGATCAGGCGAATTACCCTAAAATGGTGGAAAATGTTATGATGATTTTTGCAAAGAGAATGATTTTTAGAACTTACCATTTTCAAGTCTTCAGCGGTTGCCATTTTACATAATATACTGAAAATATCAACTTGATAATCTTCTTTTCCTGACGTTGTAAGATTAATAAGAGTGTCTTCAACTTGTTGTAAAGTTAGAGTACTTTACGTGCTTGGAGTGACTCCTTTTGATAACTCAAAGTATTTGCGAATAGTTTCAGAGTCATCACCTTAAAGTTGAATTTATTAACATAAATTTTATTACAATCTTGGCGATATCTTCAGCGGAAATAAAATCAAATTCCCGCTTTCTAAATCTATCGATAGATCGAAAAAAGCAGGCAGTAATACGAAGAAGACGAGTCCATGTACTAAATTCCTTAGCATTAATAACTGGTTCGGCAAACTGTAACTTTACAACTGCTGCGTTTTCATTTTCATCATCTGCATGCAAAGAGAGACCACATACAGCAATTGTATCAGCAATAGGAGTACATGGCCAGACAGACTTATCCTCCATTAGCCAAGGCGGGCCGTTGAACCAAACCGAAGACCGTATGAGAGATGATGCACTAATACCTCTTGTGAGCAGGTCCGCAGGGTTTTCCACACCAGGGCAATGTCTCCATGATGACAATTTTGACAAAGCTTTTATTTCCTTAACGCGATTTTCTACATACGGCTTCCAACGTTTATTTGAACCCATGATCCAATAAAGAACAATTTGAGAATCGCTCCATAAAAAAGTATCAGAAATAGTAATGCGTAAGTTTTCCTTCAAGTAAGCGAGCAGCCGAGCAGCAACCAACGCAGCCGTTAGTTCTAATTTCGGTATAGTGAGTTCGTTTTGACCATCGTTCTTGAGAGGAGCAACTCTGTTAAAGGTCCCGGGTTTTGGCATAAACAGAGTTGCTCCTCTCAAGAACGATGGTCAAAACGAACTCACTATACCGAAATCAGAATTGAAAAACGTTAACCCAAATTCAATTAATTAGAAAGAAAAGACGATCCGTTTAATATTTCATAATACTTTAATTCACTAATTTAGGAAAGGTTTACAAACTATAAAAATAAGAAAAGTTACCGAATCTGATGACTGCAAATTAAATACTGATCTTAATATAAAAATGACAAATGAAATTTAATGTATGTAGGTATGTATTAGACTAAAGAAGAAAGCTTTCATTATATATTTACAAATACATTTAAGATTTTAGTAAGTAAATAAAAGAAGCAAATATAATTCATTTACGATATTATTAAACAGTGTTAATAGATTAAAGATTTTTGACATCCTCCCGCCAGGATGAATTAGAAATTTCTAACGGGTACAAAAGTTGTATTGGCCTTCGTAAAATAGAACCGCTGGAAAGTCTTATCTCACAAGCTCGAATTTTACCATCTCGTCCGGGAAAAACTGTTTGTATAACAGCCAAATGCCAAAGAGGTCGAGGCAACGATGAATCTTCCACCAGTACCACATCTCCAACTTGCAAGCTGGAATTCGCGCAATTTTTAGCATGATGCAACGTTCTCAATTGCAAAAGATATTCTTTAAACCAAAGTCTTTTAAAAGCAGCTAAGAAAAGTAGACGCTCTTTCCACTGCTTTCGTAGTCCATCACCAGCTCGATTTTCGCAAGTTATTTCTTCTGAAGGCCTACATCCGCTGTCGCCACTATTGAGAAAATTCGCAGGAGTTAATGGTGCGAGGTCTAATGGGTCATCCCCCATGTACGTTAAAGGCCTCGAATTCACTACACACTCAACTTCCGTGAGCAATGTATGCAGCTGATCGTTGTTTAGGGTGGATCGTCTTACAGCTCCCCTAAGAGCCGTTTTAACCACACCTACTAGTCGCTCCCAAAAGCCACCCCACCATGGCGCTCGTTCAACAATGAACTTCCATCTTATTTGAGCGTCAATCAAAAAACCCAGAAAGCGTTCACTAGTTCGTACGTTACTTGGTTGTTTAAATTCAGAAGAAGCCTTCTTAAAGGTTGTAGCGTTGTCTGAATAAATTATGCGAGGAGCTCCTCGCCGAGCAATGAATCGTCTTATAGCAAGAATACAACTCTCTGTAGTAAGATCGTTTGTGTATTCTAGGTGCACAGCACGAACTGCTGCACAAGTGAATAAAAGGATGTAAAACTTTTTTCGCTGACCAGATACATCCAGAACATACAAAGGACCGGCGAAGTCAATTCCTGTCACATCAAATGCTTTGGCTGACAGCATTCTATCTTTTGGAAGTGGAGCAAAAGGTTGCGAAGCTGCTTGACCTCGAAGCATCTTACAAACGAAGCAATTTTTGATTATATTTTTCACAAGTTGTCTTCCTCTTATAATCCAGTATTTTGAGCGTAAGTTTGAAAGAACTGCTGAGGTACCACCATGAAAGATTCTTGCATGAAGATCAATCACTATAAGTTTAGTTATATGAGATGACTTCGGCAAGATGATAGGGTGAGCTAGGTTTTGATTAGCTTCAACCTCTTGGAGACGACCACCAACTCTCAAAAAATTGTCGGCATCATCTAAAAATGGAAGAAGAGACAATAATTTAGAATTGGAAGGCATACCCTTTTTTGCTTGAAGAGATGAAATCTCGTTACGAAAGTGCTGGTTTTGAGCTTGATGGATCCAGTAACTTTCAGCGTTGGCGATATCTTCAGCGGAAATAAAATCAAATTCCCGCTTTCTAAATCTATCGATAGATCGAAAAAAGCAGGCAGTAATACGAAGAAGACGAGTCCATGTACTAAATTCCTTAGCATTAATAACTGGTTCGGCAAACTGTAACTTTACAACTGCTGCGTTTTCATTTTCATCATCTGCATGCAAAGAGAGACCACATACAGCAATTGTATCAGCAATAGGAGTACATGGCCAGACAGACTTATCCTCCATTAGCCAAGGCGGGCCGTTGAACCAAACCGAAGACCGTATGAGAGATGATGCACTAATACCTCTTGTGAGCAGGTCCGCAGGGTTTTCCACACCAGGGCAATGTCTCCATGATGACAATTTTGACAAAGCTTTTATTTCCTTAACGCGATTTTCTACATACGGCTTCCAACGTTTATTTGAACCCATGATCCAATAAAGAACAATTTGAGAATCGCTCCATAAAAAAGTATCAGAAATAGTAATGCGTAAGTTTTCCTTCAAGTAAGCGAGCAGCCGAGCAGCAACCAACGCAGCCGTTAGTTCTAATTTCGGTATAGTGAGTTCGTTTTGACCATCGTTCTTGAGAGGAGCAACTCTGTTCTTCGAGCAAATAAATCTAACAGTAATTTGACCGTCACATTGCACTGTCCTCGCGTAAGCTACAGCTCCAAATGCATGCTGACTTGCGTCAGCAAAAACGTGTACTTGTGTTGATCCCTCTCTGCTCGTGGACAAGTGCCTTGGAATACCTATTTCGTTAAGTTCGTTTATCTCGTTCTGACAGGTCGCCCAAATGCATTGTAAGTCTGATGAAAGTTCCTCGTCCCAATTTAGTTTTTTGCGCCAAATATTTTGGAAAATGCATTGTAAGTCTGATGAAAGTTCCTCGTCCCAATTTAGTTTTTTGCGCCAAATATTTTGGAAAAGAATTTTGAGTCGAACAGTCCATGGAGAGAGCACACCAAAGGGGTCGAATATTTTTGCCATGATTCGTAACACACTGCGTTTGGTTCCTTGCACGGACACAGAATTCAATAAACTCAGCACTGAGTTAAGATCTACTTGAAGTTCGTCCGTTGCTATAACCCATCGCAAGCCTAGCACCTTTGGAGAAGCAGATAATTGTTCGTCTTCGGAAAAACCATTCCGCACGCAAGCGTTATTAGAATTCCACTTACGTAACTTCATGGACGCACTTTCAAAAATTCCATTGGCTTCCCGATAAACTTGTGTAGCAACAATTTCATCATCCATAGATGCGACAAAATCGTCCATATAAAAACTTTTTTTCAAAAGCTCGCAAGTGAATCGATAACGTTCCATCTCTTCGTCACTTCCATTTGCAGACGCACATTGATCTTGAAATTTCAACAAAGCTTCTTTGATTAGTTCTTGAATCATCCCACCCAGAATGTAAGGGCTGCTTTTTACGCCAAATGTTAGTCGCGTCATTCGGTAGGTGATTACTGCAGGCAATATTTTCTCATTTACAATCTTTTCGGCAAACCAAAGCCAAGCAAGATCTGTAACAGAGTTCGGTTAGTACTTCGTAGCCAATTTGATGATCAAGCCGTAGTGATAGATGCGATTGAGGTTCCAGCTATTTGTTTCGATGGGCTATCTGAGCCCACAAACGATCGAATTATTTCAACAGTAAAGCTGACTTTAGCTGATAATCGTGCTCATGGACCAACACTAGAAGATGGGATTAGCGTGCTCATTGGTGCCGATGCTTATTGGCAGTTCGCAACAGGTGAACACAAGCGTCTCACAGAAAGGTTAACAGCAATAAACACCATTTTGGGTTGGACTATTCAAGGACCATCGACCACAGAACAAAAATTATCCGATTCCACCTGTGCATCTATGGATGATGAAATTGTTGCTACACAAGTTTATCGGGAAGCCAATGGAATTTTTGAAAGTGCGTCCATGAAGTTACGTAAGTGGAATTCTAATAACGCTTGCGTGCGGAATGGTTTTTCACTTCCGAAGGTTATCACGCTCAAATTATGCTCTCCCACAATTGGTAAATTCAAACGACGTGCCAGCGTTGACTTAATAAACGAGAGCTGGCTTCCTCCATCCATGACAATGCGAACGAACATAGAAAAGGTAGAACTTTCACTACTTGCATAAGCACATGCTGTTTGTAAATATGCAACACCTTTTTGCAATCGATCAGATGTGTACAGGTTAATGGCAGAATCGTTGTTTATACTCACTGATTTTATATTATTTTTTGGACAATAAGAAGGGTCGCACATACTGGTAGCATGATGTCCATTACACGTTTTGCAAGTAATTCCTTTTACTCTGCACATCCTCGAGTTGTGACCTTTTTTGCAGCATCGAAAGCACCTTCCCTCAGCAACAAGCATTTTTTTCTTTTCAGGAATACTTTTTGTGCAGGAACAATCCTTGGCATCATGATTTGTGCTACTACAAAATATACAAGAATTATTTTCTTTCTCAGAAGTAAACAAACCTAATGCTGTTTTGACAGGTCTTGAATTTGTATTAGTCACGGTCGAGCGAGATAGATGTAGCTTTGCCTCATTTGCCTTTTCAAGAGATTCTACTTCTCGTTTAAGAAACTTCAAAAGGCAGTTTACCTGTATGTCACCAATCGTTTTCGAAGAATTTTCTGAGGCGGAAGAAACACTGGCTGCATCATCTTCGTTATCCGAGCGATGAGAATTTATGTTTGAGTCCTCGTAGTAGCGATGGAAATCGACTCGCAGTTCGTTGGGAATGCATCGCAACAAAACACCTTTCAACATAACAAAATAATTAGACGACGGGATACCTAATGATGAGAGCGAGCGAGTAGAAGATAAGACCGAGGTGTATAACCGTCGCAGACCAACAGCATCTGTCTTCGAATTAACGGGTTGAATAGAGAGCAAACGTTGCATCGTGAAATCTATAATCTTCTCGTTGTTTCCGTATTCTTCTTTCAATAATGTAATCGCTGTAACGTAGTTGGCTTCTGATGGAGTGAGACCAGCTAATGTTTCTGCTGCTTTACCTGTCAATACAGTTTCGAGATTAAATTTATCGATGGTACTAAGAGAAGGGTTTTCATGAACGAGAACACGATATTGTTCCCAAAATGGAACCCAATCTTTAAATTCGCCAGAGAACTTCTTTGGCTGCAATTTTTTTAATTTAATTGCATTGAAATTCGATGGCGGGATCGGTGGCAGAGGAGGAAGTGGTGCTGTTGTTTGAGTGGTATCGTTAATATCGTTGATTGTAGGTTGCCCTTGACAATGACGAAGCTTAGACAGGCGACACCTAAGTCGTGCGATTGTAGATATTGCTTTGTCTTCGTATTCCGCTACAGTATCAGCTTCTTTTCCCATGTCATCTGGTTTTATTAACGGCACCACATCACCGTTTGCTTTTTTTAAGCTTTCATGAGTGGCTGTGAGCCGCTCTAACAGAACACTTAATTCCTCCTCGATTTCATCTATATTCGACGTTTCTTTTATTTTAGAGTCATCAGATTGTAGGTATTCGTTCGCGCTCTTTACTAATTTGGTTACTTGACCACGATAAGAAGCACGACTAGCGAATTCCATTTCGTTCGTTCAACGTTCGTTTGAAACCGCGTTTAATCAATCTTTCTTTCTAAAGCGTTAAAGGTCCCGGGTTTCGGCACCAGAATTGAAAAACGTTAACCCAAATTCAATTAATTAGAAAGAAAAGACGATCCGTTTAATATTTCATAATACTTTAATTCACTAATTTAGGAAAGGTTTACAAACTATAAAAATAAGAAAAGTTACCGAATCTGATGACTGCAAATTAAATACTGATCTTAATATAAAAATGACAAATGAAATTTAATGTATGTAGGTATGTATTAGACTAAAGAAGAAAGCTTTCATTATATATTTACAAATACATTTAAGATTTTAGTAAGTAAATAAAAGAAGCAAATATAATTCATTTACGATATTATTAAACAGTGTTAATAGATTAAAGATTTTTGACACATATTTTGGTGCCATGCCCGAACGGTTTGACTCAGAGATAAAATTTTTGCACTTCCTGACTCTAATGCCCAGTTTCACCAAAATGCACTAAAAGTGGTTTTAGCTAAAAGGGTTTTAAAATTTATCGGCTTGGTAAAAATAATTGGTGTGCCCCACTGCTCTGACAGCTTTTTTTAGTTAAAATGCTGTTTGCTACCCAGCCGCTGTACTTTGGTAAACTGAACGAAAAATTTATACGAGTGCAAGTGAGAAAGCAAAACGATGAGACGTCAATTACTCGTACCGTTACTTTATTTGTGTTGCGCTTAATTTCAAGAACAACAAACATTTCTGTACGAGAATTTGTTTTTATTATAAACGAAATTAGAAAAAATGGACAAAGATTTGAAGAAAAGAAGAGAAAGGGGAAGGAATTATGTCGAGAAAGAAAAGAACGCTTTGATTGACATTGCTGTTAGATTTAAAAACATAATCGAAAATAAAGCAACTGATGGAGTTACTCTGGCCGAAAAAAATGAAGCCTGGACAAAAATTGCTTCACGCTTTAACAGCTCGGTTGCCAGAACTGGTGAAAGAACTCCACAGCAACTCAGACAATTGTATGAAAGTCTAAAATGCACCACAAAAAAACAATTGTCAAGCAACAAGGTAAGTTTCAAATATAAATAATGTACACCTATGTGCGCTCTACTAGTTTATTTATTTTAAGGTGGATATGTACAAGACAGGTGGCGGGCCATCATCGTATAAGCTGAGTTGTCTGCAGGAGAAGATTGCTGCGATTGGTGGCCTTCAGTTCGTTCCTATTCCAAATAGGTACGATTCCAGCTCCGATTTTAGCAAGCCTGAAAGTAATACGGAGGAGTTTGACGAGTCAAATATAGAAACTTTTGAACTGCCATCAACGCCAGAGCCAATCGCAAAAACACCGACAGCAACTGCAACACCAAGAGCAAAAACGCCAGCTCCACAAAGCGCAGAGTACCCAACAGACTTCCTCGACATAACTCCACCAGATGCCGAAATTCTACAAATATCGCCTCCAAAAAGTATAAAAAAAATTTTATTCAACGTGCTCGCACTAATAAAAAAACAAAAATAAACAATATATCTCAAGGAAATGAGAATATATTAGCTCTAAAGCAAAAAAAATTAGAAAAAGAACTCAAATTACTAGATGTAGAGCTTCAAATCAAACAAATTGAGTTGGAAATAAAAAAAACACAACGCGATGCATTGCTGCTTGGATAATTTTTTTGCTTTGTATAAAACTTTAACTATTTACTATTACTTTTAATTTACTTTTCATTTTCTACTTGGTTGATTTTTTTTAAATTAAGAAAGTATAGTAGAAGTTATATTACCTATAATAAAATGTATGAAAGATCGCATTTTTTTTAATAAAAACTGTTAAACTAAATTTTGTCCTATGTTTTGAATTAAATAAAATCTTCACAGGAACGAATCCGTCACCTTATTCTCAAGTGTATAAGAAAGTTAAGGACGATAATAAAATGCATATGATTTGAGGCACATCCTTGGTATAAATCAAGATTAAAAATTCTGGAACTCGTTTTCTATCGGACCTCTTATCACATCAACACATCTGAGTACTGCTTATAAATTATCTTAGGTATACAGTTTTTTTGTATTTTTGTCTGAAAGCAAAATGTAATGATGCAATCAGTAGCGTTAATTCATTTAGAGTCAGGAAGTACAAAAACTTTGTCTCTGAGTCAAACCGTTCGGACATGGCACCAAAATATGTTCATGACATTACCCATTTTTTCGTTTATTTTTCATTTTTTTATGAAAATTTAGGTAATGTCTTAAACATATTTTGGTGCCATGTCCAAACGGTTTGACTCAGAGACAAAATGTTTGCACTTCCTGACTTTTGATGAGTTAACGCTACTATTTGCATCATTACATTTTAAATCCAGACAATATTAACAAAAAAAGTTACTGCAAAAGCAAATATCACATCAAAACGTCTGAGTACTGCTTATAAATTATCTTAGGTATACAGTTTTTTTGTATTTTTGTCTGAAACCAAAATGTAATGATGCAATCAGTAGCGTTAGCTCATTTAGAGTCAGGAAGTACAAACATTTTGTCTCTGAGTCAAACCGTTTGGACATGGCACCAAAATATGTTTAAGACATTACTTAATTTTTCATAAAAAAATGAAAAATAAACGAAAAAATGGGTAATGTCATGAACATATTTTGGTGCCATGTCCGAACGGTTTGACTCAGAGACAAAGTTTTTGTACTTCCTGACTCTAAATGAGCTAACGCTACTGATTGCATCATTACATTTTGGTTTCAGACAAAAATACAAAAAAACTGTATACCTAAGATAATTTATAAGCAGTACTCAGACGTTTTGATGTGATATTTGCTTTTGCAGTAACTTTTTTTGTTAATATTGTCTGGATTCAAAATGTAATGATGCAAATAGTAGCGTTAACTCATCAAAAGTCAGGAAGTGCAAACGTTTTGTCTCTGAGTCAAACCGTTTGGACATGGCACCAAAATATGTTTAAGACATTACCTAAATTTTCATAAAAAAATGAAAAATAAACGAAAAAATGGGTAATGTCATGAACATATTTTAGTGCCATGTCCGAACGGTTTGACTCAGACAAAATTTTTGCACTTCCTGACTCTTAATGAGTTAACGCTACTGATTGCAATCAATTGGGTAGGTATGTTAATACACTTATATCATATTCGAGTGGACGTGTTCGGAAGGCTGTGTGAAAGCGTCAGAGCGTTGAATGAAAAACTGCAGTAATGATCTTTCCTTTTAGCTTAGGGACATTTATTGGTCAAAGTAGAAGGCCAAACTTTTCACACTTCTTACTAATACCACGGTTTTATAACCTGTTTGTTGCTAATCAAAATACGCAGGAATACTTATTATTACTTAATTTTGTTTCTTTAATTTTGATTTAAAAAAAAAACAAGTATAAAAACTTAAACAATTATGAACTACATTTGTGATGATCATGATGAACCTTTCTATTATGATGGATAATACACTTTTGTATTATAACTTCCCCGCAAGAGGTGAATATCCTCGAATTTCTTGCATTAGTGACTATAAAAAGAGGGTTATAGTAGCTTATTTGTGTATTTTTTTATTTTTACTTATTGTTTGAGCTTACCGGCTGAAAACGGTGTCAATCAAAACCGTGCGTGTTGAAGAACTGTTGACACTATTTTCTGATGGTTCAACTTCATCAAAAATTGGCATGATAACTTCTTCAAACACCGGCAAAACTACTTCCGGGTCACTTGGAGGCACTTCTTCTCCCAACTCAATTGCAATGTTATGAAGTACTGCAGTTGCTACAATAATGGCCAACACTGATGTTACTTTCACTCGCATACCCATTGATAAACAAGGAAATCGTCGTTTCCAAACTCCAAAAGCTCTTTCAATTGTGTTCCTTGTTTTAATTTGGGACTTGTTGTATGCTATTTCGGCTGGTGTTCGAGGATTTAATAAGGGCGTCAGCATGTAATTTTTATACGCATATCCACCATCACCGAGTAGGTAGCATCTAGGGTACTCATTGTTTTCGAATTTGGCTCTTATGAGAGAATCGTCAAATATGTTTGCATCGTGGACACTTCCAGGCCATCTGGCTACTATATCAAGGAACTTCAATTTTGCATCACAAACACATTGGGTGTTTATGGAAAACCAACCTTTTCGGTTCCGGTAAACTTCTGCTTGTTCCCCACCCGGTGATTGTATTCGGATGTGTGTGCAATCAACTGCCCCAATAACATTTGGAAATCGTGCCAATAAATAAAACTGATTTTGAATGCACATTATTTCATTTCGATTTGTTGGCATCGAAATGAAATCTGGCCTTAGACTGGCTAGTAGATGAGTCACTTTTCCTATGATGCGGCAAACTGTTGACTTGTGTATATTGAACATATCTCCAACACAGATTTGGAAAGATCCTGTTGCATAAAAACGCAGTGTAATAAGAAGTTGATTTTTTGCACTAACGGGGTTGTTTCTAAGGTTCCTTGGCTGCAAATGGGTACCAAATAACTCCAAAAGTTGTTCGACGCACTGTTTGGACACTCTAAATCTAAATTTGAAGTCGTAATCATCGAATTCAAAGAATGGATTCCTATGCACTCGAATATTTCTTGGACGGCGTCTAGCTCTTTCTTCATATAAATCTTCATCAGATGAAGAAGATGACCATTGTAAAAATCTGCAATATTTTTTTTTATTTAAACAACGAATAATTAAATAATAATAGTACAAAATAATAAAATTTAAATCTTTAACCTGTTCATTGTTGTTTTTTTTTTTATTTGTAATTTTCAATGTTCTGTCAATCTTGGATGATCTGTCAAATATTTCTTTTTATTCTTCGTTAAAATTGCTTTTAGAAATTTAACAGGAAGAAAATGGAACTTTAGTTTATTAGCTCGTTTATTGGCCTTTTAAAACTAAAGATGCTTGGAGAAACCAATAAATGTCGTTTTAAAATTAAACGAACCAATAAAAATTTAAAAGGGCTTGGAGAAATCGGCCATAAATAAGTTAGCGCTACTGATTGCATCATTACATTTTGGTTTCAGACAAAAATACAAAAAACTGTATACCTAAGATAATTTATAAGCAGTATTCAGACATTTTGATATGATATTTGCTTTTGGAGATTCAAAATGTAATGATGCAAATAGTAGATTACGCACAATGTCCTCTTTTGTTGGTGGCCTAAGAAATGCAAATAAAAGTGCATTTGTTTGCTTTACGTATGCTATATTTAATATAAGATTTATAAATATACATCATAAATATACATTGGGGTCGGCGATATGCCCGAAAAATACCAAAATAACATGTTCCCCTGTTACTGTTAATGTTACTATAAAAAAACAGGCTTTAAATTTCTCGAGAAGAAACGATATTAATTTCCTTGTTTGTAAATTTGAACTCGTTCGCCATCGTATTTTATTTCGCTAAACAGTCCCTCAGGGTTTTTCTTAAAAGCAGTATCAACTGAATTACAGGCATTTGCAATCATTGGGCTGATTTAATAGTCATGAGTTTGACATTAACAGATCCTGCAGCTGTCTATGAAAGGATGTTAGAATAGTAAACGGAATTTCAATAGTTACTTAATATATCATCTTTTTCACCTTTTTACCCTTCAGTGGACTTTTGGCAGCAGTTTTTGATGCAAATTGATCAACAACCGCATCTAGATCTCGTGAGGACTGATACGCGGGATATGCATCTGGACCAAAGGCATCTAATACATGTCTTCCTTTGGCATTTATTTTTAAGTCCTGTTTGATCAGGCGAATTACCCTAAAATGGTGAAAAATGTTATGATGATTTTTGCAAAGAGAATGATTTTTAGAACTTACCATTTTCAAGTCTTCAGCGGTTGCCATTTTACATAATATACTGAAAATATCAACTTGATAATCTTCTTTTCCTGACGTTGTAAGATTAATAAGAGTGTCTTCAACTTGTTGTAAAGTTAGAGTACTTTACGTGCTTGGAGTGACTCCTTTTGATAACTCAAAGTATTTGCGAATAGTTTCAGAGTCATCACCTTAAAGTTGAATTTATTAACATAAATTTTATTACAATCTTTCGGAACATACCTTGCTCTAAATCGACCAACATATCTTCTACATTCGTACGGAAAATTCTGGAAAAAAGTTTAATGATTTGTTTGTTTTGTAAATTGTAGACTCTTTGACTAGCTGTGGGTAGGAACATATTCATCCACAGATGGATATCACCTTTGAAGCCTTTGCCACTAGAAACCTAAAACCAAACAACTTTAGTAAAAGTTAATAAACATTTTCTATTTACCTTTTGAAAAAATTCCTGAAGAATATTAGATTTACTAATGTAACTTGAAACATTTGCTACTTTATCACAGATGCTTATAAATGTTTGTAAAAGATTATCTTTATTAGAAGGCATTTTAATTTTAATAATAATATAAATCAAAAGATGTAAAAACAACGTAAATAAATAATATAAAAATAATATGTTTTCTAAAAACAGAAAACTAAACAAACAACCACATTTTTGAGTATTGTCAATTGTGACATTTGTTAAACTGTTATAGTGGTATACTGTTATACAAAATTGGGGACTTTTTCATAATATAACACATCTTCAAATTGCTTCATCTTTTGTATATGCATCCGCTATCCAGGTATATATTGAGATCAGTGGATAGCGTATTCCATACAATGTATAACAGTTTTTGTGAAGCAAATTGAAGATGACAGATGGTGGATTTTATCATAATTTGACATCTACTTTGGGAAAAAAAAATATTTCAATGTTTACCAAACAATTTAAAAGCAAGGTGGGTTTTTCTATGATAAAAAATACAAAATTAAAAGAAATAAATAATTTAGAGATTTCTTTAGAAAAAAAGATATAAAGTACTAACAATTTCATAGCAACATGAAGTACTAACTATTTCAAGTACTTTTGAATATCAGATTTTTATATATTGAATATTAATTAATTAATTAATTGTTTTAACTATTACAATTAAAGACATTCTCGTTCTTACATGATTTTTGTATTAATCTTTTTTCAGGGCAAACGCTGTTCCGCTGAAATATCCTTCCACTCAACCTTCATCAAACCAATGAAAGTTAACTCAATTATCTTCAGTGATTCTGGCCTTCAGTTGGAGGATAATGAAACTGAGGGCACTTGGATAATGCCAAATACTGTGACAAATGTTGGAAAAATTTACTTCGATCCAAGATCCCTATGTCAATCCCGATGTTACATCCCTTTCAATCAAAATCTCTCGCCCATGTTCACCTCACTGGAGAGCCATTTAAATTTCGATGAAACAGAGCTGCGTAGACGAACTGAAATATTTCATCACTTCAAGTATTACTTGAGGACAATTACCTTTACCGTGAACACCAGTGAAGTTCGCCTATTCAAGTTCAACTTAACGGTGGATATTATCTGGCCAAGATAAGTAAATGGCGTTCAAACTCTACCGACCGTTGAAATCGGCCAAGTCTATGTTGCACAAATTGTTCTAAACAATCCTTCAGATACGCCACTGCTTGTGGACTTCTTCATATCAAATCTGACGGTTTCAAAGAACATAAAACTTTCGCCCATTTTGGAGGTGGTAGAGATATGTCCGCACTGTTACTTAACAGATAAACATGTATTTAGGTTGATAGGGGTTCATAAGCCACGAATTATTCAACCCAAGTCTAGTTACTCAGCGACAATTGAATTTATGGCCAAGGACAAAAAACTCCTGAAGTACAGAACATAGATAGTAGATCCATACACGGTAGTTCAACGCCTGTGGGAAACTCTCACAGTGGTGGTAAGAAATACGGAAAAACACCTGGACGTGAACGCAAGAAAGAACAGTCAAACGGAAGTAGCCAATCAAAGCGATTTAATCGCAAAGGATCCAAGTTCAAGCCAAATGCATTCCACTTCACTTCACCAGTTGCAAATAGTGGTGCAGCACCAATACCTATGTGGGATCCTAATCAGCAGGCAAGTTTCTTAGACGTTGTAGCTGCTGCAAAGACACCTTTGAATGATTTATCACCTCTGAACTATGAGGAACCATTGAGCGAATATTTGCCCCTGGATAATGGAAACGACTGGAACGATGCTGATCTTAAAAACGATGAAACGTTCGGAGACAGCATGATTGTGCCAACTTCCGCTTTGATAAACAACTCGAATGGAATTCATAAAATATGTTCCAATGAGTTGGGGCCAATTGGGACAAAGCGCTCGTCTGCTTCGACTCCTAGCTGGGAACCTTTTACTGTGTTGAAGCCGACAGTTTGCAACAACTCAAGTTTTTTTTCTAATGTAATGCCATCTTACATTTACAGGGATTCTAATCAGTACTTAGGTTAGTATCCTTTTTCTATTTAAATCAATATGTTTTTCTAATACACATTTTCAGGAAGAAACCATGCAAACTCTGACCAAGACTTCTCGCCGGGACACTTGCAGAACCAGTGGAATTCGAGCAGTGAATATTTTGCCTCGCAACCGCAGCACCACACAGAATCTCATAAGAGCCCAACAGCCAACTGGTCAAATGGTAATGGTGGATCTGGTACAGGTCAAACTTGGGATCCAATGGGATACCAGTAGGCAGCCAATGCTGCTTCCTCTTGGCAACGGGCTGCTGGCATTCGTCCACCACCTGGATTGGAATTTCAAAAGTGTGATAGTCCCATAACAAGTTTACCAGAACCTATGTCACCCACAGCGTTTGGACAGCAACAGTCGCAGCCAGATTCAGATTCAGTGAGAAAATGTATATATGCCTGATATATACATATTCTCGTTATAATGTCAGGTAAAAACTTGCAAAACTCGTTATAATGTCAGGTAAAAACTTGCATTCAAAGTTTTTCCGGGTAATCAATATATACAAATCTGATATTCAAAAGTTATATGTAGTACTAACAACTTCATAGCAACATGAAGTACTAACGATTTCAAGTACTTTTGAATATCAGATTTTTATATATTGACTACCAGGAAAAACTTTGAATGCAAGTTTGTACCTGACGTTATAACGAGTGAGAAAATGTATAAATCAGGCATATAGGGCTGGTAGTTTTGGAATTACAGCACAGAACATGTTATTTTGGTATTTTTCAGGCATATCGCCGACCCCAATGTATATTTATAATGTATATTTATAAATCTTATATTAAATATAGCATACGCAAAGCAAACAAATGCACTTTTATTTGCATTTCTTAGGCCACCAACAAAAGAGGACCTTGTGCGTAATCTACTATTTGCATCATTACATTTTGAATCTCCAAAAGCAAATATCATATCAAAATGTCTGAATACTGCTTATAAATTATCTTAGGTATACAGTTTTTTGTATTTTTGTCTGAAACCAAAATGTAATGATGCAATCAGTAGCGCTAACTTATTTAGAGTCAGGAAGTGCAAAAATTTTATCTCTGAGTCAAACCGTTCGGGCATGGCACCAAAATATGTTTAAGACATTACCTAAATTTTCATAAAAAATTAAAAATGAACGAAAAACTGGGTAATGTCATGAACATATTTTGGTGCCATGTCCAAACGGTTTGACTCACAGACAAAATTTCTGCACTTCCTGACTCTAAATAAGTTAGCGCTACTATTTGCATCATTACATTTTGAATCCAGACAATATTAACAAAAAAAGTTACTGCAAAAGCAAATATCACATCAAAATGTCTGAGTACTGCTTATAAATTATCTTAGGTATACAGTTTTTTGTATTTTTGTCTGAAACCAAAATGTAATGATGCAATCAGTAGCGCTAACTTATTTAGAGTCATTAAGTGCAAACATTTTATCTCCGAGTCAAACCGTTCGGGCATGGCACCAAAATATGTTTAAGACATTACCTAAATTTTCATAAAAAATTAAAAATGAACGAAAAACTGGGTAATGTCATGAACATATTTTGGTGCCATGTCCAAACGGTTTGACTCACAGACAAAATTTCTGCACTTCCTGACTTTAAATAAGTTAGCGCTACTATTTGCATCATTACATTTTGAATCCAAACAATATTAACAAAAAAAGTTATTGCAAAAGCAAATATCACATCAAAATGTCTGAGTACTGCTTATAAATTATCTTAGGTATACAGTTTTTTGTATTTTTGTCTGAAACCAAAATGTAATGATGCAATCAGTAGCGCTAATTTATTAAGAGTCAGGAAGTGCAAAAATTTTATCTCCGAGTCAAACCGTTCGGGCATGGCACCAAAATATGTTTAAGACATTACCTAAATTTTCATAAAAAATTAAAAATGAACGAAAAACTGGGTAATGTCATGAACATATTTTGGTGCCATGTCCAAACGGTTTGACTCACAGACAAAATTTTTGCACTTCCTGACTCTAAATAAGTTAGCGCTACTGATTGCATCATTACATTTTGAATCCAGACAATATTAACAAAAAAAGTTACTGCAAAAGCAAATATCACATCAAAATGTCTGAGTACTGCTTATAAATTATCTTAGGTATACAGTTTTTTGTATTTTTGTCTGAAACCAAAATGTAATGATGCAGTCAGTAGCGCTAACTTATTAAGAGTCAGGAAGTGCAAACATTTTATCTCTGAGTCAAACCGTTCGGGCATGGCACCAAAATATGTTTAAGACATTACCTAAATTTTCATAAAATATTAAAAACTTGAAACTTGTAACTTGAAACATTTGCTACTTTATCACAGATGCTTATAAATGTTTGTAAAAGATTATCTTTATTAGAAGACATTTTAATTTTAATAATAATATAAATCAAAAGATGTAAAAACAACGTAAATAAATAATATAAAAATAATATGTTTTCTAAAAACAGAAAACTAAACAAACAACCACATTTTTGAATATTGTCAATTGTGACATTTGTTAAACTGTTATAGTGGTATACTGTTATACAAAATTGGGGACTTTTTCATAATATAACACATCTTCAAATTGCTTCATCTTTTGTATATGCATCCGCTATCCAGGTATATATTGAGATCAGTGCTTGGCATATAGTCAAGAATACCAACTTTGAAATAAAATAAGATAGCACCACCTTCAGCCTACAAGTGACATCCCTGGTCAAGTCTAATAGACCGGCCATATTTGTATTCCATATTCCACGATCCACAATCTACATTTGCAAAGTACACATACTTTTCTTTACTTTTTCGATGTCGGTTCTCGGTTGGTTTTCTATTTAGTGCTAAAAAAAAACATTAAAGCCAACAATTAAATGCAACAAACTTATCGAATTTGCTAATTTAGTATCGTGATTCTTAATAATATACTATTGTTTTATGTGAAAAGAAAAAGTGAGTGTATTCCGGGAAAAAAACAAAACCTACTACGAGAATTTGGTGTCCACCAAATATCTTTTGCTTTTGTTTTCTTATTGTAGTGGAAAGAGACTTTAATATATGCTTATGCTTATGCTCCACCTTCATACTTGGGGAATGGAGACAAACAGTGCAAGTAAACTTTTTTTCTCTTCAAAATATATACTAAAACATCTTTTTCATGTGAATTATAAATACACAAATTTAAACGAAAATTCCAAGAATCGAATGCACATCGGGCGTGTTTTTGCATTTTAATTGTCCCAACAAAATCATAAAATATTTGTGCGTGGGTAAGGCATAGAATAGATAGACAAGCATTCAGTTTCAGTTGCAGTGCAATGTTCTTGAGAGTAGACGAACCTATGATGATAGTCAGCTCCGCCGATGATAGCGAAAGAGCCAGCGATACGGTGAATGATTATTAATTAAATGGCTGCATCTGCATATAATAATTGTCTGAGTCTGGTTTTGGTGGTATTTCTCGCTGCCCGGAGTCTGGAATCTTGATGGTGTCCTATTTTTTATTTGTTTTTTCTTGTAGGATTTTTCACTTTTTAATTTTTCTTAAAAAATCATGAAAACGGCGACGTGAAAATTACACCTTGAAATGTTAGATGAGTGATGAAAATTGGGAATGGGAGAGAAGAAATACATTAAAATCTATTTTCTTAGAACACTGATTTGACTAATGAATAATTAAAGAAAAACCTTCGTTTTGTCCGATGTTTGTGTTTACAGATGTTGCCGATTTAGTAGTCAACCCCTAAAAGGGGCTCCTGTTTCAAGGAAAACACACAAGATATAAGAAAGTTTTTTTTTTATCAATAAAATCGTCTTTGATATCCTGTTGCAAAGATTGGAAGTATAAAACAACAAAAAGGCATCATGGATGACAAAAATTGCCAAGAAACCAAAGTAATATATCATATAGATGACGAGACCACACCGTATCTGGTTAAAATTGCACTGCCATCTTCGCAGGTCACGCTTAAAGATTTCAAAATGGTACTGAATAAACAAAGCAATAACTATAAGTATTTTTTTAAGTCAATGGACGCAGATTTCGGGTGAGTTCTCCTGCCTTTGTCCATCAGGAGAGCCTTGATTTTAAATTGCTATCGTTTGGTATTTTTAATTGCAGCGTTGTCAAAGAGGAGATTGCCGACGATTCGACGACACTACCTTGTTTCAACGGACGGGTTGTATCATGGGTAAGTTCAAAAACAAATTCTTATTATATATTTACAAGAGGGGCTGAAGCAGATTTAAACTTTGAAGAGATCTTGAAGTCTTGCTTCATATTTTGGTGCGACTTTTCTTCAGAGTAGCACAGTTTTTGTCATTAACTGTACGTAACTTCGGCTTAGTGCTCGCTGAGCATCAAACGAAATAGAATATCAAATTAAACCAATAATACATTTTGTGTGTGCATTTTTGTATGAAAAGCGGAAATTCTATATAAATAATAAACTAAATATAAAATGAAATGTTTCCTTAGGTACTCTAAGTGCAGATAATTTACCTCTAAACTGCAGATCTCTAAACAGCAGGTTCTGTAAAATAAAACAATCAGACTTTTTCGTCTGTGTGAACGATTTGCTGAGCTATTTGCTCTGAAAATCGTTGGCATTGACGAAAATAAATACCGAGACTGACATCAGTTCAGAGAGAAAATGTCTCACGGAGCAGTGAGCACTGTGCTCGCAACAAGCAGCGCTTCTAAAAACAAAGGTTGTTTTAATAAAAGTGAATCAAAAATCAACTGTTTTTGAAGTAAAACTTCTTTACCGGTGGTAAGTTCAAAAATGGGATACACACAAATCTGTGTGATGCTATTTGTCCGTTGCCGTGCTATTATGGCACGTTTTTTATATAAATGGAACTGTGGCACTAAAAGACTTCATATGGCACTTTATATTATTATTTATTATTATACATTTCTTTTATTTACTTTTATTATAAAGTATTACTCTAACCTCATATTTTTTTGTGATTATTAGTTTTTGGCACATTTTCAATTAATTCTTTACTTATTTTATTATCTAACTATGGTTATTTGAATTTTTCGAGTAATTTAAAACTTAAATCCAGATGGAAATCATTCTTTGTTTTCGTTTATTTCCATATATGTATTTGATTCATTTAAATATCTTTGTTTTTTATATAAGTATTATTTTCTCTGAACAAACAATATTTAACTTGGCTGATAAATAAGTAAAGTGAATAATTAATATTTGGATTTAATTTTACATCTAGATTTACCGAGTTAATATTATTGCGGGTAATTTTATATTTTTATTTTTCTCTTCGTGGTACAAAATGGCTTCAATGGCACTTTTTGTTTTCAGCGGTGGCTCTCACAAAAAAATATTTCCGTCAACGCTATCTGCAGTTGAGTTGAGATAAAAAGAAGAACAAGCAAAAAAAAAAGAATAGATAGAGAATGAAAAATAATGAAAATTCACGATAAACAGTTACAACGATACAAGGTATGCTCATTTCGTTGCGTGACGTCACTATCATCTGTTTCTGTTTAAAAATAAAAAAAGTATTTCATTCCTTTTCATTGTTTTTATTATTTTTTCTTTTCTCGTAGTTATTATCACTTAAAATTAATTGATTTAAATGCTTCATTTTATAGTTATAGTCATCACATAAGACATAAAATAATAGCCAGAGATCACAGTGACGTAACAATCATCTGCCAAATCGACAAAATGGCGATTCGCCTATGTTGAGTGAGCATACCTACTATTTCTGTTTATCGTGAGGAAAAGTATTGGCTTCAATTCTGGGATGGCAAAAATGCTATTTTTCTGGATAAACTACATTTGTTATTTCTGCTACCTAATTGAAGTAGTTAATGTAGTTAATAGACTTTTAGATGGCAAAGTACTCAGGAGTAGTAATCTAGTTATACCATCTACACATGTTCTCAAGCGCGGGTAGATGAGCAGAATAGCTACGCATCTAGAAACCGTCAGATGGCAGGGTTTAGTTTCTGTCTTTCTATTAATAAAAACAAAATAAATACAAAAAATACTGCTCAAAACATTACTGTTTATCGGAAAAGCAGCCAATGATGATTTGTAGATTGCTACTAGCGAAGCGTTCCATTTAGAATCGCTAGTGAAGTACTCATTAGTACTTTGCCACCTTAAAAGGAACAGGGATAATGAAGTTCAATGTAGTAAATGTATATTAATACGCGTAGTAAAAAGAATAATCTACACCCCTTATTTACTACAAATTGTTACTTCTTCTTTGTTAACTATTTATACAGAAAAACAGTAATATATCATGTAAATATATATTATGTTATAAAATTTTTTTTTTTTTGCATCGATATTGCCAAACTTTTGCCGTTGTACGTACAACTTACTACTTTGATTTCGATACATTAAAATACTTTAAAAAATTACTAAACATTTTATTTCAAACAACCAACTTTAAGCTGACACTAAAATGACAGCTGACAGACAATTTGACAGTTGAGATAATTTGACAGTTAAAACTATATCTGCTGCAATTTCTTTTATATACAACATTAACTACATAAACTTCGTAGCAAATGTAAAAATGTACTTTTTCTTAAAAGTGACAGTTCGGCCAATACTAAAGATAATCTACTCTATTAGCTACGCGTAGTAAATCGAATAAACCGTAAACATGCCTGATTTGTTTCTTTTATTATCCACATTTGTTACGCATGAAACACACAACACTACTACACACGACATAATGGCGTAAATTCCTTTCCAACACTACATTTATTTACTACATTTTTTTTTTATTAAAATGCTACAAACAAATATTTTTTCAAGAAAAGTACCATTTCTGGACTGACTACGCGTTGTTAATCGCGCAGTAACTACCTCACCTACTATGTTGCCATCTCTGGGTGGTTGATTCTCGTTGATGGATTTTAAGCTTACCGGCCTACCTACTAAGGCCGGTAATAGCGATCAGGAAAAAAATTCAGATAGATAATGATAGAAACAAAAATGCTACCTACGTTTATCGATGATAGCGAAGTCGAAAAAAGGAGGTCTAGAAATTCTGTCTGCCAGTCTGTCTGTCATTCACATCATTGCGTTTTGCCCGGTGCTAGCTTTGTGGGCTCGTCAGATGACGTCCATCAAAAAGCATCTTGTCATTACGCAATTTAAAGATTTTTCTAGCTCAGCTTACATAACTTTTTTAACAAAAAGCTTATGTTAACTATACCAGCAACATCACGGTTGCAATCATTTTCAACTGGGGTGGTGTTTTTTGTTTTGCCTCGTGGCCAAGGCTAAGATATAACAAAGTAATAAAATAAATAATGATACGAATTCCATATGCTAATATGAAAATTAATTTAAAAAGTTTATTTTTTATATTAAGAATATTCAACCAAGTAGAAGACTTACCATCAGTTATTTTAAGTGGACTTTTCTGAATTATTATTGCAAATTAAAGCGTTTAGCGGCCTATTGTCCAAGAAAACATTGCGTTTCGCCCGGTGCTAGCTTTGTGGGCTCGTCAGATGACGTCCAGCAAAAAGCACCTTGTCATGACGCAATTTAAAGATTTTTCTAGCTCAGCTTACATAACTTTTTTGACAAAAAGCTAATGTGAACTATACCAGCCAGATTACGGTTGCAATAATTTTCAACTGGGGGTGGTGTGTTTTGTTTTGCCTCGTGGCCAAAGCTAAGATATAACAGAAATAAAATAAATAATAATACAAATTCTATATACTTATATGAAAATTAATTTAAAAAGTTTATTTTTTATATTAAGAATATTCAACCAAGTAGAAGACTTAGCATCAGTTTATTTTAAGTGGACTTTTCTGAATTATTATTCAAAATTAAAGCTTTTAGCGGCCTATAGTCCAAGAAAACATTGCGTTTCGCCCGGTGCTAGCTTTGTGGGCTCGTCAGATGACGTCCCGCAAAAAGCACCTTGTCATTACGCAATTTAAAGATTTTTCTAGCTCAGCTTACATAACTTTTTTGACAAAAAGCTAATGTGAACTATACCAGCAAGATCACGGATGCAATCATTTTCAACAGGGGGGGTGTTTTTTGTTTTGCCTCTTGGCCAAGGCTAAGATATAACAAAGAAATAAAATAAATAATGACACAAATTCTATATACCAATATGAAAATTAATTTAAAAAGTTTATTTTTTATATTAAGAATATTCAACCAAGTAGAAGACTTAGCATCAGTTTATTTTAAGTGGACTTTTCTGAATTATTATTCAAAATTAAAGCGTTTAGCGGCCTGTTATCAAATTATTATCACATATCAATTTTGTTACTACTAATGTGATAATAAAGTGATACTAATGTGATAATAAAGTGATAATAATTTTTGCTGTTTAATATGTGTTAATTTATTTAAAAATTGTTTTATTCAAATTCAATAATTGTTTTGTTAATTTATTTAAGTTTCATATTAAAATGTATTAAAAAATTCTAAAAAAAACTAAATAAATATCAACCCCTGAGGAAGCTCGAAAGTAACTAGCGAAACGTAGGGTAAAATATAAATTAGTTGTTTCAATTAATTGCATTCATCTTGCTGATCATTTAAGCCCAAACACCATTGTTTTATTCAAATTCAATAATTGTTTTGTTAATTTATTTAAGTTTCATATTAAAATGTATTAAAAAATTCTAAAAAAACTAAGTAAATATCAACCCCTGAGGAAGCTCGAAAGTAACTAGCGAAACGTAGGGTAAAATATAAATTAGTTGTTTCAATTAATTGCATTCATCTTGCTGATCATTTAAGCCCAAACACCATTAACTATAATTTTCAATATATGATCAAATTATAATCTATTGCAAAAATTTTAAAAATTATTTCGTATACACAAATTAAAAGACTACAACATCCGAGAGAAATACGCTCGACCTATGTGTGCTTTTTTGCTGTTAAACCCTAGCTGCCTAGCTCACTTGATCATGAGCAAGTTTGTGCGGAGCAGTGCACTGAGCTGTCAAAAATAGATCTGTTTCTTTTTTAAGCTTTCAAACTCATAATATAAGAGTTTTTGCAAAAGCGACCATAGCCCCATCTATTCGGTTATTTGAAACAGCCTTTTGAATCAATAAGTGGGCTTCAGGTCAAAAAATGAAACAAAGTTAATTTGTGTTCGACGTTTCGTCCATGAATATGGACATCATCAGGAAAGATGTGCAATCTATATTTGTATACATAATTATTAGTTACAATTCACAATACATTTAACATAAAAAAAGAAGAAGACTTACAAATGTTACATATATATTGCACTTTAAAATAAATATGTAAGCTGAACTTACAAGTAAAATTAAAACTTTATAATGAAATAAGAAACAAATAAAACACATATTCTCCTTGATTGTAGTTGTTAGCGAGCTTTTTTCCCTCTTTTCTCTAACAGTTTGTATTGTGGGCTTCTCCATATCTGTACGTCTGTTGATTGTATTGTCGGCATTAATGATGTGAAGAGTTTCAATTATCATTCTCTTATTTGGGTTCTCTTCGCGTTGTAAAATTTTTGTGTCGTCGTAGTTTGGGGAATGCTGAAGTGTGATGCAGTGTGCTGCCAGTGCTGTCTTGTGTGGTGCGTTGTTTTTAATGTCAGATTTGTGTCCTGATAATCTTTTTTTAAGTTTTTGTTTAGTTGTCCCTATATAAATTTGGTCGCAATTGTCGTTTTTTCCTCCTTTGCAGCTAATTTGGTATATTACATCAGAGTGTTCCATTCTATTCGTCTTTGCTTTTAGTTTTGTATACAGTTGTGATGCGGTATTTGTCGATTTCATTGCCATTTTGTATTTTTCGGTGTCGAATAATTTGGCAGTTTTAAACCTGTCAGCAACTTGTTTTACGTAGGTAAACGATTTGTAAATTATATTTTGTTTTTGTGGTTGGCTGTTTCTGTTTGCATGTTGTCCTATTAATTTTCTTATTATGTTTTCCGGAAAACCATTCTGCATTAATATATTCTTAATTCTTACTCGATTTTGTTTGTGGAATTCTACGTCACTTATTAGGAGTACTCGATTTATTAGATTTTTGGCAGTGTTGAATATGGTTTGTTTTGGATGTTGGGATCGGAAATTTATCAGTCTCCCTGACGACGTAGGTTTTTGATACCAATCCATTTTTAGAAGTTTTCCTTCTCGTATTACGACTGTGTCGAGGTAAGGCAATCTGTTATTTAATCACAAAAAATGTTGAATGGCGTGAAGTTCTATAAATTAAGCTCTTAGATTTAAAAGGACACCTTAAAATAACTCCACTTGAGTCGGTACTTGTTCGTTTTTAATAATTTAATTAACATTAACATTTAACACGAAACGAATAAACATTAAAATCAAAAATGAAAAATAAAAAATAAAAACAAACACCTAACTAACTTGAATGCATTTCGAAGCTCTTGCGCTTCATCTTCAGCAATCACGACTAAACGTTGAGTGCATATAATTGAAGTTCTGTTGATGAATTTGTATCATAGAACACAGCTATGATCAAAGGTCAATATTTTCCTTTTCGTATTTTTATATATTGCTGCGACACATAATGTTAATTAGGCAAGACTCAATATTGCCGTTGTCTAAGTTCAGTGCGTTTGGGTCTTTTTGTATGTAAAAAGATTCATAGGCATCCAATCTTCCATGATCATTAACTTGTTTAATAAGAGTCAAATTGTCTATATTTATATTTTCATGGCCATTATTTAGCACATGAGATGCAATTGCAGATTTTTGCGGTTGATTAAGGCGAATACACGAGATATGTTCTTTAAACCTTGTTTCAATACTCCTTTTTGTCTGTCCATAATATTTTAAATTGCAGTCACCACACTCGATTTCATAAATACCCGATTTACATAAAGGAGGTATCATATCTTTTGTCGAACCTAGTATATTTACCATTTTCTGGTCGTTTTTATACACAATATCTAGTTGGTGATCACTGAAAACTTTTTTTAATTTGTTTGTTACTTGTGGTACAAACGTCAAAGCCACCCTTTTATTTTGATTTTTTTCTTTTTGTGAGAAAAAGGTCGACATATTATAATTATTCACTTTTCGAGTATGTTTATAAATTAATTTGTCTATCATTTGTTCACTAAAACCATTAATGAGCGCAGTATTTTTTATGTATTCATACTCTTTTTTGAAATTAGTTATCTCGAGGGGTAGACGACATAATCTATGAACCATCGAATGGTATGCGGCTAGCTTATGCTGTATTGGACAAAACGAATCACTGGTGATAGTTCTCATCGTACTTGTTGGCTTATGAAATACACCTAATTCAATTTTATTATTCACATATTGAACTTCTAAATCAAGAAAAGGTAATTTTCTTTCTTTTTCTATTTCATATGTGAATTTTATTGAGTCGAATTGGCTATTCAAAATGTCTATTGTTTTTGGAACATCATCTTTATTTAGAACTGAAAAAACATCATCTACATAGCGATGCCACACTCGCGGAAGAAGATTCTGTCTTTTCAATCTTATTTCAAACGCGGACATGAATATTTCAGATATCAGTGGGCTGAGCGGGTTGCCCATATTGGTACCGAATTCCACTCTGTATATTTTTTCCCAAAACTGAAAAATATTTTGGTTCATGCAGAGTTTTGTTGCTTCTAAATAAATTTTCTTTTTTTCCTCTTCGCAATCAAGATTATCTAGATAATTTTTGAATTCGTCAAGGGCCACGTTTACCGGAATATTCGGAAATAAAGATGTTACATCGAAGCTTACCATAATTTCATTTTCGTGCAGCACTAGGTCTTTAATTTTATCTACAAACTCAAACGAATTTTTAATTGAAAAACTTTCTAATTTTGGTAATTTTTGAACTTCACTAACTATCCACTTTGCTAATTCATAACTTGGAGCATTAATGTTGGGTACAATTGGGCGCATTTTTTTCCCAATTTTATGCGTTTTCGGAAGTGCATACATTTTGGGTAGACTTGGATTCGAAACGATTAAAGATCTACTAATTCGTACACTAAAAACTTTGCCTATTTTTTGTCTTACTGCATCAACTTCTTTAACCATTCGTTTAATAGGATTTTTTTCCAACTGTTTATACCCGCATTCAGATATAAGTTTATAGACTCGCTGTTCATAATCACCTTTATTCATAACAACAACTTGGTTACTTTTATCTGCTTTATATGTTACATCCCTCTTTTTTAATTTATTTAATATGCACTTTTGGGTTTTTGCCGAATCTGATGTTTTTGATAGATTTTTATTTGATTTTATTATATTAGCAGTTGTAGAACGAATATCATTTTGAGTAGAAGGTAATTTGTATTTTAACATTGTTTCGATGTCAACAACAACGTCCAAGGCATTTGTTTTGTATGGTATGGGAGAAATTTTTAAACCTTTATTCAATAAATAAATAATAAATATAAATTTGATCACCAACTAGATATTGTGTATAAAAACGACCAGAAAATGGTAAATATACTAGGTTCGACAAAAGATAAGATAAATTTAAAATATTATGGACAGACAAAAAGGAGTATTGAAACAAGGTTTAAAGAACATATCTCGTGTATTCGCCTTAATCAACCGCAAAAATCTGCAATTGCATCTCATGTGCTAAATAATGGCCATGAAAATATAAATATAGACAATTTGACTCTTATTAAACAAGTTAATGATCATAGAAGATTGGATGCCTATGAATCTTTTTACATACAAAAAGACCCAAACGCACTGAACTTAGACAACGGCAATATTGAGTCTTGCCTAATTAACATTATGTGTCGCAGCAATATATAAAAATACGAAAAGGAAAATATTGACCTTTGATCATAGCTGTGTTCTATGATACAAATTCATCAACAGAACTTCAATTATATGCACTCAACGTTTAGTCGTGATTGCTGAAGATGAAGCGCAAGAGCTTCGAAATGCATTCAAGTTAGTTACGTGTTTGTTTTTATTTTTTATTTTTCATTTTTGATTTTAATGTTTATTCGTTTCGTGTTAAATGTTAATGTTAATTAAATTATTAAAAACGAACAAGTACCGACTCAAGTGGAGTTATTTTAAGGTGTCATTTTAAATCTAAGAGCTTAATCTGTTATTTGTTTCAACCTCAA
Source organism: Baccha elongata (assembly GCA_951217065.1). Classification (NCBI taxonomy): domain Eukaryota; kingdom Metazoa; phylum Arthropoda; class Insecta; order Diptera; family Syrphidae; genus Baccha; species Baccha elongata. The sequence goes on from CATNUY010000410.1 coordinate 508,436, forward strand.
CTGTAAACTGTATTTTTCCATGGAAGCTATTAAGGACGTTAAGTATTTGTTCGATTTCTCCCATTTTCACGATAGCAAATATGTCGTCCACGTACTTCGTCAGTATTTTTGGTTGGTTTATAAGTTGAGGAAGGCATGTATTTAAAAGTTCCTCCAGAATAATGTCCGCTATTATTGGAGAAGCCGGATTTCCCATCGGCATACCATCCCTTTGTTGGTAGGTTTTGTTTCCATATACTAAATAATTGTTATCAATAATGCAGAAACGGATCATTTCAAGAAATTTGGTTTTTTTGATAGTAGTGTGTTCTTTTATTTTTTCCCAGTTGTTTGCAATCAGTTGTAGTGCCATTTTGAGAGGTATATTTGTAAAAAGTGATATTACATCAAAAGACACTAGAACTTCATCATTTTCGATGTTAAGTTCACGAAGTTTTGCTTTAAACTCGGTCGAATCCTTAACATTATATTTGGAGTCTGAAGTTATGTTTTTCAATATACCAATGAGGTATTTAGCTAAGTTGGCACTAAAAGACTTCATATGGCACTTTATATTATTATTTATTATTATACATTTCTTTTATTTACTTTTATTATAAAGTATTACTCTAACCTCATATTTTTTTGTGATTATTAGTTTTTGGCATTTTCAATTAATTCTTTACTTATTTTATTATCTAACTATGGTTATTTGAATTTTTCGAGTAATTTAAAACTTAAATCCAGATGGAAATCATTCTTTGTTTTCGTTTATTTCCATATATGTATTTGATTCATTTAAATATCTTTGTTTTTTATATAAGTATTATTTTCTCTGAACAAACAATATTTAACTTGGCTGATAAATAAGTAAAGTGAATAATTAATATTTGGATTTAATTTTACATCTAGATTTACCGAGTTAATATTATTGCGGGTAATTTTATATTTTTATTTTTCTCTTCGTGGTACAAAATGGCTTCAATGGCACTTTTTGTTTTCAGCGGTGGCTCTCACAAAAAAATATTTCCGTCAACGCTATCTGCAGTTGAGTTGAGATAAAAAGAAGAACAAGCAAAAAAAAAAGAATAGATAGAGAATGAAAAATAATGAAAATTCACGATAAACAGTTACAACGATACAAGGTATGCTCATTTCGTTGCGTGACGTCACTATCATCTGTTTCTGTTTAAAAATAAAAAAAGTATTTCATTCCTTTTCATTGTTTTTATTATTTTTTCTTTTCTCGTAGTTATTATCACTTAAAATTAATTGATTTAAATGCTTCATTTTATAGTTATAGTCATCACATAAGACATAAAATAATAGCCAGAGATCACAGTGACGTAACAATCATCTGCCAAATCGACAAAATGGCGATTCGCCTATGTTGAGTGAGCATACCTACTATTTCTGTTTATCGTGAGGAAAAGTATTGGCTTCAATTCTGGGATGGCAAAAATGCTATTTTTCTGGATAAACTACATTTGTTATTTCTGCTACCTAATTGAAGTAGTTAATGTAGTTAATAGACTTTTAGATGGCAAAGTACTCAGGAGTAGTAATCTAGTTATACCATCTACACATGTTCTCAAGCGCGGGTAGATGAGCAGAATAGCTACGCATCTAGAAACCGTCAGATGGCAGGGTTTAGTTTCTGTCTTTCTATTAATAAAAACAAAATAAATACAAAAAATACTGCTCAAAACATTACTGTTTATCGGAAAAGCAGCCAATGATGATTTGTAGATTGCTACTAGCGAAGCGTTCCATTTAGAATCGCTAGTGAAGTACTCATTAGTACTTTGCCACCTTAAAAGGAACAGGGATAATGAAGTTCAATGTAGTAAATGTATATTAATACGCGTAGTAAAAAGAATAATCTACACCCCTTATTTACTACAAATTGTTACTTCTTCTTTGTTAACTATTTATACAGAAAAACAGTAATATATCATGTAAATATATATTATGTTATAAAATTTTTTTTTTTTTGCATCGATATTGCCAAACTTTTGCCGTTGTACGTACAACTTACTACTTTGATTTCGATACATTAAAATACTTTAAAAAATTACTAAACATTTTATTTCAAACAACCAACTTTAAGCTGACACTAAAATGACAGCTGACAGACAATTTGACAGTTGAGATAATTTGACAGTTAAAACTATATCTGCTGCAATTTCTTTTATATACAACATTAACTACATAAACTTCGTAGCAAATGTAAAAATGTACTTTTTCTTAAAAGTGACAGTTCGGCCAATACTAAAGATAATCTACTCTATTAGCTACGCGTAGTAAATCGAATAAACCGTAAACACGCCTGATTTGTTTCTTTTATTATCCACATTTGTTACGCATGAAACACACAACACTACTACACACGACATAATGGCGTAAATTCCTTTCCAACACTACATTTATTTACTACATTTTTTTTTTATTAAAATGCTACAAACAAATATTTTTTCAAGAAAAGTACCATTTCTGGACTGACTACGCGTTGTTAATCGCGCAGTAACTACCTCACCTACTATGTTGCCATCTCTGGGTGGTTGATTCTCGTTGATGGATTTTAAGCTTACCGGCCTACCTACTAAGGCCGGTAATAGCGATCAGGAAAAAAATTCAGATAGATAATGATAGAAACAAAAATGCTACCTACGTTTATCGATGATAGCGAAGTCGAAAAAAGGAGGTCTAGAAATTCTGTCTGCCAGTCTGCCAGTCTGTCTGTCATTCACATCATTGCGTTTTGCCCGGTGCTAGCTTTGTGGGCTCGTCAGATGACGTCCATCAAAAAGCATCTTGTCATTACGCAATTTAAAGATTTTTCTAGCTCAGCTTACATAACTTTTTTAACAAAAAGCTTATGTTAACTATACCAGCAACATCACGGTTGCAATCATTTTCAACTGGGGTGGTGTTTTTTGTTTTGCCTCGTGGCCAAGGCTAAGATATAACAAAGTAATAAAATAAATAATGATACGAATTCCATATGCTAATATGAAAATTAATTTAAAAAGTTTATTTTTTATATTAAGAATATTCAACCAAGTAGAAGACTTACCATCAGTTATTTTAAGTGGACTTTTCTGAATTATTATTGCAAATTAAAGCGTTTAGCGGCCTATTGTCCAAGAAAACATTGCGTTTCGCCCGGTGCTAGCTTTGTGGGCTCGTCAGATGACGTCCAGCAAAAAGCACCTTGTCATGACGCAATTTAAAGATTTTTCTAGCTCAGCTTACATAACTTTTTTGACAAAAAGCTAATGTGAACTATACCAGCCAGATTACGGTTGCAATAATTTTCAACTGGGGGTGGTGTGTTTTGTTTTGCCTCGTGGCCAAAGCTAAGATATAACAGAAATAAAATAAATAATAATACAAATTCTATATACTTATATGAAAATTAATTTAAAAAGTTTATTTTTTATATTAAGAATATTCAACCAAGTAGAAGACTTAGCATCAGTTTATTTTAAGTGGACTTTTCTGAATTATTATTCAAAATTAAAGCTTTTAGCGGCCTATAGTCCAAGAAAACATTGCGTTTCGCCCGGTGCTAGCTTTGTGGGCTCGTCAGATGACGTCCCGCAAAAAGCACCTTGTCATTACGCAATTTAAAGATTTTTCTAGCTCAGCTTACATAACTTTTTTGACAAAAAGCTAATGTGAACTATACCAGCAAGATCACGGATGCAATCATTTTCAACAGGGGGGGTGTTTTTTGTTTTGCCTCTTGGCCAAGGCTAAGATATAACAAAGAAATAAAATAAATAATGACACAAATTCTATATACCAATATGAAAATTAATTTAAAAAGTTTATTTTTTATATTAAGAATATTCAACCAAGTAGAAGACTTAGCATCAGTTTATTTTAAGTGGACTTTTCTGAATTATTATTCAAAATTAAAGCGTTTAGCGGCCTGTTATCAAATTATTATCACATATCAATTTTGTTACTACTAATGTGATAATAAAGTGATACTAATGTGATAATAAAGTGATAATAATTTTTGCTGTTTAATATGTGTTAATTTATTTAAAAATTGTTTTATTCAAATTCAATAATTGTTTTGTTAATTTATTTAAGTTTCATATTAAAATGTATTAAAAAATTCTAAAAAAAACTAAATAAATATCAACCCCTGAGGAAGCTCGAAAGTAACTAGCGAAACGTAGGGTAAAATATAAATTAGTTGTTTCAATTAATTGCATTCATCTTGCTGATCATTTAAGCCCAAACACCATTGTTTTATTCAAATTCAATAATTGTTTTGTTAATTTATTTAAGTTTCATATTAAAATGTATTAAAAAATTCTAAAAAAACTAAATAAATATCAACCCCTGAGGAAGCTCGAAAGTAACTAGCGAAACGTAGGGTAAAATATAAATTAGTTGTTTCAATTAATTGCATTCATCTTGCTGATCATTTAAGCCCAAACACCATTAACTATAATTTTCAATATATGATCAAATTATAATCTATTGCAAAAATTTTAAAAATTATTTCGTATACACAAATTAAAAGACTACAACATCCGAGAGAAATACGCTCGACCTATGTGTGCTTTTTTGCTGTTAAACCCTAGCTGCCTAGCTCACTTGATCATGAGCAAGTTTGTGCGGAGCAGTGCACTGAGCTGTCAAAAATAGATCTGTTTCTTTTTTAGCTTTCAAACTCATAATATAAGAGTTTTTGCAAAAGCGACCATAGCCCCATCTATTCGGTTATTTGAAACAGCCTTTTGAATCAATAAGTGGGCTTCAGGTCAAAAAATGAAACAAAGTTAATTTGTGTTCGACGTTTCGTCCATGAATATGGACATCATCAGGAAAGATGTGCAATCTATATTTGTATACATAATTATTAGTTACAATTCACAATATATTTAACATAAAAAAAGAAGAAGACTTACAAATGTTACATATATATTGCACTTTAAAATAAATATGTAAGCTGAACTTACAAGTAAAATTAAAACTTTATAATGAAATAAGAAACAAATAAAACACATATTCTCCTTGATTGTAGTTGTTAGCGAGCTTTAAACCTGTCAGCAACTTGTTTTACGTAGGTAAACGATTTGTAAATTATATTTTGTTTTTGTGGTTGGCTGTTTCTGTTTGCATGTTGTCCTATTAATTTTCTTATTATGTTTTCCGGAAAACCATTCTGCATTAATATATTCTTAATTCTTACTCGATTTTGTTTGTGGAATTCTACGTCACTTATTAGGAGTACTCGATTTATTAGATTTTTGGCAGTGTTGAATATGGTTTGTTTTGGATGTTGGGATCGGAAATTTATCAGTCTCCCTGACGACGTAGGTTTTTGATACCAATCCATTTTTAGAAGTTTTCCTTCTCGTATTACGACTGTGTCGAGGTAAGGCAATCTGTTATTTAATCACAAAAAATGTTGAATGGCGTGAAGTTCTATAAATAAAGCTCTTAGATTTAAAAGGACACCTTAAAATAACTCCACTTGAGTCGGTACTTGTTCGTTTTTAATAATTTAATTAACATTAACATTTAACACGAAACGAATAAACATTAAAATCAAAAATGAAAAATAAAAAATAAAAACAAACACGTAACTAACTTGAATGCATTTCGAAGCTCTTGCGCTTCATCTTCAGCAATCACGACTAAACGTTGAGTGCATATAATTGAAGTTCTGTTGATGAATTTGTATCATAGAACACAGCTATGATCAAAGGTCAATATTTTCCTTTTCGTATTTTTATATATTGCTGCGACACATAATGTTAATTAGGCAAGACTCAATATTGCCGTTGTCTAAGTTCAGTGCGTTTGGGTCTTTTTGTATGTAAAAAGATTCATAGGCATCCAATCTTCTATGATCATTAACTTGTTTAATAAGAGTCAAATTGTCTATATTTATATTTTCATGGCCATTATTTAGCACATGAGATGCAATTGCAGATTTTTGCGGTTGATTAAGGCGAATACACGAGATATGTTCTTTAAACCTTGTTTCAATACTCCTTTTTGTCTGTCCATAATATTTTAAATTGCAGTCACCACACTCGATTTCATAAATACCCGATTTACATAAAGGAGGTATCATATCTTTTGTCGAACCTAGTATATTTACCATTTTCTGGTCGTTTTTATACACAATATCTAGTTGGTGATCACTGAAAACTTTTTTTAATTTGTTTGTTACTTGTGGTACAAACGTCAAAGTCACCCTTTTATTTTGATTTTTTTCTTTTTGTGAGAAAAAGGTCGACATATTATAATTATTCACTTTTCGAGTATGTTTATAAATTAATTTGTCTATCATTTGTTCACTAAAACCATTAATGAGCGCAGTATTTTTTATGTATTCATACTCTTTTTTGAAATTAGTTATCTCGAGGGGTAGACGACATAATCTATGAACCATCGAATGGTATGCGGCTAGCTTATGCTGTATTGGACAAAACGAATCACTGGTGATAGTTCTCATCGTACTTGTTGGCTTATGAAATACACCTAATTCAATTTTGTTATTCACATATTGAACTTCTAAATCAAGAAAAGGTAATTTTCTTTCTTTTTCTATTTCATATGTGAATTTTATTGAGTCGAATTGGCTATTCAAAATGTCTATTGTTTTTGGAACATCATCTTTATTTAGAACTGAAAAAACATCATCTACATAGCGATGCCACACTCGCGGAAGAAGATTCTGTCTTTTCAATCTTATTTCAAACGCGGACATGAATATTTCAGATATCAGTGGGCTGAGCGGGTTGCCCATATTGGTACCGAATTCCACTCTGTATATTTTTTCCCGAAACTGAAAAATATTTTGGTTCATGCAGAGTTTTGTTGCTTCTAAATAAATTTTCTTTTTTTCCTCTTCGCAATCAAGATTATCTAGATAATTTTTGAATTCGTCAAGGGCCACGTTTACCGGAATATTCGGAAATAAAGATGTTACATCGAAGCTTACCATAATTTCATTTTCGTGCAGCACTAGGTCTTTAATTTTATCTACAAACTCAAACGAATTTTTAATTGAAAAACTTTCTAATTTTGGTAATTTTTGAACTTCACTAACTATCCACTTTGCTAATTCATAACTTGGAGCATTAATGTTGGGTACAATTGGGCGCATTTTTTTCCCAATTTTATGCGTTTTCGGAAGTGCATACATTTTGGGTAGACTTGGATTCGAAACGATTAAAGATCTACTAATTCGTACACTAAAAACTTTGCCTATTTTTTGTCTTACTGCATCAACTTCTTTAACCATTCGTTTAATAGGATTTTTTTCCAACTGTTTATACCCGCATTCAGATATAAGTTTATAGACTCGCTGTTCATAATCACCTTTATTCATAACAACAACTTGGTTACTTTTATCTGCTTTATATGTTACATCCCTCTTTTTTAATTTATTTAATATGCACTTTTGGGTTTTTGCCGAATCTGATGTTTTTGATAGATTTTTATTTGATTTTATTATATTAGCAGTTGTAGAACGAATATCATTTTGAGTAGAAGGTAATTTGTATTTTAACATTGTTTCGATGTCAACAACAACGTCCAAGGCATTTGTTTTGTATGGTATGGGAGAAATTTTTAAACCTTTATTCAATAAATAAATAATAAATATAAATTTGATCACCAACTAGATATTGTGTATAAAAACGACCAGAAAATGGTAAATATACTAGGTTCGACAAAAGATAAGATAAATTTAAAATATTATGGACAGACAAAAAGGAGTATTGAAACAAGGTTTAAAGAACATATCTCGTGTATTCGCCTTAATCAACCGCAAAAATCTGCAATTGCATCTCATGTGCTAAATAATGGCCATGAAAATATAAATATAGACAATTTGACTCTTATTAAACAAGTTAATGATCATAGAAGATTGGATGCCTATGAATCTTTTTACATACAAAAAGACCCAAACGCACTGAACTTAGACAACGGCAATATTGAGTCTTGCCTAATTAACATTATGTGTCGCAGCAATATATAAAAATACGAAAAGGAAAATATTGACCTTTGATCATAGCTGTGTTCTATGATACAAATTCATCAACAGAACTTCAATTATATGCACTCAACGTTTAGTCGTGATTGCTGAAGATGAAGCGCAAGAGCTTCGAAATGCATTCAAGTTAGTTACGTGTTTGTTTTTATTTTTTATTTTTCATTTTTGATTTTAATGTTTATTCGTTTCGTGTTAAATGTTAATGTTAATTAAATTATTAAAAACGAACAAGTACCGACTCAAGTGGAGTTATTTTAAGGTGTCATTTTAAATCTAAGAGCTTAATCTGTTATTTGTTTCAACCTCAACTGTAAACTGTATTTTTCCATGGAAGCTATTAAGGACGTTAAGTATTTGTTCGATTTCTCCCATTTTCACGATAGCAAATATGTCGTCCACGTACTTCGTCAGTATTTTTGGTTGGTTTATAAGTTGAGGAAGGCATGTATTTAAAAGTTCCTCCAGAATAATGTCCGCTATTATTGGAGAAGCCGGATTTCCCATCGGCATACCATCCCTTTGTTGGTAGGTTTTGTTTCCATATACTAAATAATTGTTATCAATAATGCAGAAACGGATCATTTCAAGAAATTTGGTTTTTTGATAGTAGTGTGTTCTTTTATTTTTTCCCAGTTGTTTGCAATCAGTTGTAGTGCCATTTTGAGAGGTATATTTGTAAAAAGTGATATTACATCAAAAGACATTATATTTGGAGTCTGAAGTTATGTTTTTCAATATACCAATGAGGTATTTAGCTAAGTTGGCACTAAAAGACTTCATATGGCACTTTATATTATTATTTATTATTATACATTTCTTTTATTTACTTTTATTATAAAGTATTACTCTAACCTCATATTTTTTTGTGATTATTAGTTTTTGGCAAATTTTCAATTAATTCTTTACTTATTTTATTATCTAACTATGGTTATTTGAATTTTTCGAGTAATTTAAAACTTAAATCCAGATGGAAATCATTCTTTGTTTTCGTTTATTTCCATATATGTATTTGATTCATTTAAATATCTTTGTTTTTTATATAAGTATTATTTTCTCTGAACAAACAATATTTAACTTGGCTGATAAATAAGTAAAGTGAATAATTAATATTTGGATTTAATTTTACATCTAGATTTACCTAGTTAATATTATTGCGGGTAATTTTATATTTTTATTTTTCTCTTCGTGGTACAAAATGGCTTCAATGGCACTTTTTGTTTTCAGCGGTGGCTCTCACAAAAAAATATTTCCGTCAACGCTATCTGCAGTTGAGTTGAGATAAAAAGAAGAACAAGCAAAAAAAAAAGAATAGATAGAGAATGAAAAATAATGAAAATTGACGATAAACAGTTACAACGATACAAGGTATGCTCATTTCGTTGCGTGACGTCACTATCATCTGTTTCTGTTTAAAAATAAAAAAAGTATTTCATTCCCTTTCATTGTTTTTATTATTTTTTCTTTTCTCGTAGTTATTATCACTTAAAATTAATTGATTTAAATGCTTCATTTTATAGTTATAGTCATCACATAAGACATAAAATAATAGCCAGAGATCACAGTGACGTAACAATCATCTGCCAAATCGACAAAATGGCGATTCCCCTATGTTGAGTGAGCATACCTACTATTTCTGTTTATCGTGAGGAAAAGTATTGGCTTCAATTCTGGGATGGCAAAAATGCTATTTTTCTGGATAGACTACATTTGTTATTTCTGCTACCTAATTGAAGTAGTTAATGTAGTTAATAGACTTTTAGATGGCAAAGTACTCAGGAGTAGTAATCTAGTTATACCATCTACACATGTTCTCAAGCGCGGGTAGATGAGCAGAATAGCTACGCATCTAGAAACCGTCAGATGGCAGGGTTTAGTTTCTGTCTTTCTATTAATAAAAACAAAATAAATACAAAAAATACTGCTCAAAACATTACTGTTTATCGGAAAAGCAGCCAATGATGATTTGTAGATTGCTACTAGCGAAGCGTTCCATTTAGAATCGCTAGTGAAGTACTCATTAGTACTTTGCCACCTTAAAAGGAACAGGGATAATGAAGTTCAATGTAGTAAATGTATATTAATACGCGTAGTAAAAAGAATAATCTACACCCCTTATTTACTACAAATTGTTACTTCTTCTTTGTTAACTATTTATACAGAAAAACAGTAATATATCATGTAAATATATATTATGTTATAAACATTTTTTTTTTTGCATCGATATTGCCAAACTTTTGCCGTTGTACGTACAACTTACTACTTTGATTTCGATACATTAAAATACTTTAAAAAATTACTAAACATTTTATTTCAAACAACCAACTTTAAGCTGACACTAAAATGACAGCTGACAGACAATTTGACAGTTGAGATAATTTGACAGTTAAAACTATATCTGCTGCAATTTCTTTTATATACAACATTAACTACATAAACTTCGTAGCAAATGTAAAAATGTACTTTTTCTTAAAAGTGACAGTTCGGCCAATACTAAAGATAATCTACTCTATTAGCTACGCGTAGTAAATCGAATAAACCGTAAACATGCCTGATTTGTTTCTTTTATTATCCACATTTGTTACGCATGAAACACACAACACTACTACACACGACATAATGGCGTAAATTCCTTTCCAACACTACATTTATTTACTACATTTTTTTTTTATTAAAATGCTACAAACAAATATTTTTTCAAGAAAAGTACCATTTCTGGACTGACTACGCGTTGTTAATCGCGCAGTAACTACCTCACCTACTATGTTGCCATCTCTGGGTGGTTGATTCTCGTTGATGGATTTTAAGCTTACCGGCCTACCTACTAAGGCCGGTAATAGCGATCAGGAAAAAAATTCAGATAGATAATGATAGAAACAAAAATGCTACCTACGTTTATCGATGATAGCGAAGTCGAAAAAAGGAGGTCTAGAAATTCTGTCTGCCAGTCTGTCTGTCATTCACATCATTGCGTTTTGCCCGGTGCTAGCTTTGTGGGCTCGTCAGATGACGTCCATCAAAAAGCATCTTGTCATTACGCAATTTAAAGATTTTTCTAGCTCAGCTTACATAACTTTTTTAACAAAAAGCTTATGTTAACTATACCAGCAACATCACGGTTGCAATCATTTTCAACTGGGGTGGTGTTTTTTGTTTTGCCTCGTGGCCAAGGCTAAGATATAACAAAGTAATAAAATAAATAATGATACGAATTCCATATGCTAATATGAAAATTAATTTAAAAAGTTTATTTTTTATATTAAGAATATTCAACCAAGTAGAAGACTTACCATCAGTTATTTTAAGTGGACTTTTCTGAATTATTATTGCAAATTAAAGCGTTTAGCGGCCTATTGTCCAAGAAAACATTGCGTTTCGCCCGGTGCTAGCTTTGTGGGCTCGTCAGATGACGTCCAGCAAAAAGCACCTTGTCATGACGCAATTTAAAGATTTTTCTAGCTCAGCTTACATAACTTTTTTGACAAAAAGCTAATGTGAACTATACCAGCCAGATTACGGTTGCAATAATTTTCAACTGGGGGTGGTGTGTTTTGTTTTGCCTCGTGGCCAAAGCTAAGATATAACAGAAATAAAATAAATAATAATACAAATTCTATATACTTATATGAAAATTAATTTAAAAAGTTTATTTTTTATATTAAGAATATTCAACCAAGTAGAAGACTTAGCATCAGTTTATTTTAAGTGGACTTTTCTGAATTATTATTCAAAATTAAAGCTTTTAGCGGCCTATAGTCCAAGAAAACATTGCGTTTCGCCCGGTGCTAGCTTTGTGGGCTCGTCAGATGACGTCCCGCAAAAAGCACCTTGTCATTACGCAATTTAAAGATTTTTCTAGCTCAGCTTACATAACTTTTTTGACAAAAAGCTAATGTGAACTATACCAGCAAGATCACGGATGCAATCATTTTCAACAGGGGGGGTGTTTTTTGTTTTGCCTCTTGGCCAAGGCTAAGATATAACAAAGAAATAAAATAAATAATGACACAAATTCTATATACCAATATGAAAATTAATTTAAAAAGTTTATTTTTTATATTAAGAATATTCAACCAAGTAGAAGACTTAGCATCAGTTTATTTTAAGTGGACTTTTCTGAATTATTATTCAAAATTAAAGCGTTTAGCGGCCTGTTATCAAATTATTATCACATATCAATTTTGTTACTACTAATGTGATAATAAAGTGATACTAATGTGATAATAAAGTGATAATAATTTTTGCTGTTTAATATGTGTTAATTTATTTAAAAATTGTTTTATTCAAATTCAATAATTGTTTTGTTAATTTATTTAAGTTTCATATTAAAATGTATTAAAAAATTCTAAAAAAAACTAAATAAATATCAACCCCTGAGGAAGCTCGAAAGTAACTAGCGAAACGTAGGGTAAAATATAAATTAGTTGTTTCAATTAATTGCATTCATCTTGCTGATCATTTAAGCCCAAACACCATTGTTTTATTCAAATTCAATAATTGTTTTGTTAATTTATTTAAGTTTCATATTAAAATGTATTAAAAAATTCTAAAAAAAACTAAATAAATATCAACCCCTGAGGAAGCTCGAAAGTAACTAGCGAAACGTAGGGTAAAATATAAATTAGTTGTTTCAATTAATTGCATTCATCTTGCTGATCATTTAAGCCCAAACACCATTAACTATAATTTTCAATATATGATCAAATTATAATCTATTGCAAAAATTTTAAAAATTATTTCGTATACACAAATTAAAAGACTACAACATCCGAGAGAAATACGCTCGACCTATGTGTGCTTTTTTGCTGTTAAACCCTAGCTGCCTAGCTCACTTGATCATGAGCAAGTTTGTGCGGAGCAGTGCACTGAGCTGTCAAAAATAGATCTGTTTCTTTTTTAGCTTTCAAACTCATAATATAAGAGTTTTTGCAAAAGCGACCATAGCCCCATCTATTCGGTTATTTGAAACAGCCTTTTGAATCAATAAGTGGGCTTCAGGTCAAAAAATGAAACAAAGTTAATTTGTGTTCGACGTTTCGTCCATGAATATGGACATCATCAGGAAAGATGTGCAATCTATATTTGTATACATAATTATTAGTTACAATTCACAATATATTTAACATAAAAAAAGAAGAAGACTTACAAATGTTACATATATATTGCACTTTAAAATAAATATGTAAGCTGAACTTACAAGTAAAATTAAAACTTTATAATGAAATAAGAAACAAATAAAACACATATTCTCCTTGATTGTAGTTGTTAGCGAGCTTTTTTCCCTCTTTTCTCTAACAGTTTGTATTGTGGGCTTCTCCATATCTGTACGTCTGTTGATTGTATTGTCGGCATTAATGATGTGAAGAGTTTCAATTATCATTCTCTTATTTGGGTTCTCTTCGCGTTGTAAAATTTTTGTGTCGTCGTAGTTTGGGGAATGCTGAAGTGTGATGCAGTGTGCTGCCAGTGCTGTCTTGTGTGGTGCGTTGTTTTTAATGTCAGATTTGTGTCCTGATAATCTTTTTTTAAGTTTTTGTTTAGTTGTCCCTATATAAATTTGGTCGCAATTGTCGTTTTTTCCTCCTTTGCAGCTAATTTGGTATATTACATCAGAGTGTTCCATTCTATTCGTCTTTGCTTTTAGTTTTGTATACAGTTGTGATGCGGTATTTGTCGATTTCATTGCCATTTTGTATTTTTCGGTGTCGAATAATTTGGCAGTTTTAAACCTGTCAGCAACTTGTTTTACGTAGGTAAACGATTTGTAAATTATATTTTGTTTTTGTGGTTGGCTGTTTCTGTTTGCATGTTGTCCTATTAATTTTCTTATTATGTTTTCCGGAAAACCATTCTGCATTAATATATTCTTAATTCTTACTCGATTTTGTTTGTGGAATTCTACGTCACTTATTAGGAGTACTCGATTTATTAGATTTTTGGCAGTGTTGAATATGGTTTGTTTTGGATGTTGGGATCGGAAATTTATCAGTCTCCCTGACGACGTAGGTTTTTGATACCAATCCATTTTTAGAAGTTTTCCTTCTCGTATTACGACTGTGTCGAGGTAAGGCAATCTGTTATTTAATCACAAAAAATGTTGAATGGCGTGAAGTTCTATAAATAAAGCTCTTAGATTTAAAAGGACACCTTAAAATAACTCCACTTGAGTCGGTACTTGTTCGTTTTTAATAATTTAATTAACATTAACATTTAACACGAAACGAATAAACATTAAAATCAAAAATGAAAAATAAAAAATAAAAACAAACACGTAACTAACTTGAATGCATTTCGAAGCTCTTGCGCTTCATCTTCAGCAATCACGACTAAACGTTGAGTGCATATAATTGAAGTTCTGTTGATGAATTTGTATCATAGAACACAGCTATGATCAAAGGTCAATATTTTCCTTTTCGTATTTTTATATATTGCTGCGACACATAATGTTAATTAGGCAAGACTCAATATTGCCGTTGTCTAAGTTCAGTGCGTTTGGGTCTTTTTGTATGTAAAAAGATTCATAGGCATCCAATCTTCTATGATCATTAACTTGTTTAATAAGAGTCAAATTGTCTATATTTATATTTTCATGGCCATTATTTAGCACATGAGATGCAATTGCAGATTTTTGCGGTTGATTAAGGCGAATACACGAGATATGTTCTTTAAACCTTGTTTCAATACTCCTTTTTGTCTGTCCATAATATTTTAAATTGCAGTCACCACACTCGATTTCATAAATACCCGATTTACATAAAGGAGGTATCATATCTTTTGTCGAACCTAGTATATTTACCATTTTCTGGTCGTTTTTATACACAATATCTAGTTGGTGATCACTGAAAACTTTTTTTAATTTGTTTGTTACTTGTGGTACAAACGTCAAAGCCACCCTTTTATTTTGATTTTTTTCTTTTTGTGAGAAAAAGGTCGACATATTATAATTATTCACTTTTCGAGTATGTTTATAAATTAATTTGTCTATCATTTGTTCACTAAAACCATTAATGAGCGCAGTATTTTTTATGTATTCATACTCTTTTTTGAAATTAGTTATCTCGAGGGGTAGACGACATAATCTATGAACCATCGAATGGTATGCGGCTAGCTTATGCTGTATTGGACAAAACGAATCACTGGTGATAGTTCTCATCGTCCTTGTTGGCTTATGAAATACACCTAATTCAATTTTATTATTCACATATTGAACTTCTAAATCAAGAAAAGGTAATTTTCTTTCTTTTTCTATTTCATATGTGAATTTTATTGAGTCGAATTGGCTATTCAAAATGTCTATTGTTTTTGGAACATCATCTTTATTTAGAACTGAAAAAACATCATCTACATAGCGATGCCACACTCGCGGAAGAAGATTCTGTCTTTTCAATCTTATTTCAAACGCGGACATGAATATTTCAGATATCAGTGGGCTGAGCGGGTTGCCCATATTGGTACCGAATTCCACTCTGTATATTTTTTCCCGAAACTGAAAAATATTTTGGTTCATGCAGAGTTTTGTTGCTTCTAAATAAATTTTCTTTTTTTCCTCTTCGCAATCAAGATTATCTAGATAATTTTTGAATTCGTCAAGGGCCACGTTTACCGGAATATTCGGAAATAAAGATGTTACATCGAAGCTTACCATAATTTCATTTTCGTGCAGCACTAGGTCTTTAATTTTATCTACAAACTCAAACGAATTTTTAATTGAAAAACTTTCTAATTTTGGTAATTTTTGAACTTCACTAACTATCCACTTTGCTAATTCATAACTTGGAGCATTAATGTTGGGTACAATTGGGCGCATTTTTTTCCCAATTTTATGCGTTTTCGGAAGTGCATACATTTTGGGTAGACTTGGATTCGAAACGATTAAAGATCTACTAATTCGTACACTAAAAACTTTGCCTATTTTTTGTCTTACTGCATCAACTTCTTTAACCATTCGTTTAATAGGATTTTTTCCCAACTGTTTATACCCGCATTCAGATATAAGTTTATAGACTCGCTGTTCATAATCACCTTTATTCATAACAACAACTTGGTTACTTTTATCTGCTTTATATGTTACATCCCTCTTTTTTAATTTATTTAATATGCACTTTTGGGTTTTTGCCGAATCTGATGTTTTTGATAGATTTTTATTTGATTTTATTATATTAGCAGTTGTAGAACGAATATCATTTTGAGTAGAAGGTAATTTGTATTTTAACATTGTTTCGATGTCAACAACAACGTCCAAGGCATTTGTTTTGTATGGTATGGGAGAAATTTTTAAACCTTTATTCAATAAATAAATAATAAATATAAATTTGATCACCAACTAGATATTGTGTATAAAAACGACCAGAAAATGGTAAATATACTAGGTTCGACAAAAGATAAGATAAATTTAAAATATTATGGACAGACAAAAAGGAGTATTGAAACAAGGTTTAAAGAACATATCTCGTGTATTCGCCTTAATCAACCGCAAAAATCTGCAATTGCATCTCATGTGCTAAATAATGGCCATGAAAATATAAATATAGACAATTTGACTCTTATTAAACAAGTTAATGATCATAGAAGATTGGATGCCTATGAATCTTTTTACATACAAAAAGACCCAAACGCACTGAACTTAGACAACGGCAATATTGAGTCTTGCCTAATTAACATTATGTGTCGCAGCAATATATAAAAATACGAAAAGGAAAATATTGACCTTTGATCATAGCTGTGTTCTATGATACAAATTCATCAACAGAACTTCAATTATATGCACTCAACGTTTAGTCGTGATTGCTGAAGATGAAGCGCAAGAGCTTCGAAATGCATTCAAGTTAGTTACGTGTTTGTTTTTATTTTTTATTTTTCATTTTTGATTTTAATGTTTATTCGTTTCGTGTTAAATGTTAATGTTAATTAAATTATTAAAAACGAACAAGTACCGACTCAAGTGGAGTTATTTTAAGGTGTCCTTTTAAATCTAAGAGCTTAATCTGTTATTTGTTTCAACCTCAACTGTAAACTGTATTTTTCCATGGAAGCTATTAAGGACGTTAAGTATTTGGTCGATTTCTCCCATTTTCACGATAGCAAATATGTCGTCCACGTACTTCGTCAGTATTTTTGGTTGGTTTATAAGTTGAGGAAGGCATGTATTTAAAAGTTCCTCCAGAATAATGTCCGCTATTATTGGAGAAGCCGGATTTCCCATCGGCATACCATCCCTTTGTTGGTAGGTTTTGTTTCCATATACTAAATAATTGTTATCAATAATGCAGAAACGGATCATTTCAAGAAATTTGGTTTTTTTGATAGTAGTGTGTTCTTTTATTTTTTCCCAGTTGTTTGCAATCAGTTGTAGTGCCATTTTGAGAGGTATATTTGTAAAAAGTGATATTACATCAAAAGACACTAGAACTTCATCATTTTCGATGTTAAGTTCACGAAGTTTTGCTTTAAACTCGGTCGAATCCTTAACATTATATTTGGAGTCTGAAGTTATGTTTTTCAATATACCAATGAGGTATTTAGCTAAGTTGTAACATGGAACTTTTACTGAGGAACATATTGGTCGTAGTGGCATTCCTGTCTTATGGATTTATGGAAGACCGTAAATTCTGGGCGCTACAGGATTGTACGTCGTCATGTTTTGTTTTTGTCTATTGTCAATAATTTTACCATCAAATAGATATTTGACAAATTCATTATTGATTTCTTGAAGTTTGTTTGTTGGGTCTGTTCGTATTGGCCAATATACATTTCTGTCTTCCATCATTATTTTCATTTTCTCTTCATAGTCACACTTGTATATTACTACCGTAACGTTTCCTTTATCGGCCGAAACAACAAATATTTCTTTATGTTTTTTAAGAAACAGTTTTGTTTCGTTGAGTACGTTTGTTATATATTTGTTGAAATCGTTAAATTGTCTTTTTTCCATGCAGTTGTCTAATATGTTTGCAAACATGACACGGGCTTTTTCTCTATCATCGTTGTTCATGATGGTTTGAATGCATTCCTCACCATCAGCAATAATTTTAAAAAGTGTATTAGAAGTGGAGTGAACCGTACAAGGAAGTGCGTATTTTGGACCAAGTGACAAAAGGTATTTAATATCATCTGGTATGGTAACACTTGTTTTGTTTACAAACCATTTTTCATTTGTGTGTATTCCATATTTTTCTTTAAGCTCATCTTTAAGAGATGTTAGTTTTTTTTTCATGTGATCTGTCAAGTGTCATTTTAATATTTTTAGCATGAGTTTCTTCATAGAAGAGAAAAGTTGAAAGCTCGTTTTCTGTCAAAATTGATTTTAACAGCCTTAGTCATTTTGTACATCAGCTATCCACCAGTTAAAGCCCCTTCATCGGTACATCCGTTTCCCGTCGTCGCGTTTGTCAGTCTAGAAATAAAATTTTACCAAAGCGCCACCTAGGGGATAATTTGTATCATAAGTTACTTCCTATATTATCAGCCATCTGGCACTGAAGGTCCCGTCAAAATCCGTCCTGTAGATTCTGATCGGTTTATATATACGAAAATGCAAAAAATCGACATTATCTATCGGTCAGTGAAAGTCTCGTCAAAATCGGTCCAGCCGTTCTTAGCAAACAAACAAACATTTTAAAAATGTGTGTTTTGTTATAAGGGCTGTGTATGCTCTCATATGTGTGTAGTAAAATACTGCTATTTTGATATTACAAAAAGACACTCAATTTTTTTTTTGTATAGATTTATTTTATTTTGTTAAAGACAAAAATAGAACTACTTTGTAAGATAATTAAAATTATGGCGGTACAGAACACTGGTTGGCAGCTGAACTTAAAAAAAAAATATTGTTACACAATGAATATTAATGTACAAAAAAGAATATCGGTTAATTTTAGTAATTCCTTGTACGTAACGAAGTAAAATTTACAAAAACACAAACGGAAAATTCGACATTAATGATTAACATAAAACAAACAAAAATAAATGCAAATGAAAAGAATCCAACAATTAAAACAAACACAATACACTGGTTTGTCAGCTGAACTTCCAAAATAAAAACAACTAATTTGTTTAACAATAAAAAGAAATGTAAAAAATGTGTAATCGGTTAATTGATCGTTAATATCAGAGTTAAATATAAAACACAATTCACAAAAAAGTAAACGATAAATTCGATATAAATGTAAGAACAAATAAAAATAAATGCAAATAAAAACAAACACACTACTTCGACTGTCTCTCTCACTCCTTCATAAGCATAGAAAATTATCCACTGGCTAAAATTTTAGCCTGCCCCAGAGCAGGCTAAATTTTTGAAAATTATATTCACCACACTAGTGTCTTAATTTAAAATAAAATTTTAACGCTGTTCGCACACGGCCTTAAAGTTAAAAATGTATGGGGACATTTTTTTCGCTCCAAACTAATAATGGGATCTTGTATAGGAACAAAATACAAGCATATTTTACTATCGGGAGGGGGAATTCTGTGTTCGGTTCGGATATCTATAAAAAATAGTAAAATAATTTATAATAATTTATTATACCACTGCCTAAGCCCACCGGGGACCGCACATTAATTTCAGGGTATCGCCCTATATCCCTCCTTCCGTGTTCAGGAATAATTTTAGAAAAAAATATAGCCAAACGTTTATTTTGGTTCCTTGAAAAAGACAAACTGGTTGACAACCGACAAGTCGCATTTAAAAAAGGAAAGTCTACTCTAGACGCCCTTCTCCATATTGACCATTTTGTCTCCACATCATTGTCTGAACGAAATCATGCCACCATTCTCAGTCTAGATTTCCAAAAAGCCTTTGATAGGATCGGAGCACATGTTGTTCTTAATCAACTATTAAAATGGAAAATCGGACCAAAAACATACAAATACATACAATCATTTCTTTCTAACAGGAATTTCCGAATAAAATATTGCAACATCTACTCAAAACTACACCAACTTAAGAACGGCATCCCCCAAGGATCTCCACTATCAGTGGTGCTATTCATCATAGCTTTTAATGAAGTAAGCAATATAATAGACAGCTTTCATAAAGTCGAACACTCACTCTATGCCGACGATTTAATCATTTTTTCTAAAATTAAAGACCTCCACGAATTGGGAAATATGTTTACTTCTATTATAAATGCTATTCTTCAATGGTGTTATTACTCGGGCTCGATGATTTCATGTTCAAAATCCGAATTGTTTCATATATGTAAAAAACACAACTGTACAAAAGTTGTTGAAGTCAATTTAAACAACAGCTGTATAAAAAACGTTGATTCTTTGAAATTTCTTGGCATTATATTCGATTCTAAATTTAATTTTAAGAACCATTGTATTTATATAAGGAAAAGTTTAACTGCCAGGGTTAATATAATTAAATATTTGTCTTCAAACAACAGCTTCGCGAACATTAATACTCTTATAAATGTAACCAAATCCATAGTGTTATCAAAAATTGATTATTGTTTACCAATCTACGGAAAATGCTCCAAATCATCTCTGGGTCTTATCACAACACCTTACCACTCCGCCACCAGAAGCTGCATGAGAGCCATACGCTCAACACCCATCATAAACATATTAACTGAAGCTGGGCTTCCTCATTTAACGGACAGAATTGACTTTCTCACGGCCAAAATAATTACAAAAATAAACTCTTCATACAGAACATCCATCCATCCAGAAGTCAAAAAAATTGTGAATCGAAAGAGACATCAAAGAATCCAATCAACTTTATGTAGGGCACTCACGTTCGCAAAGAACCTTGATGTTCCGATCTCTATTCAAAACTACGCAAAGAATAGCCAACCACCTTGGAACCTTCCAAGTAACACCATAAACACCGAACTTTGCAACTATCCAAAAAATTCAACCTCTGATGATATGTACAAAAAACTTTTTCAAGACATCGCAGAAAACTACAAATCTCTTGGATGGAAACTACTATTTACAGACGCATCCAAAGGGGACACGTACACCTCGTTTGCTGTTGTTGGCGCCAACGGTTCCGTTGTCTCCAAAGGGCTACTATCCTCTCACACATCCACTTTTACTGCCGAAGCGTTTGCTATATACCAAGCGATAACACACTCCCAGAAAAGAAAAACAATCATATTTTTGGATAGCCTTTCAACTATAAAGGCTATAGAAAACATTTCGAACTCGATTGAAATAGTAGTAACAATAAGACACCATCTCATCCTAAATCCCGAAACTTTAAAAATCATCTGGATTCCCGGCCACGTTGGAATCAATGGCAACGAAGCAGCTGACGCAGAAGCCAAATCAGCGAAAAAAGAACCATTAAAAGCTTTTTTTCAACACAATAAAAAAGATACTACCAATTTACTTCTAGAAAACTGGAAGTTCAAAAGAAAAGAATCTTGGACAAACTACAACCACTCATACAAAAATCTAAATCCAAACGGGGACAGAGCAATCTATCCCAGCAACATATCTTTAAAAAAACTAAAGCTATACATCAGGCTCAGACTGGGCCACTCATACATTACACACAAACACCTGTTCAATAAAGAAGCACCTCCACTCTGCCATCTCTGCGAGGATAACTCCACTCTTACAATGACCCACCTTCTTTCCTGTCCAAAAGTCTCTTCAACCTGCGCAAAACTATCAAAGCAAAACTTGCACCATCTTTTGAAAAATATCAATTTTGACAACATAAATTTGGTATACAATATAATGACAAATTTAAAAATTGAAAACTCTAAAAAAAAAAAAAAAAAAAAAAAAAAAAAAAAAAAAAAAAAAAAAAAAATAATAATAATAACTACCTATGTATATATCTCTTATCTTTTACAATTAAAAATTTAACTTCCCTAGTAGATAGCCCTGGCAGCTAATTTCTAGTTTAAGTAATTATTAAATTTGTAATTTATTTACCATTTAATAAAATTAATAATAATAATAATAATAATATTTTATATCAAACTAACATATTTTAGGTCAATTTAGCTCTTATCAAGCTCATTTTACAGCTGAGAACACAGCTCAGCTCATTTCAGCTCAGTTCAACTCAGCTCAAATGACAGCTAGCTCACATAGCTCACGAGCTGAGCGCCGCTCTTTTTTGAACTTGTTGCAACCCTGGATTTCGTTTAAGGGAGATGGCAGTATTCAATCAGCTAACTGAATATACACGACTTCAACCTTTTGGCGCGAAATTGTGGAAAGAGTTCAAAGAAATTAAAGGCATATTATAATTATATCATAAAGAAAATGTGTTTGAGTCGAAAAAAAATTCCCTGACTGCTTTTGAAATTCCATGACTTTCCTTGACTTCCGCTGACCAAAATTTCGTTCCCTGGCATTCCGACTTTCCAGTTAAATGGCAAATATGTATTAAATGCATTCCCATAAATAAATATTTATATGTCAATCAAATTTTGTACTTAAAACGCACAAAACAACAAAAAATACAACCGAAATGCAAGAGAACGAAGAGCAACGACCAGCATGAGAGACAAAAAATAATGAGATAAAATGCCATCTACCTAGAAAAAGGAAAAAAAAAACTCATCGGTCAAATTTATATCAGACATCTTTGTCAAGACGAAATCTTAGAGAGAGATATCTGACATCGCAACATAACGAGAAGCAACGCGACTCCATTGAATATTTCATTGCAGGATACACATTCTGAGAGAAATTATAGCTCTTGCAGTCGGCCTGTTAGATACAATTCTGTGTAACACAAAATAAATAACTGGTTTGGGGTGATCGTTCAGTTTGTATCAAAACACAAACTGGAAAGTTGCTCGAATCGATAAATGGGTAGTTTTTGTATGTGAGCGCACGCTACCATGTGAGTCATTTTGGAAACCAAACTGTTTGGTGACTAAAAGTATCAAGTGGGCGCCTAGCCCGAGAGTTATAAAATTAAATAAAGCAGGATATCATAGATTTGTTAATGCAATATTTTTTTGACAACTCTGTTTGTGAATTTCCACTTTTAAACGTTTATTTATTTTGATTTGAATTCAGCAGTATATTAATTTTGCGCTATTTAAGAAAATTTCTTAAATATGTTGATGGTGATGACCTTCTTTGTCAGTCAGATGAAACAAAATATTTTTTTTATGTCACGACGTTTCGTTCATGTCTATGAACATCATCAGGTGGTGGCAAATCTTTATTGAATATTAATAAATTGGTTACAAATTTTGTTCTTACATACATCAAATACAATATTAAACTTACACTTATTACATTTATATTGCACTTTAAGTAAAAACAAAATCACAAGAAAGAACTGCATAAAGCAGGTCCACACTCAACAAAGTAAGATTGACAAGTAACATATATATTTATTTTAAGAACTATAAGCTTTTTGTTCCCTTTTCCTCTAATAAATGTTTGTATTGGGGGCTGACATCTTCCATATCAGTTCGTCGGTTCATTCAGCGTTGATGATATGGAGAGTTTCTATTATCATTTTTTTGTTTTGATGCTCTTCTCGTTGCAGTACTTTGACACTTTCGAAGTTGGGAAGGTGGTTTAGTTGTGTGCAATGCGATGCCAGTGCTGTCTTCTGTTGTGCATTGCTTTTAATATCGGATTTATGTCCTGCCAGTCTATTTTTTAATTTTTGTTTTGTTGTGCCAATATAAATCAGGTTACATTCTTCGTCAGAGTTGCATTTACAATTGATTTTGTAAATTAGATCAGAATGTTCCATTATATCGATTTTTGTTTTTAAGTTAGTGTACAATTGTGCCGTTGTGTAATTTGATTTCATCGCTAATTTATATTTCTCTCTATCAAACAGTTGTGCGTTTTTAAATCTTTCTGTTACATCTTTTATGTAGGTAAAAGATTTATATATCGGTTTTTGTTTTTCTTCTTCTGGTGTGTGTTGTTTTTGGTTTTCATGCTGTTTTATTAAAGTGTTTATTATTTTTTGTGGGAATGCGTTGTTCTGCAGTATGTTTTTAATTTTTATTTTATTGTTTTTATGGTATTCCAAATCACTAATTGAGAGAACTCTATTAATTAAATTTTTAGCTGTGTTTAGAATTTTTTGTTTCGCGTGTTTTGAGTGAAAGTTTATAATTCTTCCAGACGAGGTGGGTTTTTGAAACCAATCAACTGTCAACTTATTTCCTTTTCTGATGACAACAGTATCGAGGTAAGACAGTTTCTTGTTTGTTTCCTTCTCGACCGTAAACTGTAACTTTTTGTGAAAACTGTTAAGGCAAGTAAGGGTTTCTTCTAAGTTTTCCACTTTTAAGATGGCGAAAATGTCATCTACATATTTCGTCAATACCTTCGGCTTGGTTGTCAATTTTTCCGAACAGTTATCTAAGAGATCTTCAAGGATGATGTCTGCTATTATTGGTGAGGCAATGTTTCCCATCGGCATTCCATCTCTTTGTTGGTAGGTTTTTTTTACCGTAGACTAAATAATTATTGTCAATAATACAAAAACGTACTAATTCTTAAAATTTAGTTTTTTTAATAGTCGTATATTCTTTTATTATGTCCCATTTTCCGCTTATAAGTTCGAGTGCTGTTTTTAATGGAATGTTAGTATATAATGAAATAACATCGAAAGACACTAAAATTTTATCATTGTCTATTTTTAGTTCACATAATTTTGATTTAAACTGGAGAGAGTCTTTTACGTTATATATAGAACTTGCACTGATGTTGTTTAAAATGCTAATTAGATATTTAGCTAGGTTGTAGTAGGGTACTTTTATGGAAGAACATATTGGACAGAGGGGAAGGCCTTCCTTGTGGATTTTCGGGAGACCGTAAAGCCTCGGGGCAACTGAATTATATGTTGTCATCATATGTTTTGACGTTGGTCAAAATCTCTTAATTCATTATTTTTAAGCTAACTCAAAACAATGGATGAACCAACACTCTTGTTTTACATTCTGACACATTTAAATATTTAAAAATAACGATTTTTTTCTTTTCATACTTAAAGTTAATTTGAAGTGAATTCAACAATTTTTTTTATTTTTCTATGAACTGTTGATAAGAACTTGTGGATTTGATAGAATAACACTCATTAGTATCCTAAGCATTTTTTAGAATATATAGTTGCTTGGGGCAACACTGTACATAGGAAAACCAAAATAAAGGACAAGAAGTGCTAAGGAGTTTATTTTATTTTGATCTGTAGGAATCTTTACAATAGATTTTTCCGAATTGATGACTAAAAACAAGAAAACAAATATCTAATCAACACACAAAAACATAGATCGGGATTTAGGTACACAGGCAAACTTGAATTTTTAGCGAAAGTAGAACAGTCGATCGTGTAGGTATGGCTGTGTGTGTGTACACTGTACGTTAACGTGGCTGCTGTATTTTGGTTTGAAGAACAGCCTATGGTGGGCGGTGGATTGTGAGGAAGATGTGAAATATATCACACGGAACACAAGTCCTAGTCGATGAAAAAAAGGGAAAAGGAGAGGAGTAGCAGGCAAGCACGGACTTGGTTGTGTTCTTGTGTTGGGATGAAAAATGGTAAAATGGTATCAAACATGTATTTTACTCCAATAGAAACAAAATAGATGTTTCTTTCGATTGTAACCTACTGGTTGAGCTGCTTTTTGATAGTTCGTTGCGTGTTTCACTGGTTTGATGTTGTTGAATGATTTGGATGCAACATACTGTATTTTGGTTTGAAGAACAGCCTATGGTGGGCGGTGGATTGTGAGGAAGATGTGAAATATATCACACGGAAAACAAGTCCTAGTCGATGAAAAAAAGGGAAAAGGAGAGGAGTAGCAGGCAAGCACGGACTTGTTGGGTTGTGTTCTTGTGTTGGGATGAAAAATGGTAAAATGGTATCAAACATGTATTTTACTCCAATAGAAACAAAATACATGTTTCTTTCGATTGTAACCTACTGGTTGAGCTGCTTTTTGATAGTTCGTTGCGTGTTTCACTGGTTTGATGTTGTTGAATGATTTGGATGCAACATACCATATTTTTTATTTATTCGAAAAAGTTGGAATTTTTTCTTGCACTGGATGCGATATCTATGTAACTCTATTATTTGTGGTACAAAGTAGTGAGCGTCAAATCCGGTAGTTCTAATATTTTGTTTACTGGTCCAATGAATAATTCAAGTTTGTGTTTTCGAGCGCCGAACGCAACTTTGTCAAAAACCGAAAAACCCGGGAAAGATTAGAATTTTTTTCAGATTTTGGCGATTATAACCCTAACAGCCCTTTTAATAAAAACGCATATCTCATCTCTAACTCATGACTTAACTACACCATGGAATAAAATATAAGTCACGAGTTAAAATTTCTCATCAA
Organism: Baccha elongata; assembly: GCA_951217065.1. Lineage (NCBI taxonomy): Eukaryota > Metazoa > Arthropoda > Insecta > Diptera > Syrphidae > Baccha > Baccha elongata. The sequence continues at coordinate 534,737 of CATNUY010000410.1, forward strand.
TAAAACAAAATAAATCATCGAACAGTTAGCCCAATTCAACGAAAATCTTCTACAGTTCTATTACAATTATTTGTTTATGGTCAGTGCGCATGTTTCCACCTGAAGAACTTTATGTGTTTTCACGCTAAGATACAAAGAGTTATTGTATTTCGTATTTTCAAAATGTCTATAGATAAGTTTTGGGTTTGTATCGTATCATTTACAACAGAAACTCTTAAAAAAGGAAATACAAAATAATAATTTACTTGTTTGAAAAGGTTAAACTTAAAATTCAAATTTTCACCGGAAGTTAACACCTTTTATTAATTATAAGGACTAATCTTAATCCGTCTGTGTTTCTGCAATCACTGAACTGATTTACACTGTTCATAAGCTGTTGGATAGAGGAAATATCAAACTAGGTCGTAAGGAATATATTTTGGGACAGATGTCCATGGTTTGGCTAAAAAACGACAAAAAAGTTGCACTTCCGTAACTCGAAAAAAAGGGGAAAAAAATACACTTCTCAAACTATTAAAAATTACGTTAATAATGTTAACGTAACGACATTAGTTCCGGAGTTAACGATAACTCATAGATAAATCGCGTTTATTAGTAAGGGTGTAAAGGACTAGTTTTTGACAAGTCAACGTCCTAAATCCATCTGGTTTTCAATGATTGATCAAAATGAAAATGATTAATGAAAGCATGAAATTGCGCACGTTCGGGTGCACACCAAAAGAACTAAATGGATACGTTTGTATCGTAAAAAAGAAAAAAGTTTCCTTTTTAATGAAGTGATGCCAACGTAAATTAAATGCACGACTGGGTCGCACGAACTTGCTCTTGCAGCTGTGGGACAAAAAAGTTTTAATATATTAAATTCTGATGAGTGTGAAAAATATCAAAAAAATGGTCTAAACATGAGATCAAGTTGTATGGTAGCTATCATTAAACGGTTGTTTAGCAAAAAACTGTAAATGCCATCTTGGCAATCGGCTCAGCCCTTATCAAGTTATGGCCAAATTTGTAAAAACCGTTAACACCAAATCTCCGTAATGTGCATTTTTAGCAAAAAACCTAAAATGCAGTTTTATTAAGGCTATTTACGTTATACAAACGTACACCAATTTTTTTATGAAAATCGTTATAGCCGTTTTCGAGATAATTTCGAGATAAAACTAAAACCTTTATAATGCAGGTACCCGTTATAGCCAGGCTTAAATAAAAATTCAAATTTGTTCTCTAAGGAATTGCAAAAAAGTTCAGTAGACAAAGTTTGAAGAAAATCCGTCGAACCGATCAGGCTGTGAACAGACAACGGCACATAGGCACACACGCTAATACGCACTTCCGCCCAAACAGACCGACTGACGGCATGATGAAACCCTACTTTTTTGGACTTCTCTACCATCGTAATGTCAGGTTTGATTAAAACCTCGATTTTTTGTTCACACGAAACCAATAATGGCCGTATTGAGCAAGTAAAAATACATAATAGGCTCTTCGGGCAGTGAGTGTGGAGTAATATGAAAATAAAAACTAGTCGTCGCACAAAAAGTTCATCGTAGGTTAAATTCAGAAACGTCAACTACTATTTGGGTTGATGTTTTATAGTTGTTACCGATTCGATGCTGATCGATTACTTATTTGCTTTAAAAAAAACTTGTTTTTGATGGTGGAGAAAGTAGTAAAATAAACTTAAGTTCACATTATTGAATTCAAAATACGCCATGAACTGCATTATATCATTGAATTTATACACAATAAATCATGTGTAAGTTTCGAATACTGCTCGTAGGATGTCGTTACTATCGAGATGTTTTTTTTCTACTCTTGTAGCAATTATTCTTGAGTTAAAAGGCGAGAGAAATAAAGAAAAACAAATACTATTCAGAGGATTTTTTTTCGTTTCGGTTTCAGAGATTTTCGTTACAGGGAATTAGGACAATAATGATAACTCGATATGCTCATTTAGCGACATCTACTTCTGTGATTTTATTTATATTGATTCCTCTATGTGAATAAACTCAATGATTTTTACATTAATTAGAAATGAGAAAAGTCTTACAAATAATTCTAATTAATAATTCCTCATAAACAACAAAAAATATGCTGAAATATGTGTTTCATTATTATTTTAAATAACATAAACTTTATAAAATAAAAAAACACACTTTTCATTTTACTGCAAAATTGTATCAGTCGATCACTGGCATCAACAGCTTATCACGATTTTTTACGATGCTTGTTTGCTTATAAAAATTTTCAATTACACTTGGCGATTGAAGTGATGCCAATTGTTTGCATTTGTGAACGAATGATCATCACTAACCCATATTGTAGGGTTAGTGATGTGTTTATGAATTTACCAGTATAGTTTTGTGTTGTAAATTAAATTTTTAATACAAAAAGTATAGGTAGTTTGATCGTTTAGATAGATGAAACCACAAAAAAACCAAAAACAAGCGAAAAATCAATATTAGATTAGATTTAGATTAGATATATCTTTATTTTGACTTACAAAAAATAATAAACTTACATACAATTTTTATAAAGAGAATTAAAGCATGGCATATTAGCCGTCTGCCCAAAAATCAATATTTTAAATAATGAAAAATAATAGTTTAAACACAGATAATAGAGTTACATAAATATTGCATCCAGTGCAAGAAGAAATTCCAACTTTTCCGAATAAATAAAAAAGATGGTATGTTGCATCTAAACCATCCAACCAACATCAAACTATCAAAAAGCAACTCAACCAGTGGGTTGCAATCGAAAGAAATAACTATTTTTATCTTCTTTGGGACTATAATACATGTTAACCCTTCCTTTTCCCTTTGTTTCATCGAAGTGGTGGCCGGTTTTATACGTGCCGTGTGATGAAAATCTTTATTTTATTTCACATCTTCCTCACAATCAACCGACAACCATAGGCCATGTACTGTTCATCGAACCAAAATACAATATACACGTACAGTGTACACAGTACACACACAAAAACTATACTCGATCGACTGTTCTCTTCAAGCTACAAATTTAAATTTTCATGTGTACCTACTACATCCCTTATCGGTACATGATTTGATGACTGTGTTTTTATTAGATATTTTTTTTTTTGCCAAGAAAAACAATTTTTTGTAATCATTTCGAAAAAAATGATTATAACGAAACCTACTGATCAAAATAAAATAAACTGCTTACCACTTCTTATCCTTAATTTTAATAACTCTTTCAAAAACAATGTTTTATCAATTATTATTTCTGCGGCAGCAACGCGCCGGATAACAGCTAGTATACATATAATAAAAAAATGATGCGTTTTTAATTTTTTGTTTTATATCAGAACAAAAAAAAAGGTCATACGGTTTGGATAATGTAGGTACGAAGACGTTGAAAATACTAAATGGGACTATATTTTCCAAACCACTGAACTGATCTGGATGATTGATACCATTCCTGACACATATTTGGATCGAGCTACTTTCTGCATAGTCAGTTTTTTATTTGGTTCAAAATCAAAAACAATTCATAGGATTTACAAAATGTAGGTATACGTTGAAAATGCTAAATGGGGCCATGCCTACTAAACTACTGAACCGAATCGGATGTTTGCTTCCATTCCAGAATCAGCTAAGAACTTTCTTATATGCCCAGGGTTGGCAGACTTCCCGATTACATATCACACTTGTTGGTAGATGATATAGGGCTAATTATTTTTGTTATCAAATAACGTAAGTATTTTTGTCGCTAGCTCTCCGTCTATAAGTACTAATGAGTTTTACTCACAAACATAAATAAACTAAAATACATTTTACAACTGCGCGAAAACTAAAATTTGTCTACGAATTTAGGTAGGTACTTGTTTACACAATTCATGCAGTGTAACCGCAAATACCTAACTCATGTTACTATAAGTATTTAGGTACTTACATTATATTAAACATTGTTACTGACTGCAATTTGTACGTACCTACATATCTGCGGATAATCTTTACACAAACTTCATAGTTCAGATCATTTCAGCTCAACTGTAAGCTCAGCTCAGCTCAACTAACAGCTCAGCTCAACCATCTGCTCAGCGCAAATGAATAACTCAGCTCAAACATAGCTCAGCTCAACTGACAGCTCAGCTCACTTATTTGTGCTGTGAAGCAAGCTAAAATTTGAGCTAGCTCAAAAAATTAAAAGAGCTAGCTCAGAAAAATAAAAGAACTAGCTCAAAAGGGAGCTGAGCTTGAGCTTAGCTGAAATTTGAGCTTCTTCCCTGACAAAATCCCATCTTCTTAAACAAAAATTAATAACTTTACAGATTACAGATACAGATAGTCTGCAAAGAAAAAGAACAACGTAGGTATTGGTTGTAATTGTAAAAATGATTTTGCTCGATATTTATGTGTTATTGTGTTAGTGTTTCTGCTTTTGCATAGTATTTTCCATCGCAATCAGTCTACCGTGGTTCTGTACACATCGTGTTCATTTCAAATTCATGCCTTCTTGGTCTGCTTCTCCATACCATATCCATTTATACGTACTGCATACAAAAAATGTACATACCCATCATGTGTGAAAGAATCCAACATACGCTATGAAAATAGTCTGGCGGAGAGTACGATAACTTTGGCGCCTGCATACCCCGTTTGGGCGGGAGGGGCAATTTAATGAAAAAAGTACTAAAAATTTAAATTAAATCTTTAAAAAATATCGTTATACCTACAATTAAGAAAAAAATACATTTTTAAAGTGTAATTTTTCAAAACATTGAAAAAAAAAATTTGTTTGAATCTAAAAGAAACTTTGCATATACCCAAACTCGCACCCACCCCTGGCCCAGCCATGGGTGTTTCAGGGGTGCACCTACAACCCCCCCCCCAACATACCTCACTGTTGATACGCCGTAAGGCTGGGTGTTGGGAAAGTATGATAATTTGGAGTTAATTTGTTTAAGATCCATATTCTATTTTTACTATCAAATTAAGACCACGTAAAATACTCAAGCAAAAAAAAATTGTAGTTTTGGTAATTTTTAATCTCGAAAACTAGAAGACATAAAATCATTTTTCGGGTTCTGATTGAAAATTAATATGAGCAACGATTTCTAAGAAAAAATGTATAATATAAAATCCGATGCAATGACGTTCGAGAAAAATATTCGTCTGTTAATACTTGGTCGTTTTGCTATGTGCAGAAACAAAGATGAATTCAAGTACTTTGCTGTGTTGGTGTCACCAAATATTTAAAATAATTATTTTATGTCCAATTTTTTCGAGTTGCGGAAGTGCAACTTTGGTGTTGTTTTTTAGCCAAACGTGGGCATTTGTCCAGAAATTTATTTTTCATGACCTAGTTTGACATTTCCGGTAATCGGTAATTTTAAACTCATTTCGATGCTTGCCTCTACCCTCTACTTATCCATGTTCAGTATCCAAAAACATTGAACCAAAAACTTTTACCAACAATAACTAACCAACAATAATGAACCAAAAACATAGAACCAAGAAGCTTTCCCCAACAATAACGAACCAACTGGCTTTTATTATATGTAATAATAATTTTTTTGAGTAGGTACCTATACATTGTACCTAACATACTTAGCTGCAAAAAAATAAAAATTACATAAATATCATTTCTTTAAAAATAAAATATACTATATGAGTGTGTTGTGTAGTAACTACAATATTAATTTATCTAGATTATTAACTAACAAAGTACAAATAATTATTTCTAAGGAAAGCAAACAAATATCGAAAAAAATGTGTCGTTTATCCGCGATATTGACACGTCAACCTCTCTTTCATCAATAGGCACGTCCTACAACCAAAAATCTCACTGCGAACTCAATGTCAGTTTGACAGAAACAGAATCCTTTTGTGGGACTGAGTGGAGTGATCTCCGGAAAAAATTTCACTCAGGTGAGATTGTGTGTCCCACTTAAAAAATCTCTGAGATCTCAGAGATTTGTTAGTATAGTAGGACGCGCCTAAAGAAACGTCAAGACATAATTGTCCAGCGAAGAAAAATTAAATGCTCTGATATAGATATTAGAGATCTATTTATGCAATACAGATATCATGTGGAGTCGTTGTGTATCTGCACCGACAACAAACCAAATCGTTGAATAATTTTCTTGAAGTGCGAAAGAGATAAAATTGTTATTCATGTATTCTTTTCGCAAAAAAATCTTAGTTAAAAGCGCCGTTATACATTTCCATTTTATTGGTTTTCTCTTTTATCACTCAATTCCGAAAATTTAAATGTTATTATTTAATATTATTTGTAACCTAAACGATTAAGCGGTCATATTAAAACAAACAGTTTTCAGTTTTCGGTTTCTTGTATGTATTAGTGGATGCCAAGCTTCCAGAAGTGGGACGAGTTAAGTAGTATATTTTTGACGACGCACTCTATCACACAAAATATACTTTTGTTTTCCAATATATAGTGAGGGTCGTTACATTAGAGCCTTTTTCAAATTTCTTTTTTGTTAAGTAAATAAAACCAACATAGGTACAAATATTTTTTAATAGAATTTTAATTGCATAAGGGAACATATCGTAGGTATTTATATCTAAATAAGTAACTACTTGGTTTTATTTCTCCTTAACACACACAAATCGTTTTTAATGTGACTCTATTGGCATGGTCGCCACTGTAAGGTTATAGGACGTACAAGCAAAAGAAGTAGCATTGCCCTTATCACACTCTTTCAATTTTGTTCATTAAATTAATATATTCTTTTCTTTCCTTATCAAATAATAGGGCGAATCCAATATTGTTATACTATTGCATTAATTAAAAAGTAAAGTATTTAATATCTTTTTTAAGATTGTAAAGACCTTTTATTGCTGAACAGAAAGGCAAGGTTGAAATTTGCCAAAGATTACATCAATTGGACAGTTTCTAAGTGAAAGACGGTGTTAATTTCCGAAACATCTAAACTCAAATTGAAAGGATCGAACCGTTGCCGACATGCTCATAGGTCAATCAAATAAGCTCTTAATCTTCGGATAACAAGGAGCACTGTTAAACATCGAGGAACGAATGTTATGATTCGGGGATGCTTTTCTGGACATGTTATGGGTTCAATTCATAAAGAAAATGGTATTATAAATCAATTAGAGTACAGAGTTATCTTAGAGAATGTGTTGCTTTCACTACCTGAGGAGAGTGTTCCACTTAAGTTGACATTCCACAATGATAATGACCCCGAAGCATACTTCAAAAAGAATCAAAGAATGGTTTGTAGTGCAAAAAAAAGTTATGGGTCAAGGTACCCTCGACAGAAGTGAAGCTTTATTGTTATTTTCTTATAAAAAAAAATTCTTCACGTCGTACCTACCTTTTCTGGACCCTTTAAAAGAAGTATAACTGAAGCACCTCCAAGACAAGTCTAATCCAATCCCAACTGACAAAATCACAAACTTGAAAATTCCGAACAGTACATACCTACCTACAAAATGAAAATCCCGAAATTTTGTGTAAAATAGTTCCTTATTTCCCTTCGAAATTATAAAGGAATTATAACTTTGTTGGTTTTAAACTATTCGGGATTTTGTCAGTAAATTCCCGACTGAAATTCAGGAATTTTGTGGTCGAAATTTCGACTGTCGGGATTTTGGTACCTAGTCGGGATTTCGTACTCGGGATTTTGGTTGTCGGGATTTAAGGTCGAATTTTATCAGTTGGGATTATAAGAGTCGAGATTTCTCGAGATATATACTCGGGATTTTTGTTGCTCGAATTTCGTCAATCAAAAAAAAGCATAATCAGCATCCCCTATCGCAAGTTAATAATGCAATGATGTGCTTGCTTCACTGCAGTTCGTTTTTTTTCGGGAACGTGGAGAAGAAAATCAACCAACCATAACCAAACAACCAGAGATGTCAGAGTACTTTACGTGAGGTACGCGATTAAATTCGCGTAGTCAAAATGGCCAAAATACTACCTACTTTTGTGGAAACATAATTTGTTAAGGGTGGGTCTTCATGACAATAGAATTTAAAATTCATGTAAACGTATTTCAATGTGGTAGTGCGATATTCTTTTCTCTTCATTATTGTTTTTGATACGCTCAACTACTCTTGTTCTCTTTTCAAAATGGGTTTGTTGTTTTGTCATCCTTTCTGTTTATGGAAGGGTGAAGGGATATTTTTCAATTTTGTTTTCAAAACACATGAGTAGGTATAGCTAAAATGTGAGTCATTTTTTTTCTCTTTTCGTTTAGTTGTTTTTTCTTCACTTTCACTTGCTGTTGCTGGAACTGGAAAAACAGTAACAAAAAAATGTGAACTCGTTTGTAATTCGATCGAGATCTTGATGAAGGTCAGGACACATCAAATGAACATGCATAAATATACGTTACACATGTAGGTAGGTAGGTACATTGAAATAGTTTTTTTTTAGGAAGCTTTATGTAAGATAAGTGTGAGGTAGGTCAATATAACTATTTGACCTGTTTGAAAATTACTTTAGGGTTTATTGCAAAGGGGTGAATTTTGGAGTTTACAAGTAATGGTGTTGGAAGAATAAGGTAACTTGTTCATTTGTAATGTGCGAAATTTGAGATTTCCTTTCGATTTTTGTTGTTGTCAGATTTCAAACAACAGCACAACACTGTATATTTTTGTTTTGCAATTGAAACATTGTCACTTCATTGTCACGTGGGAAAACCTACCTACCTATGTACATTTTGTTTTCAGAATAAAAATAAAAATGACCAAACAGAAAAGTCGTGCAGCATTTACATTCCTAGCTATGTATGTATATAGGTATGCCCTATGATCATTTTTTGATGTTTGGAATCAGGGAGGCATAGGTATGTTAATAAACATGCGAAATCGCCCAACTCTGAGTTTTTAGAACTTGTATCATCTTGGATGTAGGTACCTACCTCTAGGTGTAATATAACCTAATCTATATACCTATGTAGATAGGTACCTATATAAATACAAATTAATTGGTGTCTGTTTGTACGCGGATAACTCGGCTGAATAATTATCCGACTTGCTTGGGAGTTCTTTGTTGGATCGAAAAAAATCGTATGGGAGGGGGGGGGGTCTATTCCCCTCCGTTTAGCCGGGAGGGGCAATTTTCGAAAAAACTGACTTAAAATGGGAAAAAAATTATTTAAAATCAACGGCTTCATTCACAATGCTGTGCGATACGTTTTTGAAAAGCCAATAACTTTTTCTTTCATTCTGTGTTTAAATAAATCTATTTTAAGAAATAGTTTTTGAAATATTAATTTTCAAAGTCAAAATTTTGAAAAAAAAAATTGAAAAAAAAATTTCAAATTCATTTTTTTCAAAATTTTACGTAATTAAGTGCTAATTTTAATTTCAAAATTCAATGCTGTTATTAATTTTAAGTCTAAATAAGAAAACCGGATGCAAAAATTTTATGTCGTTCTCAAGAAATTAAAAAAAAAACCAAAACCACCTTTTTCTAAGAAAAACATTTATTTTTATTTTTACGTTACACATGTAGGTAGGTAGGTACATTGAAATAGTTTTTTTTAGGAAGCTTTATGTAAGATAAGTGTAAGGTAGGTCAATATAACTATTTGACCTGTTTGAAAATTACTTTAGGGTTTATTGCAAAGGGGTGAATTTTGAAAACTTTTAAAATTGCGAAAACTAGATCCAAAAATGTGATTTTCAGAAATTAGGTTCTTCCCCCCCATTTTTCCAAATTTAAATTTTTTAAAAACTCTACAAGGTTGTGGTACCCTAATACGAAGTTTTTTCTCTTTTTATTTTGAAAAAAAAAATCGAAACTGTATATAAAAAGCTCAAAAAACATGTTCCCGAAAGTGTGAAGTTAGCCTCCCTTTTTTCAAATTGGAATTTTTGACAAATGAACCAGGTTGTGCTACATTTGTGCTGGTTTGTGTTGATCTTTTTTTTTTTTACTTAAAAATTGTAGGTTTTAGACAGCGAAAACTTTTGCACTAATTTAGCAATTTTGCCTTCCTGGGAGCTCCCTTTTTCGAATTTTCAAATTTAAAAACCAGTGCTAGGTTGTGCTAGGACTCTTCTAAATTGTTCCAAAGTTTTGTTTCGAAAAAAAATATGTCATATGGGTCACATAGCACCTGACAAAACCGTTACATGGCATCTGACCCGCCGGCGGTCACAGTTATTTTCCTGTAAATTTTTTTTCTGAGGCTCTTTGTGAACAAGTTACTTTTTAACATTCACAGATTTTGATTGAAGTATATTAGTTATTTGGCAAACAACAATTCAATCATTCAAATTGCATTTTTTTTAAATATTTTCCATTTATTTTTTCAACAAAATCAACCCCAAATAATTTGGAAAATAATGGGTAAAATCTGATAGTTTTCATTTCTGATTTATTTTTACCTAATGCTTTTATTTAGGTGCCAGTGAAGAAAAATGAGTATTTTCATTGCAGGCTAGGTACCTACGTAGATCGTCATCATGATACCCTTTCCCTCGGCACATGCCAAAGGCCACGCAAAGACATTTCAGTCACACACATTCTTATTTGCAATTACCTACCACTCCATGTCCGTCAACACGCGAAATGAAAAAAAAAATCGCTTCTAAATAAAAATAGGAACATAGATATACAATTGCAATATACACATTCCCTCTTCCCACTATCTCACAATTTACTAATCGTGTCCAACCACACCACCAAAAAGGAGGTCATCTTCAATATTTTTGTTTCTTTCCGTTGTAGGATAACAGAAGAGGAGGTATCTCCAATTTAGGTTTAATCGCAAACAAAAATTGAAGTGCCCAAGCCCAAGTGCCTACGTCAATTATTCTGATACAGAAACATAGATCTCAATTTCTTCTTCCTTTTGACACCTCAACCTTGAAGATTCGATAAAATTAACTCATTTTATAGACGATTCCCTGAGACTCTATTTCTATATAATTAACGAATAAAATCTTTTTCAGCATTATTCCCACATCCATAAGTTTCCTTCCAAAACCAAGTAGAAAAAATAACAAAAATATCATATACCTACTTGGACGACAGCGACGACGACGATACCTACGAATCGTACGTACACCAGCGTTGCCGAAGTTAACCAATCGTGCTTTTTTGACGCGACAATTTTTTCTTGTGGCACAGTGGCACGAAACATTTCAATATCGCACACTTTATCATTGCCTATATCTTACTTTAATATTGATGGAAAATTATATAATAAATTACAGAAATAAAGTTTTATTTTTTTAACAGAAGATTTATAGTTTTTTCATGGCAAGCAGTTTTTAAAATGTGACACGGCATTTTCTTTTCTCGGCGGCAACGCTGATGTACACCATTCACCATACCATTTGTGTTTTGTGTATCACCACAAAAAAAAAAAAAGTTGATTCTAAAGAGAGTGCGAACAGCGAAAATATAATATTCTCTTTCGACGGAAGTTTCGTGAACTAAATATCGTTGTGTGCGTATTTTGATTAACAAAATCGTTAAAAAGATGCTTTTTCAAAATTAAATATAAAATTGTTTATGCGTGTGATATTGTTTTCTTCACTTGGAACTTTAGCAAAAAATATTGAAATAAAATACAAAAATAATAATAAAGTTGTACATGGCATTTCAACCTGGGAAAACTACCATGTGTATAGATACTTTGAATTGTAAATTTTTACGTCTAAACAATATAAAATTGCAAAAAAATTTACAGCAGGATTTACAAAAATAATAAGAGATTCGAATAAATTAAAAACAAAAAATATTAAGAATAAAACATGCCAGCCCCAACGGGGAAAAGAAAAAAGTAGTATTGTTTGTGTATATATAAGTTTTTCAGACGTATAAAGTGGAAAAAAATAATTTTTTGTTTTGTTTCAAATAAAGTAGGTATCTACTTTCTGTTATAAAAAAAAAATATTGTTTGGCTCCGTTGAAAATTTAAGAAACTGCGCCAATAAACGAGCTTTAAATTAGTGTGAACTTACGTCCATTTTGTAGCTCAAATATTTTTTTTTTTTTTTTTTTTTATCCTATGAAAAGCATACATTCATTGACAGTTGAAAAACATTAACAACAAAATAAAAAAACAAATCACACGAGAGCCCCTTGAGGGAATGCATAAATCAGCCAAAATAAAGGGGACAAAATGTGTAATTCCTTCCCTAAAAAGCACAAACTTTTGTAAAACATAAAATTGAGGACATATGTTTTAAGATATGTTCATGGACTAAATAATAAATTTTATTTCATCAAAATATCTTTTCAAATGTAGGAGATATATTAAGTTTTGTGCACGTAGTACCCTACATTTACGAGGAAGACCCACCCTTAAGTCTGTTACGTGGTAATGTTATTGTGTTAAATGTGGTAATTAAAATAGTTAACGTCAGTTTAAATAAAGGTAGTACACGTGCTGTCAATTTGAATATTTTCCGCTCAAAAACTAAATTTGATAAATTTTTTATTGTTTTATCATGTATTGTAGTGGATTAGATTGTTTTCACAATAAAAAAAATATTGCGCTGGTTTTTTTAGGTTTTTTGACTATTAAATTTCACAGTATAACTGAAAACCCAATAAAAAAGTATCCGAATACGTCAGAGTCAAATATCGAATCAAGAAAAAAATTGACAGCTAAATCCTTTGATGGAAAACAATCGCATTTTGTACTGGCGGAGTATAATTTCGCACTTCAATCCCGTATTAACACTTACACTTCCATTATTTTTAATCGAATTATTATTTAAAACACTTAGAAACTATTTGTTAATTGTTTAGTAGCATAAATAATAAGAAATTCTAGTCCAAGATAATTTTTCTTTATATTTTGTTTAAGACCGATCTCTTTTCCTCGCAATAATCAAAACTTTTGGTTTGTTTTCCAACAAAGGATTTCATTTGATGTTTTTTGATGCCTTGGAGTGAGAGAGAAAATAAATATATATGTTTCTATATAGCCGTTTGCTTAAGGGTGGGTCTTCATGACAATAGAATTTAAAATTCATGTAAACGTATTTCAATGTGGTAGTGCGATATTCTTTTCTCTTCATTATTGTTTTTGATACGCTCAACTACTCTTGTTCTCTTTTCAAAATGGGTTTGTTGTTTTTTTCTCATCCTTTCGATTTGAATGGGAATGATGAGTTCTATGCTTTCTGTTTATGGAAGGGTGAAGGGATATTTTTCAATTTTGTTTTCAAAACACATGAGTAGGTATAGCTAAAATGTGAGTCATTTTTTTTCTCTTTTCGTTTAGTTGTTTTTTCTTCACTTTCACTTGCTGTTGCTGGAACTGGAAAAACAGTAACAAAAAAATGTGAACTCGTTTGTAATTCGATCGAGATCTTGATGAAGGTCAGGACACATCAAATGAACATGCATAAATATACGTTACACATGTAGGTAGGTAGGTACATTGAAATAGTTTTTTTTTAGGAAGCTTTATGTAAGATAAGTGTGAGGTAGGTCAATATAACTATTTGACCTGTTTGAAAATTACTTTAGGGTTTATTGCAAAGGGGTGAATTTTGGAGTTTACAAGTAAGGATGTTGGAAGAATAAGGTAACTTGTTCATTTGTAATGTGCGAAATTTGAGATTTCCTTTCGATTTTTGTTGTTGTCAGATTTCAAACAACAGCACAACACTGTATATTTTTGTTTTGCAATTGAAACATTGTCACTTCATTGTCACGTGGGAAAACCTACCTACCTATGTACATTTTGTTTTCAGAATAAAAATAAAAATGACCAAACAGAAAAGTCGTGCAGCATTTACATTCCTAGCTATGTATACAGGGTGAGTCATGAGCAATGCGACAAAATGCTAGGGCGTGTAGGTTGCGTTGAGACAAGAAAAAAATCGTATGGGAGGGGGGGGGGTCTATTCCCCTCCGTTTAGCCGGGAGGGGCAATTTTCGAAAAAACTGACTTAAAATGGGAAAAAAATTATTTAAAATCAACGGCTTCATTCACAATGCTGTGCGATACGTTTTTGAAAAGCCAATAACTTTTTCTTTCATTCTGTGTTTAAATAAATCTATTCAAAGAAATAGTTTTTGAAATATTAATTTTCAAAGTCAAAATTTTGAAAAAAAAAATTAAAAAAAAAATTTTAAACTAATTTTTTTCAAAATTTTATGTAATTAACTATTATTTTTATTTTCAAAATTCAATGCTCTTATTAATTTTTAGTCAAAAACAGAAAACCGGATGCCAAAATTTATCTTAGTTTTTGAGAAATTAAGAAAAACTAAAAGTATTTTTTTCCAAAAAATACACTTTTTTTTTTGGTTTTCCCAAATTTGACCTGTTCAGGTCAATAATTAATAAGGGAATTATCCCTTTTTTATTTTTTATTACATACCATCCGATTTTAATCAAATAATAAAAAAAACGAATTAACTTTTTACTTATTTTACTAGTTTTACTTTTAATTTTTTTTTAATTTCTCAAAAACTAAGATACATTTTGGCATCCGGTTCTCTGTTTTTGACTAAAAATTAATAAGAGCATTGAATTTTGAAAATAAAAATAATAGTTAATTACATAAAATTTTGAAAAAAATTAGTTTAAAATTTTTTTTTTAATTTTTTTTTTCAAAATTTTGACTTTGAAAATTAATATTTCAAAAACTATTTCTTTGAATAGATTTATTTAAACACAGAATGAAAGAAAAAGTTATTGGCTTTTCAAAAACGTATCGCACAGCATTGTGAATGAAGCCGTTGATTTTAAATAATTTTTTTCCCATTTTAAGTCAGTTTTTTCGAAAATTGCCCCTCCCGGCTAAACGGAGGGGAATAGACCCCCCCCTTCCATACGATTTTTTTCTTTTCTCAACGCAACCTACACGCCCTAGCATTTTGTCGCATTGCTCATGACTCACCCTGTATAGGTATGCCCTATGATCATTTTTCGATGTTTGGAATCAGGGAGGCATAGGTATGTTAATAAACATGCGAAATCGCCCAACTCTGAGTTTTTAGAACTTGTATCATCTTGGATGTAGGTACCTTCCTCTAGGTGTAATATAACCTAATCTATATACCTATGTAGATAGGTACCTATATAAATACAAATTAATTGGTGTCTGTTTGTACGCGGATAACTCGGCTGAATAATTATCCGACTTGCTTGGGACTTGGGAGTTCTTTGTTGGATTTTTATTGAACCAGGTTCACACAATGGAGCCGAAAGTTTTAAATTTTGGAAAATTGAAAAAATCTTAAAAACCCAAAATTGCGGAAAGAAGTTCACCAAAACAGCTAGTTTTATATACAGGGTGAGTCATGAGCAATGCGACAAAATGCTAGGGCGTGTAGGTTGCGTTGAGACAAGAAAAAAATCGTATGGGAGGGGGGGTCTATTCCCCTCCGTTTAGCCGGGAGGGGCAATTTTCGAAAAAACTGACTTAAAATGGGAAAAAAATTATTTAAAATCAACGGCTTCATTCACAATGCTGTGCGATACGTTTTTGAAAAGCCAATAACTTTTTCTTTCATTCTGTGTTTAAATAAATCTATTCTAAGAAATAGTTTTTGAAATTTTAATTTTCAAAGTCAAAATTTAAAAAAAAAAAATTGAAAAAAAAATTTCAAATTCATTTTTTTCAAAATTTTACGTAATTAAGTGCTAATTTTAATTTCAAAATTCAATGCTGTTATTAATTTTAAGTCAAAATAAGAAAACCGGATGCAAAAATTTTATGTCGTTCTCAAGAAATTAAAAAAAAAACCAAAACCACCTTTTTCTAAGAAAAACATTTATTTTTATTTTTACGTTACACATGTAGGTAGGTAGGTACATTGAAATAGTTTTTTTTAGGAAGCTTTATGTAAGATAAGTGTAAAGTAGGTCAATATAACTATTTGACCTGTTTGAAAATTACTTTAGGGTTTATTGCAAAGGGGTGAATTTTGAAAACTTTCAAAATTGCGAAAACTAGATCAAAAATGTGATTTTCAGAAATTAGGTGCTTCCCCCCATTTTTCCAAATTTAAATTTTTTAAAAACTCTACAAGGTTGTGGTACCCTAATACGAAGTTTTTTCTCTTTTATTTTGAAAAAAAAAAATCGAAACTGTGGATAAAAAGCTCAAAAAACATGTTCCCGAAAGTGTGAAGTTAGCCTCCCTTTTTTCAAATTTGAATTTTTGACAAATGAACCAGGTTGTGCTACATTTGTGCTGGTTTGTGTTGATCTTTTTTTTTTTTTTTACTTAAAAATTGTAGGTTTTAGACAGCGAAAACTTTTGCACTAATTTAGCAATTTTGCCTTCCTGGGAGCTCCCTTTTTCGAATTTTCAAATTTAAAAACCAGTGCTAGATTGTGCTAGGACTCTTCTAAATTGTTCCAAAGTTTTGTTTCGAAAAAAAATATGTCATATGGGTCACATAGCACCTGACAAAACCGTTACATGGCATCTGACCCGCCGGCGGTCACAGTTATTTTCCTGTAAATTTTTTTTCTGAGGCTCTTTGTGAACAAGTTACTTTTTAACATTCACAGATTTTGATTGAAGTATATTAGTTATTTGGCAAACAACAATTCAATCATTCAAATTGCATTTTTTTTAATTATTTTCCATTTATTTTTTCAACAAAATCAACCCCAAATAATTTGGAAAATAATGGGTAAAATCTGATAATTTTCATTTCTGATTTATTTTTACCTAATGCTTTTATTTAGGTGCCAGTGAAGAAAAATGAGTATTTTCATTGCAGGCTAGGTACCTACGTAGATCGTCATCATGATACCCTTTCCCTCGGCACATGCCAAAGGCCACGCAAAGACATTTCAGTCACACACATTCTTATTTGCATTACCTACCACTCCATGTCCGTCAACACGCGAAATGAAAAAAAAATCGCTTCTAAATAAAAATAGGAACATAGATATACAATTGCAATATACACATTCCCTCTTCCCACTATCACACAATTTACTAATCGTGTCCAACCACACCACCAAAAAGGAGGTCATCTTCAATATTTTTGTTTCTTTCCGTTGTAGGATAACAGAAGAGGAGGTATCTCCAATTTAGGTTTAATCGCAAACAAAAATTGAAGTGCCCAAGCCCAAGTGCCTACGTCAATTATTCTGATACAGAAACATAGATCTCAATTTCTTCTTCCTTTTGACACCTCAACCTTGAAGATTCGATAAGATTAACTCATTTTATAGACGATTCCCTGAGACTCTATTTCTATATAATTAACGAATAAAATCTTTTTCAGCATTATTCCCACATCCATAAGTTTCCTTCCAAAACCAAGTAGAAAAAATAACAAAAATATCATATACCTACTTGGACGACAGCGACGACGACGATACCTACGAATCGTACGTACACCAGCGTTGCCGAAGTTAACCAATCGTGCTTTTTTGACACGACATTTTTTTCTTGTGGCACAGTGGCACGAAACATTTCAATATCGCACACTTTATCATTGCCTATATCTTACTTTAATATTGATGGAAAATTATATAATAAATTACAGAAATAAAGTTTTATTTTTTTAACAGAAGATTTATAGTTTTTTCATGGCAAGCAGTTTTTAAAATGTGACACGGCATTTTCTTTTCTCGGCGGCAACGCTGATGTACACCATTCACCATACCATTTGTGTTTTGTGTATCACCACAAAAAAAAAAAAGTTGATTCTAAAGAGAGTGCGAACAGCGAAAATATAATATTCTCTTTCGACGGAAGTTTCGTGAACTAAATATCGTTGTGTGCGTATTTTGATTAACAAAATCGTTAAAAAGATGCTTTTTCAAAATTAAATATAAAATTGTTTATGCGTGTGATATTGTTTTCTTCACTTGGAACTTTAGCAAAAAATATTGAAATAAAATACAAAAATAATAATAAAGTTGTACATGGCATTTCAACCTGGGAAAACTACCATGTGTATAGATACTTTGAATTGTAAATTTTTACGTCTAAACAATATAAAATTGCAAAAAAATTTACAGCAGGATTTACAAAAATAATAAGAGATTCGAATAAATTAAAAACAAAAAATATTAAGAATAAAACATGCCAGCCCCAACGGGGAAAAGAAAAAAGTAGTATTGTTTGTGTATATATAAGTTTTTCAGACGTATAAAGTGGAAAAAAATAATTTTTTGTTTTGTTTCAAATAAAGTAGGTATCTACTTTCTGTTATAAAAAAAAAATATTGTTTGGCTCCGTTGAAAATTTAAGAAACTGCGCCAATAAACGAGCTTTAAATTAGTGTGAACTTACGTCCATTTTGTAGCTCAAATATTTTTTTTTTTTTTTTTTTTTTTTTATCCTATGAAAAGCATACATTCATTGACAGTTGAAAAACATTAACAACAAAATAAAAAAACAAATCACACGAGAGCCCCTTGAGGGAATGCATAAATCAGCCAAAATAAAGGGGACAAAATGTGTAATTCCTTCCCTAAAAAGCACAAACTTTTGTAAAACATAAAATTGAGGACATATGTTTTAAGATATGTTCATGGATGAAATAATAAATTTTATTTCATCAAAATATCTTTTCAAATGTAGGAGATATATTAAGTTTTGTGCACGTAGTACCCTACATTTACGAGGAAGACCCACCCTTAAGTCTGTTACGTGGTAATGTTATTGTGTTAAATGTGGTAATTAAAATAGTTAACGTCAGTTTAAATAAAGGTAGTACACGTGCTGTCAATTTGAATATTTTCCGCTCAAAAACTAAATTTGATAAATTTTTTATTGTTTTATCATGTATTGTAGTGGATTAGATTGTTTTCACAATAAAAAAAATATTGCGCTGGTTTTTTTAGGTTTTTTGACTATTAAATTTCACAGTATAACTGAAAACCCAATAAAAAAGTATCCGAATACGTCAGAGTCAAATATCGAATCAAGAAAAAAATTGACAGCTAAATCCTTTGATGGAAAACAATCGCATTTTGTACTGGCGGAGTATAATTTCGCACTTCAATCCCGTATTAACACTTACACTTCCATTATTTTTAATCGAATTATTATGTAAAACACTTAGAAACTATTTGTTAATTGTTTAGTAGCATAAATAATAAGAAATTCTAGTCCAAGATAATTTTTCTTTATATTTTGTTTAAGACCGATCTCTTTTCCTCGCAATAATCAAAACTTTTGGTTTGTTTTCCAACAAAGGATTTCATTTGATGTTTTTTGATGCCTTGGAGTGAGAGAGAAAATAAATATATATGTTTCTATATAGCCGTTTGCTTAAGGGTGGGTCTTCATGACAATAGAATTTAAAATTCATGTAAACGTATTTCAATGTGGTAGTGCGATATTCTTTTCTCTTCATTATTGTTTTTGATACGCTCAACTACTCTTGTTCTCTTTTCAAAATGGGTTTGTTGTTTTGTCATCCTTTCGATTTGAATGGGAATGATGAGTTCTATGCTTTCTGTTTATGGAAGGGTGAAGGGATATTTTTCAATTTTGTTTTCAAAACACATGAGTAGGTATAGCTAAAATGTGAGTCATTTTTTTTCTCTTTTCGTTTAGTTGTTTTTTCTTCACTTTCACTTGCTGTTGCTGGAACTGGAAAAACAGTAACAAAAAAATGTGAACTCGTTTGTAATTCGATCGAGATCTTGATGAAGGTCAGGACACATCAAATGAACATGCATAAATATACGTTACACATGTAGGTAGGTAGGTACATTGAAATAGTTTTTTTTTAGGAAGCTTTATGTAAGATAAGTGTGAGGTAGGTCAATATAACTATTTGACCTGTTTGAAAATTACTTTAGGGTTTATTGCAAAGGGGTGAATTTTGGAGTTTACAAGTAAGGATGTTGGAAGAATAAGGTAACTTGTTCATTTGTAATGTGCGAAATTTGAGATTTCCTTTCGATTTTTGTTGTTGTCAGATTTCAAACAACAGCACAACACTGTATATTTTTGTTTTGCAATTGAAACATTGTCACTTCATTGTCACGTGGGAAAACCTACCTACCTATGTACATTTTGTTTTCAGAATAAAAATAAAAATGACCAAACAGAAAAGTCGTGCAGCATTTACATTCCTAGCTATGTATATAGGTATGCCCTATGATCATTTTTCGATGTTTGGAATCAGGGAGGCATAGGTATGTTAATAAACATGCGAAATCGCCCAACTCTGAGTTTTTAGAACTTGTATCATCTTGGATGTAGGTACCTTCCTCTAGGTGTAATATAACCTAATCTATATACTTATGTAGATAGGTACCTATATAAATACAAATTAATTGGTGTCTGTTTGTACGCGGATAACTCGGCTGAATAATTATCCGACTTGCTTGGGACTTGGGAGTTCTTTGTTGGATTTTTATTGAACCAGGTTCACACAATGGAGCCGAAAGTTTTAAATTTTGGAAAATTGAAAAAATCTTAAAAACCCAAAATTGCGGAAAGAAGTTCACCAAAACAGCTAGTTTTATATACAGGGTGAGTCATGAGCAATGCGACAAAATGCTAGGGCGTGTAGGTTGCGTTGAGACAAGAAAAAAATCGTATGGGAGGGGGGGTCTATTCCCCTCCGTTTAGCCGGGAGGGGCAATTTTCGAAAAAACTGACTTAAAATGGGAAAAAAATTATTTAAAATCAACGGCTTCATTCACAATGCTGTGCGATACGTTTTTGAAAAGCCAATAACTTTTTCTTTCATTCTGTGTTTAAATAAATCTATTCTAAGAAATAGTTTTTGAAATTTTAATTTTCAAAGTCAAAATTTAAAAAAAAAAAAATTGAAAAAAAAATTTCAAATTCATTTTTTTCAAAATTTTACGTAATTAAGTGCTAATTTTAATTTCAAAATTCAATGCTGTTATTAATTTTAAGTCAAAATAAGAAAACCGGATGCAAAAATTTTATGTCGTTCTCAAGAAATTAAAAAAAAAACCAAAACCACCTTTTTCTAAGAAAAACATTTATTTTTATTTTTACGTTACACATGTAGGTAGGTAGGTACATTGAAATAGTTTTTTTTAGGAAGCTTTATGTAAGATAAGTGTAAAGTAGGTCAATATAACTATTTGACCTGTTTGAAAATTACTTTAGGGTTTATTGCAAAGGGGTGAATTTTGAAAACTTTCAAAATTGCGAAAACTAGATCAAAAATGTGATTTTCAGAAATTAGGTGCTTCCCCCCATTTTTCCAAATTTAAATTTTTTAAAAACTCTACAAGGTTGTGGTACCCTAATACGAAGTTTTTTCTCTTTTATTTTGAAAAAAAAAAATCGAAACTGTGGATAAAAAGCTCAAAAAACATGTTCCCGAAAGTGTGAAGTTAGCCTCCCTTTTTTCAAATTTGAATTTTTGACAAATGAACCAGGTTGTGCTACATTTGTGCTGGTTTGTGTTGATCTTTTTTTTTTTTTTTACTTAAAAATTGTAGGTTTTAGACAGCGAAAACTTTTGCACTAATTTAGCAATTTTGCCTTCCTGGGAGCTCCCTTTTTCGAATTTTCAAATTTAAAAACCAGTGCTAGATTGTGCTAGGACTCTTCTAAATTGTTCCAAAGTTTTGTTTCGAAAAAAAATATGTCATATGGGTCACATAGCACCTGACAAAACCGTTACATGGCATCTGACCCGCCGGCGGTCACAGTTATTTTCCTGTAAATTTTTTTTCTGAGGCTCTTTGTGAACAAGTTACTTTTTAACATTCACAGATTTTGATTGAAGTATATTAGTTATTTGGCAAACAACAATTCAATCATTCAAATTGCATTTTTTTTAAATATTTTCCATTAATTTTTCAACAAAATCAACCCCAAATAATTTGGAAAATAATGGGTAAAATCTGATAATTTTCATTTCTGATTTATTTTTACCTAATGCTTTTATTTAGGTGCCAGTGAAGAAAAATGAGTATTTTCATTGCAGGCTAGGTACCTACGTAGATCGTCATCATGATACCCTTTCCCTCGGCACATGCCAAAGGCCACGCAAAGACATTTCAGTCACACACATTCTTATTTGCATTACCTACCACTCCATGTCCGTCAACACGCGAAATGAAAAAAAAATCGCTTCTAAATAAAAATAGGAACATAGATATACAATTGCAATATACACATTCCCTCTTCCCACTATCACACAATTTACTAATCGTGTCCAACCACACCACCAAAAAGGAGGTCATCTTCAATATTTTTGTTTCTTTCCGTTGTAGGATAACAGAAGAGGAGGTATCTCCAATTTAGGTTTAATCGCAAACAAAAATTGAAGTGCCCAAGCCCAAGTGCCTACGTCAATTATTCTGATACAGAAACATAGATCTCAATTTCTTCTTCCTTTTGACACCTCAACCTTGAAGATTCGATAAGATTAACTCATTTTATAGACGATTCCCTGAGACTCTATTTCTATATAATTAACGAATAAAATCTTTTTCAGCATTATTCCCACATCCATAAGTTTCCTTCCAAAACCAAGTAGAAAAAGAAACAAAAATATCATATACCTACTTGGATGACAGCGACGACGACGATACCTACGAATCGTACGTACACCAGCGTTGCCGAAGTTAACCAATCGTGCTTTTTTGACACGACAATTTTTTCTTGTGGCACAGTGGCACGAAACATTTCAATATCGCACACTTTATCATTGCCTATATCTTACTTTAATATTGATGGAAAATTATATAATAAATTACAGAAATAAAGTTTTATTTTTTTAACAGAAGATTTATAGTTTTTTCATGGCAAGCAGTTTTTAAAATGTGACACGGCATTTTCTTTTCTCGGCGGCAACGCTGATGTACACCATTCACCATACCATTTGTGTTTTGTGTATCACCACAAAAAAAAAAGTTGATTCTAAAGAGAATGCGAACAGCGAAAATATAATATTCTCTTTCGACGGAAGTTTCGTGAACTAAATATCGTTGTGTGCGTATTTTGATTAACAAAATCGTTAAAAAGATGCTTTTTCAAAATTAAACATAAAATTGTTTATGCGTGTGATATTGTTTTCTTCACTTGGAACTTTAGCAAAAAATATTGAAATAAAATACAAAAATAATAATAAAGTTGTACATGGCATTTCAACCTGGGAAAACTACCATGTGTATAGATACTTTGAATTGTAAATTTTTACGTCTCAACAATATAAAATTGCAAAAAAATTTACAGCACATTTTACAAAAATAATAAGAGATTCGAATAAATTAAAAACAAAAAATATTAAGAATAAAACATGCCAGCCCCAACGGGGGAGAGAAAAAAGTAGTATTGTTTGTGTATATATAAGTTTTTCAGACGTATAAAGTGGAAAAAAATAATTTTTTGTTTTGTTTCAAATAAAGTAGGTATCTACTTTCTGTTATAAAAAAAAAATATTGTTTGGCTCCGTTGAAAATTTAAGAAACTGCGCCAATAAACGAGCTTTAAATTAGTGTGAACTTACGTCCACTTTGTAGCTCAAATAATTTTTTTTTTTTTTTATCCTACATAAAGCATACATTCATTGACAGTTGAAAAACATTAACAACAAAATAAAAAAACAAATCACACGAGAGCCCCTTGAGGGGATGCATAAATCAGCCAAAATAAAGGGGAACAAATGTGTAATTCCTTCCCTAAAAAGCACAAACTTTTGTAAAACATAAAATTGAGGACATATGTTTTAAGATATGTTCATGGACTAAATAATAAATTTTATTTCATCAAAATATCTTTTCAAATGTAGGAGATATATTAAGTTTTGTGCACGTAGTACCCTACATTTACGAGGAAGACCCACCCTTAAGGACTCTATCTACATTTTGAAAGTATACGTGAGGTAGTCAACTACGCAATTAACTCCGTGTAGCGTAGTAAAATGCTTTTTTTCTTATTTTTTGAACTACGTGTAGCGTAGTAAAATGCTTTTATTCTTATTTTTTAATTCTGGCGATTTTCTTTTTTAATTCTGAGCGCTCGGAACAGAGCATGAACTGTCAAACAAAAAATCTCTGTTTCTTTTTTAGCTCGGAGCGCTCTGAGCTCTGAATCTGTGTTTATTTTTCCGCTCAGAGTTAGGTCAGAGCATGCTCTGCGAGCATGTTAAGAATAAAAAATTAAATTCTTCAAACAGTTAAAATGGCCGATAAAGTTTTTTTTCTGGTAGCAAAGGTAATTAATTTGTTAAAAATAAATAGTTAATTTAATAATTTTGATTTAAAATAATAAATGGCATAAATTGCTCAAATGCGTTTCTTTTTTAACTCCGAGCACTCAGAGCATACTCTGAGAAAAGTATGCTCAGAGCACCTCAGAGCGTACCCTTTGGGCTCGAGCTCTGCTCTGTGCTCTGCTCAGAGTTAAAAAAGAAAAACGCCTTATGTAACTTAAAAAAGTATAGATTGAGTGTTACTGTCAAAGTGAATATTTTCCTTTTAATAACTAAAATTGAGGGACTTTATATGGTTTTGTCTTGTATTGTAGCGCATCAGATTGTATTCACATATAAAAAAAGCAATGTGTTAAGATTATTTTAGAAAATATTTAATTTGACAGTAGAACTGAAAACTCAATCTACATTTTGGGTTATTATTGTCGTTGTATTGTTTTATTCGTACTAGAATGTCAGTTTTTTATTACTTGACCATTCTTTATTCCGTCAATTTTCATTGAATGTTTGAACAACAACAACAACTTAAAGGTGCCACCACCAATTTTTAAACGAATTTTATTTATTCGTTTTTACGAATTTTATTATTCGTTTCTTTTTATTTTTGGCTGGAGATATAGCGATTTCAGTGAGTGACAATTCCTATCATCAGTCTCCTTATTAAAGGTGCCGAGCTTAAAACCAATTTTATTATGAAAAACTTTTCACATGCACATCAAGAGATTCGAACCCACGCATTATCATATTTGCTCAGTCTTGGAAGTCGTATGCACTACGCATTCCACCGCTTATGACCACTGACGACACAGGTCGAGATGTTATGTTTGTTTGTTTTTTCAAACGCATTTGGAGCTTCAGCATTTTTCTAAGCGTCTTTAAGTATGCTGTTTTGTCCCGCCTCCATTTTTCTCCTAACCTTATTTTGATAGACTACAACTCGTAGCATATATCAAAGCGGGGATATGTTGGAAGATTGGTAACAGACTACATTTTGACAGTTAGCGCTATGTGTACTTTATTTTATTACGTTAACTACACTATTTAACTACCTACCCCAATTACGTATAGGAGGGGCTCACACTCAACTACAGGCATGACCAGCGCGGAATGATGAACGCTTGACAGTTTGCGTTCACACTAGTCAAGCATGCCGTCAGCCACCATAATTGTCAGAAGAATATCAAAATATTTTGAAAACCATCATGCCGCTTGACCAGCCGCATGATGAAGCGTTCACACTTTCAAAACTAACCTCATCAAGCCGCGCTTGTAATGCTTGCAGTTGAATGTGAACCCCCCTTATCTGAAGTATCAAGAGTAGTTTTTCAAAAAAAGTAGTATTTTTGCCTAAGGAAAGAACCCAGCTCACACTGTGTGCTGGATGGTTCCATTTAGAGATAATGTTTCTTTTGGAATCCTCTTCTGTTTTGATTTTGTTTTTAATCACATTTTCACCAACACCGCAGTAGGGTTCTGGCCCCATGAGTGGCGTTTTTGCCCCTATCTTTGCCAAAGAGTCTTCCTCTTCATTACCTTGAATACCTTCATGGCCTGGTACCCAATAAAGGATGATTTTGTTCATTTTGCCTAACTCGTTTAGTTGTTCTACGCAATCCCATACCAGTTTGGATTTAATGGCGTATGAGTTTATGGCTTTTAGTGCTTTTAGTTTTTTTTCGATATTTAGCTCTGCACACATTTTATGGCGTTTATTTCCGCTTGAAATATACTACAGGACTGTCTCATCGGCACAAAGAGTTTGGTTCTTGGCCCAAATATGCCTGCGCCAGTCCCTTCAGCTGTTCTCGATCCATCAGTGTACCCCTTGATGACATTTGTTTGGTAGGTATAATTTGTTGATTCGTCTACCCATTCTTTCTTGTTACTCAACTCCAAACGATATTGTTTTTCGAAGTTGTACTTCTTAACCATGTCATCTCTTGGTATATCTATTAAATGCATTGACCTAGAGAGAGAGTCTTTCTTCCTGACACTTATAATTTTACCTGGTCCAGTTCCTTCTTTTGCAAATGTCAAGATTGCACTTTTTGCAGTACTTCCAACGACAATATGTAGTGGAGATAAATGAAGGATCACCTCCATTGCTGCTTTAGGACAGGGTCTCATGTCTCCAGTGATACATAAGCAAGCAAGCATTTGCACCTTTTCAAGTGCCTTTCTTGTTTTTTCAAGTTCGGTTCTTTTGTGCCATGCAACCGCACCATAGGTGATGATGGGTCTCACCATTATGGTGTACATCCATCTCAGGATGTTTGGTTGACATCCCCATGATTTTCCTGCAAGTATTTTGTATATCATTAGGGCTTTCGTGGCTTTCCCAACAGTTTGTTCTACATGCTTGTTCCAGAGGAGTTTACTGTCTAGTGTAATATAATACCTAGATAACTTACCTCGCTCTTCATTTCTATTATCTCACCAGCTAATGTGATTGCTTTCATATGTGGTAAAAGTCTTTTCTTTGTGAATGGTACGATCGTGGTTTTTGAAGGATTTATACTTAGTCCCACTGAAACACACCACTTTCTTGTGATTGTCAGCCCTTTCTGTATTATATCACAGAGGACTTCTTCGAACTTTGGCTTTGTGTTCACTTTCCTTGCGCATTTGCTGTGAATGCGTATCCTTTAACCAATCCTGCACTTTGCTGTTGGTATCTGTGGAAATGTCGTCATCAACTTCAGTTGCAGACCAATCCTCAGCAATTTCGGATAATATTTGGTACTTACGATTTAGAAATTCCTTTTCTAAGGCTTTTTCTTTGTCTAATTTACGCAGCTCGAAATTTGCCTTTCTTGCAGATAAGGAACTTTGCGAAGACTTTGAACTTCGGTTCGAGGTTATGGCTGCGGAATGTGTTTTTGTTCGATTGACACCGTTCAATGTACCATCTGGTAAATTGTAAATGCCATTCATTGCTGCTGGTCTACTTGATGTCTTATTTAGAACTACATTGTTGTGTTTAGAGTGAGATGGAATATTTTCCAGAGCAGGTTTATGTAGCACATCTGCAGATCCTTCAACAAGTCTCTCCACCTATCCCGGTCTCGAGCCGACGCCATCCAGTTGCGCACCCCAAGGCTCCGGGCGTCCTGGTCTACGCCATCTCTTCGCTAGGTGCCCTGCCCACCGAAGTCAACCGAGCCTAATTTTTGTCACGATATCTGCTTCAAGGTAGATTGCGTACAATTCATGATTGTACCGTCTCCGGAATCGTCCTTCCTCACATATGGGGCCAACAATTCTCCTTAAGACTTTTCTCTCGAACGCTGCTAAGAGGTCAGAGTGCCTTTTGCTAAGCACCCAAGTCTCGGATCCATATGTGAGTACTGGCAGGAACATGGTCCTGTACAGCAGTAGTTTTGAAGTTATAAGTTATGAGATTTCTGGATTTGTAGAGCTTCGACAGACTGTAGTAGGCTCTGTTGGATTTGAGAAGCCGCCCGCGTATTTCTTCTTCTATATTGTTATCGGCTGCTAATATTGACCCAATGTATTTAAAGGATTGCACCACTTCAAATTCGTGATCCGCTACCTTGATTGTCTGTTCCTCTCGCATTCGACGCCACCATGTACTTTGTTTTACCTTCACTAATGTGCAGCCCCAGATTTTGTGCCGCCTGCTCGATCTGGATGAAGGAATCGTGTACAGCTTGCTCGGTTCTTCCGATGATGTCGATGTCGTATGCGTAATCCAGTATCTGGCTGGACCTGTTGACGATGGTCCCTCTTGTTGCCGTGCCAGAGTCACGGATTGCTTTCTCCAACGCCAGGTTGAAGAGGAGGCAGGCCAAACCATCCCCTTGTCGGAGTCCATTAAAGATGTTGATTGGTCTGGATAGCAATCCGGCTATTTTTACTTGGCTTGTTACGTTGGTCATGGCCAACCTACATAGTCGTGTCAATTTATTTGGGATGCCGAATTCTCTCATGGCTTTGTAAAGTTCTACCCTGGCTATGCTATCATAGGCGGCCTTAAAGTCTATAAACAGGTGGTATGTTTTGATGTTAAATTCTAGACATTTTTCCATCGCCTGCCTAAGGGTAAAGATCTGATCAGTTGTTGATTTGCCTGGAATGAAACCAACGTGATACCTCTATAGTTGCTGCACGTTGTGACATCTCCTTTCTTATGTATGGGGAATATTATACCTTGTCGCCAGTCTTCTGGCATTTCTTCATGCTCCCACACGTGCACTATAATATCATGAATTGCCTGACGTAGAGCTGGCCCACCGTGTTGAAATAATTCGGCTGGTATGGTTAGGTTAGGTTTGCGGGTTGCTGTAGGAGAGCTAATAGCTCAGCCCCAGCACACTTAGGTCAATGTAGACCCATTGTGATGCCCTTTTGAGGGTTTACCAATTCCTCCTCTTACCATACACGTGGTCCATATTTAGTTCCTTAGTATCATCCCGGGGTGTTCAACCATCCGTTTCCTCTTGCGAATCTATATAGATTTGTTATTGGGCACTCTGATAGTTCTTTGATGCTTTCGAAGAAGTATTTCCCCAGAGTTTTATTTCTTAGATGGCAGAGACTGGGGCAGTGACAGAGGTAGTGGGTTATATCCTCATGTTCTTCCTCGTCACTGCAACCTCTACATAGATCATTATCAGTTAGACGTAGTTTTTTGGCGTGATATCTTAGCATGTTATGGCCAGTTAAAACACCTACCAACGTCGATACTGACTTCCTGTCTTTTTGAATGATTGCATTCGTTCTATTTTTATCGTACTGCGGCCACAGTTTCCTAGCCACCTCACAAGTGTTTAAGTTTGCCCATCTCGAGTTGGCTTTTGCTAGGATTTCACACATTATGTTAAGTTTGAGGTCGCATAACGGTGGTTTTACGCTTCTTTCTGATAGTTCTAGGCTAAGTGCTGAGCCTTTTCTTGCCAATTCATCGGCTTTTTCATTTCCCATGATGCCCGCGTGACCGGGGACCCAGCAGAGTGTTATATTATGCTGTGTGGCAAGAACTTTAAGCTCTTCGCGACAGCTTTTCACAAGCTTGGACTTTATTTCAACAGCAGAAATTGCTTTTATCGCTGCCTGGCTATCGATGAGAATGGTAATATCCTCTCGGGGTAGTGCCATCATTGATGCCACTCTGGCTGCTTTCGTTACTGCTAGAACCTCAGCTTGGAATATACTACTGTTATTGGGAAGTCTGATTGAGCCTTCTATATTCAGAGCTTCTGAGAAGAAGCCAGCCACAGTACCTGTATCCATTTTTGAGCCGTCTGTAAAGATGGATTTGGTTGTAGGTTGTAGGACTTCATTATTAATCCACTCTTCTCTACTTGGGAACAAGCATTGGAGTGGCCTTTCAAAATCTGTAAAGGGAACTATGTAGTCAGACCCTACATTTGTTCCTGTGTGGATGTTCAAAATTTCGGAGTGTCCAGTTACACTGGAACTCCAGAGATTAGATTGGCTAATCCTGAGAGCGCTTTTTGCTGCAGTTTCCTGCATATAAAGGTCAAGTGGCAGAAGGTTAAGTATGGTTTCTAAACCCGCCGTGGGTGTCGTGCGCAAGGCACTGGTTGATCCAATGCATGCAAGTCTCTGGATGTTAGTCAATGCCTTAAGGTTTGTAGCTTTGTTAGCGGCTTTCCACCAGACTAAGCATCCATACGTCAGTATCGGTCTCACTATCGCAGTGTACATCCATAGAATTACCTTGGGTTTTGGGCCCCAGTTTTTCCCAAAAATTCTGCTGCATGAGTAGAATGCGATGGATGCCTTTTTGATTCTATCTTGGACTTTCATTTTCCAGTTCAATTTCCTATCAAGTATGATTCCCAGGTATTTCGCGCTTTCGGATAAGGGGTGTGCCTTCAATTGATGGGAGATTGAATTGTGGAATTATTCGTTTGTTCGTGAATAGAACTAGTTCTGTTTTTTGGGGATTAATACCTAAGCCGCATTTTTGGGCCCATTTGTTCAGTGTGTTGATAGCTCTTTGGAGGATATCACTGATGGTGTCTAGGAATTTCCCCGTGGCCATTATGACTAGGTCATCTGCGTAGGCAATGACTTTTATCCCATTATTATTAAGCAGTACTAAGACCTCATTCACAACTAATATCCACAGTAGTGGTGAAATAACCCCGCCTTGGGGTGTACCTCTTGAGGCAGTCATTTTCAGTTCTGTGTTAGCGAGGGAGGTGTTTACATTTCTTTTGTTTAATAGGCTTAGTATTATTTGAGTAATACTGTTGTCAATGTTCATGCTTATTGAGTTTCTATAGCACTAGCCTCAACATTGTTGAAAGCGCCTTCAATGTCGAGAAAGGCTGCTAATGTGTATTCTTTTTGATCGAGTGATTTGTCTATAGTACTGACTACTGCATGAAGGGCAGTTTCAACACTTTTTCCTTTCATGTACGCATGCTGGTTCTGGGATAAGGTTCCTGGATTAAGCATGCTACGTATAAATACATCGAGTAGTTTCTCGAATGTTTTAAGCACAAACGATGTTAGGCTTATTGGTCTGAAATCTTTTGGCGTAGTATGAGTTGGTTTACCGGCTTTGGGTATAAAAACAACTTTGATTTCTCGCCAAGTTGCGGGTATGTGTGTGTACATAATACATCGCATGAATAGTTCTTTTAACACTGGTATTAACAGGTGCTTTGCCTTTTGAAGCATTATTGGATTAATACCATCAATGCCTGGTGATTTGTATGAGGAGAAGGAGTCAATTGCCCACTCTATTCCTTTCTCACTAATTACTTTTTCCGGGACTATATTATTGTGGGGATTTTCGTAATTGGCATCTGTGCCCGGCTCAGGCTGCGTTTTAACACACCCAGGAAAGTGTGTATTTAGTAGGAGTTCTATTGTTTCGGTACAGGATTGAGTCCATCTGCCACTGTTATCTATAAGATAGCCAGGGGTTACCGGTTCCTTTGAGATGACTTTTCTCAATCTTGCTGATTCAGAATATCCCTCAATGCCATTGCAGAAAGTCCTCCAAGATGTTCGTTTTGCACTTTGGGTTGCATTTTTGAACTTTCTTTGACCTTCTTTGTAGAGGTCCCAGTCGGACTCTGCATTGCTTCTTCTTGCGGCATTGAAGAGTTTTCTTGCTTCTTTTCTTAGATGTTGTAGCTCTTTATTCCACCAATGGGGTGAGGTTTTTGTACTCGGAGCTATTACGGGGCATGATGTTTCGTATGCGCTTTTGAGAATCAGGTTCAGTGTCTCAACCGTATTGTCAATATCTTTAGGTGTTTCATAATTCAGGCCTTATAATATGTCTTGTTTTTCCTCTACTTTTGTGATGAAACGATCCCAGTTAGTTTTTCTGGGATTTCTATACGGTTCTTTCTGTTTTATATTATCTCCAATTTCAAATTCGATACTTCTGTGGTCAGAAAAGGAAGGTTCAGTAGATACTTTCCAGCCACTTAACGAAAAGGAGTTAGAGTTGTTAATGTCTAGCACTTCCCTTCTTTTTCTAGTAACGAATGTTGGTTCGTTGCCTATGTTTCCTATAACTAAATTATGTTCTATAATAAATTCAAGAATTGACTCACCTCGTGGGTTGGTGTTTGTGCTACCCCATTGTACATGATGCGAGTTAGCATCACATCCGAGGATAAGGTCCCATCTATTATCTCGAGCTTTTTTAACGAGCTCCTTCGTCATTTCGTTGGGTGGATCGTCCGTCCCATGTGGCATGTAAATTGATGCGAAGACGATTGGATGGCCATTCTGTCGTTCGCATTTTACAGCGGTCTGGTCAATATTGCTGTGGGTGGATAAAAGAAATAGGTTAACCTGACTTTTAGCTACAATGCAAGTTCGAACTGTACATTCATTGTTCTGTGGAATGGTATACGTTACCAGGTCTTTCGATCTAAGCCCTCGTATTTGACCTCGAACTACCCAAGGTTCTTGCACCAGAGCTAGATCAATATTGCCGCTTGTCATAGCATGTACTAGGTTGGCGCTAGCGGCTTTGCTGTGATGAAGATTAATTTGACGTATCTTCATGCCGGCTAGTCGTTTCCCCGCTTTTCTTCTTGTACACCGTCACAAATGGTCTTATCTTGCATCGGGTGATGCCGACGCGTATTTTGTAGCCACATTTGCGCAGTAGTGGCATGGATTTGTGACTGAGTCTTACCACAATCTCCATGCCTTTATCATTGTGCGGCCCCATTTCCTCCACCTGCCAGTCCTTACTTAAAAGTTCCGGGTTGAGGTTTTGGATGTTGAGTTGCACTCTTTCTTTCGGCAGATAAGGGCCGGGAAGGAATAGACGACCCTTAGGTTTGGCGAATTCCAGAAGTTCTTTCCTATCGCAAAGACGCAGGTTGGCTTTTGGCCATGGTGCTTTTGTGTTGGCGATGAACTTCTTCAACCAATTGAGGGTTTCCGCGTCCTCACATTCCATCACTTTGAATCCTTTCAGAGATGTAAGCTGTCCAAAGTGCGGGATATGCCCAGCTTCTTTGTACGAGTCATTCACCCCATCCAGGATTCTGACTTCAATCAATCTCCATTGGTCATCTGTCAGCCTCCGTTCTGGGTTACCAAAGTCAACAACTGCGACCCGGTGACTGTCTCTGACCACATTGGATATAGTTCTTTGTTTTTTGTTTTGTTTGGGTGAAGGAGAGAATGTGTCGTCATGCCTACCTCTTTTTATACAAACCGCAACTGGCTTCGGTCCCGTGTTTACTACACCGACGGCATTTGTTGATGCCAAAGGCGAGGGTTGAACTTTGCCATTCCCTCTCCCTCCAAGCTTCCTTGCGGGTTCCCTACTGCATGTCGGCACATTATCTAGGGTTTCTCTAGCTCTAGCTAACGATAATTGCTGTCTTTCCGTTAAGGAGCTGGGTTCTATACCCTTGAGGCGTTGGAGCGTTCTTTTGGCGTTACGTACTCTATTCGGGCCGTACTTCAGCGATGCTGTTTGAATGTCAGCCTGAGCAGTACCTCCTGCTTTGGTTTCCCTCTGCAAGGAGAGTACTGTACAGACACTGCCTATAGTCTCGTCCCCGTCTTCCCGTACGTCTACTTTTGGGATCAAGTTTCCTGTTGAACTCGTCGTAGGTCCCGACGGGCTTGTGCCTGTCACAGTCCCAGATTTGTTCACCAGTTCCCCATCACCGCCTACACTCGCCAGACAAGCCGATGAACCCACTTCCGGTCCCGACGGGCTTGTGCCTGTCACAGACTTTGATGAGTCCACCAACTTCTCCACACTGCCTAACTTATTCCCTTCAATTGCAGAGGCAGACGGGTACCTGTGTGATCCCGACGGGCTTGGGCCTGTCACAGAACTAGGTGCTCCCATCTTTCTCTCAGATGTTGTTGCTGGCTTCGAGTGCACTGGTACCACTTCCAATCCCGACGGGCCTAGGCCTGTCCAAGATTTAGGTGGACCCATTACACTCTTTAAGTTCGGGTATACTTTGGGTGCCACCTCCGACAGGTGAACAACAGGTTGATCATTCTGTGGGGGTAACACCTTTAGGTATTCCCGAATTTTACCTAGGTTCATTTGAGCTTCGGGTGTGTTCGTCCTTAGTCCCGACGGGCTTAAGCCTGTCACAGACTCGGATGACTCCACATTTCCGCTCTTGCTTGTGACTACCATTGAATTAGTGTTGCCCGAAGGATCACGATTCCGTAGGTAGGCACGAGCAGCTTGAAGCCTAAGTTGTTCCCTATTATTAAGGCTCTCCCACTTTTTCCCTTCCAAAGCCCTAATCGTCTTCTTGTAGCTCTTAATTCTGCTTCGGTTAGAGGCTACTGACGATGTTGAAATGGACGAGCCAGCAAGGGAGACAGTGTCATTGTCACCTAGGACTAAATTTCCTAGATCCATGACACTCTCCAATGCTGCCGTCGGAAATAGCCTTAAGGGCTGAAGAAGATTCGAGAAGGAAGCTCTCCTCTTCTTCTGTCATGTTGTCATTGATTGAATCGGCTTCCGTTAAGAACTTCGTGCCCGATTCTTGTACGTCGTCCCCTTTTGTTTTGTTTTGTTTTTTTGTTTGTTATTCATTTTTGTTCCCACGAGTATGGGGGAAGGAAAAGTCCGTCTGCGTATCACCCCCTGTACACAGATAAGGTCAGTTTACTCTTCGATTTGACCCGGTTTCGAAGAGGTACCGTTAGAATACAGCCGGTATACCCCTTGGCTGCAAACCATCCAATAGGCACGGTGACGTAACACCTTGGATTAAGGGGTGGGCAGTTCTTGGTTCGTTACTCATCAAAATCACTGTAGATCCAGGTATCCCCAGATTCACAGATCATATGAATCTTTGAAACTTAAGCCTTCGCACCACAACAAGATGACTACCCTAGCGAAGGATTCGGCTGGTATACCATCAGCTCCCGGGGCTTTGTTTTTCTTTAGCCGGTCTTTTGCCTTCTCAACCTCTTCTATGCTTGGTGACGGCAACATAGGGTATTCGTCTTGAAGCAGTGGAGCCTCCACTTCTGCAGTGAGTTGACCATTTAGCAATTCATTAAAGTACACTTCCCATCGCTCCAGTATGCTTTGTGGATCGGTGATCAGATTTCCCTCTCCGTCCTTGCAGTATGTGCAGCGTGGTGTGTACTGCGTTATGTTTCGGACGGATTGGTAGAACTTCCGCGCCTGGTGCGGACCTCGCTCTCGGCTTTTTTCTATTTCACAGATTAAGTTCTTCTCCCAGGCTGATTTTTTCTGTCTGTGAAGCCGTTTTTCTATTCTTCTGAGCTCTTTATATTCTTCTTCGCGTGCCCGCGTTCTATGAGATTGTTGCATTGCTCGGTACGCAACATTCTTACGTTCAGTCGCTAGCTTGCATTCATCATCAAACCAGTCGTTCCGATTTCTACGACTGCTGCCTAAGATGGAGTTGGCAGTACTAATGACAGTATTCTTAAGGCGTGTCCACTTCTCATCTACGCCCAGCATACTGGCTCCAGGACTTACTCTGCCTAAATCAAGTGATTCTAGGGCGAGTCCTAACGCATTACCAAAGGTGTTACTGGCATTTTCATTGCGCAGGGCGGCCGTGTTGATTCGAACCTGATCGGCGGATGCAATACGTCTTCGCAAGGCAATCCGCCCTCGGAAGACCATACCAACAAGATAGTGATCCGAGTCGATATTGGCGCCTCGGTACGTTCGTACCGTCATCAAGTTCGAGTAGTGGCGACGGTCTATCAACACGTGGTCTATTTGGTTACGAGTGACTCCATCAGGTGATACCCAGGTGGCTTTGTAGATATCTTTTCGCGGGAACCTGGTACTCGCAACGACCATGTTTTTCGATGCTGCCAATTCTAAGACTCGAAGTCCATTGTCATTAGTGTTCTCATGCAAACTATGGGTGTCTGCGTAATGCCTGAATACCGGCTCCCGACCTATTTTTGCGTTCAAATCCCCAAGGATGATTTTTACGTCATACCTGGGACCGGCATTGAGGGTCCTCTCGACTTGTATGTAGTAAGTCTCTTTTTCTTCGTCTGAGGACTCCTCCGTAGGTCCGTGAACGTTAATGAGGCTGATGTTCGTAAATTTGCCTCGCACGCGAAGGGTGCATAGCCTTTCGCTTATAGCGTTAAAGCCGATGATGGTAGACTTAATTTTTTTCGCTGACTAGGAAGCCTACCCCGAGCACATGGTGTTTTGTATGACAGCTGTAATATACGTCATATTCTTTCTTTTCTTTTTTTATCTGTGAATACCGGTAAATTTAATGAGTTCGATGATAAAGCTTTTGTGAGACACTTTGATCTTTGGTTGGAGAAACATCAATAAAAACTGAAGTGCGCTTCGATGAATCTGTTGGTTCTCTTTGAGTATGTGACGACAACGGTTGTGTTACTCTCTGATGAACTTCTGCATGTAGATTACCGGTCGCTGCAAAGGAGATAACATCCAAACAAGATTGACTCGATGGTTGTGCTAATTGCACATTGGACAACAAAACGGGCAGGGATAGCTGTGAAGCACCGTTGACTACCGTTTCTGTTTTTGCTGATGTTGAAGTTGTTTCGATCGAGGGTGTTTTTATTAGATTTGTTTGCTTGTCATACAGATTTGTTGTGCTAGGCTGGGTTACACCCGAGTACCCTGATAAATACAGGGAACTACTACTGCACGTAGTGGCCTGTATTGCAGCAGTTGTAGAAGTAACTGATGTGGATGTGGAGTGCCATTTTGGCAATCGTTGAGCAATTGCACAGGCTGCACATGCGAAATCTTGGTTTGCTATAAAGCTGTCGACTCCAGCACACATAAAGTGAAACCATTTCTCACATATGTCACACGCCACCATGTTGTCTTCCGAATCAGGAGCATTGCATAATTGGCAATTATATTCCTTTAAAGTAATTGTTGAATCCATCGATGACATTATTAAGGGAATTAAGTAATCAAGGCGACAAATAATTTTGTAAAATTGTTGCGAAAGTTTTGTGAACCGTCAGAGTAAATAAAAACTAGTTAAATGCAATTTGGATTTTATTTAAAATGATGTAGAAGGGTTACAAAATTAGTTTTTTATTTATATTTGTTTTTTAAATATGCTCAGAGCACCTCAGAGCGTACCCTGTGGGCTCGAGCTCTGCTCTGTGCTCTGCTCAGAGTTAAAAAAGAAAAACGCCTTATGTAACTTAAAAAGTATAGATTGAGTGTTACTGTCAAAGTGAATATTTTCCGTTTAATAACTAAAATTGAGGGACTTTATATGGTTTTGTCTTGTATTGTAGCGCATCAGATTGTATTCACATATAAAAAAAGCAATTTGTTTAGATTATTTTAGAAAATATTTAATTTGACAGTAGAACTGAAAACTCAATCTACATTTTGGGTTATTATTGTTGTTGTATTGTTTTATTTGTACTAGAATGTCAGTTTTTTATTACTTGACCATTCTTTGTTCCGTCAATTTTCATTGAATGTTTGAACAACAACAACAACTTAAAGGTGCTACCACCAATTTTTAAACGAATTTTATTTATTCGTTTTTACGAATTTTATTATTCGTTTCTTTTTATTTTTGGCTGGAGATATAGCGATTTCAGGGAGTGCCAATTCCTATCATCAGTCTCCTTATTAAAGGTGCCGAGCTTAAAACAAATTTTATTATGAAAAACTTTTCACATGCACATCAAGAGATTCGAACCCACGCATTATCAGATTTGCTCAGTCTTCGAAGTCGTATGCACTACGCATTCCACCGCTTATGACCACTGACGACACAGGTCGAGATGTTATGTTTGTTTGTTTTTTCAAACGCATTTGGAGCTTCAGCATTTTTCTAAGCGTCTTTAAGTATGCTGTTTTGTCCCGCCTCCATTTTTCTCCTAACCTTATTTTGATAGACTACAACTCGTAGCATATATCAAAGCGGGGATATGTTGGAAGATTGGTAACAGACTACATTTTGACAGTTAGCGCTATGTGTACTTTATTTTATTACGTTAACTACACTATTTAACTACCTACCCCAATTACGTATAGGAGGGGCTCACACTCAACTACAGGCATGACCAGCGCGGAAGCATGCCGTCAGCCACCATAATCGTCAAAAGAATATCAAAATATTTTGAAAACCATCATGCCGCTTGACCAGCCGCATGATTAAGCGTTCACACTTTCAAAACTAACCTCATCAAGCCGCGCTTGTAATGCTTGCAGTTGAATGTGAACCCCCTTATCTGAAGTATCAAGAGTAGTTTTTCAAAAAAAAGTAGTATTTTTGCCTAAGGAAAGAACCCAGCTCACACTGTGTGCTGGATGGTTCCATTTAGAGATAATGTTACTTTTGGAATCCTCTTCTGTTTTGATTTTGTTTTTAATCACATTTTCACCAACACCGCAGTAGGGTTCTGGCCCCATGAGTGGCGTTTTTGTCCCTATCTTTGCCAAAGAGTCTTCCTCTTCATTACCTTGAATACCTTCATGGCCTGGTACCCAATAAAGGGTGATTTTGTTCATTTTGCCTAACTCGTTTAGTTGTTCTACGCAATCCCATACCAGTTTGGATTTAATGGCGTATGAGTTTATGTTATTATTATATATTCGTCTGTTAATACTTGGTCGTTTTGCTTTGTGCAGAAACAAAGATGAATTCAAGTACTTTGCTGTGTTGGTGTCACCAAATATTTAAAATAATTATTTTATGCCCAATTTTTTCGAGTTGCGGAAGTGCAACTTTGATGTTGTTTTTAAGCCAAACGTGGGCATTTGTCCCGAAATTTAGTTTTCATTACCTAGTTTGACATTTCCGGTAATCGGTAATTTTAAGGCTCATTTCGATGCTTGCCTCTACCCTCTACTTATCCATGTTCAGTATCCAAAAACATTGAACCAAAAACTTTTACCAACAATAACTAACCAACAATAATGAACCAAAAACATAGAACCAAAAAGCTTTCCCCAACAATAACGAACCAACTGGCTTTTATTATATGTAATAATTATTTTTTTGAGTAGGTACCTATACATTGTACATAACATACTTAGCTGCAAAAAAATAAAAATTACATAAATATCATTTCTTTAAAAATAAAATATATTTTATGAGTGTGTTGTGTAGTAACTACAATATTAATTTATCTAGATTATTAACTAACAAAGTACAAATAATTATTTCTAAGGAAAGCAAACAAATATCGAAAGAAATTTGTCGTTTATCCGCGATATTGACACGTCAACCTCTCTTTCATCAATAGGCACGTCCTACAACCAAAAATCTCACTGCGAACTCAATGTCAGTTTGACAGAAACAGAATCCTTTTGTGGGACTGAGTGGAGTGACCTCCGGAAAAAATTTCACTCAGGTGAGATTGTGTGTCCCACTTAAAAAATCTCTGAGATCTCAGAGATTTGTTAGTAGGACGCGCCTAATGAAACGTCAAGACATGAATTGTCCAGCGAAGAAAAATTAAATGCTCTGATATAGATATTAGAGATCTATTTATGCAATACAGATATCATGTGGAGTCGTTGTGTAGCTGCGCCGACAACAAACCAAATCGTTGAATAATTTTCTTGAAGTGCGAAAGAGATAAAATTGTTCTTCATGTATTCTTTTCGCAAAAAAATCTTAGTTAAAAGCGCCGTTATACATTTCCATTTTACTGGTTTTCTCTTTTATCACTCAATTCCGAAAATTTAAATGTTGCAAATTATTTGTAACCTAAACGATTAAGCGGTCATATTAAAACAAACAGTTTTCGGTTTCTTGTATGTATTAGTGGATGCCAAGCTTCCAGAAGTGGGACGAGTTAAGTAGTATATTTTTGACGACGCACTCTATCACACAAAATATACTTTTGTTTTCCAATATATAGTGAGGGTCGTTACATTAAAGCCTTTTTAAAATTTCTTTTTTGTTAAGTAAATAAAACCAACATAGGTACAAATATTTTTTAATAGAATTTTAATTGCATAAGGGAACATATCGTAGGTTTTTATATCTAAATAAGTAACTACTTGGTTTTATTTCTCCTTAACACACACAAATCGTTTTTAATGTGACTCTATTGGCATGGTCGCCACTGTAAGGTTATAGGACGTACAAGCAGAAGAAGTAGCATTGCCCTTATCACACTCTTTCAATTTTCTTCATTAAATTAATATATTCTTTTCTTTCCTTATCAAATAATAGGGCGAATCCAATATTGTTATACTATTGCATTAATTAAAAAGTAAAGTATTTAATATCTTTTAAGATTGTAAAGACCTTTTATTGCTGAACAGAAAGGCAAGGTTGAAATTTGCCAAAGATTACATCAATTGGACAGTTTCTAAGTGAAAGACGGTGTTAATTTCCGAAACATCTAAACTCAAATTGAAAGGATCGAACCGTTGCCGACATGCTCATAGGTCAATCAAATAAGCTCTTAATCTTCGGATAACAAGGAGCAATGTTAAACATCGAGGAACGAATGTTATGATTCGGGGATGCTTTTCTGGACATGTTATGGGTTCAATTCATAAAGAAAATGGTATTATAAATCAATTAGAGTACAGAGTTATCTTAGAGAATGTGTTGCTTTCACTACCTGAGGAGAGTGTTCCACTTAAGTTGACATTCCACAATGATAATGACCCCGAAGCATACTTCAAAAAGAATCAAAGAATGGTTTGTAGTGCAAAAAAAAGTTATGGGTCAAGGTACCCTCGACAGAAGTGAAGCTTTATTGTTATTTTCTTATAAAAAAAATTCTTCACGTCGTACCTTTTCTGGACCCTTTAAAAGAAGTATAACTGAAGCACCTCCAAGACAAGTCTAATCCAATCCCAACTGACAAAATCACAACCTTGAAAATTCCGAACAGTACATACCTACCTACAAAATGAAAATCCCGAAATTTTGTGTAAAATAGTTCCTTATTTCCCTTCGAAATTATAAAGAAATTATAACTTTGTTGGTTTTAAACTATTCGGGATTTTGTCAGTAAAATCCCGACTGAAATTCAGGAATTTTGTGGTCGAAATTTCGACTGTCGGGATTTTGGTACCTAGTCGGGATTTCGTACTCGGGATTTTGGTTGTCAGGATTTAAGGTCGGGATTTTATCAGTCGGGATTATAAGAGTCGAGATTTCTTGAGATATATACTCGAGATATATACTTGAGATATATACTCGGGATTTTCGTCAATAAAAAAAAGCATAATCAGCATCCCCTATTGCAAGTTAATAATGCAATGATGTGCTTGCTTCACTGCAGTTCGTTTTTTTTTCGGGAACGTGGAGAAGAAAATCAACCAACCATAACCAAACAACCAGAGATGTCAGAGTACTTTACGTGAGGTACGCGATTAAATTCGCGTAGTCAAAATGGCCAAAATACTACCTACTTTTGTGGAAACATAATTTGTTAAGTCTGTTACGTGGTAATGTTATTGTGTTAAATGTGGTAATTAAAATAGTTAACGTCAGTTTAAATAAAGGTAGTACACGTGCCGCAATTTGAATATTTTCCGCTCAAAAACTAAATTTGATAAATTTTATATTGTTTTATCATGTATTGTAGTGGATTAGATTGTTTTCACAATAAAAAAAAAGAATTGCGCTGGTTTTTTTAGGATTTTTGACTATTAAAAGTATAACTGAAAACCCAATAGAAAAGTATCCGAATACGTCAGAGTCAAATATCGAATCAAGAAAAAAATTGACAGGTAAATCCTTTGATGGAAAACAATCGCATTTTGTACTGGCGGAGTATAATTTCGCACTTCAATCCCGTATTAACACTTACACTTCCATTATTTTTAATCGAATTATTATTTAAAACACTTAGAAACTATTTGTTAATTGTTTAGTAGCAAAAAATAATAAGAAATTCTAGTCCAAGATAATTTTTCTTTATATTTTGTTTAAGACCGATCTCTTTTCCTCGCAATAATCAAAACTTTTGGTTTGTTTTCCAACAAAAAATTTCATTTGATGTTTTTTGATGCCTTGGAGTGAGAGAGAAAATAAATATATATGTTTCTATATAGCCGTTTGCTTAACGACTCTATCTACATTTTGACAGTATACGTGAGGTAGTCAACTACGCAATTAACTACGTGTAGCTTAGTAAAATGCTTTTTTTCTTATTTTTTGAACTACGTGTAGCGTAGTAAAATGCTTTTATTCTTATTTTTTAATTCTGGCGATTTTCTTTTTTAATTCTGAGCGCTCGGAACAGAGCATGAACTGTCAAACAAAAAATCTCTGTTTCTTTTTTAGCTCGGAGCGCTCTGAGCTCAATCTGTGTTTATTTTTCCGCTCAGAGTTAGGTCAGAGCATGCTCTGCGAGCATGTTAAGAATAAAAAATTAAATACTTCAAACAGTTAAAATGGCCGATAAAGTTTTTTTTCTGGTAGCAAAGGTAATTAATTTGTTAAGAATAAATAGTTAATTTAATAATTTTGATTTAAAATAATAAATGGCATAAATTGCTCAAATGCGTTTCTTTTTTAACTCCGAGCACTCAGAGCATACTCTGAGAAAAGTATGCTCAGAGCACCTCAGAGCGTACCCTGTGGGCTCGAGCTCTGCTCTGTGCTCTGCTCAGAGTTAAAAAAGAAAAACGCCTTATGTAACTTAAAAAGTATAGATTGAGTGTTACTGTCAAAGTAAATATTTTCCGTTTAATAACTTAAATTGAGGGACTTTATATGGTTTTGTCTTGTATTGTAGCGCATCAGATTGTATTCACATAAAAGCAATGTGTTTAGATTATTTTAGAAAATATTTAATTTGACAGTAGAACTGAAAACTCAATCTACATTTTGGGTTATTATTGTCGTTGTATTGTTTTATTCGTATTTTTTATTCCGTCAATTTTCATTGAATGTTTGAACAACAACAACAACTTAAAGGTGCTACCACCAATTTTTAAACGAATTTTATTTATTCGTTTTTACGAATTTTATTATTCGTTTCTTTTTATTTTTGGCTGGAGATATAGCGATTTCAGGGTGTGACAATTCCTATCATCAGTCTCCTTATTAAAGGTGCCGAGCTTAAAACCAATTTTATTATGAAAACTTTTCACATGCACATCAAGAGATTCGAACCCACGCATTATCATATTTGCTCAGTCTTCGAAGTCGTATGCACTACGCATTCCACCGCTTATGACCACTGACGACACAGGTCGAGATGTTATGTTTGTTTTTTTTTCAAACGCATTTGGAGCTTCAGCATTTTTCTAAGCGTCTTTAAGGCTGTTTTGTCCCGCCTCCATTTTTCTCCTAACCTTATTTTGATAGACTACAACTCGTAGCATATATCAAAGCGGGGATATGTTGGAAGATTGGTAACAGACTACATTTTGACAGTTAGCGCTATGTGTACTTTATTTTATTACGTTAACTACACTATTTGACTACCTACCCCAATTACGTATAGGAGGGGCTCACATTCAACTGCAGGCATGACCAGTGCGGAATGATGAACGCTTGACAGTTTGCGTTCACACTAGTCAAGCATGCCGTCAGCCACCATAATCGTCAAATGAATATCAAAATATTTTGAAAACCATCATGCCGCTTGACCAGCCGCATGATGAAGCGTTCACACTTTCAAAACTAACCTCATCAAGCCGCGCTTGTAATGCTTGCAGTTGAATGTGAACCCCCCTTATCTGAAGTATCAAGAGTAGTTTTTCAAAAAAAGTAGTATTTTTGCCTAAGGAAAGAACCCAGCTCACACTGTGTGCTGGATGGTTCCATTTAGAGATAATGTTTCTTTTGGAATCCTCTTCTGTTTTGATTTTGTTTTTAATCACATTTTCACCAACACCGCAGTAGGGTTCTGGCCCCATGAGTGGCGTTTTTGCCCCTATCTTTGCCAAAGAGTCTTCCTCTTCATTACCTTGAATACCTTCATGGCCTGGTACCCAATAAAGGATGATTTTGTTCATTTTGCCTAACTCGTTTAGTTGTTCTACGCAATCCCATACCAGTTTGGATTTAATGGCGTATGAGTTTATGGCTTTTAGTGCAGCGTGACTGTCTGACATTATTGCAATGTTATGTTTGCGGTAGTTTTTTTTCGATATTTAGCTCTGCACACATTTTATGGCGTTTATTTCCGCTTGAAATATACTACAGGACTGTCTCATCGGCACAAAGAGTTTGGTTCTTGGCCCAAATATGCCTGCGCCAGTCCCTTCAGCTATTCTCGATCCATCAGTGTACCCCTTGATGACATTTGTTTGGTAGGTATAATTTGTTGATTCGTCTTCCCATTCTTTCTTGTTATTCAACTCCAAACGATATTGTTTTTCGAAGTTGTACTTCTTAACCATGTCATCTCTTGGTATATCTATTAAATGCATTGACCTAGAGAGAGAGTCTTTCTCCCTGACACTTATAATTTTACCTGGTCCAGTTCCTTCTTTTGCAAATGTCAAGATTGCACTTTTTGCAGTACTTCCAACGACAATATGTAGTGGAGATAAATGAAGGATCACCTCCATTGCTGCTTTAGGACAGGGTCTCATGTCTCCAGTGATACATGAGCAAGCAAGCATTTGCACCTTTTCAAGT
The DNA here is from genome assembly GCA_951217065.1 of Baccha elongata. Classification (NCBI taxonomy): domain Eukaryota; kingdom Metazoa; phylum Arthropoda; class Insecta; order Diptera; family Syrphidae; genus Baccha; species Baccha elongata. The sequence goes on from CATNUY010000410.1 coordinate 578,851, forward strand.
GCCTTTCTTGTTTTTTCAAGTTCGGTTCTTTTGTGCCATGCAACCGCACCATAGGTGATGATGGGTCTCACCATTATGGTGTACATCCATCTCAGGATGTTTGGTTGACATCCCCATGATTTTCCTGCAAGTCTTTTGTATATCATTAGGGCTTTCGTGGCTTTCCCAACAGTTTGTTCTACATGCTTGTTCCAGAGGAGTTTACTGTCTAGTGTAATATAATACCTAGATAACTTACCTCGCTCCTCATATCTATTATCTCACCAGCTAATGTGATTGCTTTCATATGTGGTAAAAGTCTTTTCTTTGTGAATGGTACGATCGTGGTTTTTGAAGGATTTATACTTAGTCCCACTGAAACACACCACTTTCTTGTGATTGTCAGCCCTTTCTGTATTATATCACAGAGGACTTCTTCGAACTTTGGCTTTGTGTTCACTTTCCTTGCGCATTTGCTGTGAATGCGTATCCTTTAACCAGTCCTGCACTTTGCTGTTGGTATCTGTGGAAATGTCGTCATCAACTTCAGTTGCAGATACGATGGTACTTACGATTTAGAAATTCCTTTTCTAAGGCTTTTTCTTTGTCTAATTTACGCAGCTCGAAATTTGCCTTTCTTACAGATAAGGAACTTTGCGAAGACTTTGAACTTCGGTTCGAGGTTATGGCTGCGGAATGTGTTTTTGTTCGATTGACACCGTTCAATGTACCATCTGGTAAATTGTAAATGCCATTCATTGCTGCTGGTCTACTTGATGTCTTATTTAGAACAACATTGTTGTGTTTGGAGTGAGATGGAATATTTTCCAGAGCAGGTTTATGTAGCACATCTGCAGATTGGGTGTGCGACGAAGAATGTACAGTTTTCATATGTCGTGAGCAGATTGCCGGTTCAAAGAAAACAGATTTTTTATCTGTCATCATCATCATCATCGGCTCGACAACCGGGGTCCGGTCCTGGCCTCCTTCAACAAGTCTCTCCACCTATCCCGGTCTCGAGCCGACGCCATCCAGTTGCGCACCCCAAGGCTCCGGGCGTCCTGGTCTACGCCATCTCTCCAGCGCAAGCATGGTCTACCACGCTGTCGTCTGCCATAGAATGTACCACAAAGAACTTTCCGAGCAGGTTCCTCTTCGCTCATGCGAGCTAGGTGCCCTGCCCACCGAAGTCTACCGAGCCTAATTTTTGTCACGATATCTGCTTCAAGGTAGATTGCGTACAATTCATGATTGTACCGTCTCCGGAATCGTCCTTCCTCACATATGGGGCCAACAATTCTCCTTAAGACTTTTCTCTCGAACGCTGCTAAGAGGTCAGAGTGCCTTTTGCTAAGCACCCAAGTCTCGGATCCATATGTGAGTACTGGCAGGACCATGGTCCTGTACAGCAGTAGTTTTGAAGTTATAAGTTATGAGATTTCTGGATTTGTAGAGCTTTGACAGACTGTAGTAGGCTCTGTTGGATTTGAGAAGCCGCCCGCGTATTTCTTCTTCTATATTGTTATCGGCTGCTACTATTGACCCAAGGTATTTAAAGGATTGCACCACTTCAAATTCGTGCTCCGCTACCTTTATTGTTTGACCAACTGTTCCTCTCGCATTCGACGCCACCATGTACTTTGTTTTACCTTCACTAATGTGCAGCCCCAGATTTTGTGCCGCCTGCTCGATCTGGATGAAGGAATCGTGTACAGCTTGCTCGGTTCTTCCGATGATGTCGATGTCGTATGCGTAATCCAGTATCTGGCTGGACCTGTTGACGATGGTCCCTCTTGTTGCCGTGTCAGAGTAACGGACTGCTTTCTCCAACGCCAGGTTGAAGAGGAGGCAGGCCAAACCATCCCCTTGTCGGAGTCCATTAAAGATGTTGATTGGTCTGGATAGCAATCCGGCTATTTTTACTTGGCTTGTTACGTTGGTCATGGCCAACCTACATAGTCGTGTCAATTTATTTGGGATGCCGAATTCTCTCATGGCTTTGTAAAGGTCTACCCTGGCTATGCTATCATAGGCGGCCTTAAAGTCTATAAACAGGTGGTATGTTTTGATGTTAAATTCTAGACATTTTTCCATCGCCTGCCTAAGGGTAAAGATCTGATCAGTTGTTGATTTGCCTGGAATGATACCAAACTGTTATTGTCCGATGATGGTTTTAGCGTATGGGGTTATTCGGTCTTGAAGGATAGAGGAGAGTATCTTATAGGCGGTACTCAACAACGTGATACCTCTATAGTTGCTGCACGTTGTGACATCTCCTTTCTTATGTATGGGGCATATTATACCTTGTCGCCAGTCTTCTGGCATTTCTTCATGCTCCCACACGTGCACTATAATATGCCTGACGTAGAGCTGGCCCACCGTGTTGAAATAATTCGGCTGGTATACCATCAGCTCCCGGGGCTATGTTTTTCTTTAGCCGGTCTTTTGCCTTCTCAACCTCTTCTATGCTTGGTGACGGCAACATAGGGTATTCGTCTTGAAGCAGTGGAGCCTCCTCTTCTGCAGTGAGTTGACCATTTAGCAATTCATTAAAGTACACTTCCCATCGCTCCAGTATGCTCTGTGGATCGGTGATCAGATTTCCCTCTCCGTCCTTGCAGTATGTGCAGCGTGGTGTGTACTGCGTCATGTTTCGGACGGATTGGTAGAACTTCCGCGCCTGGTGCGGACCTCGCTCTCGGCTTTTTTCTATTTCACAGATTAAGTTCTTCTCCCAGGCTGATTTTTTCTGTCTGTGAAGCCGTTTTTCTATTCTTCTGAGCTCTTTATATTCTTCTTCGCGTGCCCGCGTTCTATGAGATTGTTGCATTGCTCGGTACGCAACATTCTTACGTTCAGTCGCTAGCTTGCATTCATCATCAAACCAGTCGTTCCGATTTCTACGACTGCTGCCTAAGATGGAGTTGGCAGTACTAATGACAGTATTCTTAAGGCGTGTCCACTTCTCATCTACGCCCAGCATACTGGCTCCAGGACTTACTCTGCCTAAATCAAGTGATTCTAGGGCGCGTCCTAACGCATTACCAAAGGTGTTATTGGCATTTTCATTGCGCAGGGCGGCCGTGTTGATTCGAACCTGATCGGCGGATGCAATACGTCTTCGCAAGGCAATCCGCCCTCGGAAGACCATACCAACAAGATAGTGATCCGAGTCGATATTGGCGCCTCGGTACGTTCGTACCGTCATCAAGTTCGAGTAGTGGCGACGGTCTATCAACACGTGGTCTATTTGGTTACGAGTGACTCCATCATGTGATACCCAGGTGGCTTTGTAGATATCTTTTCGCGGGAACCTGGTACTCGCAACGACCATGTTTTTCGATGCTGCCAATTCTAAGACTCGAAGTCTATTGTCATTAGTGTTCTCATGCAAACTATGGGTGCCTGCGTAATGCCTGAATACCGGCTCCCGACCTATTTTTGCGTTCAAATCCCCAAGGATGATTTTTACGTCATACCTGGGACAGGCATTGAGGGTCCTCTCGACTTGTTCGTAGTAAGTCTCTTTTTCTTCGTCTGAGGACTCCTCCGTAGGTCCGTGAACGTTGAGGCTGATGTTCGTAAATTTGCCTCGGTGCATAGCCTTTCGCTTATAGCGTTAAAGCCGATGATGGTAGACTTAATTTTTTTCGCTGACTAGGAAGCCTACCCCGAGCACATGGTGTTTTGTATGACAGCTGTAATATACGTCATATTCTTTCTTTTCTTTTTTTATCTGTGAATACCGGTAAATTTAATGAGTTCGATGATAAAGCTTTTGTGAGACACTTTGATCTTTGGTTGGAGAAACATCAATAAAAACTGAAGTGCGCTTCGATGAATCTGTTGGTTCTCTTTGAGTATGTGACGACAACGGTTGTGTTACTCTCTGATGAACTTCTGCAGGTAGATTACCGGTCGCTGCAAAGGAGATAACATCCAAACAAGATTGACTCGATGGCTGTGCTAATTGCACATTGGACAACAAAACGGGCAGGGATAGCTGTGAAGCACCGTTGACTACCGTTTCTGTTTTTGCTGATGTTGAAGTTGTTTCGATCGAGGGTGTTTTTATTAGATTTGTTTGCTTGTCATACAGATTTGTTGTGCTAGGCTGGGTTACACCCGAGTACCCTGATAAATACAGGGAGCTACTACTGCACGTAGTGGCCTGCATTGCAGCAGTTGTAGAAGTAACTGATGTGGATGTGGAGTGCCATTTTGGCAATCGTTGAGCAATTGCACAGGCTGCACATGCGAAATCTTGGTTTGCTATAAAGCTGTCGACTCCAGCACACATAAAGTGAAACCATTTCTCACATATGTCACACGCCACCATGTTGTCAGAGTAAATAAAAACTAGTTAAATACAATTTGGATTTTATTTAAAATGATGTAGAAGGGTTACAAAATTAGTTTTTTATTTATATTTGTTTTTTTAAATATGCTCAGAGCACCTCAGAGCGTACCCTGTGGGCTCGAGCTCTGCTCTGTGCTCTGCTCAGAGTTAAAAAAGAAAAACGCCTTATGTAACTTAAAAAGTATAGATTGAGTGTTACTGTCAAAGTGAATATTTTCCGTTTAATAACTAAAATTGAGGGACTTTATATGGTTTTGTCTTGTATTGTAGCGCATCAGATTGTATTCACATATAAAAAAAGCAATTTGTTTAGATTATTTTAGAAAATATTTAATTTGACAGTAGAACTGAAAACTCAATCTACATTTTAGGTTATTATTGTTGTTGTATTGTTTTATTCGTACTAGAATGTCAGTTTTTTATTACTTGACCATTCTTTGTTCCGTCAATTTTCATTGAATGTTTGAACAACAACAACAACTTAAAGGTGCTACCACCAATTTTTAAACGAATTTTATTTATTAGTTTTTACGAATTTTATTATTCGTTTCTTTTTATTTTTGGCTGGAGATATAGCGATTTCAGGGAGTGCCAATTCCTATCATCAGTCTCCTTATTAAAGGTGCCGAGCTTAAAACCAATTTTATTATGAAAAACTTTTCACATGCACATCAAGAGATTCGAACCCACGCATTATCAGATTTCCTCAGTCTTCGAAGTCGTATGTACTACGCATTCCACCGCTTATGACCACTGACGACACAGGTCGAGATGTTATGTTTGTTTGTTTTTTCAAACGCATTTGGAGCTTCAGCATTTTTCTAAGCGTCTTTAAGTATGCTGTTTTGTCCCGCCTCCATTTTACTCCTAACCTTATTTTGATAGACTACAACTCGTAGCATATATCAAAGCGGGGATATGTTGGAAGATTGGTAACAGACTACATTTTGACAGTTAGCGCTATGTGTACTTTATTTTATTACGTTAACTACACTATTTAACTACCTACCCCAATTACGTATAGGAGGGGCTCACACTCAACTGCAGGCATGACCAGCGCGGAATGATGAACGCTTGACAGTTTGCGTTCACACTAGTCAAGCATGCCGTCAGCCACCATAATCGTCAAATGAATATCAAAATATTTTGAAAACCATCATGCCGCTTGACCAGCCGCATGATGAAGCGTTCACACTTTCAAAACTAACCTCATCAAGCCGCGCTTGTAATGCTTGCAGTTGAATGTGAACCCCCCTTATCTGAAGTATCAAGAGTAGTTTTTCAAAAAAAAAGTAGTATTTTTGCCTAAGGAAAGAACCCAGCTCACACTGTGTGCTGGATGGTTCCATTTAGAGATAATGTTACTTTTGGAATCCTCTTCTGTTTTGATTTTGTTTTTAATCACATTTTCACCAACACCGCAGTAGGGTTCTGGCCCCATGAGTGGCGTTTTTGCCCATATCTTTGCCAAAGAGTCTTCCTCTTCATTACCTTGAATACCTTCATGGCCTGGTACCCAATAAAGGGTGATTTTGTTCATTTTGCCTAACTCGTTTAGTTGTTCTACGCGATCCCATACCAGTTTGGATTTAATGGCGTATGAGTTTATGTTATTATTATATATTCGTCTGTTAATACTTGGTCGTTTTGCTATGTGCAGAAACAAAGATGAATTCAAGTACTTTGCTGTGTTGGTGTCACCAAATATTTAAAATAATTATTTTAAGCCCAATTTTTTCGAGTTGCGGAAGTGCAACTTTGATGTTGTTTTTTAGCCAAACGTGGGCATTTGTCCAGAAATTTAGTTTTCATGACCTTGTTTGACATTTCCGGTAATCGGTAATTTTAAGGCTCATTTCGATGCTTGCCTCTACCCTCTACTTATCCATGTTCAGTATCCAAAAACATTGAACCAAAAACTTTTACCAACAATAACTAACCAACAATAATGAACCAAAAACATAGAACCAAAAAGCTTTCCCCAACAATAACGAACCAACTGGCTTTTATTATATGTAATAATAATTTTTTTGAGTAGGTACCTATACATTGTACATAACATACTTAGCTGCAAAAAAATAAAAATTACATAAATATCATTTCTTTAAAAATAAAATATACTATATGAGTGTGTTGTGTAGTAACTACAATATTAATTTATCTAGATTATTAACTAACAAAGTACAAATAATTATTTCTAAGGAAAGCAAACAAATATCGAAAGAAATTTGTCGTTTATCCGCGATATTGACACGTCAACCTCTCTTTCATCAATAGGCACGTCCTACAACCAAAAATCTCACTGCGAACTCAATGTCAGTTTGACAGAAACAGAATCCTTTTGTGGGACTGAGTGGAGTGACCTCCGGAAAAAATTTTACTCAGGTGAGATTGTGTGTCCCACTTAAAAAATCTCTGAGATCTCAGAGATTTGTTAGTAGGACGCGCCTAATGAAACGTCAAGACATGAATTGTCCAGCGAAGAAAAATTAAATGCTCTGATATAGATATTAGAGATCTATTTATGCAATACAGATATCATGTGGAGTCGTTGTGTAGCTGCGCCGACAACAAACCAAATCGTTGAATAATTTTCTTGAAGTGCGAAAGAGATAAAATTGTTCTTCATGTATTCTTTTCGCAAAAAAATCTTAGTTAAAAGCGCCGTTATACATTTCCATTTTACTGGTTTTCTCTTTTATCACTCAATTCCGAAAATTTAAATGTTGCAAATTATTTGTAACCTAAACGATTAAGCGGTCATATTAAAACAAACAGTTTTCAGTTTTCGGTTTCTTGTATGTATTAGTGGATGCCAAGCTTCCAGAAGTGGGACGAGTTAAGTAGTATATTTTTGACGACGCACTCTATCACACAAAATATACTTTTGTTTTCCAATATATAGTGAGGGTCGTTACATTAGAGCCTTTTTCAAATTTCTTTTTTGTTAAGTAAATAAAACCAACATAGGTACAAATATTTTTTAATAGAATTTTAATTGCATAAGGGAACATATCGTAGGTATTTATATCTAAATAAGTAACTACTTGGTTTTATTTCTCCTTAACACACACAAATCGTTTTTAATGTGACTCTATTGGCATGGTCGCCACTGTAAGTTTATAGGACGTACAAGCAAAAGAAGTAGCATTGCCCTTATCACACTCTTTCAATTTTCTTCATTAGATTAATATATTCTTTTCTTTCCTTATCAAATAATAGGGCGAATCCAATATTGTTATACTATTGCATTAATTAAAAAGTAAAGTATTTAATATCTTTTTTAAGATTGTAAAGACCTTTTATTGCTGAACAGAAAGGCAAGGTTGAAATTTGCCAAAGATTACATCAATTGGACAGTTTCTAAGTGAAAGACGGTGTTAATTTCCGAAACATCTAAACTCAAATTGAAAGGATCGAACCGTTGCCGACATGCTCATAGGTCAATCAAATAAGCTCTTAATCTTCGGATAACAAGGAGCACTGTTAAACATCGAGGAACGAATGTTATGATTCGGGGATGCTTTTCTGGACATGTTATTATGGACGCGCCTAATGAAACGTCAAGACATGAATTGTCCAGCGAAGAAAAATTAAATGCTCTGATATAGATATTAGAGATCTATTTATGCAATACAGATATCATGTGGAGTCGTTGTGTAGCTGCGCCGACAACAAACCAAATCGTTGAATAATTTTCTTGAAGTGCGAAAGAGATAAAATTGTTCTTCATGTATTCTTTTCGCAAAAAAATCTTAGTTAAAAGCGCCGTTATACATTTCCATTTTACTGGTTTTCTCTTTTATCACTCAATTCCGAAAATTTAAATGTTGCAAATTATTTGTAACCTAAACGATTAAGCGGTCATATTAAAACAAACAGTTTTCAGTTTTCGGTTTCTTGTATGTATTAGTGGATGCCAAGCTTCCAGAAGTGGGACGAGTTAAGTAGTATATTTTTGACGACGCACTCTATCACACAAAATATACTTTTGTTTTCCAATATATAGTGAGGGTCGTTACATTAGAGCCTTTTTCAAATTTCTTTTTTGTTAAGTAAATAAAACCAACATAGGTACAAATATTTTTTAATAGAATTTTAATTGCATAAGGGAACATATCGTAGGTATTTATATCTAAATAAGTAACTACTTGGTTTTATTTCTCCTTAACACACACAAATCGTTTTTAATGTGACTCTATTGGCATGGTCGCCACTGTAAGTTTATAGGACGTACAAGCAAAAGAAGTAGCATTGCCCTTATCACACTCTTTCAATTTTCTTCATTAGATTAATATATTCTTTTCTTTCCTTATCAAATAATAGGGCGAATCCAATATTGTTATACTATTGCATTAATTAAAAAGTAAAGTATTTAATATCTTTTTTAAGATTGTAAAGACCTTTTATTGCTGAACAGAAAGGCAAGGTTGAAATTTGCCAAAGATTACATCAATTGAACAGTTTCTAAGTGAAAGACGGTGTTAATTTCCGAAACATCTAAACTCAAATTGAAAGGATCGAACCGTTGCCGACATGCTCATAGGTCAATCAAATAAGCTCTTAATCTTCGGATAACAAGGAGCACTGTTAAACATCGAGGAACGAATGTTATGATTCGGGGATGCTTTTCTGGACATGTTATGGGTTCAATTCATAAAATAGATGGTATTATAAATCAATTAGAGTACAGAGTTATCTTAGAGAATGTGTTGCTTTCACTTCCTGAGGAAAGTGTTCCACTTAAGTTGACATTCCACAATGATAATGACCCCGAAGCATACTTCAAAAAGAATCAAAGAATGGTTTGTAGTGCAAAAAAAAGTTATGGGTCAAGGTACCCTCGACAGAAGTGAAGCTTTATTGTTATTTTCTTATAAAAAAAAATTCTTCACGTCGTACCTTTTCTGGACCCTTTAAAAGAAGTATAACTGAAGCACCTCTAAGACAAGTCTAATCCAATCCCAACTGACAAAATCACAACCTTGAAAATTCCGAACAGTACATACCTACCTACAAAATCAAAATCCCGAAATTTTGTGTAAAATAGTTCCTTATTTCCCTTCGAAATTATAAAGAAATTATAACTTTGTTGGTTTTAAACTATTCGGGATTTTGTCAGTAAAATCCTGACTGAAATTCAGGAATTTTGTGGTCGAAATTTCGACTGTCGGGATTTTGGTACCTAGTCGGGATTTCGTACTCGAGATTTTGGTTGTCAGGATTTAAGGTCGGGATTTTATCAGTCGGGATTATAAGAGTCGAGATTTCTCGAGATATATACTCGGGATTTTTGTTGCTCGGATTTCGTCAATAAAAAAAAGCATAATCAGCATCCCCTATTGCAAGTTAATAATGCAATGATGTGCTTGCTTCACTGCAGTTCGTTTTTTTTTCGGGAACGTGGAGAAGAAAATCAACCAACCATAACCAAACAACCAGAGATGTCAGAGTACTTTACGTGAGGTACGTGATTAAATTCGCGTAGTCAAAATGGCCAAAATACTACCTACTTTTGTGGAAACATAATTTGTTAAGTCTGTTACGTGGTAATGTTATTGTGTTAAATGCAAAGATTATCTAATAAAGATAAAAATCTGTAGTTACGTCTGTCCCTCCGGTTACCCAATGTTTAGATTTTTTGCATTTCGCGTATATGAATACGTTTCCCCTTAAAATCATGAGCAGTGGTGGATTTCGATCATGAATGGAGGTAGGATTCGTCCGAATAAGGGTGTGTTCATAAATTGTGTTCATAAATGTACGCTAAGCTAAGATCACACTTGTATTTTCAGCTGGTACTATTTTGGCCCGCATATCTCGTAATAGAAGCAAAACAGCAACTTGTATTTTTATTTCGTGTTTTTTCAATTTTTATTTTTATTTTTCAATATCGGATATCCTTGTACTTTATTTACGTATCTAAGCTTTTTAAGACACGACAGAAGTGCAAGATCAGATACAGCTTTGCGCATTCCCGGATTATTACATTGAGTTTATAAACATAGAGAAATCAAGATGGTTTCAAACTCACCGAAGTAGATGTCGCTTAATGATCATATCGAGTAATTATTATTGCAATAATTCCATGTAACGAACATCCCTCAACCCCAACCGAACAATTTTTTTCTGTTTACATTTGTATTTGTTTTTCTTTATTTCTCTTGCCTTTTAACTCAAGAATAATTGCTACTCGAGTAAAAAAACACAAGTCGATAGTAACGACATCCTACGAGCAAAGTTTGAAACTTCCACATGATTTCTCTTTGTTATAAACTCAATGGCGCAAAATAATAGTCAACCTATATTTAAGGAATTAACTTCACACCACTTAACATTATTTCAATTTTAGAACAGTTGTCTAACTTTTACTCAAGAATAAACACTTTTTTAACTTCCAGTTATTTATTCCACTGAAAGGGGTTGTTGATGAATTTGTGCAGTATTTGTGCGTAGTTACATTCCACAAAAGCGGTTTCAAGAGAGTGAGCTGTCAATCTATCAGAGATTTTATTGTGCTGCATTAAAAATATAATGCTAAGGTTTGCTGTTTTTAAAGTTAGGCAACTTTATTAAGAAAATGTATACTTTATGCCGTTTATAATACGGAAAAAAGTATTTTTAACCAAGTTTCACATTAAATTGCTTTTAGTTTCGAGTTAAATCGACTATAATTTTGCGCCAATGGTTATAGTTATAAGCAAAAACAATCTTTAAATTATAAAAACAATTAAAAATAATTTTTTTTTACATTTGCGCGTTTATAGCATCAGTAGTAAAAAGAGACTGTATACCTTTTAAACTTATTTTCTGGCTTCAAATTGCTTAAGTAAAATGTTTACTGATGTGTTTGAAACAATTAAAAAACGGAAAAAATATTCTATGTTATTATATGAAAGCGACTAATGTCGATTTTAATGGTGCCAAAAAAGAATTGTTTTTCGTTTTCTTTTGCAAGTAGGTTTTGAACTGATAGTTTAATTGAAGGGAATTCGTTTCCTTCTTTTCTTTTTATATCCAAACAAACAAACAAACGAAAATGCAAATACAAATATAGTATTTCTCATTATAAGCCTAACTTTAACTTGTGAGTCACCAGTGTAGAAACAGCCTAACCAACAAATAAACAAGTTTATGAACAGACCCAAAAAGTTTGAATCTTGTTTTAAAACTCTAGAAGTATAAATATAAAAAGCATATTGATTTAACCAGTATTTGCGGCATCAGATTTATTTTAATAAATGTTTCTGAATGTTTTTAAACGTGTTGTAAATATTACAGATTGTTTTATTAAATAAAATTCCAATATGTAACACGGCAATCAGTTCATGATTTTTTTTTTAAGTTTCACGTTTCCCCTTAAACTCATGAGCTGTGGTGGGTTTTGTTCATGAAATGAGGTAGAATTCTCCCGAATAAGGATATGTTCATAAATGCACGCTAAGCTACGATCACACTTGTATTTTCAGCTGGTACTCTATTACGCCATTCTCGTAATAGAAGCAAAATCGGAACTTATATATATATATATATATTTATTGGAAATATATTTTTATTTCATGTTTTTTCAAAGAATATTTTAGTTTTTTTCATATATTTTTTGGTTCGGGAGATGGCTTTTTGTGCGAATAACTGTTTGATAATTTCTTAATATTTAGAGTTGTAATGAAATTAAAATTTTTTTCAGTTTGGAATGTTTCTTCTTGTAATTGGCACTTTAAACAAATAATTTCAATTATTTCTTGTGTAATCTTGTATAATTTATATTGAACTAGAACACAACACCAAAAATAATGTTTCGCTGCATAAATGTTTGCATTTCGTGTACTAGGAAACCACATTTAAATGTCAAATAGTGTGCAGTGAAACATTTGACTACATGCCGTATACTAGCCATACGTAAGCACCAAATATATGTGCATTCTTATGTAACCACATCGAATGCAATCCTTCTGGTTACATTTGCACATGTGTCTTTTTGGGTAAACATGCGGTGTACCTACTACCGAAATATTCGAGGATATAACAACATCGCTAAATGTTGCGCTAGTAACACAAATACACTATTGGTACGGGACGTCAGAGACATATTCGCATGTGGTTTTTTATATTCCGTGTACTACTTTCTTATAATTAATTTTTTAATAGGTACTAATATTTCAATGGAGGGAAATTTCTTACCCCAAATTTCTTTTTATATCGAAACAAACAAACGAAAACGCAACTCGAAAACGCAACTAGTGAGGTAATGAGTTACTGGTGTAGGAACAGCCTAAGCAAAAAATAAACGAGTTTGTGAACAGACCCAAAAAGCTGATGATTTTGAAAAAGGCGGGAAAATTAATCCACCACTCAGCTTAGGTGAGAGTGTGTGCAGTTTTCCTTTGTTCTCACGCACACTTTTTCACCTAAGCTGAGATCAGCTGATAACGAAGCTTGTGGGTAACGTCAAATAAAATGACAGGATTACCCTCTCTGTTAGCTCCTCTGTGGTTAAATGTGGTAATTAAAATAGTTAACGTCAGTTTAAATAAAGGTAGTACACTTGCTGTCAATTTGAATATTTTCCGCTCAAAAACTAAATTTGATAAATTTTATATTGTTTTATCATGTATTGTAGTGGATTAGATTGTTTTCACAATAAAAAAAAGAATTGCGCTGGTTTTTTTAGGTTTTTTGACTATTAAATTTCACAGTATAACTGAAACCCCAATAGAAAAGTATCCGAATACGTCAGAGTCAAATATCGAATCAAGAAAAAAATTGACAGCTAAATCCTTTGATGGAAAACAATCGCATTTTGTACTGGCGGAGTTTAATTTCGCACTTCAATCCCGTATTAACACTTACACTTCCATTATTTTTAATCGAATTATTATTTAAAACACTTAGAAACTATTTGTTAATTGTTTAGTAGCAAAAAATAATAAGAAATTCTAGTCCAAGATAATTTTTCTTTATATTTTGTTTAAGACCGATCTCTTTTCCTCGCAATAATCAAAACTTTTGGTTTGTTTTCCAACAAAAAAATTCATTTGATGTTTTTTGATGCCTTGGAGTGAGAGAGAAAATAAATATATATGTTTCTATATAGCCGTTTGCTTAACGACTCTATCTACATTTTGACAGTATACGCAATTAACTACGTGTAGCGTAGTAAAATGCTTTTTTTCTTATTTTTTGAACTACGTGTAGCGTAGTAAAATGCTTTTATTCTTATTTTTTAATTCTGGCGATTTTCTTTTTTAATTCTGAGCGCTCGGAACAGAGCATGAACTGTCAAACAAAAAATCTCTGTTTCTTTTTTAGCTCGGAGCGCTCTGAGCTCTGAATCTGTGTTTATTTTTCCGCTCAGAGTTAGGTCAGAGCATGCTCTGCGAGCATGTTAAGAATAAAAAATTAAATACTTCAAACAGTTAAAATGGCCGATAAAGTTTTTTTTCTGGTAGCAAAGGTAATTAATTTGTTAAGAATAAATAGTTAATTTAATAATTTTGATTTAAAATAATAAATGGCATAAATTGCTCAAATGCGTTTCTTTTTTAACTCCGAGCACTCAGAGCATACTCTGAGAAAAGTATGCTCAGAGCACCTCAGAGCGTACCCTGTGGGCTCGAGCTCTGCTCTGTGCTCTGCTCAGAGTTAAAAAAGAAAAACGCCTTATGTAACTTAAAAAGTATAGATTGAGTGTTACTGTCAAAGTGAATATTTTCCGTTTAATAACTAAAATTGAGGGACTTTATATGGTTTTGTCTTGTATTGTAGCGCATCAGATTGTATTCACATAAAAGCAATGTGTTTAGATTATTTTAGAAAATATTTAATTTGACAGTAGAACTGAAAACTCAATCTACATTTTGGGTTATTATTGTCGTTGTATTGTTTTATTCGTACTAGAATGTCAGTTTTTTATTACTTGACCATTCTTTATTCCGTCAATTTTCATTGAATGTTTGAACAACAACAACAACTTAAAGGTGCTACCACCAATTTTTAAACGAATTTTATTTATTCGTTTTTACGAATTTTATTATTCGTTTCTTTTTATTTTTGGCTGGAGATATAGCGATTTCAGGGAGTGCCAATTCCTATCATCAGTCTCCTTATTAAAGGTGCCGAGCTTAAAACCAATTTTATTATGAAAAACTTTTCACATGCACATCAAGAGATTCGAACCCACGCATTATCATATTTGCTCAGTCTTCGAAGTCGTATGCACTACGCATTCCACCGCTTATGACCACTGACGACACAGGTCGAGATGTTATGTTTGTTTGTTTTTTCAAACGCATTTGGAGCTTGAGCATTTTTCTAAGCGTCTTTAAGTATGCTGTTTTGTCCCGCCTCCATTTTTCTCCTAACCTTATTTTGACAGACTACAACTCGTAGCATATATCAAAGCGGGGATATGTTGGAAGATTGGTAACAGACTACATTTTGACAGTTAGCGCTATGTGTACTTTATTTTATTACGTTAACTACACTATTTAACTGCCTACCCCAATTACGTATAGGAGGGGCTCACACTCAACTGCAGGCATGACCAGCGCGGAATGATGAACGCTTGACAGTTTGCGTTCACACTAGTCAAGCATGCCGTCAGCCACCATAATTGTCAGAAGAATATCAAAATATTTTGAAAACCATCATGCCGCTTGACCAGCCGCATGATGAAGCGTTCACACTTTCAAAACTAACCTCATCAAGCCGCGCTTGTAATGCTTGCAGTTGAATGTGAACCCCCCTTATCTGAAGTATCAAGAGTAGTTTTTCAAAAAAAGTAGTATTTTTGCCTAAGGAAAGAACCCAGCTCACACTGTATGCTGGATGGTTCCATTTAGAGATAATGTTTCTTTTGGAATCCTCTTCTGTTTTGATTTTGTTTTTAATCACATTTTCACCAACACCGCAGTAGGGTTCTGGCCCCATGAGTGGCGTTTTTGCCCCTATCTTTGCCAAAGAGTCTTCCTCTTCATTACCTTGAATACCTTCATGGCCTGGTACCCAATAAAGGGTGATTTTGTTCATTTTGCCTAACTCGTTTAGTTGTTCTACGCAATCCCATACCAGTTTGGATTTAATGGCGTTTGAGTTTATGGCTTTTAGTGCAGCGTGACTGTCTGACATTATTGCAATGTTATGTTTGCGGTAGTTTTTTTTTCGATATTTAGCTCTGCACACTTTTTATGGCGTTTATTTCCGCTTGAAATATACTACAGGACTGTCTCATCGGCACAAAGAGTTTGGTTCTTGGCCCAAATATGCCTGCGCCAGTCCCTTCAGCTGTTCTCGATCCATCAGTGTACCCCTTGATGACGTTTGTTTGGTAGGTATAATTTGTTGATTCGTCTACCCATTCTTTCTTGTTACTCAACTCCAAACGATATTGTTTTTCGAAGTTGTACTTCTTAACCATGTCATCTCTTGGTATATCTATTAAATGCATTGACCTAGAGAGAGAGTCTTTCTCCCTGACACTTATAATTTTACCTGGTCCAATTCCTTCTTTTGCAAATCTCAAGATTGCACTTTTTGCAGTACTTCCAACGACAATATGTAGTGGAGATAAATGAAGGATCACCTCCATTGCTGCTGTAGGACAGGGTCTCATGGCTCCAGTGATACATAAGCAAGCAAGCATTTGCACCTTTTAAAGTGCCTTTCTTGTTTTTTCAAGTTCGGTTCTTTTGTGCCATGCAACCGCACCATAGGTGATGATGGGTCTCACCATTATGGTGTACATCCATCTCAGGATGTTTGGTTGACATCCCCATGATTTTCCTGAAAGTCTCTTGCATATCATTAAGGCTTTCGTGGCTTTCCCAACAGTTTGTTCTACATGCTTGTTCCAGAGGAGTTTACTGTCTAGTGTAATATAATACCTAGATAACTTACCTCGCTCTTCATTTCTATTATCTCACCAGCTAATGTGATTGCTTTCATATGTGGTAAAAGTCTTTTCTTTGTGAATGGTACGATCGTGGTTTTTGAAGGATTTATACTTAGTCCCACTGAAACACACCACTTTCTTGTGATTGTCAGCCCTTTCTGTATTATATCACAGAGGACTTCTTCGAACTTTGGCTTTGTGTTCACTTTCCTTGCGCATTTGCTGTGAATGCGTATCCTTTAACCAGTCCTGCACTTTGCTGTTGGTATCTGTGGAAATGTCGTCATCAACTTCAGTTGCAGACCAATCCTCAGCAATTTCGGATAGTATTTGGTACTTACGATTTAGAAATTCCTTTTCTAAGGCTTTTTCTTTGTCTTATTTACGCAGCTCGAAATTTGCCTTTCTTACAGATAAGGAACTTTGCGAAGACTTTGAACTTCGTTTCGAGGTTATGGCTGCGGAATGTGTTTTTGTTCGATTGACACCGTTCAATGTACCATCTGGTAAATTGTAAATGCCATTCATTGCTGCTGGTCTACTTGATGTCTTATTTAGAACAACATTGTTGTGTTTAGAGTGAGATGGAATATTTTCCAGAGCAGGTTTATGTAGCACATCTGCAGATTGGGTGTGCGACGAAGAATGTACAGTTTTCATATGTCGTGAGCAGATTGCCGGTTCAAAGAAAACAGATTTTTTATCTGTGAATACCGGTAAATTTAATGAGTTCAATGATAAAGCTTTTGTGAGACACTTTGATCTTTGGTTGGAGAAACATCAATAAAAACTGAAGTGCGATTCGATGAATCTGTTGGTTCTCTTTGAGTATGTGACGACAACGGTTGAGTTACTCTCTGATGAACTTCTGCATGTAGATTACCGGTCGCTGCAAAGGAGATAACATCCAAACAAGATTGACTCGATGGCTGTGCTAATTGCACATTGGACAACAAAACGGGCAGGGATAGCTGTGAAGCACCGTTGACTACCGTTTCTGTTTTTGCTGATGTTGAAGTTGTTTCGATCGAGGGTGTTTTTATTAGATTTGTTTGCTTGTCATACAGATTTGTTGTGCTAGGCTGCGTTACACCCGAGTACGCTGATAAATACAGGGAGCTACTACTGCACGTAGTGGCCTGCATTGCAGCAGTTGTAGAAGTAACTGATGTGGATGTGGAGTGCCATTTTGGCAATCGTTGAGCAATTGCACAGGCTGCACATGCGAAATCTTGGTTTGCTATAAAGCTGTCGACTCCATCACACATAAAGTGAAACCATTTCTCACATATGTCACACGCCACCATGTTGTCTTCCGAATCAGGAGCATTGCATAATTGGCAATTATATTCCTTTAAAGTATTTGTTGAATCCATCGATGACATTATTGTTGGGAATTAAGTAATCAAGGCGATAAATAATTTTGTAAAATTGTTGCGAAAGTTTTGTGAACCGTCAGAGTAAATAAAAACTAGTTAAATACAATTTGGATTTTATTTAAAATGATGTAGAAGGGTTACAAAATTAGTTTTTTATTTATATTTGTTTTTTAAGTATGCTCAGAGCACCTCAGAGCGTACCCTGTGGGCTCGAGCTCTGCTCTGTGCTCTGCTCAGAGTTAAAAAAGAAAAACGCCTTATGTAACTTAAAAAGTATAGATTGAGTGTTACTGTCAAAGTGAATATTTTCCGTTTAATAACTAAAATTGAGGGACTTTATATGGTTTTGTCTTGTATTGTAGCGCATCAGATTGTATTCACATATAAAAAAAGCAATTTGTTTAGATTATTTTAGAAAATATTTAATTTGACAGTAGAACTGAAAACTCAATCTACATTTTGGGTTATTATTGTTGTTGTATTGTTTTATTCGTACTAGAATGTCAGTTTTTTATTACTTGACCATTCTTTGTTCCGTCGATTTTCATTGAATGTTTGAACAACAACAACAACTTAAAGGTGCTACCACCAATTTTTAAACGAATTTTATTTATTCGTTTTTACGAATTTTATTATTCGTTTCTTTTTATTTTTGGCTGGAGATATAGCGATTTCAGGGAGTGCCAATTCCTATCATCAGTCTCCTTATTAAAGGTGCCGAGCTTAAAACCAATTTTATTATGAAAAACTTTTCACATGCACATCAAGAGATTCGAACCCACAATTATCAGATTTGCTCAGTCTTCGAAGTCGTATGCACTACGCATTCCACCGCTTATGACCACTGACGACACAGGTCGAGATGTTATGTTTGTTTGTTTTTTCAAACGCATTTGGAGCTTCAGCATTTTTCTAAGCGTCTATAAGTATGCTGTTTTGTCCCGCCTCCATTTTTCTCCTAACCTTATTTTGATAGACTACAACTCGTAGCATATATCAAAGCGGGGATATGTTGGATCACCAACACCGCAGTAGGGTTCTGGCCCCATGAGTGGCGTTTTTGCCCCTATCTTTGCCAAAGAGTCTTCCTCTTCATTACCTTGAATACCTTCATGGCCTGGTACCCAATAAAGGGTGATTTTGTTCATTTTGCCTAACTCGTTTAGTTGTTCTACGCAATCCCATACCAGTTTGGATTTAATGGCGTATGAGTTTATGGCTTTTAGTGCAGCGTGACTGTCTGACATTATTGCAATGTTATGTTTGCGGTAGTTTTTTTTTCGATATTTAGCTCTGCACACTTTTTATGGCGTTTATTTCCGCTTGAAATATACTACAGGACTGTCTCATCGGCACAAAGAGTTTGGTTCTTGGCCCAAATATGCCTGCGCCAGTCCCTTCAGCTGTTCTCGATCCATCAGTGTACCCCTTGATGACGTTTGTTTGGTAGGTATAATTTGTTGATTCGTCTACCCATTCTTTCTTGTTACTCAACTCCAAACGATATTGTTTTTCGAAGTTGTACTTCTTAACCATGTCATCTCTTGGTATATCTATTAAATGCATTGACCTAGAGAGAGTGTTTCTCCCTGACACTTATAATTTTACCTGGTCCAATTCCTTCTTTTGCAAATCTCAAGATTGCACTTTTTGCAGTACTTCCAACGACAATATGTAGTGGAGATAAATGAAGGATCACCTCCATTGCTGCTGTAGGACAGGGTCTCATGGCTCCAGTGATACATAAGCAAGCAAGCATTTGCACCTTTTAAAGTGCCTTTCTTGTTTTTTCAAGTTCGGTTCTTTTGTGCCATGCAACCGCACCATAGGTGATGATGGGTCTCACCATTATGGTGTACATCCATCTCAGGATGTTTGGTTGACATCCCCATGATTTTCCTGAAAGTCTCTTGCATATCATTAAGGCTTTCGTGGCTTTCCCAACAGTTTGTTCTACATGCTTGTTCCAGAGGAGTTTACTGTCTAGTGTAATATAATACCTAGATAACTTACCTCGCTCTTCATTTCTATTATCTCACCAGCTAATGTGATTGCTTTCATATGTGGTAAAAGTCTTTTCTTTGTGAATGGTACGATCGTGGTTTTTGAAGGATTTATACTTAGTCCCACTGAAACACACCACTTTCTTGTGATTGTCAGCCCTTTCTGTATTATATCACAGAGGACTTCTTCGAACTTTGGCTTTGTGTTCACTTTCCTTGCGCATTTGCTGTGAATGCGTATCCTTTAACCAGTCCTGCACTTTGCTGTTGGTATCTGTGGAAATGTCGTCATCAACTTCAGTTGCAGACCAATCCTCAGCAATTTCGGATAGTATTTGGTACTTACGATTTAGAAATTCCTTTTCTAAGGCTTTTTCTTTGTCTTATTTACGCAGCTCGAGGTGATGGTGGGTCTCACCATTATGGTGTACATCCATCTCAGGAAGTTTGGTTGACATCCCCATGATTTTCCTGAAAGTCTCTTGCATATCATTAAGGCTTTCGTGGCTTTCCCAACAGTTTGTTCTACATGCTTGTTCCAGAGGAGTTTACTGTCTAGTGTAATATAATACCTAGATAACTTACCTCGCTCTTCATTTCTATTATCTCACCAGCTAATGTGATTGCTTTCATATGTGGTAAAAGTCTTTTCTTTGTGAATGGTACGATCGTGGTTTTTGAAGGATTTATACTTAGTCCCACTGAAACACACCACTTTCTTGTGATTGTCAGCCCTTTCTGTATTATATCACAGAGGACTTCTTCGAACTTTGGCTTTGTGTTCACTTTCCTTGCGCATTTGCTGTGAATGCGTATCCTTTAACCAGTCCTGCACTTTGCTGTTGGTATCTGTGGAAATGTCGTCATCAACTTCAGTTGCAGACCAATCCTCAGCAATTTCGGATAGTATTTGGTACTTACGATTTAGAAATTCCTTTTCTAAGGCTTTTTCTTTGTCTTATTTACGCAGCTCGAAATTTGCCTTTCTTACAGATAAGGAACTTTGCGAAGACTTTGAACTTCGTTTCGAGGTTATGGCTGCGGAATGTGTTTTTGTTCGATTGACACCGTTCAATGTACCATCTGGTAAATTGTAAATGCCATTCATTGCTGCTGGTCTACTTGATGTCTTATTTAGAACAACATTGTTGTGTTTAGAGTGAGATGGAATATTTTCCAGAGCAGGTTTATGTAGCACATCTGCAGATTGGGTGTGCGACGAAGAATGTACAGTTTTCATATGTCGTGAGCAGATTGCCGGTTCAAAGAAAACAGATTTTTTATCTGTGAATACCGGTAAATTTAATGAGTTCGATGATAAAGCTTTTGTGAGACACTTTGATCTTTGGTTGGAGAAACATCAATAAAAACTGAAGTGCGATTCGATGAATCTGTTGGTTCTCTTTGAGTATGTGACGACAACGGTTGAGTTACTCTCTGATGAACTTCTGCATGTAGATTACCGGTCGCTGCAAAGGAGATAACATCCAAACAAGATTGACTCGATGGCTGTGCTAATTGCACATTGGACAACAAAACGGGCAGGGATAGCTGTGAAGCACCGTTGACTACCGTTTCTGTTTTTGCTGATGTTGAAGTTGTTTCGATCGAGGGTGTTTTTATTAGATTTGTTTGCTTGTCATACAGATTTGTTGTGCTAGGCTGGGTTACACCCGAGTACGCTGATAAATACAGGGAGCTACTACTGCACGTAGTGGCCTGCATTGCAGCAGTTGTAGAAGTAACTGATGTGGATGTGGAGTGCCATTTTGGCAATCGTTGAGCAATTGCACAGGCTGCACATGCGAAATCTTGGTTTGCTATAAAGCTGTCGACTCCATCACACATAAAGTGAAACCATTTCTCACATATGTCACACGCCACCATGTTGTCTTCCGAATCAGGAGCATTGCATAATTGGCAATTATATTCCTTTAAAGTATTTGTTGAATCCATCGATGACATTATTGTAGGGAATTAAGTAATCAAGGCGATAAATAATTTTGTAAAATTGTTGCGAAAGTTTTGTGAACCGTCAGAGTAAATAAAAACTAGTTAAATACAATTTGGATTTTATTTAAAATGATGTAGAAGGGTTACAAAATTAGTTTTTTATTTATATTTGTTTTTTAAGTATGCTCAGAGCACCTCAGAGCGTACCCTGTGGGCTCGAGCTCTGCTCTGTGCTCTGCTCAGAGTTAAAAAAGAAAAACGCCTTATGTAACTTAAAAAGTATAGATTGAGTGTTACTGTCAAAGTGAATATTTTCCGTTTAATAACTAAAATTGAGGGACTTTATATGGTTTTGTCTTGTATTGTAGCGCATCAGATTGTATTCACATATAAAAAAAGCAATTTGTTTAGATTATTTTAGAAAATATTTAATTTGACAGTAGAACTGAAAACTCAATCTACATTTTGGGTTATTATTGTTGTTGTATTGTTTTATTCGTACTAGAATGTCAGTTTTTTATTACTTGACCATTCTTTGTTCCGTCGATTTTCATTGAATGTTTGAACAACAACAACAACTTAAAGGTGCTACCACCAATTTTTAAACGAATTTTATTTATTCGTTTTTACGAATTTTATTATTCGTTTCTTTTTATTTTTGGCTGGAGATATAGCGATTTCAGGGAGTGCCAATTCCTATCATCAGTCTCCTTATTAAAGGTGCCGAGCTTAAAACCAATTTTATTATGAAAAACTTTTCACATGCACATCAAGAGATTCGAACCCACAATTATCAGATTTGCTCAGTCTTCGAAGTCGTATGCACTACGCACTCCACCGCTTATGACCACTGACGACACAGGTCGAGATGTTATGTTTGTTTGTTTTTTCAAACGCATTTGGAGCTTCAGCATTTTTCTAAGCGTCTATAAGTATGCTGTTTTGTCCCGCCTCCATTTTTCTCCTAACCTTATTTTGATAGACTACAACTCGTAGCATATATCAAAGCGGGGATATGTTGGATCACCAACACCGCAGTAGGGTTCTGGCCCCATGAGTGGCGTTTTTGCCCCTATCTTTGCCAAAGAGTCTTCCTCTTCATTACCTTGAATACCTTCATGGCCTGGTACCCAATAAAGGGTGATTTTGTTCATTTTGCCTAACTCGTTTAGTTGTTCTACGCAATCCCATACCAGTTTGGATTTAATGGCGTATGAGTTTATGGCTTTTAGTGCAGCGTGACTGTCTGACATTATTGCAATGTTATGTTTGCGGTAGTTTTTTTTTTCGATATTTAGCTCTGCACACTTTTTATGGCGTTTATTTCCGCTTGAAATATACTACAGGACTGTCTCATCGGCACAAAGAGTTTGGTTCTTGGCCCAAATATGCCTGCGCCAGTCCCTTCAGCTGTTCTCGATCCATCAGTGTACCCCTTGATGACGTTTGTTTGGTAGGTATAATTTGTTGATTCGTCTACCCATTCTTTCTTGTTACTCAACTCCAAACGATATTGTTTTTCGAAGTTGTACTTCTTAACCATGTCATCTCTTGGTATATCTATTAAATGCATTGACCTAGAGAGAGTGTTTCTCCCTGACACTTATAATTTTACCTGGTCCAATTCCTTCTTTTGCAAATCTCAAGATTGCACTTTTTGCAGTACTTCCAACGACAATATGTAGTGGAGATAAATGAAGGATCACCTCCATTGCTGCTGTAGGACAGGGTCTCATGGCTCCAGTGATACATAAGCAAGCAAGCATTTGCACCTTTTAAAGTGCCTTTCTTGTTTTTTCAAGTTCGGTTCTTTTGTGCCATGCAACCGCACCATAGGTGATGATGGGTCTCACCATTATGGTGTACATCCATCTCAGGATGTTTGGTTGACATCCCCATGATTTTCCTGAAAGTCTCTTGCATATCATTAAGGCTTTCGTGGCTTTCCCAACAGTTTGTTCTACATGCTTGTTCCAGAGGAGTTTACTGTCTAGTGTAATATAATACCTAGATAACTTACCTCGCTCTTCATTTCTATTATCTCACCAGCTAATGTGATTGCTTTCATATGTGGTAAAAGTCTTTTCTTTGTGAATGGTACGATCGTGGTTTTTGAAGGATTTATACTTAGTCCCACTGAAACACACCACTTTCTTGTGATTGTCAGCCCTTTCTGTATTATATCACAGAGGACTTCTTCGAACTTTGGCTTTGTGTTCACTTTCCTTGCGCATTTGCTGTGAATGCGTATCCTTTAACCAGTCCTGCACTTTGCTGTTGGTATCTGTGGAAATGTCGTCATCAACTTCAGTTGCAGACCAATCCTCAGCAATTTCGGATAGTATTTGGTACTTACGATTTAGAAATTCCTTTTCTAAGGCTTTTTCTTTGTCTAATTTTCGCAGCTCGAAATTTGCCTTTCTTACAGATAAGGAACTTTGCGAAGACTTTGAACTTCGGTTCGAGGTTATGGCTGCGGAATGTGTTTTTGTTCGATTGACACCGTTCAATGTACCATCTGGTAAATTGTAAATGCCATTCATTGCTGCTGATCTACTTGATGTCTTATTTAGAACAACATTGTTGTGTTTAGAGTGAGATGGAATATTTTCCAGAGCAGGTTTATGTAGCACATCTGCAGATTGGGTGTGCGACGAAGAATGTACAGTTTTCATATGTCGTGAGCAGATTGCCGGTTCAAAGAAAACAGATTTTTTATCTGTGAATACCGGTAAATTTAATGAGTTCGATGATAAAGCTTTTGTGAGACACTTTGATCTTTGGTTGGAGAAACATCAATAAAAACTGAAGTGCGATTCGATGAATCTGTTGGTTCTCTTTGAGTATGTGACGACAACGGTTGAGTTACTCTCTGATGAACTTCTGCATGTAGATTACCGGTCGCTGCAAAGGAGATAACATCCAAACAAGATTGACTCGATGGCTGTGCTAATTGCACATTGGACAACAAAACGGGCAGGGATAGCTGTGAAGCACCGTTGACTACCGTTTCTGTTTTTGCTGATGTTGAAGTTGTTTCGATCGAGGGTGTTTTTATTAGATTTGTTTGCTTGTCATACAGATTTGTTGTGCTAGGCTGGGTTACACCCGAGTACGCTGATAAATACAGGGAGCTACTACTGCACGTAGTGGCCTGCATTGCAGCAGTTGTAGAAGTAACTGATGTGGATGTGGAGTGCCATTTTGGCAATCGTTGAGCAATTGCACAGGCTGCACATGCGAAATCTTGGTTTGCTATAAAGCTGTCGACTCCATCACACATAAAGTGAAACCATTTCTCACATATGTCACACGCCACCATGTTGTCTTCCGAATCAGGAGCATTGCATAATTGGCAATTATATTCCTTTAAAGTATTTGTTGAATCCATCGATGACATTATTGTAGGGAATTAAGTAATCAAGGCGATAAATAATTTTGTAAAATTGTTGCGAAAGTTTTGTGAACCGTCAGAGTAAATAAAAACTAGTTAAATACAATTTGGATTTTATTTAAAATGATGTAGAAGGGTTACAAAATTAGTTTTTTATTTATATTTGTTTTTTAAGTATGCTCAGAGCACCTCAGAGCGTACCCTGTGGGCTCGAGCTCTGCTCTGTGCTCTGCTCAGAGTTAAAAAAGAAAAACGCCTTATGTAACTTAAAAAGTATAGATTGAGTGTTACTGTCAAAGTGAATATTTTCCGTTTAATAACTAAAATTGAGGGACTTTATATGGTTTTGTCTTGTATTGTAGCGCATCAGATTGTATTCACATATAAAAAAAGCAATTTGTTTAGATTATTTTAGAAAATATTTAATTTGACAGTAGAACTGAAAACTCAATCTACATTTTGGGTTATTATTGTTGTTGTATTGTTTTATTCGTACTAGAATGTCAGTTTTTTATTACTTGACCATTCTTTGTTCCGTCGATTTTCATTGAATGTTTGAACAACAACAACAACTTAAAGGTGCTACCACCAATTTTTAAACGAATTTTATTTATTCGTTTTTACGAATTTTATTATTCGTTTCTTTTTATTTTTGGCTGGAGATATAGCGATTTCAGGGAGTGCCAATTCCTATCATCAGTCTCCTTATTAAAGGTGCCGAGCTTAAAACCAATTTTATTATGAAAAACTTTTCACATGCACATCAAGAGATTCGAACCCACGCATTATCAGATTTGCTCAGTCTTCGAAGTCGTATGCACTACGCATTCCACCGCTTATGACCACTGACGACACAGGTCGAGATGTTATGTTTGTTTGTTTTTTCAAACGCATTTGGAGCTTCAGCATTTTTCTAAGCGTCTATAAGTATGCTGTTTTGTCCCGCCTCCATTTTTCTCCTAACCTTATTTTGATAGACTACAACTCGTAGCATATATCAAAGCGGGGATATGTTGGAAGATTGGTAACAGACTACATTTTGACAGTTAGCGCTATGAGTACTTTATTTTATTACGTTAACTACACTATTTAACTACCTACCCCAATTACGTATAGGAGGGGCTCACACTCAACTGCAGGCATGACCAGCGCGGAATGATGAACGCTTGACAGTTTTCGTTCACACTAGTCAAGCATGCCGTCAGCCACCATAATTGTCAGAAGAATATCAAAATATTTTGAAAACCATCATGCCGCTTGACCAGCCGCATGATGAAGCGTTCACACTTTCAAAACTAACCTCATCAAGCCGCGCTTGTAATGCTTGCAGTTGAATGTGAACCCCCCTTATCTGAAGTATCAAGAGTAGTTTTTCAAAAAAAAGTAGTATTTTTGCCTAAGGAAAGAACCCAGCTCACACTGTGTGCTGGATGGTTCCATTTAGAGATAATGTTTCTTTTGGAATCCTCTTCTGTTTTGATTTTGTTTTTAATCACATTTTCACCAACACCGCAGTAGGGTTCTGGCCCCATGAGTGGCGTTTTTGCCCCTATCTTTGCGAAAGAGTCTTCCTCTTCATTACCTTGAATACCTTCATGGCCTGGTACCCAATAAAGGGTGATTTTGTTCATTTTGCCTAACTCGTTTAGTTGTTCTACGCAATCCCATACCAGTTTGGATTTAATGGCGTATGAGTTTATGGCTTTTAGTGCAGCGTGACTGTCTGACATTATTGCAATGTTATGTTTGCGGTAGTTTTTTTTTCGATATTTAGCTCTGCACACTTTTTATGGCGTTTATTTCCGCTTGAAATATACTACAGGACTGTCTCATCGGCACAAAGAGTTTGGTTCTTGGCCCAAATATGCCTGCGCCAGTCCCTTCAGCTGTTCTCGATCCATCAGTGTACCCCTTGATGACGTTTGTTTGGTAGGTATAATTTGTTGATTCGTCTACCCATTCTTTCTTGTTACTCAACTCCAAACGATATTGTTTTTCGAAGTTGTACTTCTTAACCATGTCATCTCTTGGTATATCTATTAAATGCATTGACCTAGAGAGAGAGTCTTTCTCCCTGACACTTATAATTTTACCTGGTCCAATTCCTTCTTTTGCAAATCTCAAGATTGCACTTTTTGCAGTACTTCCAACGACAATATGTAGTGGAGATAAATGAAGGATCACCTCCATTGCTGCTGTAGGACAGGGTCTCATGGCTCCAGTAATACATAAGCAAGCAAGCATTTGCACCTTTTAAAGTGCCTTTCTTGTTTTTTCAAGTTCGGTTCTTTTGTGCCATGCAACCGCACCATAGGTGATGATGGGTCTCACCATTATGGTGTACATCCATCTCAGGATGTTTGGTTGACATCCCCATGATTTTCCTGAAAGTCTCTTGCATATCATTAAGGCTTTCGTGGCTTTCCCAACAGTTTGTTCTACATGCTTGTTCCAGAGGAGTTTACTGTCTAGTGTAATATAATACCTAGAAAACTTACCTCGCTCTTTATTTCTATTATCTCACCAGCTAATGTGATTGCTTTCATATGTGGTAAAAGTCTTTTCTTTGTGAATGGTACGATCGTGGTTTTCGAAGGATTTATACTTAGTCCCACTGAAACACACCACTTTCTTGTGATTGTCAGCCCTTTCTGTATTATATCACAGAGGACTTCTTCGAACTTTGGCTTTGTGTTCACTTTCCTTGCGCATTTGCTGTGAATGCGTATCCTTTAACCAGTCCTGCACTTTGCTGTTGGTATCTGTGGAAATGTCGTCATCAACTTCAGTTGCAGACCAATCCTCAGCAATTTCGGATAGTATTTGGTACTTACGATTTAGAAATTCCTTTTCTAAGGCTTTTTCTTTGTCTAATTTTCGCAGCTCGAAATTTGCCTTTCTTACAGATAAGGAACTTTGCGAAGACTTTGAACTTCGGTTCGAGGTTATGGCTGCGGAATGTGTTTTTGTTCGATTGACACCGTTCAATGTACCATCTGGTAAATTGTAAATGCCATTCATTGCTGCTGATCTACTTGATGTCTTATTTAGAACAACATTGTTGTGTTTAGAGTGAGATGGAATATTTTCCAGAGCAGGTTTATGTAGCACATCTGCAGATTGGGTGTGCGACGAAGAATGTACAGTTTTCATATGTCGTGAGCAGATTGCCGGTTCAAAGAAAACAGATTTTTTATCTGTGAATACCGGTAAATTTAATGAGTTCGATGATAAAGCTTTTGTGAGACACTTTGATCTTTGGTTGGAGAAACATCAATAAAAACTGAAGTGCGATTCGATGAATCTGTTGGTTCTCTTTGAGTATGTGACGACAACGGTTGAGTTACTCTCTGATGAACTTCTGCATGTAGATTACCGGTCGCTGCAAAGGAGATAACATCCAAACAAGATTGACTCGATGGCTGTGCTAATTGCACATTGGACAACAAAACGGGCAGGGATAGCTGTGAAGCACCGTTGACTACCGTTTCTGTTTTTGCTGATGTTGAAGTTGTTTCGATCGAGGGTGTTTTTATTAGATTTGTTTGCTTGTCATACAGATTTGTTGTGCTAGGGTGGGTTACACCCGAGTACGCTGATAAATACAGGGAGCTACTACTGCACGTAGTGGCCTGCATTGCAGCAGTTGTAGAAGTAACTGATGTGGATGTGGAGTGCCATTTTGGCAATCGTTGAGCAATTGCACAGGCTGCACATGCGAAATCTTGGTTTGCTATAAAGCTGTCGACTCCATCACACATAAAGTGAAACCATTTCTCACATATGTCACACGCCACCATGTTGTCTTCCGAATCAGGAGCATTGCATAATTGGCAATTATATTCCTTTAAAGTATTTGTTGAATCCATCGATGACATTATTGTAGGGAATTAAGTAATCAAGGCGATAAATAATTTTGTAAAATTGTTGCGAAAGTTTTGTGAACCGTCAGAGTAAATAAAAACTAGTTAAATACAATTTGGATTTTATTTAAAATGATGTAGAAGGGTTACAAAATTAGTTTTTTATTTATATTTGTTTTTTAAGTATGCTCAGAGCACCTCAGAGCGTACCCTGTGGGCTCGAGCTCTGCTCTGTGCTCTGCTCAGAGTTAAAAAAGAAAAACGCCTTATGTAACTTAAAAAGTATAGATTGAGTGTTACTGTCAAAGTGAATATTTTCCGTTTAATAACTAAAATTGAGGGACTTTATATGGTTTTGTCTTGTATTGTAGCGCATCAGATTGTATTCACATATAAAAAAAGCAATTTGTTTAGATTATTTTAGAAAATATTTAATTTGACAGTAGAACTGAAAACTCAATCTACATTTTGGGTTATTATTGTTGTTGTATTGTTTTATTCGTACTAGAATGTCAGTTTTTTATTACTTGACCATTCTTTGTTCCGTCGATTTTCATTGAATGTTTGAACAACAACAACAACTTAAAGGTGCTACCACCAATTTTTAAACGAATTTTATTTATTCGTTTTTACGAATTTTATTATTCGTTTCTTTTTATTTTTGGCTGGAGATATAGCGATTTCAGGGAGTGCCAATTCCTATCATCAGTCTCCTTATTAAAGGTGCCGAGCTTAAAACCAATTTTATTATGAAAAACTTTTCACATGCACATCAAGAGATTCGAACCCACGCATTATCATATTTGCTCAGTCTTCGAAGTCGTATGCACTACGCACTCCACCGCTTATGACCACTGACGACACAGGTCGAGATGTTATGTTTGTTTGTTTTTTCAAACGCATTTGGAGCTTCAGCATTTTTCTAAGCGTCTATAAGTATGCTGTTTTGTCCCGCCTCCATTTTTCTCCTAACCTTATTTTGATAGACTACAACTCGTAGCATATATCAAAGCGGGGATATGTTGGATCACCAACACCGCAGTAGGGTTCTGGCCCCATGAGTGGCGTTTTTGCCCCTATCTTTGCCAAAGAGTCTTCCTCTTCATTACCTTGAATACCTTCATGGCCTGGTACCCAATAAAGGGTGATTTTGTTCATTTTGCCTAACTCGTTTAGTTGTTCTACGCAATCCCATACCAGTTTGGATTTAATGGCGTATGAGTTTATGGCTTTTAGTGCAGCGTGACTGTCTGACATTATTGCAATGTTATGTTTGCGGTAGTTTTTTTTTCGATATTTAGCTCTGCACACTTTTTATGGCGTTTATTTCCGCTTGAAATATACTACAGGACTGTCTCATCGGCACAAAGAGTTTGGTTCTTGGCCCAAATATGCCTGCGCCAGTCCCTTCAGCTGTTCTCGATCCATCAGTGTACCCCTTGATGACGTTTGTTTGGTAGGTATAATTTGTTGATTCGTCTACCCATTCTTTCTTGTTACTCAACTCCAAACGATATTGTTTTTCGAAGTTGTACTTCTTAACCATGTCATCTCTTGGTATATCTATTAAATGCATTGACCTAGAGAGAGAGTCTTTCTCCCTGACACTTATAATTTTACCTGGTCCAATTCCTTCTTTTGCAAATCTCAAGATTGCACTTTTTGCAGTACTTCCAACGACAATATGTAGTGGAGATAAATGAAGGATCACCTCCATTGCTGCTGTAGGACAGGGTCTCATGGCTCCAGTGATACATAAGCAAGCAAGCATTTGCACCTTTTAAAGTGCCTTTCTTGTTTTTTCAAGTTCGGTTCTTTTGTGCCATGCAACCGCACCATAGGTGATGATGGGTCTCACCATTATGGTGTACATCCATCTTAGGATGTTTGGTTGACATCCCCATGATTTTCCTGCAAGTCTCTTGCATATCATTAAGGCTTTCGTGGCTTTCCCAACAGTTTGTTCTACATGCTTGTTCCAGAGGAGTTTACTGTCTAGTGTAATATAATACCTAGATAACTTACCTCGCTCTTCATTTCTATTATCTCACCAGCTAATGTGATTGCTTTCATATGTGGTAAAAGTCTTTTCTTTGTGAATGGTACGATCGTGGTTTTTGAAGGATTTATACTTAGTCCCACTGAAACACACCACTTTCTTGTGATTGTCAGCCCTTTCTGTATTATATCACAGAGGACTTCTTCGAACTTTGGCTTTGTGTTCACTTTCCTTGCGCATTTGCTGTGAATGCGTATCCTTTAACCAGTCCTGCACTTTGCTGTTGGTATCTGTGGAAATGTCGTCATCAACTTCAGTTGCAGACCAATCCTCAGCAATTTCGGATAATATTTGGTACTTACGATTTAGAAATTCCTTTTCTAAGGCTTTTTCTTTGTCTAATTTACGCAGCTCGAAATTTGTCTTTCTTACAGATAAGGAACTTTGCGAAGACTTTGAACTTCGTTTCGAGGTTATGGCTGCGGAATGTGTTTTTGTTCGATTGACACCGTTCAATTTGAAATGCTATTTCTCATTATCATTACCATCTGGTAAATTGTAAATGCCATTCATTGCTGCTGGTCTACTTGATGTCTTATTTAGAACAACATTGTTGTGTTTAGAGTGAGATGGAATATTTTCCAAAGCAGGTTTATGTAGCACATCTGCAGATTGGGTGTGCGACGAAGAATGTACAGTTTTCATATGTCGTGAGCAGATTGCCGGTTCAAAGAAAACAGATTTTTTATCTGTGAATACCGGTAAATTTAATGAGTTCGATGATAAAGCTTTTGTGAGACACTTTGATCTTTGGTTGGAGAAACATCAATAAAAACTGAAGTGCGCTTCGATGAATCTGTTGGTTCTCTTTGAGTATGTGACGACAACGGTTGAGTTACTCTCTGATGAACTTCTGTATGTAGATTACCGGTCGCTGCAAAGGAGATAACATCCAAACAAGAATGACTCGATGGCTGTGCTAATTGCACATTGGACAACAAAACGGGCAGGGATAGCTGTGAAGCACCGTTGACTACCGTTTCTGTTTTTGCTGATGTTGAAGTTGTTTCGATCGAGGGTGTTTTTATTGGATTTGTTTGCTTGTCATACAGATTTGTTGTGCTAGGCTGGGTTACACCCGAGTACCCTGATAAATACAGGGAGCTACTACTGCACGTAGTGGCCTGCATTGCAGCAGTTGTAGAAGTAACTGATGTGGATGTGGAGTGCCATTTTGGCAATCGTTGAGCAATTGCACAGGCTGCACATGCGAAATCTTGGTTTGCTATACACTAGTCGGCATAATTATTTTGACAAAAATGTAATGTTTCTTTCAACGATAATATTAAATAACGGTTAAAGTTTAAAGCTTAAAAATTGACAGTTATGTAAAGACTATGCTATGATGAATCAGTAGGTGTTCAATTTCAATCATTTGGTAAGTTTTGTGCAAAAGGGCGGCTTTTGTTTGATTGAGAGTGCTTTTTTTAGTGGCAAAAGTATTTTGACAAATCTTTTTTGTGCGTACTTTGTAAGATTTTATAATTTATTTTAAGTTTTGAGAATGAGATCATTATGTCCAATTCATGCAGATTCCATTTTGTGCAAAATATGACAAATCTACAGAATTAAGTATTATGGAGAGAGCATCTAATGTTCCAATGTATAATTCTCGGATTTTTGCTATACGATTGAGCACAGAACTGAATTTATGAAAGCAAACCATAGACTACCAAATACGACAACACAACACAACTAATTCTGTGCCAAATTTACCATTTGCAGGTTAGGCCGTCTCTGTTTCGCTTTGTTAAATCATTTGATCTGTATTTGTCATAGGTTGGCCATATCTTCCTAGGCTGATAACCTAAGCGATGTATATGTATATTTGTAAAGTATTCGTAGATTTATATGCGAATATTATATTTCTGAAGTATTTGTATTTGTATTATTAATTTAGTTGTATAATCTTCACATAAGATAAAAAAGATAACACAAAAAACGGGTTTAGCAAAAAAAAAGAGAACATTTATTTTTGATATTTCGAAACGTTTTAGCATCAATTGTTTTGAATTTCATTGAAAATTATTATGAGCGTTGAATATTGTTAAAATTTTTCACTAAACAATTCAAAATTTTGGAGAAACAAATTTAAAAAAAAATATATATATTTTTTTTTAAGTTTTGAATTTGAATTTTTTTTCTCGAAAACCCTTTGCCGAAACAACTTAATTCAAACTTAAAAACAATCATGGGGTCTTAGCTTTCAAAAAAGTTATATGAAATCATCGTATGTGCTTTAGTTGATTTTTAATATTTTTTTTTCTATTTTAAGTCACTTTTCAAAAAGAAAATTACCCCCACCCAAACGGAGGGAGATAGACCTCCTCCGATTCAATTTATTTTTTGATTAACCTTACCTTTTATTCGATTATACATTTTTGTCTTAATTCTTTAAAAGACACGAAAAAATGATTTTTAACGAAAAACACTAAAAACACAAAATCAGGCTGAGTGAAAAAACTGCCAAGCTTTGACGAGGAAGAGTTCAAAATTCTAAAAGGAAATGTTATTACCTATTTCATCAAGTAGAATGATAAATTACATGTCGTCCCAACCCTTCAAATATAAAATAAATACTGCAACGAACTTGATAAATAGGTATTGGATATAAGCGATGACATCTACCATAGCAAAAATATTAGAAAAATCAGGACGAACTTGATATAAATCTACTGTTAGATATCTACCGCTACAAAATAGTTATTTATGCAGGTTAAGCGACGTTTCGAGCATGAATACGCTCTTCTTCAGGCCTTTATTTATTTTAAAATTAAACAAAATGTTACGTCAATAAACATGTTTTGAATAATACAAAGTCAACAACTTACAATAAATAATTAAAAAACTCGTTGTAACAACATTACATATATAAACCACAAATAATTACTGTATTTTCCACTGTAAGAAACAAAATTATAATAAAACTATTAATTAATTACTTTAGAATTTAATAAAATCCAAAATTACACACGTTCAAACTTCACAGTCTGACAAAAAGCATCAATTTAATGTTCGTTGTTTTCCTCTGTTTCAAGTTTCCCCTATCAGTTGGCCATACATGTTGCAAAGATTATCACAATCGGATATTCTATTGACTGTGTTCTTTGTGTTGTTTATGTGCAACAACTCTAGCAACATTTTTTTCGAATAGTTCTTCTCTACTTGCAACACTTACATTTTTGAAGTCTGGTGTATGTTCTTCCTCAATGTAATGAAGAGGAAGTGCAGTTTCTTGATGTGAGAACAGTGACCAGAGAGACGACTTCTTAGCTTTTGTTTTGAAGTGTTTTTTTTTTTTTTTTTTTTATTTTTTTTTAAATTCAATTTTTATTTTCAATTTAACTTATAACTACTTAAATGCTAGACAAAAACCTTAAAAACTAGCTTACAGAATAACTTAACTAACTTACTGGCCCCATGCGGGCGCTCTAAATTATACTATAACTTTATTAAAAAAATGCCTTTCGGCGTAAAGACTAACTTATATTAAAATTCAATATTATTTAAAACTAAACGAGAAATTCTTTAAAACTCGTTTTCCTTTGACATTTTTATCTGTTTTGAAGTTTTTGTTTTGAAGTGTCCATGTATACAGATGAACATGTCTCCTCTTTTCCACCGAAGCAACCTATTTGGTACACAACATCTGCTTTATCCATAACGTTTGTCTTTCCCTTTGTATTTGTGAAGAGTAATGATTTAAGAGTGATGGCGGATCTAAGAGCTATTCTTATCAAATCTTTATTCCGTAAAGGTGCCGCTTTCATACGAGTTGAAAGGGATGGAATGAATAGAGCACTTCTATCAATTACCAATGGTGGTTCGTTAAGGTGGGCGCTAGTGTTTAAGTTTTTATTTTTACAACAGTAATCGCTTATCAATTTGTTGACTATATGTGCTGGGAACGAATTTGAGTATAGGATGTCTTTAATAATTTTGACATTTTTGTTTTGAAAAACAATGTTACTTGTGTCAAGTACACGATTTATAAAATTCTTCGCGGTGTTAAATACAACCTGTCTGGGTTGTTTGGAATGGAAATTAATCAATCGACCAGACGAAGTTGGTTTTTTATACCAGTCGAAAATAATTTTACCATTATGTCTCACAGCTTTAACATCTAGGTATGGCAAATTGCCATCTTTTTCTACTTCCACCGTAAATTGTATTCGCTGGTGTTATGAGTTTAGCGCTGTAAGTGTTGCTTCGATTTCAGTTGATTTCACTTGCAAATAAATCATCAACGTGATAATTTTTGGTTTTAAATCCAATTTTTTCAGGCAGACGGCAGTATTGCCATGTCCTTATTCTTAAGAAAACACATTATAAAACCTTTTTTCGAAAAAATAAAGAAGTAATCTAATCTAAAGCAAATTTTTCCAGAGTAGCTTCTGTTGCCATTTTGACTGGATTCCAGTCAGATTTGACTGAATTTTTTTTCCGTTAGCTGGAAATGAAATGTTAATCCAGACAAACACTCATTTTTTTCATTTTTAGTTCATTTTTTATTTTTTCATTTCCTTATATCTATCTTAATGCTAGACAAAAAATCTTAAACAACTAGCTTACATATTAACTTAACTAACTTACTGGCCCCATGCGGGCGCTCTAAATTAAACTATGACTATATTTAAACAATGCCTTTCAACGTAAAATAACTTATATTTAAAATTCATGATTACTTAAAACTAACGAGAAAATTATTAAAAAAAACTCATTTTCTATATCTTTTTTTTTTAATTTTTTATAAAACTTAAAGCTACCCTTTACCTAAATAAAAAAAAACTAATTAAAACTAAATTAAAACTAACTTAAGCTACATTATATCATTATATCTAATTAAAACTACTTAAAATAACTTAAAAACTAGAACAGCCACCAGCAATTTTTTTTTTTTTTTTTTGCATACGCATATGCACACTCGCGTACGCCCATACACATGCATATATGTACATATACATATATACATATGTATTCGCAACAGCAAGTACTCACATACAAATACATTTACTTATGTACTTTTTTTTTTTTTTTTTTTTTTTTTTTTTTTATTTTTTTTTTGGTGCCACCGTCACTGTTCTACCCTACTCTACCTATATTTACCTTAGAACTATGTAAGTCGGCCAAAGCAACAATATGGTCAACTTTCAATATCACGGTGGTCACCCAACCACCAGAATTTTTTGACTTGCTTAACTAAGTCCTTTCTGTCCCGAAGGGGCACAGCTCTACTGAACCGCAGACGCTCTGCTCCGTTCCCTGAGCCGACGTCCCGATCGTAAAGAAGTCGCCGATCCACAGTCCTACGGCTGACGTGGTAGATTAACGGAACCGCCAATCTATCCTGTATCAGCCCACGACTGTCTAAAAAGAGGAATGTCTCGGGCGGGATGAAACCGTTAAGACGTACACTTTCACTATACTCATCATTGGGGTAATAAGCCCCAAAAATAAGTCCATTGGTCGAGGTCATCGCTCTTGCAATGTGACCCCGAATCAGCTTGATTAAAAAGTTATCTATCCTGTTTATATTGGCCCTGTTGTATAGAACCTCGTTGGCATAGTAATGTGTGTACTCCGACTCTGGTATTATGTGTAATCCAAGGCAGCGTCTAAGACACTGCCTCTCAAACACCCGAATCTTTTCCATTCGATATGGGGCAACGTTAAACCACACAGGGCACCCATAGGCAATCATTGGCCGGATAAGGGCCATGTAGCAAATCACCTTTACTCTGCTGTCAAGGCGGCTGCTATAAAACAACCGTCTTGTCAACCCAAAGGCTCCCCTAGCTCTGGCCAGAGCAGCATCTACATGTCGATTGAAATATAGATACTGATCTAGCCAGATGCCAAGGTACTTTACCACATCTTTACTCGCCAGTGGATGTCCACTTGGTCCAACGATCACTAGATTTCTCCAGTTCTTTCTTGTATCCCTAGAAGCCCTAGACAACGGGGTTCTAAACAGGATAGTTTCTGATTTCTGAAAATTAATTTTTAACTTCCAGTCATCACAATATTGCTGAATCTTGTCGAAGTCACGCTGCAGAAGAATTCTGATGACTTCAACTTTTGGACCCGTTCTGTACGCTACAAGATCATCGGCATACGCAATTGAATGAGTTAGACTACCTATCAGATCG
Organism: Baccha elongata; assembly: GCA_951217065.1. Classification (NCBI taxonomy): domain Eukaryota; kingdom Metazoa; phylum Arthropoda; class Insecta; order Diptera; family Syrphidae; genus Baccha; species Baccha elongata. Next base: position 615,880 of record CATNUY010000410.1, read on the forward strand.
CTGGTGTAAATACTAAAAAGAATCGGTGAGTTCACAGCTCCTTGTTGTAGACCATTTTTAATATCAAAAGTTGTGGTAGAAGTTACATTGCCACTTTTGACAACAAACTTTCTACCAGTAAGCATGTCATGAAGCATATATAACAGTGGTTTACTTATGCCAAATCTAGATAGCTTCAGATAAAGACCCTCTAACCATACGGTGTCGAAAGCTTTCTCTAAATCAACCAGAACGGCACCCGTGCATTGATTTTTCGTTTTGTTCCATTGAACATCAGAAACTAACTTAGACGCGGCATGAATAGTGTCATGCCCCGCTTTAAAGCCAAACTGATTATCTGGAATAATATTTTTGTCCTCAGCCCACTTGAACAGAGCTCTATTGAGAATCTTTTCGAATACTTTACTGATACTTGGAAGAAGACTTATCGACCGGAGATTTGCCGGATTGGAGCTGTCCTTTCCCTTTTTGGGGAGAGGGTGGACCACAGCTGTCTTCCAACTCATTGGATAATATGCATTATTCAATGCGTTGTTGAACAGTGTGGTATAAATGTCTATGGCCTCCTCAGGGAGATGTCGTAACACAATGTTGGGTATACCATCGACCCCCGCAGATTTCTTTTTCTTTAATGTTTGAAAAATTAACTGAAGTTCTACCTTCGAAATTAACAATGAACTGGGTCCATTTCGCTCGGCGATGGTGGCGTTTGCCAAGTTTTCGTCATTGAACCCGGTGAAACCAGTATTCTCAGATCGCCATTGCGTTATGTTATTTCCAAGGTAGAAGTTGTGCAGTAAGGCTCTGTTCTCCAGGTCATGATTCGGACGAATGCTAGCATTCACCTTATACACTTGCTGGAAAGCAGCCCCTACAGCTTCTACCTTTTCATGTGGATCTTCTATCATAAAAAAGTTATCATCGAAAACGGCACCCTCCGGATCAATTCCCGCAATCGTAAGTACGTCTTCGTTATCTGTTGTCCTCTGTAGTTTAATACATGGAAGTTCATTTTGATCATTTCTTCTAAATATCTTATTTATTTGGGGAAACATACTAGGGTCGCTAGAATTAACGGCCCGAATTCTGTTATCCCAATATAAATTAATAGACAATCTATAATTTTGTTTAATCAAAACATTAATGTTTTTGATCGATGACTTCAATGTCCTAATCTCCAGATCACGTGTGTCCGTGAAACGTCTGTAAAGAAGTTTCAACCTAGTCAGCAGTCCACTTTTTTGTCGGTGTAGTGCGTCGATTGTCGCGTTCTTGTATAAACCAGTAGGGTCTTGTTCCTTATATTTTGGGATTGTTCTGTCCATTGTTCGACAAACACTTTTTTGACTGGAATACAGTCAAAAATTTTAAGCACATTTTAGTACATAAAATTTTAAAAACGATTTCACTTTTGCAATTTGAAACATAAAGATTTAACTTGTAAGTATTTAAATATTATTGCAAATGATAAAAATCCATTTAAAGAATTGGCAAAGTTTGTTTTTTTGTACATTTGTATTCATCGCTGAGGTAGAGCGAATTTTTAGCCCACTTAATTTAGTTAAAACCAAACAGAGAAGCAGGCTGCAATAAATTTCGACCAATGCTATTTTAACTAAGAAAAAATTTACGAGTGATAAAATGCTGCCATAATTTTACTATACCAAAAGAAGTTACCAACAAAACTGGTACAAATTTGTTTGCAATATTGAAATTAATAAATAAAATAATACCTGATGAAGCTCGAATTCCGATGACTTGTAATCATTAATTTACTGGATTGTATGTGCAATTTATTAAAATATACGTTTTTTCGTTATATTATTTGTTATTGGTACTAAAAAATAAAATGCTTTATTTGTTTTTAAAAATGTTTACTTATATTTGACTGGTTTTTTGATTGGATTTTTTCGTTTATTATGTTTGAGTATTTTTTTTTTGACTGGATTAAAACAAAAAAAAAATCTAGTCAACAAGTCAGATCTGACTGGAATCCAAATTTTGAGCCGGCAACTTCTAACAAAGCTTCCATCACTATATCTGCTAAGATAGGTGAAGCTGGGCTCCCCATTGGGACACCTTGTTTTTGTTGATATATTTTTGAATCAAACTCCAGATAATTATTATCTATTATACAAAACCGTAACATTTCCATGAATTTAGATTTTTTGATTTTTGTATGTTGTTTTAATTAATTTTTTTTTCTCAATAAGATCTAATGTCAAGCGGACCGCTACATTAGTGATCAATGGCACTACATCGAATGACACCATAATTTCAACTTCTTCCGCTACAATATTGAAATTTTCTTTAACTCGATGAGTTCAGCATTCTTGCAAAGTAAAATTTTAAATATTATAATTATATTGCCAATGAGCTGACGGCAACGCCATAGCTTTTAATTTTATTTACGCTTTGTTACTATTATTTTTGAATAAAATGAAACATTACTTACTTTCTTACTTACTAACGAACTAAACTTTGTGTATGTAAATCTAGAGGAAGGATATGTAAGATTGCATTCAGGGCATCAATGGGGCAGGATCGCAGTGCTCCCGTGGTCCCTACGCTAGCCGTTCTTTGTACGTTTTTGATCTTATCATTATTATAGGCCCCTATTATGGTTGTCAAATATTTATATATTTAAAAACCATAGACTTTATCAATTGATACAATTTTTGGTATTATGAATGTCAATTGATAAATTTAACGTCTATTGTGAATAGTGAATGAACAATACATCTGTCACTGTCATTCATTTTCTGTTTATCTCGTCGCGTGAGTTACGTGTACCTGTACAACATATGTAGTTGGTAACCACATCATATCAAACAGAGGCTGACCACTTGAACAGATGTAACTGTGTGAGCCATAATCATAGCTCAAAGAATAACGTAGTTGCAATTATCTCACCAGATGTATACATCTTAGAATTATACCAATTGAGTTTGTCTAGCCAAATTTAACGTTTCTTCTCTTGCTAACTGTAACTTGTTTCCGAGAATTCTAACTTGCCGAATTATGTATAAGTATAACTTACATTTGAATTTCTTTAAAAAAATTAGTCGTAAGTTGAATCTAAATAAAACAACACATACAAATTGTTAACTCTACTCTTTTTTTCCACGGCTATAAACGAACCAGTGCGCAGTCGTTCAGGAGTGCTAAATCTTTTCAATAAGTGAACAAAACAGTTAAACTTGAAATTTTTTAGCAAAATTAATAACAGATAATGTTCCATTAAAAACTATAAGTGGAAAAAATAAAAAGTGGAGAAAAGTTTATTTGGAAAAATAAAAATACTAAGAAAAAACTTTTATTAAATATAAGAGGGTGTAAAATTAAAAAGATACAGTTGTTTCTGAACAATATACCTACCTCAAATTTCAAAACAAAAGCATTAAAGTGAAAAAAATACTGTAAGTTATAAGTTGGAAAACAAAACTATAAACAGAAGAAAAAAGTTATATGGAGTGTAAAGAGTTGTACATATATACTATCTACCTACTACTTATTAAATTACACCAAATTTATTGTAAAGAAAGCTATTTTTTTAAATCATATTTATCCATGCCTCCATTTAAAATCCAAAAAAATACAAAAATTAAAGTTGGTTGTTCACTTAATGAATTAGAACAAAAAGAATGAAGAACTAACCTACAAAATATAATTAAAGGCTATAGTCTTTCAAACGCTTCAAATACTTTAAACATTCCAATAGTTAATACGAATAATATGGCAAACAATGATTTAACCGTTGCTTCTGAGGTTTTTAACTCGCTCAGAATTCCTGATGCCGTTAAGGATCTCCCAAGTTTTGATGGAAACCCAAGACTGTTGTATGATTTTCTGAGCAACGTTGAAGAAATATTGAGCTTCATTTCAGAAACAAGTATTGTTTATCAGAGATTCATACATCGGTCAATAAGAAATAAAATAACAGGACAGGCTAATGAGGTACTCAACATGTACAGAACCCCAGTTTTTTGGACTGAAATAAAAAGAAATTTGATTGTACACTACTCTGATAAGCGTAATGAGACCAGTTTAGTTCGCGACTTACACCAAATTCGACAGGGACAAAATACTGTAGAAATTTTGTATGCAAAAATAATAGAGCTTCTGTCGGCAATGATTAGTAACGTTAAAGTCCATGACACAGATCTGAACGTTATGCAATCAAAGCAAACACTGTATGAAGAAATGTGCCTAAATACTTTTTTGTCAGGTCTAAAAGAACCGCTAGGTTCCACGATAAGATCAATGAGACCCGCAAATTGTCTGACGCTTTGAATTATTGTCTTCAAGAGCAGAATTGTTTTTATTTTCGCAACTCCCAGTGTTCTCGTTATTCTTTTGAGGCTATAAATTCAAATAAGGTACCACAAACTTACAATCAGAACAGAAATAGTTTTTATAACAATCCGGGACCATCACATTTCCAAAACTTTAATAACCATACCTAATCAGGAAGACAAAACAGTTCTAGCAACTTTGATCCTCTTTCAATTAATCGACCTTCGAACCCTTCCAGGCAGTTTTCTTTGAATAATAATCCGCAACCCTCATTTAATTTTAATCAAAATTTTCAGCAAATTCAGTAAATTTATAATATACCAAACTACACTAGTTTTTCACAGAGCAGAAGAGTTCAAAACTATGAACGGATGGACATTGAAAGTGAGAGAACTACAACTTATAGAAATCCTTCACAAACAAATCAATCGTACACCAATAATACACATTGAGTGTGAGTTATATGACAGAAATTTTCAAACACCAGCCTCGGAGACACAATAGGTTTCTTAGACATCAATAATTTTAGCTCGAGTCTATTGCCTTATATTATTATAGCAAGTCTTAACGGAGATAAATTAACATTTTAATAGATACTGGCAGTAACAAATCGTTCATAAGCCCAGACATTGCAACAAATCTAAAAACAGAAGTAAAAACTATAGACCCCGTTAAAAATAAAAACAGTATTTAAGACTCAAATTGTTAATAAAGAAATCATTTTAAACGGATTACTTGAATTCAAAAAAAGAGAAAAAATATCGTTTTTACTTTTTAAATTAAATAATTATTTTGACGGATTATTTGGAATTGAAAAATTGAAAGATCTCGGCTTTAAAATTGATTTAAAAAATCATTTTTAGAAAACGAAAACATACAAATTCCATTAGTTTATAAACCTAATATTATGTCCCAAAACTAAACTGTCCCGGAGTGTAGTAAAATGGTTGTCCAACTTCCGGTTGATGTTGAACTTGGCGACATTTTCATTAATCCTAAATTAATGACACGTCGACATTAATCCTTAAAACAGATTTCCACCAGAGTATGAACAAAACGAAAATATATTTGAACAGGGTGACAGACGAAATAAACTCGCTGCTAGGAACAATCAACATTTAGTACTTAAAAAATAATAAAATAACTGTTGAAACAAGCAAACGTAAAGTACAGAAAAAAAAGAAATTTTACAAATAAATAAACAAACAAAAAAAAACTGAATTAATTATTAATTTTGGTTGTCGTGTTAATCGAATTAAATATTTATAAAAAAAGGTAATGTTAATTATCACCTATAAAACCTACCTAAAGAAAAAAAAAAGAAGCTATTATACCTAATTAAATTGATCGTTTGAAAGGGAATAAGTTTTTATTTATAAAATAAAAAGAAATTTGATTGTACACTACTCTGATAAGCGTAATGAGACCAGTTTAGTTCGCGACTTACACCAAATTCGACAGGGACAAAATACTGTAGTAATTCTTTATGCAAAAAAAATAGAGCTTCTGTCGGCAATGATTAGTAACGTTAAATTCCATGAAACAGATCTGAACGTTATGCAATCAAAGCAAACACTGTATGAAGAAATGTGCCTAAATACTTTTTTGTCAGGTCTAAAAGAACCGCTAGGTTCCACGATAAGATCAATGAGACCCGCAGATTGTCTGAGGCTTTGAATTATTGTCTTCAAGAGCAGAATTGTTTTTATTTTCGCGACTCCCAGTATTCTCGTTATTCTTTTGAGGCTATAAATTCAAATAAGGTACCACAAACTTACAATCAGAACAGAAATAGTTTTTATAACAATCCGGGACCATCACATTTCCAAAACTTTAATAACCATACCTAATCAGGAAGACAAACCAACTCTAGCAACTTTGATCCTCCTTCAATTAATCGACCTTCGAACCCTTCCAGGCAGTTTTCTTTGAATAATAATCCGCAACCCTCATTAAATTATAATCAAAATTTTCAGCCTTATAATATACCAAACTACACTAGTTTTTCACAGAGCAGAAGAGTTCAAAACTATGAACGGATGGACATTGAAAGTGAGAGAACTACAACTTATAGAAATCCTTCACAAACAAATCAATCGTACACCAATAATACACATTGAGTGTGAGTTAGATGACAGAAATTTTCAAACACCAGCCTCGGAGACACAATAGGTTTCTTAGACATCAATAATTTTAGCTCGAGTCTATTGCCTTATATTATTATAGCAAGTCTTAACGGAGATAAATTAACATTTTAATAGATACTGGCAGTAACAAATCGTTCATAAGCCCAGACATTGCAACAAATCTAAAAACAGATGTAAAAACTATAGACCCCGTTAAAAATAAAAACAGTATTTAAGACTCAAATTGTTAATAAAGAAATCATTTTAAACGGATTACTTGAATTCAAAAAAAGAGAAAAAATATCGTTTTTACTTTTTAAATTAAATAATTATTTTGACGGATTATTTGGAATTGAAAAATTGAAAGATCTCGGCTTTAAAATTGATTTAAAAAATCATTTTTAGAAAACGAAAACATACAAATTCCATTAGTTTATAAACCTAATATTATGTCCCAAAACTAAACTGTCCCGGAGTGTAGTAAAATGGTTGTCCAACTTCCGGTTGATGTTGAACTTGGCGACATTTTCATTAATCCTAAATTAATGACACGTCGACATTAATCCTTAAAACAGATTTCCACCAGAGTATGAACAAAACGAAAATATATTTGAACAGGGTGACAGACTAAATAAACTCGCTGCTAGGTACAATCAACATTTAGTACTTAAAAAATAATAAAATAACTGTTGAAACAAGCAAACGTAAAGTACAGAAAAAAAAGAAATTTTACAAATTAATAAACAAACAAAAAAAACTGAATTAATTATTAATTTTGGTTGTCGTGTTAATCGAATTAAATATTTATAAAAAAAGGTAATGTTAATTATCACCTATAAAACCTACCTAAAGAAAAAAAAAAGAAGCTATTATACCTAATTAAATTGATCGTTTGAAAGGGAATAAGTTTTTATTTATAAAATAAAAAGAAATTTGATTGTACACTACTCTGATAAGCGTAATGAGACCAGTTTAGTTCGCGACTTACACCAAATTCGACAGGGACAAAATACTGTAGTAATTCTTTATGCAAAAAAAGTAGAGCTTCTGTCGGCAATGATTAGTAACGTTAAAGTCCATGAAACAGATCTGAACGTTATGCAATCAAAGCAAACACTGTATGAAGAAATGTGCCTAAATACTTTTTTGTCAGGTCTAAAAGAACCGCTAGGTTCCACGATAAGATCAATGAGACCCGCAGATTGTCTGAGGCTTTGAATTATTGTCTTCAAGAGCAGAATTGTTTTTATTTTCGCGACTCCCAGTATTCTCGTTATTCTTTTGAGGCTATAAATTCAAATAAGGTACCACAAACTTACAATCAGAACAGAAATAGTTTTTATAACAATCCGGGACCATCACATTTCCAAAACTTTAATAACCATACCTAATCAGGAAGACAAACCAACTCTAGCAACTTTGATCCTCCTTCAATTAATCGACCTTCGAACCCTTCCAGGCAGTTTTCTTTGAATAATAATCCGCAACCCTCATTAAATTATAATCAAAATTTTCAGCCTTATAATATACCAAACTACACTAGTTTTTCACAGAGCAGAAGAGTTCAAAACTATGAACGGATGGACATTGAAAGTGAGAGAACTACAACTTATAGAAATCCTTCACAAACAAATCAATCGTACACCAATAATACACCAAATCGATTAAATAATATTGAGACATATGATAGCGCAACGCTGAAGAACTTAGACATAAATAACCAAGACCCTGCAAACCAAGGCATTGAGTGTGAGTTAGATGACAGAAATTTTCAAACACCAGCCTCGGAGACACAATAGGTTTCTTAGACATCAATAATTTTAGCTCGAGTCTATTGCCTTATATTATTATAGAAAGTCTTAACGGAGATAAATTAACATTTTTAATAGATACTGGCAGTAACAAATCGTTCATAAGCCCAGACATTGCAACAAATCTAAAAACAGAAGTAAAAACTATAGACCCCGTTAAAAATAAAAACAGTATTTAAGACTCAAATTGTTAATAAAGAAATCATTTTAAACGGATTACTTGAATTCAAAACAAGAGAAAAAATATCGTTTTTACTTTTTAAATTCCATAATTATTTTGACGGATTATTTGGAATTGAAACATTGAAAGATCTCGGCTTTAAAATTGATTTAAAAATTCATTTTTAGAAAACGAAAACATACAAATTCCATTAGTTTATAAACCTAATATTATGTCCCAAAACTAAACTGTCCCGGAGTGTAGTAAAATGGTTGTCCAACTTCCGGTTGATGTTGAACTTGGCGACATTTTCATTAATCCTAAATTAATTACACGTCGACATTAATCCTTAAAGCAGATTTCCACCAGAGTATGAACAAAATGAAAATATATTTGAACAGGATGACAGACGAAATAAACTCGCTGCTAGGTAAAATCAACATTTAGTACTTAAAAAATAATAAAATAACTGTTGAAACAAGCAAACGTAAAGTACAGAAAAAAAAGAAATTTTACAAATTAATAAACAAACAAAAAAAAAACTGAATTAATTATTAATTTTGGTTGTCGTGTTAATCGAATTAAATATTTATAAAAAAGGTAATGTTAATTATCACCTATAAAACTAGTTAATTATCACCTAAAGAAAAAAAAAAGAAGCTATTATACCTAATTAAATTGATCGTTTGAAAGGAAATAGGTTTTTATTTATAAAATAAAAAGAAATTTGAATGTACACTACTCTGATAAGCGTAATGAGAACAGTTTATTGTTGTTATATTGTACTATTCGTACTAGAATGTCAGTTTTTATTACTGACCATTCTATTAATTTTTATTGAATGTGTTTGAACAACAACAACAACTTAAAGGTGCTACCACCAATTTTTAAACGAATTTTATTTACTCGTTTACGAATATTATTATTCGTTTCTTTCTATCTTTGGCTGGAGATATAGCTATTTCAAGGATTGCCAATTCCTTTCATCAGTCTCCTTTTAGTGGTAATGAGCTTTAATCCAATTTTATTATGAAAAACTTTTTCACATGCACCTCGTGAGATTTGAACCCACGCCTTCAGATTTACTCAGTCTTCGAAGTCGTATGCACTACGCATTCCACCGCTTATGACCACTGACGACACAGGTCGAGATGTTATGTTTGTTTGTTTTTTCAAACGCATTTGGAGCTTCAACATTTTTCTAAGCGCCTCTAAGTATGTTGTTTTGTTCCGCCTCCATTTTCTCCTAACCTTAATTTGATAGACTACAATTCGTAGCATATATCAAAGGGGGAGAGGTTGGAAGATAGGTAACATACCAGACTATTTAAGTTATTATTGTTTTTATATTGTACTATTCGTACTAGAATGTCAGTTTTTATTACTGACCATTCTGTTAATTTTCATTGAATGTATTTGAACAACAACAACAACTTAAAGGCGCTACCACCAATTTTTAAACGAATTTTATTCACTCGTTTACGAATATTATTATTCGTTTCTTTCTATCTTTGGCTGGAGATATAGCTATTTCAAGGATTGCCAATTCCTTTCATCAGTCTCCTTTTAGTGGTATTGAGCTTTAATCCAATTTTATTATGAAAAACTTTTTCACATGCACCTCGTGAGATTTGAACCCACGCCTTCAGATTTACTCAGTTTTTTTTTTTTTTTTTTTTTTTTTTATAAATTAATTTTTATTTTCAATTTAACTTATAACTAACTTAAATGCTAGACAAAAACCTTAAAAACTAGCTTACAGAATAACTTAACTAACTTACTGGCCCCATACGGGCGCTCTAAATTATACTATAACTATATATTAAAAATGCCTTTGGGCGTAAAAATTAACTTAAATTAAACTTCAAAATTACTTAAAACTAAGCGAGAAAATTTTTAAAAACTCGTTTTTCGAGACATTTTATTTTATATATAAAAACTTAAAACTACCCTTTACCTAAATAATAAAACTAAATTAACCTAAACTAAAATATACGTAAATATACGTAATTAACTTAAAACTACTTAAAAATACTTAAAATAACTTAAAACTAGAACAGCCACCAGCAGATTTTTTTTTTTTTTTTTTTTTTGGGTGCAGCAGCCAATGCATATGCGCACACGCTTTCAAATATATATATATTTATATATATATATTAAACAGCGCCAAATGCACATACACACCAACAAATGCAGTTTATGTGTTTTATATTTTTTTTTGGTGCCACCACTGTCCTACATAAATTATACCTATTAATACTTAAAAATACGTGGGTCGGCCAAGGCAACAATTTTGACTAACCATCAATATCAAGGTGGTCACCCAACCACCAGTATTTTTGAACTTGCTTGTAACAGTCCCTTTTGTCCCGAAGGGGCACAGCTCTACTGAACCGCAGACGCTCTGCTCCGTTCCCAGAGCCGACGTCTCGACCATACAGGATTCGCCGATCCACAGTTCTACGGCCGACGTGGTAGATTAACGGAACCGCCAATCTGTCCTGTATCAGCCCCCGACTGTCTAAATAGAGGAATGTCTCGGGCGGGATGATTTTATTATGAAAAGCTTTTTCACATGCACCTCGTGAGATTTGAACCCACGCCTTCAGATTTACTCAGTCTTCGAAGTCGTATGCACTACACATTCCACCGCTTATGACCACTGACGACACAGGTCGAGATGTTATGTTTGTTTGTTTTTTCAAACGCATTTGGAGCTTCAACATTTTTCTAAGCGCCTCTAAGTATGTTGTTTTGTTCCGCCTCCATTTTCTCCTAACCTTAATTTGATAGACTACAATTCGTAGCATATATCAAAGGGGGAGAGGTTGGAAGATAGGTAACATACCAGACTATTTAAGTTATTATTGTTGTTATATTGTACTATTCGTACTAGAATGTCAGTTTTTATTACTGACCATTCTGTTAATTTTCATTGAATGTGTTTGAACAACAACAACAACTTAAAGGCGCTACCACCAATTTTTAAACGAATTTTATTTACTCGTTTACGAATATTATTATTCGTTTCTTTCTATCTTTGGCTGGAGATATAGCTATTTCAAGGATTGCCAATTCCTTTCATCAGTCTCCTTTTAGTGGTATTGAGCTTTAATCCAATTTTATTATGAAAAACTTTTTCACATGCACCTCGTGAGATTTGAACCGACGCCTTCAGATTTACTCAGTCTTCGAAGTCGTATGCACTACGCATTCCACCGCTTATGACCACTGACGACACAGGTCGAGATGTTATGAGGCGCTTAGAAAAATGTTGAAGCTCCAAATGCGTAATACACCAAATCGATTAAATAATATTGAGACATAAATGATTAGAATTAGAATTAGAATTAGAATTAGATTTATTGTTTCCATACTTCATTTTACAATAGTTTACAAAATCTTTAACTTAATTCCTAGTTTCAAGTTCATATATATGTTCATTTTTATATTTTTAATATATAATGCTGTAATTAGGTTCATTTATTTGTATATGGTTATATTTTTATATAAATCTGAATTATTAATTTACTTAATCTTTATTTTTTACAATTTTTATATACAGTACTGTATCTACTTCATTTATTTTCAATATGGTTCTTACATGAATATAAATAACTTGTTTAAATTTTTTTTTTTTTTTTTTTTTTTTTTTTTTTTTTTTTTTTTTTTTTTTTTTTTTTTTTTTTTTTTTTTAGACATAAAGAACCAAGACCCTGCAAACCAAGGCATTGAGTGTGAGTTAGATGACAGAAATTTTCAAACATCAGCCTCGGAGACACAATAGGTTTCTTAGACATCAATAATTTTAGCTCCAGTCTATTGCCTTATATTATTATAGAAAGTCTTAACGGAGATAAATTAACATTTTTAATAGATACTGGCAGTAACAAATCGTTCATAAGCCCAGACATTGCAACAAATCTAAAAACAGAAGTAAAAACTATAGACCCCGTTAAAAATAAAAACAGTATTTAAGACTCAAATTGTTAATAAAGAAATTATTTTAAACGGATTACTTGAATTCAAAACAAGAGAAAAAATATTGTTTTTACTTTTTAAATTCCATAATTATTTTGACGGATTATTTGGAATTGAAACATTGAAAGATCTCGGCTTTAAAATTGATTTAAAAATTCATTTTTAGAAAACGAAAACATACAAATTCCATTAGTTTATAAACCTAATATTATGTCCCAAAACTAAACTGTCCCGGAGTGTAGTAAAATGGTTGTCCAACTTCCGGTTGATGTTGAACTTGGCGACATTTTCATTAATCCTAAATTAATTACACGTCGACATTAATCCTTAAAGCAGATTTCCACCAGAGTATGAACAAAATGAAAATATATTTGAACAGGATGACAGACGAAATAAACTCGCTGCTAGGTAAAATCAACATTTAGTACTTAAAAAATAATAAAATAACTGTTGAAACAAGCAAACGTAAAGTACAGAAAAAAAAAAGAAATTTTACAAATTAATAAACAAACAAAAAAAAACTGAATTAATTATTAATTTTGGTTGTCGTGTTAATCGAATTAAATATTTATAAAAAAGGTAATGTTAATTATCACCTATAAAACTAGTTAATTATCACCTAAAGAAAAAAAAAAGAAGCTATTATACCTCATTAAATTGATCGTTTGAAAGGGAATAGGTTTTTATTTATAAAATAAAAAGAAATTTGATTGTACACTACTCTGATAAGCGTAATGAGACCAGTTTATTGTTGTTATATTGTACTATTCGTACTAGAATGTCAGTTTTTATTACTGACCATTCTGTTAATTTTCATTGAATGTGTTTGAACAACAACAACAACTTAAAGGTGCTACCACCAATTTTTAAACGAATGTTTGTTTGTTATGTTTGTTTGTTTTTTCAAACGCATTTGGAGCTTCAACATTTTTCTAAGCGCCTCTAAGTATGTTGTTTTGTTCCGCCTCCATTTTCTCCTAACCTTAATTTGATAGACTACAATTCGTAGCATATATCAAAGGGGGAGAGGTTGGAAGATAGGTAACATACCAGACTATTTAAGTTATTATTGTTGTTATATTGTACTATTCGTACTAGAATGTCAGTTTTTATTACTGACCATTCTGTTAATTTTCATTGAATGTGTTTGAACAACAACAACAACTTAAAGGCGCTACCACCAATTTTTAAACGAATTTTATTTACTCGTTTACGAATATTATTATTCGTTTCTTTCTATCTTTGGCTGGAGATATAGCTATTTCAAGGATTGCCAATTCCTTTCATCAGTGTCCTTTTAGTGGTATTGAGCTTTAATCCAATTTTATTATGAAAAACTTTTTCACATGCACCTCGTGAGATTTGAACCGACGCCTTCAGATTTACTCAGTCTTCGAAGTCGTATGCACTACGCATTCCACCGCTTATGACCACTGACGACACAGGTCGAGATGTTATGAGGCGCTAAGAAAAATGTTGAAGCTCCAAATGCGTAATACACCAAATCGATTAAATAATATTGAGACATAAATGATGAGAATTAGAATTAGAATTAGAATTAGATTTATTGTTTCCATACTTCATTTTACAATAGTTTACAAAATCTTTAACTTAATTCCTAGTTTCAAGTTCATATATATGTTCATTTTTATATTTTTAATATATAATGCTGTAATTAGGTTCATTTATTTGTATATGGTTATATTTTTATATAAATCTGAATTATTAATTTACTTAATCTTTATTTTTTACAATTTTTATATACAGTACTGTATCTACTTCATTTATTTTCAATATGGTTCTTACATGAATATAAATAACTTGTTTAAATTTTTTTTTTTTTTTTTTTTTTTTTTTAGTAATTAAGTATATATTACGATATTAAAGCAAGAAATAATAAAGAATTACACTTTGTGGCTATAAAAACCATTAGCAAGTGTATTTACATCAATTTATAATTTTTAAATTAGAAATGAGCCGCAAAAAAAAAATAAAAGAGTAAGGGAGAAAAACAAAAAACAAAAAATCAAAATATAGAGTTTAATCAGTATGCAACATGCAAGTGCTTTTCAAAATATAAATATGTAATAATTCTAGAAAGAGGGAATGTAAACTTTGAGCGGATGCAAGCAATTAAAAAAAAAAAAAAAAAAAAAAAAAAAAAAAAACATTTAAAGATTTAAATGATAGCGCAACGCTGAAGAACTTAGACTTAAATAACCAAGACCCTGCAAACCAAGGCATTGAGTGTGAGTTAGATGACAGAAATTTTCAAACACCAGCCTCGGAGACACAATAGGTTTCTTAGACATCAATAATTTTAGCTCGAGTCTATTGCCTTATAACTATTATTATAGAAAGTCTTAACGGAGATAAATTAACATTTTATTAGATACTGGCAGTAACAAATCGTTCATAAGCCCAGACATTGCAACAAATCTAAAAACAGAAGTAAAAACTATAGACCCCGTTAAAAATAAAAACAGTATTTAAGACTCAAATTGTTAATAAAGAAATCATTTTAAACGGATTACTTGAATTCAAAACAAGAGAAAAAATATCGTTTTTACTTTTTAAATTCCATAATTATTTTGACGGATTATTTGGAATTGAAACATTGAAAGATCTCGGCTTTAAAATTGATTTAAAAATTCATTTTTAGAAAACGAAAACATACAAATTCCATTAGTTTATAAACCTAATATTATGTCCCAAAACTAAACTGTCCCGGAGTGTAGTAAAATGGTTGTCCAACTTCCGGTTGATGTTGAACTTGGCGACATTTTCATTAATCCTAAATTAATTACACGTCGACATTAATCCTTAAAGCAGATTTCCACCAGAGTATGAACAAAACGAAAATATATTTGAACAGGATGAAAGACGAAATAAACTCGCTGCTAGGTACAATCAACATTTAGTACTTAAAAAATAATAAAATAACTGTTGAAACAAGCAAACGTAAAGTACAGAAAAAAAAAGAAATTTTACAAATTAATAAACAAACAAAAAAAAACTGAATTAGTTATTAATTTTGGTTGTCGTGTTAATCGAATTAAATACTTATAAAATAGGTAATGTTAATTATCACCTATAAAACCCACCTAAAGAAAAAAAAAGAAGCTATTATACCTGATGTAAACACACCTTTAATAACATTACGTTTAGTATAAGAATCTTTTGTAGTAGATCTTAAAGTATGAGATATCGATCTGTCACTATAAAAGTATTTTCCGATATAACCTATTGTCACTTTTTTAACTACAACGTTGTTACACGATATTTGTCTAATGAAATTATAGTTATTAATAAAATTGAATTCTTGAATATTGTATAATAAGAGCACTGAGTTTCACTTCTTAAAATATAACATATTGGCGACGAGGATTTTGGAAACATGGACGAAGCTGTACAGGCATTGATCGAATCCAATCAAAGATGGATGGAAGCCATGTTAATAAGAACCACTGAAGCAATGGAAAACCTCATGAAAGCTAATCCATCAACATCGACCTCTATTCCAAAGTTTCGTCAGTTCGAGGTTGAAAAGGAATCTTGGGATACATTCCTCTTTCAGTTAGAGCAACACTTTGCGGCAAATAACCTCACTGATGACAATTTGAAGAAAGCACATTTCTTATCTACATGTGGAAATCATGTCAATGAGGTTCTCAAGAAACTCTTCGAAACGAATGATGTGAGTATAAACACGTTTAAAGCAATCACTGATAAACTTACCACTCATTTCCAAACAAATATTCATATACTTGCGTCGAGATGTAAAATTTTTACGGCAAAAAATGACTCCAGGACAATCTTATTCCAACTGGATAGCAGACTTGAGAGGCTTAGCACAAAACTGCAACTTTGTCTTCACCAGAGAAGACTGTAGGACGTCGTATGCAGATAGCATGATCAGGGACATGATTGTTTTTTACACTCCTCATGATCCTGTGCGTATCGCAGCAACCCAAAAGAAGAATCCCACTTTGGAAGAAGTTGTCGACATGGTGACTGCTTACGAATCGACTCAATTAGCATCTGAGATACTTAAAGGGAGCAGTACTTCCACAAATTTACAAGATGTTAATCAGATTACACGAGGTCATCAAGCAAATAATAATCAAAGTAAGTCTAGTGAACACTCATCTCTTAGAAAATCTTGTCCAGGTTGTTTCACGCATCACGAACGCAGCAAACGTAGATATCTTGAATCGATTTGTGACAGCTGCAATCGTCGTGGACATATCAGTAGCCTATGCTTAGGTGCACAAGGGACAAACACTGAAACGCGAAAGAAACCACGAAATAACTTCAAAAGACGTGAGCGTAAGCAAAATAAGAATTTCTATCGTAAGAACAACACTGCTCATTCAATTAATCTCGTAGAGGAGATTAATCGAGAGATGATAGAGAACAAACAACCTTCGTTTTCTATGGTAAATTGTTCCGAAATAGCAAAACCGATTGAACAAGTCTTATCAGTAGCAGCTCCACTACAATCAGTGCGAAGAGAGCATACAATTTTCGTTTCGCTCGAAATTAATCAACAACATATGAATTTTCAACTGGACACAGGTGCCACCTGTTCCCTTGTTGGCCTTGATGGATATCACAGACTTGGTAGTCCTCAATGTGAGCCGACAAACCGTTCGTTGAAAGCGTATTGTGATGTGCAGGTGCCTGTGAAGGGTGAGACACTAGTTAAAGTCAAATGGCAAAACAAAATGTGTAATTTACCGCTCATGGTAATCGACAGTGCCCGTGCTGCGAATATAATGGGCATTGACTGGTTTGATGCTTTCGGTTGTAAAATAGTATCTGCAAATGACGAGTGTGTTTCACTCATATCTACCGAGACGAGAGAACAACTTAAATCTGATGCAAGAAGTCTCTGTGAAAAATACAAAACTGTATTCAGCCC
Source organism: Baccha elongata (assembly GCA_951217065.1). NCBI lineage: Eukaryota > Metazoa > Arthropoda > Insecta > Diptera > Syrphidae > Baccha > Baccha elongata. The sequence continues at coordinate 633,178 of CATNUY010000410.1, forward strand.
AGAACTTGGCTGCAGTAAGTATTTCGAAGGTCATCTTACTCTTAAACCCAACAGCCAACCAACATTTTTCAAACACCGACCAGTTCCTTTTGCCATGAAGGAAAAAGTTCGCAAAGAACTTGATCGTTTAATAGGCTTAGGAGTCTTTAAGCCTGTGGACACCAGTCAATGGGCAGCACCCATCGTTCCGGTCTTAAAGTCTAACGGTCAACTTCGTATTTGTGGGGATTTTCGAATCACAATCAATCCACAACTTATGATTGTTCATCATCCATTACCACGTGCCCAAGAGCTCTTTCACAAGGTACAAGGAGGTCAGTTTTTTACAAAATTGGACTTCACAGACGCATATCTTCAGATTCCTCTAGATGAGGAGTCAAAGAAGTTATGTGTTGTCAACACGGAAATCGGTCTTCTGGAATATCAACGTGTTCCTTTCGGAACTGGAAGCTCTACAGGTATTTTTCAACAGTACCTAGATCAATTAACAGCTGACATAGAATTTTGTGGTGCATATGTCGATGACATCATCGTGTCAGGACGAACAAATTCCGAACATCTTCATAACCTGGAGAAGATCCTCGAACGTCTTGAACGACATGGCTTACGGTGTAATATGGATAAAAGTCAATTTGCTCAAGAACAAATTGAATACTTAGGCCATATAATTGATGCAACAGGTATTCGACCTTCCGAAACACGATTGAGAGCGATTCGCAATTTGCCCAGACCAACAAACATAAAAGAACTGGAAGCCTTCATAGGAAAACTGAACTACTACAACCAGTTCATCGACAACTTTGCCCAACTAGCAGCTCCTCTCAACAAATTGCGTTCTCCAAATGAAGCTTTCGTTTGGGGTAAAGAACAACAGCGTGCTTTTCAGCAATTCAATGACAAAATTGTGAATGTTACTCGATTGGTGCATTTCAGCAATGATCTGCCTATTACATTGGCTACGGACGCATCATCGCACGGAATCGGTGCTGTCATCTCTCATGTTTTTCCAGACTCAACAGAGAAACCGATTGCATTTGCATCAAAGACTCTCAACGACTCACAAAAGAAGTACAGCCAAATAGAGAAAGAGGCACTCTCGATTATATTTGGTGTGAATAAATTTCATCAATATTTATATGGGAGACATTTCGAGCTGATAACTGATCATCAGCCTCTCGTCACCATATTTAGTCCCAGCAAAAAACTACCTCACATGACGATACAAAGACTTCAGCGATGGGCCATCACCCTCATGGGATATACTTATACGATCCGCTATCGTTCAACTACACAACATGGTAATGCCGATTGCCTATCAAGATTGCCAATAGGACCGGACAAGGCATTTGATCAATCGGAAGAAGCGTGTCAAATCGATGATTCTTCTGATATACTAGTTGATGAATTTCCCACGAATCCCAATTGGATCCGTCTATGTGCAAAGTCATGACGTATGTGCAGGATGGGTGGCCTAACAGTTTGCCATCAGCTGAAGAACATTTATTGCCCTACTTTCGTAGAAAATTTTCCTTTACAATTCATTCTAATGTTCTTCTCTTCCACAGCGGAAGCTTTAGAGTTGTTATTCCTCCACAATCGCAGAAACAGGTGTTGAAGCTTCTCCATCAAGGTCATTGGGGGATCTCACGCATGAAAGAGATGTCTCACAGATATTGTTGGTGGCCTAATATTGACAACGACATCCAGTTAGCTGTCCAACATTGCCATCCATGTCAAATCAACGCAAGTCAAGCAACCAAGGAATACACTAGCTGGCCTTCTACAGCCGAAGTTTGGGAAAGAGTACACATTGATTACGCCGGTCCGTTTCAGAATCATATGTGGCTCATCGTTGTGGATTCAAACTCAAAATTCCCATTTGTAATTAAGATGTCTTCAACGTCATCACAAGCAACCATCAGTGCATTAAGATCCATTTTCGCACTGGAAGGGTTGCCCAAAACTCTAGTTTCTGACAATGGGCCACAGTTCATGTCAACTGAGTTTCAACAGTATTGCCGAAACAACTCTATTGAACACTTGACGTCAGCTCCGTTCAACCCAGAGTCAAATGGCGCAGCAGAAAGAATGGTGCGTACCTTTAAGACTGCTCTTCTTAAGATACTGTGTGACGTATCCAAATGTGACGAAGCTCTGTCCATCTTTCTATCGACGTATCGAACGACTCCGGACGAAAATGGTAAATCTCCTGCAGAAAAATTACACGGACGAGAACACCGTACAAAGCTATCAGCGATAGTTCCTGAAAAGCCAAATAAAAAGGAGGGTAAGAGGCAAACAACTAACAAGTTTTCTGTCAATCAACAGGTATTTGTAAGACAATATTTACCAAAGAAGAAATGGGTACCAGGTGTGGTATAAAAACTATTTGGTAGACGCATGTATCTTGTTGAAACTGACACTGGTATGTGGCGGCGACATCAAAACCAGACAAAGCACCGTTTTGAAAAAGATGATGTAAGCTTTGATCATCTGGTGATTTCACCACAGAACAAGCCGAACAACGTTTTATTGAATGCCGAAGGAACGTCAAGACAAGAGGCACAGCAACCAGTCATCACAGAGGATTCAGACATTGAATTTTATCCAGTAGCTGGCCCACCTACAGTCGACTTGAATACAACACCACCAACAGAACCAACTCCATCGTCATCCCAGGACCCTAATCTGCTTGACGACATTCCTGCTCATGAAGGAAGAAGTGAAGCAGATATGCCTAGACGTTCCGAGCGGCCTCGTAAAAAACCAGACCGGTTTACTCCAAATTAAGAGTGGGGAAACTGATGTAAACAAACCTTTAATAACATGACGTTTAGTATAAGAATCTTTTGTAGTAGATCTTAAAGTATGAGATATCGATCTGTCACTATAAAAGTATTTTCCGATATAACCTATTGTCACTTTTTTAACTACAACGTTGTTACACGATATTTGTCTAATGAAATTATAGTTATTAATAAAATTGAATTCTTGAATATTGTATAATAAGAGCACTGAGTTTCACTTCTTAAAATATAACAATACCTAATTAAATTGATCGTTTGAAAGGGAATAAGTTTTTATTTATAAAATTAATTGTGCTACTTAAACTAAATCTAAATTATTTACAATTGAGAAAGCAACAAACTTAAACATCACTCGAACCTATCCTCATCGCAGCATCAGAAGGCGATAAAACCTAAGAAAAATCATAAAAATGCAAAAAACTGTGTTGAAACACATCTTATAACTAACGTCATCATCATGTTCCAACTAAGGAGGGAGGAGTTACGTGTACCTGTACAACATATGTAGTTGGTTACCACATCATATCAAACAGAGGCTGACGACTTGAACAGATGTATCTGTGTGAGCCATAATCATAGCTCAAAGAACAACGTACTTGGCAACTATATCACACCAAACAGTGACTCACCAGATGTGTACATCTTAAAATTATACCAATTGAGTTTGTCTAGCTAAATTTACCGTTTTTTATCTTGCCAACTGTAATTTGCTTACAAGAATTCTAACTTGCCGAATTATGTATAAGTATAACTCATATTTGAATTGCTTTAAAAAAACTTAGTCATAAGTTGAATCTAAATAAAACAACACATACAATTTGTTAACTCTCCTCTTTTTTTCAACGACTATAAACGAACCATAACTCGTGCGTCGTCGTTGTGTTTCCATAAAATATTGCTGAAAAATTTTGTTTAAATAAATGTTTAGATTTGTTAATAATTATTTTATTAGCGTAGGAATAGAATCGAGAGTAATAGACAGCAGCTAACAAGACTTGTGCAACTGATGGAAGCCAATAGAAGAAGTCGCCAAGGGCATTGGCACGAAACCAGCTGTAAATAAAAAATGCGAAGAACTCGCAGTGGAAGTAAATAGCCTAGAACCAACCAACAGAGCTGAAATCGGCTAGATGTATAAAAGAAATGGAATACTTTCTTTATTATTAGTTTTAACAACTTTTGATGACTTTACAGTTTTTCTTTTTTCGTATGCCGATATGTTCCTATATATATTCTTGTATATATAAATGAATTCTTTCATTCTTATTATCATTAACGTTTAGTGCTTCTTTTGTTTTATTTTGTATACTTACGTTTACCCATTTACATTGCATTACATTCGAAAATGATATAAAAGTTCATACATATTTTCTTCTAAATTAAATGGGTTCGAAGCATCTCGTATTTTCCTTTGTATTATAGCTTGTTAACTTAATCAGTTTCATTTTCTCCAAAAAATAGTTCAATTGAAGACATTTCGTTTCGTTTTAATTGAAAACAACGAAACAAATCTTTAATAACAAATTTTATTAACAGCTTATTTGTAATTGAAAACAAAATTTAAAACCACCTTGTTGATCACAAAATTTAAAATTTAAAATTCAAAATTAAAAGCAACTATTGAATTTTTTCTTATTAATTTTTTTATTTAAAATGCATTTCAAGTCTTATACGTCTCATCATCAGCAATACACTTAAATGGTATCAAAAAAACAATAATCGAAATAGAAAACAAAACTGTGCTTTTAAAGAGAACATTTAAAATTACTGGATTATAATAAGATTACAGAATATTTTATTTTTGATTAGAAAAAGAACAGTTAGATAGAGAGAGACAAAACTAAATCAAAGTTAACAAAGAAGCAATCCCCGTTCATCAGCTGGTCGCTCTTGTGTATATATGCACTTTCATATGCATCAAATCGTCTTGCATTGTACACTTGTTTAATCAATTTATCGAATTTGATGTCGAAGTGGTTACGACTTAGAGCATGTGATTGACTGAAAATTTGATAGCTAACAAAATTTTTGACAACAGTAATACCAAGTTTATCAAAAAAAACATTCTCAATAGGTAAGAATATTCAAAGTGTATACAAAATTTTGATAGTTGATAACTATAATACCGATTCGTTAATTTCGTTAATAGTTATAAAATATCGGGTTGATATTAAACAACCATAATAGGGGCCATAGGCTTTGCTTAGAGCAGACAATCGATCGATAGGTTAGTATAATGGGACGTTCTACTGCGGTGGGAGTCCATAAAACCATCTTCGACTGGAGGCCCGAATGTTTTTACCGAATGTTTTACTGCAGACATAAAAAGCTATGCTGGCTTTTTTGTCCCGTTCTTCAATATTTCCGGTTAATTTTGGGGTCGAGAGTTAACACGGGTTGATAGTGAGACAGTGTGTCCATTAAGGCGAGGCAGAGTGAAGGTTATTGTTTTTAGAAAATTAAGCGTAGTGTGGTTGAAACTTTTACCGGGACACAGTCGATAAGTTTCGCTATTGCAAGATTTGTAATCTTTACTAAAAGATCACCAGAGCCACATGGACTAAGATCTCTTTTGATATGCGAGTGGTTTCTCTTTTGTAAGATGCGAGTGGTTTCGAGTTTTCACCATCTTTTTCGATTTCAAAAACAACAATATAACGGGGGATATTATCGACGTTGTACAAGTTTGTATGTATTCGATGGAAGTATTGGTTTTTTTTGTGTTTTTTTGTATTAAAGTGGTTAAAGCATCTATAAACCGTTTTTTTGAGGGGGGGGTACATACCCCTTGTTATAATTTTTTTTTAGTTTTTTTGTACTGTTTATTTAATATATGGTTCAAATTAATTGAATAATATTTGCACGTGACTTGCGAACACGTGGTCTTAATTGACTGACAGTTTTTTTTTTTTTATTTTCTCTCTCACACACGTCTGTACACGGCGTTTGCTAGAAGGCGAATGTGTTAAAAATAAAACATTACCTAAATCAGTTCAGAAAATCAAATTCCGAATCTGATAAAAATTTTTTTTGTCAAATTCGTAAAGAATGAGATTTTTTTGAACAAATATCTGCACAAATATTGAATAATTGAACACATATACATTCGTCTAATAATTGATGCCTATTATGGGAGACAAATAAGCTATGATTTAGTTGTCATTCTTATATATGTTATTATCGATGACAACTAGTTGAAAACAAATATGGAGAAGCATAAAGTTTGTTAAACAACAATTAATAAAAATGGTTCTAATGAGTGTATTTGATTTTAAAAATCATAAAACCTGCACAATTTGAAAGAGTCGTGTCTATACTTCACGAGCAACCTATAATAACATACTTTGTACTTGAAAGTTTCAATGGATTTGAGTGATCCCAAATATTCTTTCTTATTTTGGCAACAAATAGGGAGCTTTCGTGTTCCAAATCATCAAATCATCATTTTGGTATGTATCAAAAGAACTTTTTTAAAAAAATTGTTTAAACAAATTTAAAATGGTCTGGTCGGTGGTTGGACTTGGACCCACTTATCTGGGTTCGGTGAGGTATTCTCAATAATTTGATGGAACCCAATTTTGATTATATGTACCTATTATTTCAAAAACTGATTTGTTATGTCAAAAAAAGTATTTAGTTATGTCAAAAATACAAAAAATGATTGGTTGTCAACTTTAAAAACGTCTGGCAGAAGCATTGCCACACTTGAAACTTGTTCGACCAGCATTTTTGGTGTTATCTGAGAGCATTATAATAACTCTAAATTTGATGGGTTATCTCAATTATCTCATTTAAGAACAAAAAATGATTTTTTTAAACTACTATTACCCACAAAAGCGGCAGCCATGATGATAGATGATGATGAAGAGAACGCAGGACTTGCGTTTATTTCATGAGCTTCACCCCTGATCCTGCTGTCGGCTCATCCACTTTTTCTTTCGGTTACCTTTCCAAACTAAAAATTTGCTGTGGGCTCTTGGTCTAATACACTCACCGGCACGAAAACTTGGCCACTCGTGATTTTAACTATTCAACGTGTGTAATTTGCTCTCACTCTATCTTGCATTAACAGTAACTGATCGTGTCCTATTAATCCAATTTATGGTAATATGGATTCCTGAAGGATTTCTTTTAATTATCGCGTTGGCGTTTATGGATTATCAACGATAGCAAACACCGTACGTCCTTTAGAATAATACCTTTAAAAAGCCTCCATGAAAGCCATAATATCTGTGGTGCGGATGAGTAGAAACCGATTTAATCGTAACGTATTGAATAACGGAAATGTAAAGAAGGGATAAACACTTTCCTGGACTCCCTTCATATACAACATGTGGTATAAAAATCAAACGAAAAATTACAACTTGGTCAAGTTTCCGTGCCGGTGAGTTTAGTTGAATGTTATCTGGACAACAAATGTCCTGTATTCTTTATAATGCTGGGACAGTTCAGAGCATTGAACTGAGCGACCTATGGTGTTCATACGTTCTTGAAGTTTTTCCGAAATAAATGCCATCGCAACCCTCGCAGTTCATTTATTTAAATTTTTTTTTGTAACAGACTGTTTTGTAAAAATAGTTCCTAAGAGTATTGTTGAAAAATTATGGTTTTATTATTGCAGTTTAAAGGGGTTCTAGCAAAAATGGCCTGTTGGTCTTTTCCACAACTGTTGGAAAAATAGTTTTTTTTACTACTTCTCGCTTTAATTTAGTATTGAATAGATTACTAACTATTTTCTTGTAATGGGCAGCGGACATTTTGGTACTTCAAGAATAGGCTTAAGACGCGGGGATGATTGTATCCGTGTCATTTTTTAGCAACCTCGTAATGTAATTTGTCAAGTCTAAAATTATTTACGGGACTGAATCATACTGTACTGTATATTTGCATTCAATTTATTTAAAATATTTTAAAGAACAAAAACACCGTAAATGTATAGAGTTTAATGGAAAACATTTATTTGAATCAAAATTTTTGATATGGAAAAAAACAAACGTTTTCAAAATATTTCATGAAATATTCAGCTGCAATTAGAGAGAAAACAGATCCTATAACCAAACCAGAAAGTTAAGCATAGATCTTAATGTCAAACTTAAGTAATACATTTTTGTTTGTCTTTTTAAGCGTCTATTTGAGTTTGCGCATTCATAAACGTTTATGAGCGAAACCAAAATGAAGCAGGGGATTAGAGAAAATAATCTTGAGAATTGCTTTTGCATTGTGACAGCGCATCAGCTGTGATGACTTTGCAAAAAGAGGCAGTAAAGAAACAATAGGTTAACAAATATTTGACTTTTATGAATTATTCTAAAATATCAATATTTTCTAAAACGACATTTTGTGTTGATTGTGTCTATCGTGGCCTAGCAGTGCTACCGTGTGAAGAATTGACAAATGAACCTTTCACAAATAAAATGCAAGCATCAATTCTCCAGCCCTTTTTGTTTTACTTGTTCTAAAAAATTATCGCTCATATTAAATAATACTAAATAAATATATATATTTATTTTTATTCAAGCTTGTTTCTGCGGATGGTTCTAATCAGTCAGACAATTGCTCAGAGGTGCCAACAAGCGAAATCGACAGTCGCGTATGCAATAACCCTCGTAATCAAAAAATTATGAGTGGTTGTGGTGTCGGAGGAATCATTGGTGGTGTTAATGTTGGAGTTGGTAGTATGCAAGGCACCGGCGGAGGAGGAGGAGGAGGAATGGTGGGAGGTCTTATGGGCGTCGGATTGGGTAGTGGCGGTGGTAATGTTGGTGTGCCCAATCAGTTAATGCCTCCACTTACGTACCAGTCTGCATCAGTGCTTTCAAGCGACTTGGATTCGACTAGCCTCTTTGGTACGGAAAGTGAACTTACCTTGGATCGTGATATGACAGAATGCAGCAGTATACAGCGACTACAAGTACGAAAGAAACCTCAAAGACGTAAAAAACGGGCGCCCAGTATGTCAAGAACTTCAAGCTATAGTTCTATAACAGATTCGACTATGTCATTAAACATTATTACGGTTTCTATCAATATGGAAGCGGTAAATTTTCTAGGAATTTCAATTGTTGGACAATCGAATCGTGGAGGAGACGGAGGTGTGTTTTGTTTTTAAACCGAATATTATTTTTAAATTTTCAAATATTTTATATTTTCATTCAGGAATTTATGTTGGAAGCATCATGAAAGGTGGTGCGGTCGCATTGGACGGTCGCATTGAACCCGGTGATATGATCTTACAGGTAGATATAGTATTAAATATTTTTTTTATTTGGTAATAATTTTGGTGTAAATTATGTTTTTTTCGATTTAAATATAGCTTAATGCCAGCTATATTTTTTCTCAGCATATACTAAAATAATTCTATTCTATTTATATTTTCGTTTGTCAAGGTAAATGACGTAAACTTTGAAAACATGACAAACGATGAAGCTGTGCGAGTTCTTAGAGAAGTTGTACAAAAGCCCGGCCCAATTAAACTAGTTGTGGCAAAATGCTGGGATCCAAATCCTAAAGGTTCATTTGTTTGTTATTTTTTTGTTTTTGTTTTACTTTTCTTTTTTATTTTTATAGGATATTTTACTATCCCTCGTACCGAACCTGTCCGCCCCATTGATCCTGGTGCTTGGGTTGCTCACACACAGGCCCTTGCGTCGCATGATAGTATTATACCCGATATATCAGAGCCCATTAAAGAGCGGTTGGATCAAAATAATTTGGAGGATGTTGTCAAAGCAATGACAAAACCAGACAGTGGTTTGGAAATCCGTGATAGAATGTGGCTAAAAATAACTATTCCAAATGCATTTATAGGTAAATACTAATGTGAATGGTTTATTTTCGATGCGTATTTCTACAGTTCTTATTTTAAGGTGCTGATGCTGTTAATTGGGTCTTGGAAAATGTCGAAGATGTGCAAGATAGACGCGAAGCAAGACGGATAGTGTCATCAATGTTGCGAAACAACCTAATTAAACATACTGTTAATAAATTAACGTTTTCCGAACAATGCTATTACGTGTTAAGTGATGGTAAAAAACAAAACTGTAAGTTTGCATTTCGATTATTTGATGAACAGAAGTCAAAACAATTTAAAATTTAGGTCGATCCACTGTCAGTCTTGGTGATACCGAAAGCATCACTAGCGACATCGCCCCTCTGCCTAATCCCCCAATATATATGCCATACTCAGGTATGTTTTATTTTCATGTTTTTATTCTCTTATCTTGAATCAATTTCTGTATTCCTATTTTGTTTCATTTTAGCCACTTACAATCCAAGTCATGGTTATCAGCCTATTCAATACGGACTTACTGAACGGCACATTTCATCAGGTATTGGTATTGATAAATTCATCTAATGAAGCGTATTGGTGTGGTAATTTATGTTTATTTTGTTTCAGGGTCAAGTAGCTCAGATGTCCTAACGAATAAAGATATTTCAGCTTCACAAAGTGACATTACATCAATAATTCATCAAACAAACCAAAGTAAGTAGTTTTTATTTATTATAAATTTTCTGCTTTTTCAATTAGAATTTAAAATAAGTTAAGTAACCAACCAGTAGCAAACATTCATCTTACTAGCGTAACATTAACTGTAGTTATGTAGCAGCTAAATTCTTATTTATTATACATGTGGTTTCTTAATAAGTGAATAGGTAATTATTTGGAAAATTATTCATTGTCATGTTTAAAGAGAAAAATCATTCCACAAAAGGGTCTATCTCCTATTTGTTTTTTAGGGAGAATTATTCTGAAAGTTTCTTTTTTAACCATGAATCATTTATCAAAGCAGTGTTAATATATTAAGAAACACCCTCTTTATTCATGGTGTTTTTTTAATTCAAATTGCTTTCACTATCATTCAGTTCCATTTTTAACGAGTTACTAATCAAATTTTAACTATTATTTGCAGTGACCATAACAAACGGTTCGAATAAATCATCAGGATCTTCCAACCGCGGGAATACTGAGCAAGATGTTTCGGGTACTCAATACTAAAAAGAGTTTTCTTTGTTTTCCTTTTTTTTGTTACTTTTTTGTTTGTTTCTTGCTTTTGTTTCTATATTTATTTCTCATATCAATCACTTTCCACTTTCAACATTCTTCTTTTATTTATTTTAATTTTTATTATTTTATTATTATTTCTTTCGTATACCACCACTATTTTAACATTATTTTCATTTTATTTTCAGTATTTAATTACGTGTTGTGAGTTATGAAAAGAACAAGTCTACATTGGAAAAAGTATAAAAAATTTTTATAAAAAATATTAAATCAAAATAAATGAGCAGGATACCTACACATATAAATTTTTATATGCCATTATTGTTTCTTTCTTTACCGACTTTCATTAATTGTTGACTGTTCTTTTTGAAAACCAAGATCACTTAATTGTCGGCATACATACCTTGGAGGAATAAAAAAATGTTTTTTCGTATTAGAAACGGCATAAAGCTTGCATTTTCTTAATGAAGTTGTCTAACTTTAAAAACAGCAAACCACCGCATTATATTTTTTTAAAACACATTAAAATCTCTGAGAGAATGAAAGCTCAAAGTAGATACACACAAACACCACATAAATTCAACAACAAACTCTGACACTGAAAGTAAAAAAGTATTTATTCTTGAGTTAAAGCATTGAGTTTATACACATGGAGGAATCAAGATGATTTCAAACTCACCGAAGTAGATGTCGCTAATTGAGCATATATTGTATTTGTTTTTCTTTATTTCTCTTGCCTTTAAGCTCGAGAATCAGCCTATCATCGTTCCTTCACAAAGCCCTAGAGAGATTGATCGATATACATCTGTGTAATGCTATAGATCCTACTCTGGTATCTACTGCACTAATTAACCTTATGTTAGAAAGTAGAATTATCAATTCATCCTTAGGTGGCACTCATGAAAGAAGATCTGTCGGCAGAGGCACACCGCAAGGTGGAGTCCTCTCCCCACTTCTATGAAACATAGTCGTTAATGAAGTTAAAGAGAAAGAAAGAGAGGGTTTCAAAGTGATTGCGTATGCTGACGGTGTTGCCATTGCAATATCTGAATAACATGCTCAAATTCTCGCTGAATTAATTCAAAATGCTCTAAATATAATGCTCAAACGAGCAGAAAAATGCGGACTGGGTATAAATCCAAACAAAACTAAACTTGTCCTATTCACAAGAAAATATAAAATTCCCCAAATAAGAACCCCATCAATTAAGGGAACTCCACTAATTTTCTCAGGTGAAGCTAAATATCTGGATCTAATCCTGGACAAAAAACTACATTGGAAATCAAATATACAAGAAAGAGTTAGGAAAGCCACAGTAGCACCCTTTTCTTGCAAAAAAGCAATTGGAAATAAATGGGTCTTATCCCTACATATAACCCACTGGCTCTACACAGCGGTCATCAGCCCGATACTAACTTACGGGGTAGCAGTATGGTGGACTGCTTTGGACAAAGTTACATATCGTAACAAGTTAAGTAAAATCCAACGGTCAGTTTGTATGTATATTAGCGGAGCTCTCCGTTGGACACCTTCAGCTGCCCTAGATACTCTACTTAATGTCATACCCCTCGATATTTTTAGTAAACAAACGGCAGCGAGCACAGCCGTTCGTCTCAAGCTCTCCGTTGGACACCTTCAGCTGCCCTAGATACTCTACTTAATGTCATACCCCTAGATATTTTTAGTAAACAAACGGCAGCGAGCACAGCCGTTCGTCTCAAGGCCATCTCTCAATGGACCGATAACTCAATAGGTCACTTCAATATTATGAATGCATTCGGACAAAAATTATGTCACTCCGACTACTCTACACACCAGTTAGTTTTTGATAAGAATTTTCAAGTCACCATCCCACAAAGATCCACTTGGGAATTTCCATTCATCAGTTCATTTTTATACTGATGACTCAAAAACCGATGATGGAGTGGGTGGTGGCGTGTACTCAGGGGCCCAACTATATAACTCGATTCTACAATCAAAATATTCGAATTCGCAAAATCCGAACTCTGGAATTCTATAAGAACGCTCTAATAAACGAAAGTCGAATGAAACAAATTTCCTTTCGCTATTTTTATTGCAAAACTAAAATTAAAACGTTTCACTCTGTAATCGCTTTATTATACTTGCATTTTTAATAATTCTTTTTCCGATAAGCACCATTATATTTACCTCCGTGTTTTGTACAAAGTACAATGTATTGCATTTATAGCGTTTTTTCTTGTTCCAATTGGAAAAAATCTGATAAAACTCAACAACTTAAGTTAATATTTTTATTCAAAAACTTGATTTAATTTAAAATGTTTCACAAAAAAAAAAAATTTATTGATTCCTTTTTCAATTCATCTGTCAAATAGAATGCGAGACTCGTTCGAAAATCGGAAATATTGTGGGATATTTTTGGGATTTATTTTATTCGATTCTCATTTCATACATAGTGCCAGTTGAAAGTAGAATCGGAAATGATTTGCGAATAGAATCAAAAGTAGAATCGAGTTACATAGTTGGGCCCCAGACAGACTTAATTTAAGTCTCTCTTTCCGTCTCCCTGACCATTGTAGTGTGTTCCAAGTGGAAATTCTGGCGATTAAAGAGGTATGATCCTGGTTAGGGGAAACATGATATCTGCATCGGATATCCGCATCTCTTCACACAGCCAGGCAGCCCTAAAATCAATCTATGCGGTTTCCACAAACTCAATAACTGCCCGCGACTGTCGATCATCTCTCATGGAAATGGCAGAAAAGTTTAACTTTCACCTCTTCTGGGTGCCGGAACACAGAGCCATTGTGGGAAACTGCAAAGCCGATGAACTCGCCAGAAATGGAACCCTGATACCAATTTTACCTAACAAGGTGAATATTGGTATACCTATCGCTACAAGCAAACTTATGCTAAAACAAAATGCCATAGAGAAAACAAATTTAAGATGGACATTTACTAACTGCGTAGCGACAAAGCAAATCTGGCCAAAATGGGATCTGAAACGCACTTAATTTTTTTTGTCTATGAGCAGATTACATCTTAGCTCCGTAATTGGTGTCATAGCCGGACACTGCATCATAGGAAGACACGCCTTAAGACTTGGCGTAGTCTCTAACGATTTTTGTAGAAGCTGTATGGACGAGGAGGAGGTTGTCATTGACAGCTAATGTTTCCATTTATTTTTTTGGAGGTGAACGAGGCGATAATTGTAAGATTTTATTTGTTTTTTATCAACAAAAGTAAAATAGAGTTTATCTTCATGTTTCAGGAACAAAGCAGCACATAAAAATCAAAACAAAATTGTGCATAAAGTTTGTAGGTACATAGGTGGGACGGATAAAAGCGTTACGTAAAATAGAAAGCGGCAGCATACAAAATGCTTTGCATATAGAAACTATAGTAGCTTCGTCTTCGACGATTTATTCTTTCTAACAATTTGCGTAAACTAGCGCTGTTCGCACAAAGGAATTAGTGTAGACATATGTATATTGTGCGAAAGAGTTGACTATAAGAGAGAAGCATTTGTCATTGGCTGCTTGGCTGCTGCCACGACCTTGAAGACGAAATGAAATAATAAAAAAGTAATTAGGTAGGTATGTAATTTATATTTTATAACCGAAAAAAAATCGTAAATAGATAAGCACATATAGGTATATTATTGATATACCTATATGTACTTATATATATTTTATGCCAAGACTCGGGCACAGATAAGTTTATTTCAGATTAGTTTCCTCAAAAAAATTATATTTTGTTTTTGTTGCAGATGAATGAAAATGAAAAAGGGATTTATCAAAAAATGGTTACCATATTGATAAATTTGTATCAATTTTTTTTTCTTAATAAGTTTTGCATACTATGTTAAGAATTTGTGTTTTGCATTAAACAATAATAAAAGCTGTTTAATAAAGTTTAAAACTTAATCAAAACAAACAAAAATTACTTTTAGTAAAATTTTAAGCTAGCCGTTTATACAGGATAGAGTTATGAGACAAATAAATCATCGTGTACATACGTATGGTTTGAAGTGGCTTCGCAGGCTCGGTTGTATTTTCGGAAAAATGAAAATCGAACCTAGTCGATGCCAAACAATTCTCGCATTATACCTACTTAAGTGAGAAAAATAAATATATTTTCCATATGGCAATCATGGTTACATAACTAAAATTTGTATACAAAATCATCTTATGTTTAGTTATTAAAAGATACCATTCAGTTATATGTTGCCACATTTCAGTAAGGTAGGTAGAAATTATTTCTTATTGGATTTTTTGTGAGTTGAAACAAAATCAAAGGAATACTTTACTATTTATTTTTATTTTGAGGATTTAATTAGATTCGGAAATGGCGAGTAGGTTAGTGGGTATAGTGTTTGTATTATATTACAGAGTGTTTCTTAAATCAAGTTAAAAAATAAAAGTCTGTTTTTCAAATGATGTGATACAGCGATTGAAAGGTGGCACTCCCTAGATTACGAATATGTATTTTTTAAGTCGCTAGATCACGAATATGCATTTTTTAAGCCGCTGGGACGCTTAGTTTAGCTGCAAATCAAGTTTAAAGATGTCAACTTTGATACCCGTATCCATGATTTTCTTCCGTGATTTTCTTAAAATAAAGCAAGTTTTGCATCACCAATTTTTAACTTTATTTCTATAAAATTTGTAAATTTTTTTGAGTTATATACTTTTCAAAAATTTGTATGCATACAACAACAACACAAGTATTTTCAATGGAATATGTAATTGTGACGTCACATTGTTTCGTCAGCAGCTACAATCTATTCTAATAGGTAGCTTGCCACATTTCATAAAGTTCAGCATTAAAGCTAGCACCCACACATTCAGAAGCAGCCAAATATTTATTTTCCACCATGCATACAGCCATACATAATAAATAAATAACTTCCAATTCCCTTTTCTTATGAACATTCGTTATCAAAATAAAAACGAATAAACTCAAAGAGAAAAAGTCAACAATTATAATTTTCATCTTCTTCCAACTCTATGATATTTTCTATATGCCTTCTCGTTATAATATTCCCCAGTTTGTATCCTTCAAAATCTCTTCCAACAACAAGCCACTCCTCCAAAAGTCTCCCAAGAGCAGTTTCTACCAACATTGCCCAGATGGCGCTTCGAGCAATCGAGAAATTCGAAAATTTAGCACATACGATGGACGTACTATAGAAATATATATGCAAAGCAAAATGTATGAAAAAGAAACAAAACACAAATTAAAACTTATTCCTCTTATTGGGCTTCGCGTTTACATAAGTCTTTTCGGATATTTTGTTGTTCTTTTTCTTTTTAAGTGCAGTTTTTATTTAGTATTTTGCTTAAAACAATTCACAAAACCTCTAATAAGACGAAATCTATACCTATGTATGATGTACCCATTGACAATTGAAGGAACTATACAATGTATAATGTGTAATGTGTGGCCTTATATGGATCTTGCTGCAAATGTGTTGACATAACACCACTTGTTGCAGGGTACTTGTGGCAAATGTAATTAGTCGGTTCTTAATTTTTTTGTAATTTTTAGGATATTGAAGTTCTTTATATAAGTATTGCACATACTATAATAAATGACTTTATTCTATATCTTACAAACATTTTTCAAATAAAACAATTTGTTTCTAGAATAACACGATTTTTTTAGAAAAAAACTTACTTGTAAAAAATAACGCAATCAAGACAGTTAATTGACTGCAGTCAAAACACTTACAGCACAGATAATTCATGATGATTCATCCCTATTACCGTTGTCGTAAACGACTCTAAAAAATACTTCGAGATCAAATCGGCATTCCATTTGTTGTTTTCGACAGCTCAGTTTCGTTTCAACGTCATATACAAATGTCAAATAATTTTATTCTATATCTTACAAAAAATTTTGAAATAAAACAATTTACTTTTTGAATAACACGATTTTTTTAGAAAAAAACTTACTTTTAAAAAATAACGCAGTCAAGACAGTTCATTGACTGCAGTCAAAACAATTACAGCACAGATAATTCATGATGATTCATCCCTATTACCGTTGTCGTAAACGACTCTAAAAAATACGACGAGATCAAATCGGCATTCCATTTGTCGTTTTCGACAGCTCGGTGTCGTTTCAACGTCGTATATAAATGTCAAACGTCGTAGAACGTTGCCACTCTGCGTTCTGGAAATGAAATGGCACAAAACGACTAATGCATTAAAGGCGTTAAAAACGACGGTATCTGTCTTCCTCAATTTATCCAACGACACAACGCGACTATTGCGATAGTCGTTCAACGCCATATGAAAACACGACAAAATGATTTGGCATTACGTAGTAAGGCGTTAAACAACACGGCGTTTTTTTATATTGTGGAATGTATTTTATAAGTGACATTTGTCGTTATAGAGTATTTTTTTGTATTACGATAGTCGTTTTTAAATCAAAAAGTCTTGAAAAAAGGCAAATTTTGTCGTTCAAGAATTTGCAAACGACAGAGTCAAAATTACTCCCAAAATGTAAGTTCAAAATGTTTGTTTTTGTTTTTATTGTTGTTACAAGTTTTTTATCGGTATCCCGGAACAAAAAGAACGATGAATTCGCTATAAATTTATACAAAAGTGAGTTTTTGAAGTTGAAATTCTAGGTCTTAAAATAACGCCATATACCAATTATAAAAAAGCTTGTTTTTTTTCTTGAAAACTGCTCTAGATTTCGATAAAATTTGACATGAGTGATCTTAGAAAATTGTTTTATAGGTACCTGCTAACGGTTTTTTTTAATGTTGAGTTTCTTGTTAAGGTCTCAACATATCTTACCGAAATTTTCTTTCTAAAGAAGCGTGTTTTATTTTTTTAAAACTGAATGTACGATTTTAGTTACTGTGATACCTTTATTAAACTTGACGCCACACCACGATTTCTTCGGAAAACTCTGGGTTGTTAGAAATGCACTTGAAATTATATTTTTTTAATCAATTAAGAAGATTTAATAAATTATTTCAGATAAAAATAATTGAGTGAAAAATTACAATATTCAAGAGAACCCTCCATAGAACCAGTCGTGCGTGTTTTTTATTAACCTCTTAGGTAATTTGTCGTCGTCTCTTCACAGCTGCTGTGTGATTGATATACATAGGTACTCATTTACAAAAAAATATATTTCAAAAATGATTTTGAATAAAAAAGCGAGCTGTCCTGAGAAAACAAACTTTTTATGAATATTAAAACTGTTAAGTTTTTGTGTCTGTATTGTCATTTTTTTAATTATATAAAGCAAAAATGTTCAAAACTAATAGAATAGAACTCTTCGATTTAAAATTTTTCATATAATTTGGTGTGTCGAAATCAGCTCTCTCAATGGATCGTATGTGGAATCTAAGAGCGAAGATAAAAATGTCATTTATGATACGTTATACCGTTTCTAAAGCGACACGACTTAAATAACGACAATTAACGTTTAAGTGAAATGCCTATCGCAAAAATAATGATTATTTGTTTCAAAATTAAACATACATATTTGAAGATGTTGTTTGTAAGGAGAATTTTCCTTCGATATTAAATAAGAACGCACTGGAAACCTCTTCTTTGATTATTATACGACTGTATTTATTCAATTTCATTTAGGGTTTTTATAGCTTGAGCTTTACGTACATAGTTCAAATGCAAATACCATCAAATAATTTACATAATACATAGAGAAAAATATGGCCGCAGGGCGGGAAATTTAAAATTACAGATTTATTATTTATTTGTTACTTATAATCCAAAAAGTATGCAATATAAATTAAAATTGAAGTTAAAAGAAAGATTATCGCATTTAAATAAAATAAACGTTAATTAATGCTCCAACATTCCGCCACCGTTGAAAGGATTGCCTTTCAAATTGGTATGAGAGCTATCTTGCGTATAGGACGTCTGATGTTGCCTCTTTGAGTTTTTACGTCAACCAATCTGACCTTTTCATCATCACATTTGATGACATTCGTGATTCTCCCTAATAGTCATCTTTGGGGTGGTACGTTGTCTTCGTGAACTATGACAAGAGAGTCGATGCTAATGTTTGAACTGGATGATGCCCACTTTATACGACCTTGGAGTTCGTGAACGTACTCAGTTAACCAACGGTTCCAGAAGTGAGTTTTTACTGCATTTATACGTCGCCAGCGATGAATCAAACTGATGTCCGGGACTTCCAATGAAGGTTCAGGAATTGCCTTTAGAGATGAACCAATTAAGAAGTGCGCCGGAGTGAGCGATTCCAGATCTTTGGGATCGGACGACATAGGAGTTATGGCCCTCGAGTTCATTACTGCTTCGACTTCCACAAGGGCAGTGGACAGTTCTTCAAAAGTCAGCTTGGCTCCTATTAAGCTTCGGTATAGGTGGCCTTTTGCTATTTTAACGGCCGCCTATCAAATTCCACCAAAGTGGGGTGCCCTGGGGGGTATAAAACGAAAATTTATGCTATTGTTAGTACAAAAATTACTAATTATTTCTTGAGATGTATTTTTAAACAACATATTGCGCAATTCGCAAAGTTTTGATTGCGCTCCTACAAAATTTGTGGCGTTGTCGCAGTGAATATCATCAGTACGAACTCTGCGTCCTACAAAACGCTTTAAGGCGGAAATAAATGCTTCCGCAGAGAGGTCTGAACAGCCTTTGTAAAAAACACACAAGAACTGCAATGTATGTTTTGTATGGTATTTTACCCCTAATTTTATAATATGTATAGATCAGACCACAAAAATCAACGCCGCAACAACTAAAAGGACGAGAAGGGGTTACTCTTTGAGTAGGCAAATTCCCCATTATCTGCTTCATAAGCTTTGGTCAATATCTGAAGCAATGAATGCACATCTTGACAACAGAACGTGCAAATTCTCGAACGTTAACTATCCAAAATCTGGTTCTTATCTAAGGTTCGAGAGCCTTTGGGCCGGTGTGGTAATTTTTAAGTGTAGATCTCGTACTAGAGCTTTGGTAAACTCACTTTCCTTTGGAAGCAACAATGGATACTTGCATTCCTCGGATATGTTGGCATGTTTCAATCGTCCACCTACTTTCAAAAGTGTGAGACCGTCCGTCTTCCAAAAATGGACTCAACCATGTTATCGAACCTTTAAGGTTCTTGTCAGATTTAATATCTCGTATCTCATCCTGTGGAAATGCGTTTTGTTGAACCACATACACTACTCGAAGTAATGCTTTTTCTAATTCAGAATTATCTAACAGGCTTGATGATGCAATTTTGTTCTTTCTTCCAAATCTAAGGACATACGAAAAAACTCGAAGCATTTTTGGGTATGAACTGAAGCTTTCTATAATCTTCAGCAAAAAAAGTAGAGTGTGAGTTTAGATGTACAAGAACAGTTTTCTTCTTTTCCAGTGCGATTTCTTCCGGTGAAAGTACCTCGTAGGTAACTGGCCATTTTTCTTCGTTATCTAAAAAAAATCTTGGGCCTTCGAACCAAATTGAGCTATTGAGCTTCTTCATAGTACAGCCTCGTGAAACGATGTCTGCAGGGTTTTGAAGCGAAGGAACATGTTTCCATGTAATAGAATTAGTTAGTTCTTGTATCTCCGATACTCTATTTCCGACTTTCTTTCATTAATGTATTGTGTATTGTGTGAAAATGTTGGCTAGTGAATTCTGGAAACAGCTTTTCTAATAAATTAATAGACAACGAAAGATTTTATTTGTGTGCTGATCATTTTGACCGAAAATTCCTTAACTTAAGCAGCATAAGATCGCGGCTTTTAATGGATGCTGTTCTTTTCTACTTAAAGGAAAAAGAAAATAGGAAAATCGAGTGTTGCATTACGGCAGGAAGGTAAGTTTCAAATGTTGTACCTGTCTGTCTTTTCGGATATTTTGTTGTTCTTTTTCTTTTTAAGTGCAGTTTTTATTTAGTATTTTGCTTAAAACAATTCACAAAACCTCTAATAAGACGAAATCTATACCTATGTATGATGTACCCATTGACAATTGAAGGAACTATACAATGTATAATGTGTAATGTGTGGCCTTATATGGATCTTGCTGCAAATGTGTTGACATAACACCACTTGTTGCAGGGTACTTGTGGCAAATGTAATTAGTCGGTTCTTAATTTTTTTGTAATTTTTAGGATATTGAAGTTCTTTATATAAGTATTGCACATACTATAATAAATGACTTTATTCTATATCTTACAAACATTTTTCAAATAAAACAATTTATTTCTAGAATAACACGATTTTTTTAGAAAAAAACTTACTTGTAAAAAATAACGCAATCAAGACAGTTAATTGACTGCAGTCAAAACACTTACAGCACAGATAATTCATGATGATTCATCCCTATTACCGTTGTCGTAAACGACTCTAAAAAATACTTCGAGATCAAATCGGCATTCCATTTGTTGTTTTCGACAGCTCAGTTTCGTTTCAACGTCATATACAAATGTCAAATAATTTTATTCTATATCTTACAAAAAATTTTGAAATAAAACAATTTACTTTTTGAATAACACGATTTTTTTAGAAAAAAACTTACTTTTAAAAAATAACGCAGTCAAGACAGTTCATTGACTGCAGTCAAAACAATTACAGCACAGATAATTCATGATGATTCATCCCTATTACCGTTGTCGTAAACGACTCTAAAAAATACGACGAGATCAAATCGGCATTCCATTTGTCGTTTTCGACAGCTCGGTGTCGTTTCAACGTCGTATATAAATGTCAAACGTCGTAGAACGTTGCCACTCTGCGTTCTGGAAATGAAATGGCACAAAACGACTAATGCATTAAAGGCGTTAAAAACGACGGTATCTGTCTTCCTCAATTTATCCAACGACACAACGCGACTATTGCGATAGTCGTTCAACGCCATATGAAAACACGACAAAATGATTTGGCATTACGTAGTAAGGCGTTAAACAACACGGCGTTTTTTTATATTGTGGAATGTATTTTATAAGTGACATTTGTCGTTATAGAGTATTTTTTTGTATTACGATAGTCGTTTTTAAATCAAAAAGTCTTGAAAAAAGGCAAATTTTGTCGTTCAAGAATTTGCAAACGACAGAGTCAAAATTACTCCCAAAATGTAAGTTCAAAATGTTTGTTTTTGTTTTTATTGTTGTTACAAGTTTTTTATCGGTATCCCGGAACAAAAAGAACGATGAATTCGCTATAAATTTATACAAAAGTGAGTTTTTGAAGTTGAAATTCTAGGTCTTAAAATAACGCCATATACCAATTATAAAAAAGCTTGTTTTTTTTCTTGAAAACTGCTCTAGATTTCGATAAAATTTGACATGAGTGATCTTAGAAAATTGTTTTATAGGTACCTGCTAACGGTTTTTTTTAATGTTGAGTTTCTTGTTAAGGTCTCAACATATCTTACCGAAATTTTCTTTCTAAAGAAGCGTGTTTTATTTTTTTAAAACTGAATGTACGATTTTAGTTACTGTGATACCTTTATTAAACTTGACGCCACACCACGATTTCTTCGGAAAACTCTGGGTTGTTAGAAATGCACTTGAAATTATATTTTTTTAATCAATTAAGAAGATTTAATAAATTATTTCAGATAAAAATAATTGAGTGAAAAATTACAATATTCAAGAGAACCCTCCATAGAACCAGTCGTGCGTGTTTTTTATTAACCTCTTAGGTAATTTGTCGTCGTCTCTTCACAGCTGCTGTGTGATTGATATACATAGGTACTCATTTACAAAAAAATATATTTCAAAAATGATTTTGAATAAAAAAGCGAGCTGTCCTGAGAAAACAAACTTTTTATGAATATTAAAACTGTTAAGTTTTTGTGTCTGTATTGTCATTTTTTTAATTATATAAAGCAAAAATGTTCAAAACTAATAGAATAGAACTCTTCGATTTAAAATTTTTCATATAATTTGGTGTGTCGAAATCAGCTCTCTCAATGGATCGTATGTGGAATCTAAGAGCGAAGATAAAAATGTCATTTATGATACGTTATACCGTTTCTAAAGCGACACGACTTAAATAACGACAATTAACGTTTAAGTGAAATGCCTATCGCAAAAAGAATGATTATTTGTTTCAAAATTAAACATACATATTTGAAGATGCTGTTTGTAAGGAGAATTTTCCTTCGATATTAAATAAGAACGCACTGGAAACCTCTTCTTTGATTATTATACGACTGTATTTATTCAATTTCATTTAGGGTTTTTATAGCTTGAGCTTTACGTACATAGTTCAAATGCAAATACCATCAAATAATTTACATAATACATAGAGAAAAATATGGCCGCAGGGCGGGAAATTTAAAATTACAGATTTATTATTTATTTGTTACTTATAATCCAAAAAGTATGCAATATAAATTAAAATTGAAGTTAAAAGAAAGATTATCGCATTTAAATAAAATAAACGTTAATTAATGCTCCAACATTCCGCCACCGTTGAAAGGATTGCCTTTCAAATTGGTATGAGAGCTATCTTGCGTATAGGACGTCTGATGTTGCCTCTTTGAGTTTTTACGTCAACCAATCTGACCTTTTCATCATCACATTTGATGACATTCGTGATTCTCCCTAATAGTCATCTTTGGGGTGGTACGTTGTCTTCGTGAACTATGACAAGAGAGTCGATGCTAATGTTTGAACTGGATGATGCCCACTTTATACGACCTTGGAGTTCGTGAACGTACTCAGTTAACCAACGGTTCCAGAAGTGAGTTTTTACTGCATTTATACGTCGCCAGCGATGAATCAAACTGATGTCCGGGACTTCCAATGAAGGTTCAGGAATTGCCTTTAGAGATGAACCAATTAAGAAGTGCGCCGGAGTGAGCGATTCCAGATCTTTGGGATCGGACGACATAGGAGTTATGGCCCTCGAGTTCATTACTGCTTCGACTTCCACAAGGGCAGTGGACAGTTCTTCAAAAGTCAGCTTGGCTCCTATTAAGCTTCGGTATAGGTGGCCTTTTGCTATTTTAACGGCCGCCTATCAAATTCCACCAAAGTGGGGTGCCCTGGGGGGTATAAAACGAAAATTTATGCTATTGTTAGTACAAAAATTACTAATTATTTCTTGAGATGTATTTTTAAACAACATATTGCGCAATTCGCAAAGTTTTGATTGCGCTCCTACAAAATTTGTGGCGTTGTCGCAGTGAATATCATCAGGGGCCCAACTATGTAACTCGATTCTACTTTTGATTCCATTCGTAAATCATTTCCGATTCTACTTTCAACTGGAACTATGTATGAAATGAGAATCGAATAAAATAAGTCCCAAAAATATCCCACAATATTTCCGATTTTCGAACGAGTCTCGCATTTTATTTGACAGATGAATTGAAAAAGGAGTCAATAAACATTTTTTTTTTGTGAAACATTTTAAATTAAATCAAGTTTTTTGAATGAAAATATTAACTTAAGTTGTTGAGTTTTATCAGATTTTTTCCAATGGAAAGTAAATTGGAAAAAGAAAAAACGCTATAAACGCAATACATTGTACTTTGTACAAAAATCGGAGGTAGGTATAATGGTGCTTATCGCAAAAAGAATTATTAAAAATGCAAGTACATATATTAAAGCAATTACAGGGTGAAATGTTTTATTTTCAGTTTTGCAATGAAAATAGCGCTTTTAGAAGATGAATTTATGTGTTGATCCTTGAAATTTTGTTTGTAACAATCGGTGCGTTTCGTCATTGTGTTGGCGAAGAACATTGAAATGAGAAGCTTTTGTTTTCGCACTTTTAAGTGAGTCCTTACGTTGAAAATGTATTATTGATTAGTAAAAAAAAGTTAAATAAATATTAACAATTACAAACAATATGTTTTCATGCATATTGTATGCTTTCGTTTAATTTTAAAGGGATTGCTTGCAAACACATTTGCATGCGAACAATATTATGCGAATTCGAATGGTTTTGACATCTACTTTCGAGTTAGGTAGTGCCAAATTTGCGAAAGGAAATTTTTTTCATTCGACTTTCGTTTATTAGAGCGTTCTTATAGAATTACAGAGTTCGGATTTTGCGAATTCGATTATTTTAATTGTAGAATCGAGTTACATAGTTGGGCCCCAGTACGAACTCTGCGTCCTACAAAACGCTTTAAGGCGGAAATAAATGCTTCCGCAGAGAGGTCTGAACAGCCTTTGTAAAAAACACACAAGAACTGCAATGTATGTTTTGTATGGTATTTTACCCCTCATTTTATAATATGTATAGATCAGACCACAAAAATCAACGCCGCAACAACTAAAAGGACGAGAAGGGGTTACTCTTTGAGTAGGCAAATTCCCCATTATCTGCTTCATAAGCTTTGGTCAATATCTGAAGCAATGAATGCACATCTTGACAACAGAACGTGCAAATTCTCGAACGTTAACTATCCAAAATCTGGTTCTTATCTAAGGTTCGAGAGCCTTTGGGCCGGTGTGGTAATTTTTAAGTGTAGATCTCGTACTAGAGCTTTGGTAAACTCACTTTCCTTTGGAAGCAACAATGGATACTTGCATTCCTCGGATATGTTGGCATGTTTCAATCGTCCACCTACTTTCAAAAGTGTGAGACCGTCCGTCTTCCAAAAATGGACTCAACCATGTTATCGAACCTTTAAGGTTCTTGTCAGATTTAATATCTCGTATCTCATCCTGTGGAAATGCGTTTTGTTGAACCACATACACTACTCGAAGTAATGCTTTTTCTAATTCAGAATTATCTAACAGGCTTGATGATGCAATTTTGTTCTTTCTTCCAAATCTAAGGACATACGAAAAAACTCGAAGCATTTTTGGGTATGAACTGAAGCTTTCTATAATCTTCAGCAAAAAAAGTAGAGTGTGAGTTTAGATGTACAAGAACAGTTTTCTTCTTTTCCAGTGCGATTTCTTCCGGTGAAAGTACCTCGTAGGTAACTGGCCATTTTTCTTCGTTATCTAAAAAAAATCTTGGGCCTTCGAACCAAATTGAGCTATTGAGCTTCTTCATAGTACAGCCTCGTGAAACGATGTCTGCAGGGTTTTGAAGCGAAGGAACATGTTTCCATGTAATAGAATTAGTTAGTTCTTGTATCTCCGATACTCTATTTCCGACTTTCTTTCATTAATGTATTGTGTATTGTGTGAAAATGTTGGCTAGTGAATTCTGGAAACAGCTTTTCTAATAAATTAATAGACAACGAAAGATTTTATTTGTGTGCTGATCATTTTGACCGAAAATTCCTTAACTTAAGCAGCATAAGATCGCGGCTTTTAATGGATGCTGTTCTTTTCTACTTAAAGGAAAAAGAAAATAGGAAAATCGAGTGTTGCATTACGGCAGGAAGGTAAGTTTCAAATGTTGTACCTGTCTGTGTTCTCTGTTTATTGAGAGTCAATCTTTCGAATAAGTAGGTAACTACGATTTTAAAAACGTCGTTATATATAGTTAGGGTATTTTTTATGATTTAAAATATCAAACTTTCTATTACCTAGGTATACTTATTTTTTTCGTAGGTACATACCTACTAAAAAATATCTGCACCTGCCATATAACGGTTATGAAAAATAATATTTTTCGCGAAAATATAACGATTTCCGTAAAAAAAATATAGATGGTTTTTGGTTAATTGTATTGTTGTCGAAACTTTAAACGACCAGTCCTGGCGGCTATTCAACTAGAATAAAAACCCAATTAGCGCTTGGTGCGCCGTTTTGATAAACGACCAGTCGTGGTCTTTAATATTTTTAAAGCAAAATAGCAAATTGTAAAATGAAATGTGAAAATAAGAAATTTTAAAATATACCTACATACACATACATTGATACATTAGGTAAGTGTACCATGTTAAATAATTATTTGAATTTTTTCATGTAAATCAATTATACCTATAGGTACATATGTACCTATACTAAGCAAAGTTATTGATGACAGTATAGAAATATTGAAGAAGTATTGTTTTCGTCGAAAAAAATTAGTGGTTTCAATCAAACACGACATTACGACAATAGAGAAGCCTAGAAAAGTAGGTTTTGTCGTTTTGTCCGTCAGTCTGTTTTGATGTGCGTATGTGCGCATGTAGATACCTATACAGATGTGCGTAAGTGCGTTTGGCTGTTAGAGTTAGTAGAGTTACATCTTAAATATGGTCTCACGGATTTTCTTCAAACATCGTCTGTAAAACTTTTTGGTGATTTCCCTACAACGGATTTGCAGCTAGGTTCCACATTTCACTTTCACTCAAAATGAAATCCAAATCGACCGAAAATAAAATTGGGTGTTGTAGAATTAACCGCATCGATTTCGATTTCATGTTTTCCGAAATCGATACAAAGTGAAATTGTTGTGTTGCACAAATCGATTTTATCGATTTTTTATTGATTTCAAATCGATCGTACTTATTCAATGTAAAATAGTAGAAACGAAGAGAAGCAATTAAAAATATGAGTACAAAATTCCATGGAAAGATCATCAGCACCTTGGATACCTATTTCTTTCGCCAAGAAAACGCAAAACTGCGTAAGAATTGAAAATTTGGCAAGTAAGACTTGCTTGACAATTTGCAGTACCCCCAAAAAGGTGCAAAGACAGTAATATGATATGCACCTACATCAATATATTAAGAAGCAAATAGTAGCTAACAACAAACTTTAACTTCCTTTCTTTTGGCAATCCAATTTCCAATGGGTTTGATTTTTGATATCTACACTCGTAGGTATCTTTCAGCCTTCTTGTTTTTATTATTTTTCATGCATAATAGTTATATTTCTTAGTATCCACAACGGCAGCAATTAAAACAGCTAAACAACAATATTATTTAAAAATTAGAAACAAAATTATCAAGCAAACGATTTGCCAAACCAAAAATTATTTGTGATAGATATCAGCTGTTTTCAATTTCAAGAAAGGTGAATTCGGAATACATTCGGAGTTTTTTTTTTTTTTTTTTTTTGTATCAGATCTATTTTCAAATGGAGCTTAAAGCAAACATCAACATATGAAAGAAAGATGTGCCAAACATATAATGTGTCCCACTGGCTCATCACTTAGTGCAGGTGTTAGTTGTTAGTAAGCACAATGGTACAAAAACAAAAACACATGCACATAAATACAACATAAATACATTATTACAATACAACACAGAAACAATTATGATCGTGGAGCACTGGTTCTAAAGAGAATTTTTAAATTATTTTTATTTAAATTAAAGTCTATAAAGCTCTCATTCAAGTTATAAAACTTACTCATCCGTGTGAGAGGCTCATGCATGCCATAATTAGTTCTGTGGAGTTCAATATTCAAAAGTTCAGATCTTCGTAGGTGGTAAGACCCTCCGCGGTAGTTTAAGCCAATAGAAGCTAACAGGTCCGAAGCATCAATTTGTCCGCTGATAAGTTGATGAAGAAAAATTAAATCATTATTTACCCTTCGTTGGTGTAAAAATTGAATCTGCAAAAGCTGTATCCGATGTTCATAAGGTGGCAGATTATAAGGATCGGCCCAAGGAAGGCCTTTAAGAGCAAAGCGAATAAACTTATGCTGCACTGATTCAATACGGTTCTTATGGATTTCATAAAAAGGAGTCCATACTTGTGAGGCATATTCAAGATGAGGCCTAACGTAACAGTTGTACAATGAGAGAGTGACGTACGGATCGTTAAATTCTTTTGCCCACCGTTTTATGAATCCAAGCATAGAGTTCGCTTTATTTACAATAAAATTATTATGTTCAGAAAATTTAAATTAGCACTAAAATTTACACCTAAGTCTTTGAAACTAACCACGCGACAGATTTTATTTTGAGATATACAATATTCAAAGAAACTTGGGATCTTTTCTTTGAGAAGGTCATTGTTTGGCATTTTTTAGGGTTAAGAGTTAACCCGTTTTTATAACACCATACACTGAAACTATTGACATCAGCCTGCAAAAGATTGTGGTCATTAGGAGATTTGATTGTTTTAAAAATTTTCATATCATCTGCAAATATGAGAATCTCACTAAAGCGTATACAAGATGAAACATCATTTATAGCAAGAATGAATAAGAATGGGCCCAAATGACTTCCCTGGGATACGCCTGAATGGGCAAAGTAAGTATTTGAAAGGGAGTTTCTAAATTTGACCTGGTAAGATCTATTTTCAAGGTACGATTTGATCCACGAAATTAAAAGATTAGGGAAACTGTACGCTTGGAGTTTAAAAACAATAATGTCATGGCTGAGTTGGTCAAATGCTTTAGAAAAATCTGTGTATATGCAATCAACTTCATTACCTTTTTCTAATGCATTTGAACAATTATGCAAGAAGGTAAGAAGGTTTGTAACAGTAGACCTTTTCTGCACAAAGCCATGTTGCTGTTTACAAATAATGTTTTTACCAAAAAATGAAAGGCTTTCACATTCAACCTGTTCAAAAAGCTTTGGAACACATGACAATTTAAAAATGGGTCTATAGTTATTAATGTCAAATTTATCACCCTTTTTAAAAACAGGAGTGAGAAATGATTTCTTCCAGAAGGACGGAAATTTTCCAGCTTTAAGAGAAAGCTCAAACAAAAAATGCAAGGGTTGCACTAATACATCACTACATTTTTTCAGAACAATTGGGGGTAAACCGTCAGGGCCATAAGAGTAATCGTCATTTAAGGATGACAAAAAATGCAAAACTCTATCTTGTTTCTTGGAAATTTCGTCCTTGCGAAAAATTCCGCGCTTGCGAAATTTCGCTGCCCCACGTTGGGCGCCATTATGTAACGGGAGGTAGTTGGATGGTCCCGCTACAAAACAGAAAAAAATAATTTTTAATCCATACTCGAGATTATATTAATCAATATGATAAGGAATCATAGATGAGATGATTTAATTTGGATTTTTAAAATCCCGAATATGAATTAAAATTATTATTGAAAAAACTTAAACCGGAAATTGGGATTGGTTAAAAGTGTAGACGGAAGTTACTAATCCAAAATGAAATCGAAAAGAATCTTGAACACTGGACCAGACTAGTTCAATGACTTCCATACTCTATATTTAAACCTTATCCCTATACTGCCTTATCTGTTGTTGTAGCGAAAGCAAATTCCAAAAAGAAGGATCCTACTCCATAAAAAATTGAGAGAATAGTCGATTACAAAAAGAAAAGTACGAAGTGATGCTGTTGATCATCATCTACTGCTTAGCAGACGATGGTCCAGAGGATCACTCCCCTCCCCTTCCTACAACGGAGTATCTCTCTAAGTATGTAGCTGATATATACTCATTTTCAAAGACACCACGGATTATTAAACCTTACGTCTGATTTATAATCTAGGCGTAGTCATAAGGTCTTCAAGAAGTCTTAGATGAGTCTCCACCCCTCTTCGATCCTCTCGAGGAAAGTTGATCTGACTTCAGATTGACGAGATCGATAAAGAAAAGGCGCCTGAGAGGAGGTTTTAAGTTTCTAAAGAGTTTTTAATTCCTCTATCTATTGCGTTTAGTAGATTAAAAATATTCTCCCAAAAGACCTTTGCTAAATCAATTCTTCAATACTGGATCCGAAACCTATCCATCCTATCAACTTATAGTACCTTCTCGTTAGATTGGGCACGTCCAAGCCTGGATAGATAGGGTGACTATCACCACACCACTGCTTCAGGTTTGCAAGTTCGCCGGGGCCGCGCTCATCGGCACAAGGAAGTGGGTGGTGCTGCAGGAGCGATAGTCGGTGTCACATTTATTAGACCTGGAGTCTTGTTGACTGTTGACTCTGTTAAGTTTGAAGAATGCTATGCTAAAAAGCAAAGGGGCCGAGTAGATTGATGAGTCTGCAGACTAAAGTTGCAAAAAGTGATGGAAGTAAAGATGGGCGCACGTTTGTCGACAGAAAAGTCGAGGTTGAGATGTTTTAATCTCGAAGAATTTGCCTAACCCTACCCTCCTATGTCCTATTTCATCCTTAAAGTTTACTAGGACCTTATTGTGGTGGGAGAATCAGATGACGATGACTCCCCTAGTACCTTACTTTCCTACCTAGGTGACATTAATGGAGACTAGTTCATTAAAGACACCACCCTAAGACATTTCTACTGGTACTGAGTTAATATAGAAATATCCCGCGATCGTATAAGTATTTCAGAAGTATGGAATAGAATTTAGGTTTTGTTCTTACATGTTGTGTTCGTTCGGTTCGTGACCGCTGCTACTCTCACGTTCGGATGGCTCCAGCCACGTCTCTTCACTTTAGCTTCTAAACGTCCATGTTATCTGAAATTATCTCTCATCCAAGAATAAACTTCCCATAGACTGCATCGAACTTCAACACAGAGCAAAAAAAAATGATCAAAAGTCAAAACGAATGAATTTCATTAACCTATTAACATTTTTACTTCAGAATACTTAATTCTAACAAAAGTGTTTTTTTATCCTTAACTTATAACTCCTAACTATCTTTGATAAGATACTTCAAGACTAAAACTAATGATAAAATCTAACTTGTATTTCTTTATAAATTTATCAAATTGAAATTTATTATCTTTCACTATATTATCTTCATCTTTATTGCTCGAAAACGCAAAATGTGAGAACCTGTCAATCAATAAGCAAAATTTCGGACTGAACTTCTGGACCACAACAAAAATTGTTCATCTGGCTCAAAAAAAAACTTCACCGAGGTTAATTCTTTTCAAACAGAAGCAAGAAAAATTCTTGTTTTTATTTGAAGACAAACTACCACATGAGGATTGGCGTATTAAAACACTCCCTCTACTACGTTATATAACGATTCACTCCGGTGAGCAATCGTTTTGTCTTAAGAAAGCCTAACACGAATCAACAAACCGATCAAATGAGTCATATGTTTCCGTTTGACCTTCGTATGGCTACTTATCTCTATATTAATTTCTTAATATTAGATAAGGTCGTCGTTCTAGAGCCAAGATCAAATGGAGAACCGATTCTCAGGTCCGCGACTAATCAATATTAGTAAATTAAACTGAGCTATATAACGATAGGTATGTACCTATATCGCGACTTAAAAATTTCTAATGTCAGAATGACAAAAGTTACTAAGCGTCAACAAAATTTATTTAAAACAAAAAAATAGATTACGTAGGACGTCTCCACTGTATCAAATATTTCCCACCCGAAATTTCCAAAGAAGAAAGTATTAAAATTATCCAAATCAAGTTTTAATCAAAAATTTAAAATTGTGGATCTGAAGGATCTTTGAGAAAGCTGGCAGGTACATTCAAACCATACCTTAGCTGGAAAAAAAATTTGGTTAGTTTATTTAAAAAAAAATTAATTTAAATCAATATAAAAAGTCAATATAAAATATCTATACAGAATATCCTATGCCTAAAAGGTTCGACGAAGGAAGGTGCACCCTACTTAGTACAAAACCAAATAGTTAGGTTTGAACTATTAGTTTTCAATTTTTGGTACGTTATCTTTAAATATTTTATTATGTTTGCTAAATTTTTTTGTTCTCTGCAGATTTCAGGATTTCCATTGTAGTTAAGGGATGGGAACAGTGTACGTATATCTTAATAATTTGGTTTCACCATCACAAATTATTTTGTATTTTTTGTTCACCGAAAATTAAATTTTTGTAAAATTTTGTTTTTCCGTTGACTAAAATATTCTAAACACAAAACGCAAAATCTTTGCATCGAGAAATAAAAAAAAATTAATTTATAAATCGATCTAAAAATATTCAACTATATGTCCATCAACAGTGGTAGGTACTCATTAATCAAAATTGTTAAGATTGTACTTGACTTTAACATTTGGTTATGAAAAGTTGAAATCATTTACATACTCGTTAACCACAAAAGAAAAATTTTCTTCAAATTGCTTTTTATTTCAGCAACATAGCTTTAGATTTTATTTGAAGTTGACTCAAATCACTCATAGGCACTATAGTAAGTTACAAAAACCTCTATTCATGATTTCAATGAACTTCATATACAAATTGTTATTTTTACTTTTTTTTTGTTGAAGGTTATTTGCACCCTTGAGTACGTATCACTATATATGGATATTTCACTAGCACAAAACAAAATGTTTTAAAACTTTCAAAAGTTCGGATTATTTTTCACTTAGGTAAGTGACCGATTACGCGTAAGTTACTCTATTCAATATTATTTCAATTTTGTCTTTTCAGAACTCATCCGTGCAAAAAAAAAAAACTCAAACCGAACGTAGGTAGGTATCGTGTAGGTATGCGAAACACCTTCTCATAAATAACTTTTACTCTTATATTGTTTTATAATTTTAACGAGAGATCGAATATTATTTTTATCAACTCGAGGTTCTCACAGAATCATTATACATAGTTCGTAATTGTTCAACAACGAGAATTTTCTTCATTAATAAAAATGTGTCATAATCGTATCCCATAGTTTCTTTATAATAAGATTTTTATAATTGGTTTATTTTCAAAATTTAATAAAATGGTAATTTTGTGGTTTTGGTTTATTTTTAGCATTACCTAGGTCAAAAATTATTTGAGGACTTTATTATATTTCACAAACGAATTTGTATCTCTTTTTTTTTTATTTATCTTTGAAGATACTTCGTTCATGGGAGTAAAAAGAAGGGTAATACGATTTTATTGTTTCTTTCTACTAATAGCATAAACAGATCCCTATCATACCTACGATAACTACTATAAGTTTCTAAAATTTTCTACTAGTCAAAAAGATAAATTAATAATGGTTATAAAAATGATACCTCCATGTATGTTACTATACATGATATATGTTGAATTGATGATCTGCCTAGAGGTGACTCCAACAGATTGCTGAATTTGTTTTCCAATTGGATTTTCCCGTGATGATTTTTGTCGTTGTTTGATAGTGTCTCACGATGCTTTTAATAGATGTTCTTTGAAGAAGATAATACTGGCCGCACAGTATTTATCTCATCACAGTTAGTATTATGAAAATCTTTTCTAGACATCTGTCGTTGGTACTGTCCCACTGTGTATAAAAAAAAACCCAGGTAGATTTTTTTGTTCGTCTTGTTTCTTGAAACACTGAATCGTTTTTAAGGTGGCTAATGGGACCACCGTCTGGACAATGTCAGGGTTCTCGAAATTGACGCTCGTGTTCGTTGACACGCGTTGACGCACAAGGATCTACCAGTTATACACAAAAGAATTAGTATTGCTACCTATTTATAGTATTCAACTAACTACTAATGAGATTAGAATTTCTTTTTCAATCAAAATTATTACTTTTTCTCTAAATTATATGACGATATGAATTTTGGTCTTTTATATGGACCGTCATTCATGAAAAAAACTATGTTTTCTCATTTTTTTTTTAATTTTTTCATATTTATGTGCGCATTGAAACTCATCAAAATTTTAATCTAGAATTACCTGGGTTAATAATGTTGTTGGAGAAATGATCTTTTTAGGGCTTTTCACTCAAAGATTTGAGACGTTTGTATTGGTATGAGCTCGTTTTCGCCACGAGACTCAACAAAATCTCAATTTTTCTCGATAATCTGTCAACTAAATTTTCTGGTTGGTGTATGAGGTGAGGCTGAATTAGGGATGCTTATCAGATTACCTGATATTCCCTCGATTTGTCCGTCTATCAGAGCAATTTTTTTGGTCGGACACGAGTTCGGATTTCTGAGGACTTTCGCAAAAATTAACTTTTTTTTCCAATCCACCCTTAATCAGATGACAAGAAAATTTTGAGACATGAATTATTTTATGCTACCTAGCAGATTTATAGAAACTATTAAGAAAAAAAATTTGCACGGTTGCTTCCGAATTCTGAATTCGTACTTCAACCCTTGTGCTGGTACTTACTCGAATTCAATAATATGGCTGGATGATTTTTTTATCCCTCGCAGATTTTCAGCTTTATTTTCAGCTGTTTTTTCGTGATTGTTCACAACGGTAATATTTACTATGATTTTTCTTTGTAAAAATCAACTTTGGTACTTTTAATTCTTTACTTAGACTATATTCCTTATTTTTTGTTTCTTACTTTTTTTCTCGAACTGGTTGGGGCGCGGATGAAAATTGAATAGACACTTAATACAATCGTTTCGTGTCTTTGCTCCACCGTGAGTATTCAAATTTCCATTTCGTTCCTATGGATAGATCTTTTAAGAGAAAAATGTATGCTCCATGCTAAATTGATTACGTCATTTGGAGATGAATGTGTTTAGCTAATATTTTTAGCAAATATTTTTACGCCGCCTATCGGATTAAGTTGTATGGTGTGAGTAAACTAGTCTAATCGATTAGACAATCGATTTTAATGAATGAAATGTATTATTTAATTAAGTTGACGTAGAGTCTTTGTTTTTATTTTAAAAAAATTAAGGATTTGTCTATATTTGACTGAAGTCGATGGAAATATTTTAATTTAACAAAAAAAATTTTTGGTCTATTTTTGATTTTCTTTTAACAAAGATCATAATTGGTGCGTAAGTATGTTGAACTGATTTTATCTATTTATTCCGTTTAGGACTGGTATAACTTTATTTTTTTTTCTTGTTCATAAAACTTCGGACAGGTGGATCACAGACTTTTGAAGTTCTTTTTCATTGTTTTTCGAGATGGAACAAGTAGTCAAGAATCGAACTATCAACAAAACAATATTTTTCATACTTTTATGAATGACATTTTGGTACGGTAGATGACTTTAATTGTCTTTTTCTTTTTTATTTCTCGATGGCCTAACTTGATCAAGATGACTGATTTTTTCTTATTCAAATATCATTTTAACTTCTTTATCCCGCTGGATAGAAATTTTTGTTGATGCCAATAATTTATTTTATTCGGTTTTATGACCTTTCTTTCCTCTCAAAAATTCTTTCTCGGTAAGAAGGGTTCTACAAAATTGTTTGAACTGACTTAGGTGATTTTCTAGATACGTTTGCCTAACAGACTTGCCTATCCGTCCAATTATCAAATTCTCACATCTGAATGAACTTTCCTGTTTTCTTTCTAAATTGTCATTAGGATAAATTCTTTTCATTCTAGATATTCCCAAACTACTTTTTTGACGATACTTTTTTGCCTAACTTTTTCCATGTAATTTTAGTCTTTTTACTCCGTCACAACTTTTCCATATATTTTTCTGAATGTTTTCATGTTAGTTGATGGAAGTCACTCATGGCGGCCCCCATCTTGTTCATCGTTCTACTTCTCAAATTGTTTACCCCACGCTAATAATCTCAACTTCACTCTGTCCTATTGGACATGGGGTGGAGCAGATTTTTGGCGCTCTTAATGTTTCTCCTTTATCATTTGGACATACATTCCAATCCACAATATTAGCACAGCTGATTGGACAGGGATGAATAAATTTGAGGAGTATTCGAAATAAACAAAGGTTGCGATATAAGCTAAAATTACTGAGTGTGTGTCTGAACTACTAGGTTACTACGAACCAAGAGTTTGTATTGAATTTTTAGCAAAAATTTTCGACTTGGTTCACAAGTCTAGGTGAATGAATATTTGTTCGAAAAATGTTATAAGTGTTGAACCTTGTTGAGATGAGCAGGTAATTTTCCTACAAAACATCTTCATAGTACCTTGCGTAAGCTGGTCTTAACGAATTTTGGACACAACTTCGCATTTCGGTGCTTGCTTGCGTCGCTCAGAACAAAATTTCGACGGAAAACATCGTCGCCTACATCAAACGTTATAACTCGACTTCGAAGATTGTAAACTTTTTCATAATTATCGTGCGCTTGGTTGAGAGCAGTCTTCAGGTATGAATGCAGAATATTCATTCTTGCGGTCTTTGGCAACCAGTCTATCTCAGACTGATTAAGTCCACCTAATTTTTTTAATAAAGCATAATCTGCTCCGTGCTCGATCATACGCTGGCCGAATAATGCCTCGTAAGGAGTCATACAAATAGCGCTATGCAACGATGTGCGTAAAGCACACCGAAATTGTTTAAGAAAGTTTTGAAATCGTTGCTAATAAATTGTGAGCCATTGTCCGATAACAAACTCTCCGGTACTCCAAACATTAGAAAAATATCGTCCACTAAAAATTTTACTACTTCTGAAGTAGTTACCTTCTTCAGAGGTTTAATAAAAACGAACTTGGTTAACTGGTCTAACGCAATAATAATAAAGGTATTACCTTTCCTAGACCTGGGATGTGGACCTAGAAAGTCTATGTACATGTGCTGGAAAGGTCTTTCTACTTGAAAACTTTTACCCATTTCTGTTCTTAAAACAGAGTTTGGCGCTTTTGTTGTCTTATAAATTTCGCAATTGTTTACGAATAACTTTACTTGAGATGCCATTGTTGGCCAGAAAAATTGGTTACGAAGGCGATGCAGGGTCTTGGTGATACCACCATGCGCTGCCTGAGGCGGGCAATGAGCCGAAATTATCAACTTTTCGCATAGCTGCGATGGAATTCATAGCTTCCAGGCTAAATCATCCTGGATTGGGTTCCCCGTTGCGTGTCTGACATTCTTATAAATGAAACCATCGGAAACCTGTAAGTCAGGAAGACGTTCTTTATTATCACCAATGTGTTTTATAACTTGGAGGTATTCTTCCGACTTAAAAGACGGATCTTTCAGATCAATGTGCAACGCTTCAGGTGGATTCGAACCTTCGCTGGACATTTCCAAGGAATTCAAACGTAATGCTTCCACTTCATGCATCCTTGACAGGGCATCAGGCACGACGTTCAAAGTTCCTTTTCTATGTTCCTTTTCTATGTTCCACCGAAAATTCGAAGCCTTGAAGCTTCAAACTCCAACGAGCTAAACGTCCGGTTGGGTCCTTAAGACTCATCAACCATCTCAGGCTTGCATGATCAGTGATCACCAAGAACCTGTATCCTTCAATATAGGGCCTAAATTTATAAATGCCTTTTACGGCTGCGAGACATTCACGTTCAGTGACCGAATAGTTTCGCTGAGCACTGTTTAACTTTTGCGAGTAATAATAAATTGGATACTCTGCGCCAGTCTCATCTCTTTGACACGATACGCAACCGATTCCGGTGGCTGAAGCATCGCACAAAATTACGAACTGCTTACCGAAATCAGGATTGCGGAGAACTGGCACCGAAGTTAAAGCCTTTTTAAGTTTATTAAATGCTTCTAACGCCTGTTCATTAAACACGAAATTGCTTCCTTTCTTAAGAGTATCGGACATCGGTCCAGCTACCTCAGAAAAATTCTCGATAAATCGCCGGTACCAACCAGCCATTCCAAGGAATCGACGTACTTGACGTACAGTCGTTGGTACCGGGAAATCTAAAATTGCAGATATTTTGGACGGGTCTGCTTTGATGCAGCCACACCCTACGACGTATCCTAGATACTGAAGCTCTTCGAAACAGAAACGCGAATTTCCAACATTAATAGTGAGTCCTGCCTCGCTTAGCCTCTCTGCTACAACTTTTAAAACTGAAATATGTTCATCGAATGATTTAGAGATGACCAACAGGTCATCTAAATAAATAAAGACTTGATCTCTCAAGACGGACGAAATAACTTTATTCATCAAATTTGTCAGACTCTGAGCAGCGTTGGAGAGCCCGAACGGCATCACCTTAAACTGATATAGCGGACGACCTAGTATGGAAAAAGCTGTTTTCTCCCTTGACATCTCCTCCAACGGTACTTGCCAGTATGCGTCTTTCAGATCCACGCTAGAAATATAACGTGTTTCTGAAAGGCGTGCTAACAATCCTTCTATATGCCCAATCGGACTCGCATCCTTCTTTGTAACGGAGTTGACTTTCCGAAAGTCCAAGCACATACGATTTTTTCCAGGTTTCCTTACCAACACAACAGGTGAGGACCATGGGCTTGAACTTTCTTCGGTCACTCCCAAAGAAATCATGCGGTCCAATTCGGCGTACACCAAGGCTTGTATCGCTGGAGAGATAGGATAATGTCGTTGCTTAATAGGCAACGCATCGCCGGTATCTATCACGTGTTCCATAAGGTGAGTTCGCCCGAGTCCCCGCTCAGCGAATGACGGAAAAAGTTTTATAGTGTTTTTCAACACGACGGACTGTTCTGTAGTTAGCTCGCACTCAGAGAATTTAGGTTTCTCTAAAGCTATCTCAGAAATTGTATTATTAAACGGTATAATATGGGGCGCTATTTCGAATAAGGCTCAAAAATTCATTCCTAAATAAAGTTTTTGAGTTAAGGTAGGCACTATGAATAAATCAATGACATGGGATTTACTGTTAAAAGAAACTTTAGTTTTAACTACTCCTACTACTAGTTGTTGTTTTCCATCAGCAGTAGATATATTGGTAGAGAACTTTTGAAACGGGATGTTTTTATTTTCAAGAAATTCTAAAGCTCCTTTACCCAGACAGCTAACACTTGCTCCTGAGTCGAGCAAACCATACCATTCTTCATTGAACAAATCTACCTGGACGTAAGGACGGGGATCGTCCTTATAATTGGACAATTTGGTTGATGAAACAACTTTGTAAAGTTTTCTTTTATTTATAAATTTAGCTCGTAAAGATTAAATTTTTTTCAAGTGATTTGGGTACGTATAAATACTCTTTCTAGCAATGTCATATTCAATCTGTCTTTGGTGTAAAGACTTTAAAGGTCTAAGTCTAGGGATTTTAGATGTAGTGGAAGGTAATTCTCTAATATTTTTCGTATCAGGGTTTTTCAATATTGTTATTTTATCGGTTTTATTTGTTCTTAAAACGGGCTCCCCGAGTTGCCCATCCTGGCCAACTCCTTCTCGGACGAATGTTGGCTCTTTGTCGGGTTTCCCGGACAAGACTTACAATTTGGTGATAACACATCAGGCTTACCACAACTATAACAAAAGATTCTTCGTTACAAATTGTCACAATCTCGAAATACATGACCAGATTTGAGACAATTCCAACACTTAGCGTTTTCGAAATTAGGTTTTGCATCTCGATTCCTTTCACGATGAAAAGCTTCTATAGCAGTTGACATTTCAGTTGGTTGAAAATCCGTTTGAATTTCAATCTCGTGGACTTGCTTCCTTGGTGGGTTATTGTATATCGGGGGTGCTCTTGCTCTCTTTGGATCGTATTGAGCCAAGTATCGCTCCATGTCCCTACAAGTAAATACCAAGTCCGCAAGTCTAGTCGATTTGAAAGTCAACAGGAGTTCTCCCATACGTCTTCGTACATTTTGTTTTATAATCTCAGCTATTTCTTCGTTTGGTCTTGGATTCTTCATTCGAGAGTTGATCTTCAAGATAGCCTCGTAGAACGAGTCAAAGCTTTCGCCTTGAGCTTGTTTCCTCTCAGCCATCTGTCTCGATAATTCTGAATCCTTTTCCAGCCCTCGATACTGTTCGATTATCGCCAATTTTAATGCTGCCCAAGATGAATATGGGTTATTCTTGAGATACATCCAGTACCATACTTCAACAGTCCCGCTTACGAAATGGTGGAAATTTGCCACTATTTCTTCCCAAGTCGCACCGTAACTATCCTTTACCCGATCAAGTCGGAAAAGGAATTCATCCACTGGCATGTTCTTAGCATTGTATACTAAGCCCCATTTGTGGTAATGTGGAGAACGAATAAACGATGTTGCTGGTGAAGGTACTGGAGCTCTCACATTCCGATTTATTGACGTGTTGTCAAACTGAATTTGGTCCAATCTTTCATAAAAACTCGGGTCATATCTTCGAGAAGGTTCTGCTCTAGGCGGAGATAAGTTTCGTCTTGGCCACTCTCTAGGGAATTCCGGTAGGTTGTTTCGGTTGGTATCAACTCTAGGCGGAGTGCCATTACTTCTCTGCCTTTCACCTAACGCCTCTCTGACCGCTTCTCTAAGTCTTTCTGGTGGCATTTCTCTAGGTAATTTTCTAGGTCTTTCTCTAGGTGTTTCTTGAGTGTTGTTTCTATTTGTCACATCTGGGATCGGTTCTCTTCTGGCGCTGTAGATACGAGTGTCTGGTGTAGGTAAGTCACATAAAGGTATAGCTGCTGCTGCTGGTCGTGCTAGTACGCTCATTTGGGTTAAGGCGTTTTTAACAGCTAAGTCCACTCTTTTCAGAACCTGGACTTGACTGTGCGCTAGCGTTTCTTGCAAGTTTTTGCGATCTTCGGCTCTACTGAGGCCAATTGTTGCTAGTGCTACTTCCTTAATGTAGTCTTCCCATCTATCTGATTGTTGGTTCAGAGGTTCCTCTGGACTTTCTCTTGGAGTTAATTGTTCCTAGAAATCAACCACATGTGCTTCCTCGTCACCGACTCGTACAACATTTGAAGGACCAGCTGTATCTTCGACCTGACTCATGTCCACCACAGCATTATTGTCCATGGTCATATTATGAAATATGTCATGGTTTTTAGCGATAACGTGTGTCGTGTGGTTCTGGAGTCGCTGGTCGGTGTGGTCTACTTGGTAATTTAGGAGGTCTGCCTTCCTTGTTCTTCGTCGTCGATGAACCGTTTTTGTTTTTGTTGTTGACCATTTTTGCGTTTCACAAAGTTATCAACAATAAAGAAAAGGTTCTTGAATTAATGAAAGATTTCAAACTCTGAATCTAATAAAAAAAATTTACAAAAATGTACTTGCTTCCTACTTTATAAACTTAACTAAATCTTTAAGATTTTACAAAATGTTTCCTTACTTATCTATGCTAACTACCTAACTTCAAAAAAAAATTTTACTATTAACTCAATCCTACTATCTAAATATATAAAGAAAAACTATTTCTTCCAAACTTATTATCTAACCTTACTAACTATATCTTAATACCTAAATCCTATTAACTAAACTTAGTATCTAAACTTACTAACTATCTTAACCTACTTTTTCTTAGGGTAAACCCTCTCTAAATTTCACAAATCTCTAAAATTCCCAAATCTCTAAAATTCACAAAACTCTAAACTTCAAAAATTTCTAAATTTCCAAAATAAAACTAAACTAAATATCAAACTAAATTTTTTTGTTGAAACAAAAAAAAAATTTCCTCCACCAAAAAAAAAAAAAAATACTAAATCTATCAGAACTGAATAACTAAATCTAAAATCAAAACTGAATTACTAAAACTAAATGTGCCACCAGGATATTCAAAAGAACTAAATCTAAATTACTCAAAAAAAGGTGCCACCAGGCATAAACTGAATGCTAAATACTGAAAGTGCCACCAGGCATAAACTGAATACTCAAAAATACTAAATACTGAATTCGCCACCAGGCATACTAAACTTGATTCCAAAACTAAATACTAAATTCGCCACCAGGCATACTAAATACTAAATTCCAAAAAATCTAAATTCTTCATAAATTTTTTTACTTAAAATTTTCTCGAATTTCTTAACTGTTTTCTTAATTCATTGTAGCTCGGAGACGCGACTGAAGCATCCCAACGCTTCAAGAGCAACTGCACAACAACATATACCTCATTCCATAATTCTCAATATACACAACAAAAAAAAATCTTTATCTGTCTTATTAACAAAATCGTGAAAATTTACTAAGTTTCATTTATTAAATTAGTTTGGTCCTGCCTTTTCTCTGCTGCTACTGACCTAAGGAAGTAGTTAACATCCCCTAGCGGACATCAGACCAGAAACGTTTAACTATAATAAGATTTTTATAATTGGTTTATTTTCAAAATTTTATAATAAAATGGTAATTTTGTGGTTTTGGTTTATTTTTAGTAGTACCTAGGTCAAAAAATTATTTGAGGACTTTATTATATTTCACAAACGAATTTGTATCTCTTTTTTTTTTTATTTATCTTTGAAGATACTTCGTTCATGGGAGCAAAAAGAAGGGTAATACGATTTTATTGTTTCTTTCTACTAATAGCATAAACAGATCCCTATCATACCTACGATAACTACTATAAGTTTCTAAAATTTTCTACTAGTCAAAAAGATAAATTAATAATGGTTATAAAAATGATACCTCCATGTATGTTACATGAAAAAAACTATGTTTTCTCATTTTTTTTTTTTAATTTTTTCATATTTATGTGCGCATTGAAACTCATCAAAATTTTAATCTAGAATTACCTGGGTTAATAATGTTGTTGGAGAAATGATCTTTTTAGGGCTTTTTACTCAAAGATTTGAGACGTTTGTATTGGTATGAGCTCGTTTTCGCCACGAGACTCAACAAAATCTCAATTTTTCTCGATAATCTGTCAACTAAATTTTCTGGTTGGTGTCTGAGGTGAGGCTGAATTAGGGATGCTTATCAGATTACCTGATATTCCCTCGATTTGTCCGTCTGAAATCGATACTCGTGTCAGAGCGGTCGGACACGAGTTCGGATTTCTGAGGACTTTCGCAAAAATTAACTTTTTTTTTCCAATCCACCCTTAATCAGATGACAAGAAAATTTTGAGACATGAATTATTTTATGCTACCTAGCAGATTTATAAAAACTATTAAGAACAAAAATTTGCACGGTTGCTTCCGAATTCTGAATTCGTACTTCAACCCTTGTGCTGGTACTTACTCAAATTCAATAATATGGCTGGATGATTTTTTTATCCCTCGCAGATTTTCAGCTTTATTTTCAGCTTTTTTCTCGTGATTGTTCACAACGATAATATTTACTATGATTTTTCTTTGGAAAACTCAACTTTGGTACTTTTAATTCTTTACTTAGACTATATTCCTTATTTTTTGTTTCTTACTTTTTTTTCTCGAACTGGTTGGGGCGCGGATGAAAATTGAATAGAGACTTACTACAATCGTTTCGTGTCTTTGCTCCACCGTGAGTATTCAAATTTCCATTTCGTTCCTATGGATAGATCTTTTAAGAGAAAAATTTATGCTCCATGCTAAATTGATTACGTCATTTGGAGATGAATGTGTTTAGCTAATATTTTTCGCCGCCTATCGGATTAAGTTGTATGGTGTGTGTAAACTAATCTAATCGATTAGACAATCGATTTTAATGAATGAAATGTATTATTTAATTAAGTTGACGTAGAGTCTTTGTTTTTATTTTAAGAAAATTAAGGATTTGTCTATATTTGACTGAAGTCGATGGAAATATTTTAATTTAACAAACAAAATTTTTTAACTATTTTTGATTTTCTTTTAACAAAGACCATAATTGGTGCGTAAGTATGTTGAACTGATTTTATCTATTTATTCCGTTTAGGACTGGTAAGTATTACTTTATTGTTTTTTCTTGTTCATAAAACTTCGGACAGGTGGATCACAGACTTTTGAAGTTCTTTTTCATTGTTTTTCGAGATGGAACAAGTAGTCAAGAATCGAACTATCAACAAAACAATATTTTTCATACTTTTATGAATGACATTTTGGTACGGTAGATGACTTTTATTGTCTTTTTCTTTTTTATTTCTCGATGGCCTAACTTGATCAAGATGACTGATTTTTTCTTATTCAAATATCATTTTAACTTCTTTATCCCGCTGGATAGAAATTTTTGTTGATGCCAATAATTTATTTTATTCGGTTTTATGACCTTTCTTTCCTCTCAAAAATTCTTTCTCGGTAAGAAGGGTTCTACAAAATTGTTTGAACTGACTTAGGTGATTTTCTAGATACGTTTGCCTAACAGACTTGCCTATCCGTCCAATTATCAAATTCTCACATCTGAATGAACTTTCCTGTTTTCTTTCTAAATTGTCATTAGGATAAATTCTTTTTATTCTAGATATTCCCAAACTACTTTTTTGACGATACTTTTTTGTCTAACTTTTTCCATGTAATTTTAGTCTTTTTACTCCGTCACAACTTTTCCATATATTTTTCTGAATGTTTTCATGTTAGTTGATGGAAGTCACTCATGGCGGCCCCCATCTTGTTCATCGTTCTACTTCTCAAATTGTTTACCCCACGCTAATAATCTCAACTTCACTCTGTCCTATTGGACATGGGGTGGAGCAGATTTTTGGCGCTCTTAATGTTTCTCCTTTATCATTTGGACATACATTCCAATCCACAATATTAGCACAGCTGATTGGACAGGGATGAATAAATTTGAGGAGTATTCGAAATAAACAAAGGTTGCGATATAAGCTAAAATTACTGAGTGTGTGTCTGAACTACTAGGTTACTACGAACCAAAAGTTTGTATTGAATTTTTAGCAAAAATTTTCGACTTGGTTCACAAGTCTAGGTGAATGAATATTTGTTCGAAAAATGTTATAAGTGTTGAACCTTGTCGAGATGGCACAGGTCATCCACTTCCAGTTCGTCCGTCCCCTCCCGTAAAAAAAAATT
The DNA here is from genome assembly GCA_951217065.1 of Baccha elongata. Taxonomy (NCBI): domain Eukaryota; kingdom Metazoa; phylum Arthropoda; class Insecta; order Diptera; family Syrphidae; genus Baccha; species Baccha elongata. Next base: position 678,113 of record CATNUY010000410.1, read on the forward strand.
TTTCACCCCGCTTTCCTATCTGTGAATACGTGTGAGTGGTGAGTTTGTTTGACTTATGTCAAAGGAAATATGACAAAAAAAAATATAAAAAATTGACTGACGTTTCTTCAAGTTTGGTGTTAAATTTTGTTTTGGCGGCCGTACAACCACAACGCAAATCAAGTCAGTAAAAAGAATGCTGGAACAAATTGGTCAAGTGTATTGGCGGCTATCAATGCATCCGAAGCACCTATTACATTACCTGAAGCAATTCAAGCAACACAAAAATCTACTGGAGGACCTACACCTGCATTGTGTAAGAACCGTCGCAAGAAAAATGGACACCTCGAAATCGTAAAATTTTTCAAATAATCAAATAATTAATAATAACGTAATTTAATTTGTTTTGTCCATAATTGTAAGCATTTCTCGTAATAATTTTTGTTTTTAGTTCGAATGCTGTTCATTACTCAAAATCATGGGCAATGGGATATACTTTACTTCGTATTTCTACAAAGAATAAACATACAGAGGTAACAAAGTATCTTCTTACAATTGGAGCTAGAGTACAAAACAGGGCAAACAAATTAATGGACACTCCTTTGCATAATGCGGCCACGAATGGTGACACAGAAATCCTCAAAATGCTTCTAGATAGAGGCGCTTATATTCATGCAAAAAATGAACACTAAAACACCACTTCAAAATGCTGTCTATAAAAAAGAACTACCGGCAATATGATACTAGGTGCTGATTTATTCCAAGACTTATTGGAGCATATAGCTTCCGATGACGAGTATGGACTTTACGGCGGTTCTGATTACGATTGCTTTGATTATGACAGCGATTATGCAGCCTACTATGATTCTGATAATGATGAAGATGACTACGATTCTGATATGGAATTTGATCAATGTCGTGACTTTTTTCCTGACAATCAAATTACTATGATTCTCAAGCATCACGTTATAATGTAGAAGGCTGCAAGTTTGCTAGTAAATGATCAAAATTTGGAACCAGATGGTATTTGCACTCGCCAATTAGAATTCAAAACAAAATGTGAACAAGAAGTCGAGACACTTAAGAGCGAGAAAATTTGTACCTACACAAACGTCACATTTTATGATATTTTATCAAAGACCATTGGACAAGTTGCTCATTATGCCAGAAATCCTAAATCCACTGACTTCTGCGACAGCCGCTATAATATTCCATCGATTTTTTAATGAAGTTCAAATAAGTGATTATGATCAATATGTAAGTACAGACATAATCTAAAAATGAGAAAAAACTTTTAATTCCTAACTATATTTGCAGTTAATAGCATCAAGCTGTTTGTACTTGGCTGGTAAAATCAAAGATGATCCTGTTAAGATTTTATATTTTAATTGTACTTTAAAATTTTACTCTAAAATTCAAATCCATATTATCCTATAAGGACTTTCATCATAATCCGAAGATCCTTAATCACAATCCATCGCACATTGCTATTTGTTGTCTATCATTGGCTTTGCAAACATATGGGGTACAAGTTCCACTTACAGGCGAATCAGATGAAAACACTGCTTGGTACAATGTAAGCTTGGCAATTATTCATGCATTTAAATATGTAGTTTGTATGCTAATCATCTCATTTATTGTAGGTATTTGTATCTGGATTAAGCAAGGAGAAACATTGGGAGATCCTTGAAGAAATCATGGAAGTGTATAATCATGACACAGAAATTGATGCCAAATAAAACCAATGCTCATGAAAGATTCCGCATGAATTGGGATCGGATTAATTGATTTGTGATAATAATTGAAAGAGTTTGTCAGCTAAATTGAACGCATATTTAATTATGATCATCAGTTTTATATTTATAAACTCCTGCGCCCTATCCATAAAGTTTTTTTTATTTAATTATATAAATGTCTTATCTTTTCATCTGAATATCATATCAATATTCAAATTCAATATTATTACATCGATTGCATTTAAAATTTAATTTTTTTATTAACTACTTGATTTTCTTTAATTTATCTTTTCCACGTGGCCTTTGTAGAAACAAAAGCTGGTTGGTTATTTTTTGAAAATAGCTTCAATAATAAAGAATACAATTTTACAAATCAGGTAAATTTGTTGGGGAATTGTGTTTCACTGTTATTGTGTTTCACTTTCATAATTTCACACTGCGGATTCCCTTCGAAGAATTGTTCCCGTGCAACAATCCATAATCGGGAAGTCTGTCGACGCGACGTTTTTCTAAGTATCTAGGGTTCGTTGGGCGAATCTGTAACGAATTGAGAAAAATGTGATCCCATCCGAGATCACAACATCGTCAGATAAGAAGAAGAAGAATGCAAAAGGCTACACAACAATGTTGGCTCCGTTGCATTTGGTACAAGAGGTAAACAACCGCGAGGCCTTAGTGTAATGTTTGCAGAAAATGACCAAATCAAGTGCCGATGTCGTTGGATAATCTTGCCATTATTTTAAATTTATCACAGTTAACTAGCGATTGACTTATTTGGTTCAATTCAAATTCAGCAGACTGTTTGCTTAGGAGACAGATATCATCGGCATCATATGGACGTACTAATATCTAGTTACCAATACGGCAATGATCGGCATGGTCTAATTTGAAAGTTTATGAAACATCTTCATTAAGACGAAACAGTCTTCATTTAGACTTAAATGCAAACACAAAATTCCCACATTTCGTGTGTAAAACTGAAGCGGCAACATATTTTTTAAAGGAAATTCTCACCACATCTGCTTTTTTTTGCAAATGTTGTGTTTAGAATTTTGTGAATCCTTTGAACGAGGCTTTAAAATATAGTTGTGAGCTAATGAAGGAAACTTTTCACAAAATATTAACAACAATTTAAATAGATTAAAAGTACATATTTCTTTATTATAAATATGATTGTGTCGTTTTATTTTTCGGAGCGCATAACTATCATATCCGTATGAATTATACAATGCATTATTTTAATTACCATGTAGTATTTAAATTCCTTAAATTACATTATTATTAATACATTATTAATAGTCCTGAATTTCTATTTTACTTTTATACAAAATGCTCAAAGTATAAAACAAAATTAATGTAACTAGTGCTATAAACTAGGAAAATTTGACGTTGGAAAAGATGAACTTCAGTGTTTATGCTTGTGTTTGTGTTTATCGCTACGGTGCCTAGAGGAAGGCGATCTACTGCTGATGTACTTTGGGGAAGCATCAAGCTTGGATGACTTTACAGGACTGCGTCTCGACTTTGAAGGAGGAGATATACGACTAGGAGATGGGGATGATCTAGAGTTTTGGGAAATGTTTAAATTAAGACAAACGGAAGATGTTTTTGAAAAGTGATCAACAACTATTTTACCTTCTCGATCTTTGTGGAGGACTATCGTCGTATTTGGACGATTTAGAATTATATGGAGTTCTATCAAGAAATCTTTTAGGAGAATCAGAGAGACTGCGTGAACGATTGCGTTTTGATTGCTTTGAATAGCGGGCTGGAGGTGATGATTCACGTTTACTGAATGGCGACCTTGATCGTCGTTTACTTCTTGGTGGACTGGAGCGTGATGAATGTGGAGAAGGTGATCGTTTTGCATGACGTTTTTTCGAATGTGTTCTTAAATACATAAGTTATTATATTTTTTATCAATTTAGTATGATTCTTAAAAAAACTTACGATCCACTTGGACTAGGAGTTCTTCGAGCAACTTCTTTACGTAAAAATGTTGATGGAGAATCCATTTCTTCTCGTTGCATGTCCTACAATAAATTTCGTAGTAAAATAAAAAAGAAACACACATGCAATCATTAGAGCTACCTTCTTGAGTAATCGTTTTCGATAATGTGGTTCAAAAAATTCAACTATCATGTAGCATTTGTTAATTGGGTGAATTCTTCACCGGGGAAAGGCAGATCATTTTACAATGTACATGACATCCTTAGAAAACGGCAACTGAAGTGAGTTCGTCGACTTCTGAAAAGACTATTATTAATACATATAATATCAAAGCACTTCCGCACCACCCAGGAGGTGTGCTTTTTGGTGCGTTAACCGATTTTTTGTTTAGGTGTTCGGTTTCCCCAGGAGGCCTATTGCACCAACCTAAAAAAGATGTGAAATTGTATATTTTGGTTGAAAACTGCTTATAATACAAAATAGCAAGCAAACACAAAAAAGTACAAAACTAGAAATCATGCAATAAATAATAATGAATAAATAACAAATAGACATTAAATAACAAATAGACATTAAATAAGAAGAATTATAAAAAAGAATTACACAAAATGGAAAAAAAATTATAAATGCATAATTCTGAGCATTTTATTTCTAAGGTCTGGTTTGTCTAACTTAAGTCTGTTCATAAATTTGAGAGCAAAATGAATCCTAACTCTTACAAAATACCTCAAAACAAAATATTCTTCCTGAATGTGACAACATTCGTATGCCGGTTCCAACTTTAAAGTGTGGAAAAAATGTTCTGCAATACCTATCATATGACAAATGTTTGGAAATTCCTCAACAAACATTTTATCGAGGCGTCTAATATACTCTACAAATTCTGGAGGGGGGGCTACTATGTTACAATCGTCATATTGCTTCCTAAAACAAAAAAAAAGATTATCTGTCTCATCGCAATCATCCAATGTTGGCAATGGTAACTCGCAAGAATGACTTTTATAGCACATTCGGTAAAGCCAACCACAGACATAAGTAAAACAGTTCTCATTTATGAGCTCTATTGCACTTAAATCATTGGTTAACACTATTTTTGAAATACTATCAGAGCTAACCTCACGGTCAAATTGCAACCATTCAGTGTTTGTGACTATCCTATCAGGCTGATCTTCCTCTTCTAGTACACTACCATTACTATCCCTAACAGTGGGTGGATCCTCATCCAGCACTTCGCAATTACCTTCTCTGACGATTTTTAGATACTGGATACCCCAAAGTTTCTGAAATAGGCCTTGGAATTGCAAACACGTGGGACGAGTGTTATTTCCTCCAGAGGCTCTGACTTTCCCGAAAAAGTTTTCCAGACAGTCTTGGTTAAGGTGCCGCGTGAGCAAATACTCAAAATCGCACATTTGAAGATAATTCCACAAAGAAAGAAGGGACTCTATGTTCAATAACCAACCATTAACAAAATGGAAAAAATTCGTAGCATTTTTGTCTTTGGCTTTTAAAATGCGAATGGACTTTAGAATTAATTTGGCTTCTCTCAAAAATGTGACTTGATATTCAGATAAGGTAAATGCATTCTGTTTTTTTTGTTTCGAAATTTTCGAGGACGAATTAAAAAGATCAAAAAGATCTCCAAAAAATAAAAGATATTTGGCAGTACTAGGCATGGTTGGTGTTCCGGCATTAAACTTAAGAACTGTTTCAAATGCACTGTGAACTGTGTTGCTACAAACCTGTGTAGCATAACGAACTTTCATTGTTTGTGTTCTCGTTGGGTTAATGTGTGCTTCAGTAAGTTTCGGTGCCAAACGGAACTCATTTTTGGAATCGACTTCGTAAAGATGACGAACATCTTTCCAAGATGCCCTCTCGGTTTCACAGAAAAGCACCTCGTTGTGCAATAAACAGTTGCGAGCACTTTTGAGCAGATGAGGTGCATCAAAAAAAAAGTGAACTCGTGAACCGTTTACTTCGAAATACGGCTTTTCAGGACTTACGTTTAGTTTTTTAGCCAAGCCTCTAAAATTTGATCCCTGATCACAAACAAACTGGACTGGGATTAACCCACTCTCTTGTAAAGCAGTTATTGCTTTAAGTAAGAGGGTTTTAATCGTTTCTGCAGGGCAAACAGTGCGAACAAAAAAATATCCTAACGGATGTTTCCACCTACTCATAATGCCTTGAGCCATCATCACCATAACGGCTCCAGCCGGGTAAGCCGAACGGAATTCGTCACTACCATAATCCTCTAATCCTACGATGGTGTCTGTTTTTCGATTATAATCAAAATGAGTTTTTAGGGACATTTCATCAGCTGAGATCGAACAGTATTTATACATTGTGGATAGCTGACTTATTTTTAACTCAAGACTTTTAACATTGAATTTTATATTACCTGGTGTTTTAGGCCAAGTAGAAATAAAAGACCTAAGAGTCGTAACTGACGGAAGCTGCATAATGGGTTTTAAGAACCTATGCGCCACTGGAGAGATGAAAAGAATTGAAAGTGCCATAATTTTCAATTGCTTGCTATATCTGTGTCCCTGAGCTGGTCTATCAAAATTTTTTAAGCTATTAGCTATTATTCCTTGAATATCTAATGGCAATTTTTCGGATTGTTCACGGACTAAATTGTCCTTAAATCTAATCTTCTCGAGTTCTTCTTTTAGGTACAAAATTATACTATCTTTATATTCAATTGTTTCCTGAAATTCCTTTTCCATTTTTGTAATTTTATCTTCCAAAAGTTTAACTTTTACTTTCAGACTTACTTTTTTAGGAGTGTTGTTCCTCAATGATGCACACGTCTGTGTAGCATTTTCTTGAGTTTCTAAGATAACAGAATCGTAACCATTATCTTCAAAACTACAAGATTCGGTCGGAACTAAATTTTCTTGAGTTTCTAAAATAATAGCATCGTGACTATTATCTTCGAAACTACCAATTTCGATCGGAACATGATCGAATGTCAGCACAGGAGACAGAAGAGACTCCGGGAGAGAAGAATCTGGTATAGCACATGGAACAAGTCTTCTGTTCCTATACATCACTTCAGAAAAGTGGTTGTTGCACACATAATGACTTTTTTTCAACTGCTCCAAACTCAATTTTTCTCTCCATACATTTCTGCTGTGGTTGTTAAAAATTAAAACAATAGTACATTACAAAAGTATTAAAAAAAAGATGGGTTAAGAAACTTTGTGTTAATGAAGTCCAAACTAAATATGTCATATTAGTGAACAGTATTACTGTTTGGTAAGATATTAGTGAAAATTAATTAGATAACTATAGATTAGTTTTAATTGTAGTTTAGACAAAGAAACAAAAACGTTATACCAAGGTACACCTACATATTACAATACTGTTAAACAAAATGAGATGGGGTAAGAGAGACTAGATGCTTACAAATTGTTAAATGGATAATGAGATAAGTCGTATTTCTACTTTCGATAAGATTTTATTAAATTATTTTATTTACATTTACAAGATTTTATTAAATTATGTTATTTACAATTACAGAGGTTTCATTTGATTTAACTTGAAAACAAAGCCTCTTTCTATACCTGGAGTACGGTTTGGAATGTCTTGAGAAGCGAAGACTTACTCTAGATTATAGATCGTACCATTCCTTTTCCTTAAAGGAGTAGTGGAATGACAATGAACAGGGAATGAAGACAGCTATGTTACCAAAAAAATATAGAAAAACTTTAATTTTCATGATTTTAAATAAAAGAATCGTTTTTTTATTATTTGGAGTGTAAATTTGTATACTAATATTTAATAATTTTTAAATCAAAAATATTTTTAGAAACATATTTAGTTTTTAAAATAAACTTTTGAATTTTAAAATAACGTGGGTCGTTTTTTCTGTGCAGTAATTTTTTTTTGACTTGGCTATTGACAATATATAAAACACAAATAATAACAAAAACAATACCTGATGTCATCCTTTGGACTCCTATGCAAAACACCAAAATGTTTGCAATTTAGGATGCATTTTCCTTTTTTAGCTGGCGGTTCAGCCATCACTTCCAAACTATCGTAAGAAAGGCGACGTTTTTGTGGTACTGCTTTTTCCATGTTTCCGTTTTGAATCCTTTTCTGTCAAGAAACAAAAAAAAAACTAATTATATAACGTACATGTATAAATGGCAGATTTCAAAAACAATTTAAGTGAGTGCTAGCGAATACCGAACGTAGTTCAGTAATTTTATTCGATTTTATCCGATCCCGTTTTGTTACGGCTACCTCCAATCGTCAAATGGAATATCGCTAGAGAACCAACTGCACAAGTCGTGCAGTTGACGATTGGAGGTAGCCATAACACAATTCCATTGATTTGGATGAAGAATACCAATTTTGTAAGTTTCCGAAATTTGTACCTTCAACAAGGATCTTGATAAAATCGATATATAATTGTAATTGGACTGTTTTTGATCGGTACTAAATTTAAATTTTGGATGTTAATAGTTCTATTATTTTCTTGCGAATAGTCATCAGCTTATGTTGCATTAAACCTTGAACTGCTATTAAAAACATATCCGGCGAGAGCAGTGAAATCACATTATCCAGAGTGTCGTAACAATGATGCAGAATAACTTTCCAGAATTTCAACTCAATGCCGTTTTTGCTTTTTTCAATAGCTGATGTAACGTGTGGAATGTAGCTTAAAGTTCTTATGATTAAACTTTGGTAAAGAGACTTATTTAATAAATTTTCTTCCTCATCGAGAACAGAAATTGCTCTCAAGAAATCAACTGAGGAGGTAAATGTAGAAACAAATTGCAGAATCAAATATTTGTAGTGACGAAGTTGCTTAGCATTTCTTGTTTTCACATTAAATAATGCATTGTCATCGGAAGTAAGTATATTTCTATCTTCTTGATCTTCTATACTCATTGAAAGTCTTTTGATGTAAGCCAGAAAAGAAACACAAGTTTTAATAGAGACGCTTGTACTAAATTCATTTAATAGTTCCAAAACAATCACGATTCGCCTAGGAAGTTGGTCTCCATCAGCACCAGTTTGGATAGCTTTCGGTGCACTTGATTTGATCTTTTCATCATTGATGGCCTGCGATTCAAAGACAACACATAAAAACAGCCAGAAATACTATGAGATATAATTTGAAAACTAAAAGCATCATCATGTCGAGTAATTGATGATCCCATAAATGTAAATATGTTTTGTGTCATGCGAATAAATTAAACAATCAAATCAATTCTAAAATTGCTTTCAGGAATATTACTAAGAAGATTTTCTGCTTTGGATTTTTGACAACATTGTAAAAGAGCTGAGACAGAATCAATTGTTTGGAATATTCAGCTGGCGATTGTATTTCCATGTTTAAACATCTTTTCAGGACATCAAATAGAATCGGAATCCAAACATGAGTATTTTGAAGTTTTGAAGAAGTATCATCTGACGAGGATAAAAGCTCTAGAAATTTTAGTTTGATATCATTTGGATCGATTTTTTTACCTTTGTTCTTTTAAGCTAATTCTCGGATTAATGGATTTTTGTTAGCTAATACACTCGTCCTTACTACTTTTAATTGGAATTAAATATCTAATGACGGAAAAATATTAAAATCTTCATTTATTATAAAAACAAAAAACAAAAACTTACGTGCATTCAATTTCATAGACTGATTTGTAATGATTTTTAAATGTTTGTTATTATTTGACAGCTTCTTAACTGCCCACAGTAAAAAAAAAGACTTAAGGGGGTGACTTGTGGTGAAACACTTGCGATGGTGCGTTCACACTATGTGCTAATTTTTATTTTGATTTGTAGTTAGATAAATAAACATCTAAAATAAGTTCAAAAACAATTTCGTGATGTTTTACATCATTTCTTATTAAAATCGTAGTTAGAAAAATGATTTTAAGAAGAAAAATGTTAATTTTCAGTTTATTTCCCACTCCAACGGATGCCAACGGATTATTTTGAAAATTTTATTTGAAAAATTCAACACAAAATGGAGCCTTTTTACTTTTTCACCTATCGGCAGTATTTCATGAATGTAGTGGTAGGCCAAACTTGACAGGCCCATTTGAAATGCAAGGGCGCACGCACACAGAAGTTTAGCAGTGCCGATTTGAAAGTTTGTAGGTAAAAGTGGGTGGAGCCTCCTGAGTTGATGTTCTATTTATTTATTATTCTATGCGAGATGGGTAGGTTATTTTCCTACAAAATATCACTGGGATTTTGTACGGAAGTGTTCTCATATAAAAAACTTGCTAGGAAGCCATCCGAATTTTTTTTCGAGTTTACAAAATGCCAAAAACTTTTAGGGTCCTGTTTTAAAGAAGCCCCCATTTCGTTAACATAATTGGTGTACAACAATTTTGAAAGATTTTTAAATTCTTCAAATGAGGCAATATATTGTTCGAAAATTGTTAGAGAGATGGTTTTTATATAAGCTTTCCATACTTTATTTCTCTTGTTTCGAAGAGATTTTAGCTCTTGTGTGTACCAAGGGTGACAAAAATTAGTGTTTTTAGATATTTTTGTAGGTGCACAATTATTTATACAGCTACTGATTATATTATAGAACTCAGTTACTGCATTGTCAATATTTGTAGAATCGTATATATTTCTAATATTCGATCTACTTATAACATCGGAAAGCAACTGAAAATTTGACTTTCGAAAGTCAAAAACAAATGAACAATCTTGAGAATTACAATTTTCGAGAGGATGGTTGCTCAAATCAAAAAATATATCCAAGGGTGGATGGTAATAGTCTATAGTAATTCCAGAACTAGATTCCTGAACAACAGTACTAATAGCGTCAGAAGAAAATACCAAATCGAGTACTCGATTCTTAGAGTTTTTAATACAGTTAACTTTTAAAAATGATAGGAGATCGTTCTCTTACTGAGACATTTGCTTCTCTTGAACACCGCCGCAAGGTCTCATGCCTGTCATTGTTTTATCGTTAAACAATAAACAATGCTCTAGCGAAATAGCCAGTTGCATTCCTCCCCTTAAACAATTCAACCGTAATACCCGTACTGCTAGGAATTCCCATCAGTTTACCCTTGAGCCCAATTTCGGACGTACTGTTAAGTACAGAGATTCTTTCTTTAGCCGCACTACGCGAATGTGGAATGCTTTACCAGACAAAGTATTTCCCACTCATTATAGTCTGCAGACATTCAAAACCAATGTGCCTCGGTTTCTCCTTTCTAATCCTATCCTCATTTCCTAATTGCTCGCACTGTGTTTAATCATTATAAGGGTATTCATAACCCCTTTAGTGCGTGCTCAATATAAAAAAAAAAAAAACTTGCTGTAAGTCAGTAGAATTAATACCATCTAGAGAGAGAAGCTCTGTTTGTGAAGATGTTAATGAGGCTTCTTGAAATGATCCATCATCCGAAGGAACCCATTCTATATGGGGTAAATTGAAATCCCCGAGAAGTAGAATATTGCTGTTGGAGCAAGACAAGACAATGATAAAGTCTAAGGCCAAAACAAGTTCATTATACAACAAACTTGAACTTCTTAGAGGAATATACATATACAAAGAAAACGCGTAGATACAAAATTATTACGAACAGCAATCAACACACCACCGCCTAATTTTTTTGGTTTATCAACATGACAATCTTTTCTAAAAACTAAGAACTCTTGATTAAAAAGTTCTGTGTCTAAATAGCTTGAATTCAGTCAAGTTTACGTCAAAACAAAGATGTCATGTGAAAAAACTTGAGAGTTAGTATAGATATTTGCAGTTTTGCTGCGAAGCCCTTTGACGTTTTGATAAAAGAGGGTAGGTAGGTAGGTAAGATGGCGGTTTCGCAGAACAACTGTTCCGAAGAAACCCAATTATCGCGGAAAAGCGCCGTTTTGATACCATTACTCGTTTGACCTAATTTTTTTGTGATATAGTGGTAGTGACTGTTAAGCTGAGGGGACTAGTTTTTGGTCTGTGCCCGCAGTCACAAGGGAAGAACCTAGCTCACACTGTGTGCTGGGTGGTTCCATTTGGACTGAGAGACGACCAATTAACTTTACACCAGATCTATATGAGGCTAGGCCCGTTCAAAGGCGGTACACCTGCCAGGTGTAAATCCGTTTTTTGATGCTTTCGCCGCAAGATAGAGTATGTGCTATTCCGAAAAGCTATTCCTAAAGGTAAGTTCCAGAAACTTAAAAGGTGAAAGTTGAAATGGAAAGTGAGTGAGTGCTTTGAAAAGCTAAGGGGACCAGTTTTTGGTCTGTGCCCGCAGTCCCAAAGGAAGAAATTAGCTCACACTGTGTGCTTGGTGGTTCCATCCGGACTGAGAGCCTGCCCAATAACTTTACACTAGATCTATATGAGGCTAAGCCCGTTCAAAGACAGTTTATACCTACCAGGTATTAATCAGTGCTCTGATGCTATTGCCAAAGATAGAGTAAGTGCTAGTCCGAATAGCCAGTCCTAAACGGAAGTTCCAAAAAACTTTCAAGGTGAAAGTTGAAATAGAGATATTGCTTGGGAGAAAAGCGGTAAAATCATTTATCCTTTTGTTCGACAGCACGTTTAGGTTGTCGAGAAACAGGCTACCAAATGCCTGGAGGCGAGATCTAGCCAGGGCCGGACAGTGGCAGAGGAAATGCTCAATAGTTTCCTTCTCCAGCGGATTTCTACAACTACGGCAGTAGCTGTTAAAAGGTATGCGCAGTTTAGCTGCGTGTTCGCCTATTGGCCAATGGCCAATGACGATTGCAACGACCCTGGCCGTATAAAAGAGGGTAATCCTTTTTAGTTTTTTGGCGAAGATTTCTTAGTAATAACGCACTTGGTTCTTTTACTTCTCACGGTAGAAAACTCTTTTATAAGCGCTTCAGAAGGCCAATTTTTAGTATTAATGATAGATTCGAAAAATGCCGGGTGAGCAACAATTTTGAAGGATGAGACAAAACTATTTACCTTACTAATTTTGGTACATTTAACTGATGCATTGTTCGGAATGCATTTGTTAGAGACCAAATGGGAAACAAGATCATGAACACTTATATCTGGACTAAGGCGAGAAATAAAAATTGATTTAGGCTTAGGGACAGCCTCAATAGGACGAGGACAAGGCTCTGTTATTACAATATGATTTGATATAGTTTCACAATCATTGTCAGCCACCATATTAACAGCAATCGTTAAAGTCGGACTGACATGAGACGAACTAGATGCGCCTGAATCAATAAGACTATTAGAGTTGCTCCTTAAATTGGTTCGTTTTGGAGGGGGATTTGAATTCTTAACCACTGATGAGTTTTCTCGTATCCTTATATTTCCTCTTTTTGCAACAGAGTCGCGATCAGATAGTGCTGAAGAAGAAGTTCTGGTTGATAAATCTGATTCAGCTGATGGAACGGAAATAGAAACAGGTTGTTGGATCAAGTCATCAAGGGGAAAATGTAGTTACATTTGACACTGCAGAGTTAAAGTTTGTCAACAAGTCATTGAACCCTTTAGAGAGCTTTAAAATGTTTTCTTTAAAAGAATTCATTTTGAAGGAGAGCTGAGAAAGTGAAATCTTACGGCAGTCGGTACAATACCAAAAGGCAATATCAGAATTTATTACTTTATCAAGAAATCCATTGGTAGAACCAACGCATTTAGCATGGTAAAGATTACCACAAGGTCCAAAACAGGTAAAGAGGCGGCTATTACTAGAATCATCAGGACAGGCTTTTGCAGAGCAAACCATTATGAAGAAATTGATTTGAAATAAAATATATACGAAGAAAGAATAAAGGATAAAAAAAAAATAATAATGAAAGAAATAAAAAAAAATGATTTGAAATTGCTGGGAAACGAACCAGAGCTAACAAAGATCTGAATGTCAAGTAGCAACCATTTTTTTTCCATTTTTAATTCATTTTTTATTTTTTCATTTCCTTATATCTATCTTAATGCTAGAAAAAAAATCTTAAACAACTAGCTTACATATTAACTTAACTAACTTACTGGCCCCATGCGGGCGCTCTAAATTAAACTATGACTATACTTAAAAAATGTCTTTCGACGGAAAATAACTTATTATTATAATTCATGATTACTTAAAACTAACAAGAAAATTATTAAAAAAAACTCATTTTCATATACATATACAAAGAAATACGCGTAGATACAAAGTTATTACGAACAGCAATCAACACACCACCGCCTAATTCTTTTGGTTTATCAACATGACAATCTTTTCTAAAAACTAAGAACTCTTGATTAAAAAGTTCTGTGTCTAAATAGCTTGAATTCAGCCAAGTTTCCGTCAAAACGAAGATGTCATGTGAAAAAGCTTGAGAGTTAGTATAGATATTTGCAGTTTTGCTGCGAAGCCCTCTGACGTTTTGATAAAAGAGGGTAATCCTTTTTAGTTTTTTGGCGAAGATTTCTTAGTAATAACGCACTTCGTTCTTTTACTTCTCACGGTAGAAAACTCTTTTATAAGCGCTTCAGGAGGCCAATTTTTAGTATTAATGATAGATTCGAAAAATGCCGGGTGAGCAACAATTTTGAAGGATGAGACAAAACTATTTACCTTACTAATTTTGGTACATTTAACTGATGCATTGTTCGGAATGCATTTGTTAGAGACCAAATGTGAAACAAGATCATGAACACTTATATCTGGACTAAGGCGAGAAATAAAAATTGATTTAGGCTTAGGGATAGCCTCAATAGGACGAGGACAAGGCTCTGTTATTACAAAATGATTTGATATGGTTTCACAATCATTGTCAGCCACCATATTAACAGCAATCGTTAAAGTCGGACTGACATGAGACGAACTAGATGCGCCTGAATCAATAAGACTATTAGAGTTGCTCCTTAAATTGGTTCGTTTTGGAGGGGGACTTGAATTCTTAACCACTGATGAGTTTTCTCGTATCCTTATATTTCCTCTTTTTGCAACAGAGTCGCGATCAGATAGTGCTGAAGAAGAAGTTCTGGTTGATAAATCTGATTCAGCTGATGGAACGGAAATAGAAACAGGTTGTTGGATCAAGACATCAGTTGATGTTTCGACATTGATCATATCGTTGCAAGGGGAAAATGTAGTTACATTTGACACTGCAGTGTTAAAGTTTGTCAACAAGTCATTGAACCCTTTAGAGAGCTTTAAAATGTTTTCTTTAAAAGAATTCATTTTGAAGGAGAGCTGAGAAAGTGAAATCTTACGGCAGTCGGCACAATACCAAAAGGCAATATCAGAATTTATTACTTTATCAAGAAATCCATTGGTAGAACCAACGCATTTAGCATGGTAAAGATTACCACAAGGTCCAAAACAGGTAAAGAGACGGCTATTACTAGAATCATCAGGACAGGCTTTTGCAGAGTAAACCATTATGAAAAAATTGATTTGAAATAAAATATATACGAAGAAAGAAAAAAGGATAAAAAAAATAAGAAAAAAAAATTAATAATGAAAGAAATAAAAAGAAAAAAAGATTTGAAATTGCTGGGAAACGAACCAGAGCTAACAAAGATTTAAATGTCAAGTAGCAATCATTTTTTTTCCATTTTTAATTCATTTTTTATTTTTTCATTTCCTTATATCTATCTTAATGCTAGACAAAAAATCTTAAACAACTAGCTTACATATTAACTTAACTAACTTACTGGCCCCATGCGGGCGCTCTAAATTAAACTATGACTATACTTAAAAAATGTCTTTCGACGGAAAATAACTTATTATTATAATTCATGATTACTTAAAACTAACGAGAAAATTATTAAAACAAACTCATTTTCTATATCATTTTTGTTTTTTAATTTTTATATAAAACTTAAAGCTACCCTTTACCTAAATAAAACTAATTAAAACTAAATTAAAACAAACTTAAACTACATTATATCTAATTAAAACTACTTAAAATAACTTGAAAACTAGAACAGCAATTTTTTTTTGTGCATACGCATATGCACACACGCGTACGCCCATATACACATATACATGTTATACGTTATATGTAACTTTGCGATTTAAAAATAAACACGACCGTTCACTCTTACTTTCAACTTCAGACTCACCAGTCAACCTCTTTAATCCAAACTTACTTGGGTCATCCACTGCCAAATGCACACTTTGCACTTCCTGGTTGTTTACCTCTTGTGTCAATTGCAAAGGTGAACCAACATTGCTGCGTATGCTTTTGCAAAGGCCAGCAATATAGGTTCGACACAGTGCAATGGCTTGAGTAAGTTCAACGCAGGTTGAGCCAAGTGACCCAAATGCAGGGCACAACATTCCTCCCCCCTATGGGGAAGTTTTGACTAAAAAAGTTGACTTGGTTTATCTTTCTTTATTTCTTTTGCATTAATTTATTATCATAAATGTATTTTTAATTTAATTTGTATATAATGTACTTTTCTTAAAAGAATTTATAACCATCATTTGGATTTTTATTTGTTTTTTTTTTTTTTTAGAAAATCTTTTAATTAGATTAGAAAAATAATAAACATACATAACATAAATTATGTAATATAAATTTGTAAATCATTTCATAGATACCATAGTTGTTATCGAACTGAGAAAACTCATTTAATTTTTCATTTTTAATTAATTTTTTATTTTTTAATTTCCTTATATCTATCTTAATGCTAGACAAAAAATCTTAAACAACTAGCTTACATATTAACTTAACTAACTTACTGGCCCCATGCGGGCGCTCTAAATTAAACTATGACTATATTTAAAAATGCCTTTCGACGGAAAATAACTTATAATTAGAATTCATGATAACTTAAAACTAACGAGAAAATTATTAAAAAAAAAACTCATTTTCTATATCATTTGTTTTTTAAATTTTTTATAAAACTTAAAGCTACCCGTTACCTAAATAAAACTAATTAAAACTAAATTAAAACTAACTTAAACTACATTATACCTAATTAAAACTACTTAAAATAACTTAAAAACTAGAACAGCCACCAGCAATTTTTTTTTTTTTTTTTTTTTTTTTTTTTTTTTGTGCATACGAATATGCACACTCGCGTTCACCCATACAGATGTATATATGTACAAAGAAATATATACATATTGTTAGAAATAAAACAGCTTGTTCGAGTTATTGTTGTGAACTAACTTTGACTTTATTTGCTTAGCATAAATGCTTTTGAATCTTGTCTTATAAATTATACCGTACATTTGTAAAGAGAGCAATAATTATACTGTGAGCAATTTATACAGTGATGGCTATAACTAATAGAATGATAAATTATATAATTCAACACTTCCACTTTTATTATTCTATAAAAAGTTATAGGTTTATACAAAGTAACAAATAATTATTTGCAAATGCCCATCGTTTATCTCAAAAATTCAAAATTACTTGGCTTAGTCAA
This sequence comes from Baccha elongata, assembly GCA_951217065.1. Lineage (NCBI taxonomy): Eukaryota > Metazoa > Arthropoda > Insecta > Diptera > Syrphidae > Baccha > Baccha elongata. Next base: position 695,129 of record CATNUY010000410.1, read on the forward strand.
AACGTCTGCAAGTTGTTCTTCACTTCGCTCATATTGTAGTGTAAAAAAGCCTTCCTCAAATTTCTGTCGTATGAAATGGTATTTAACATCAATGTGTTTTGTCCGCTTGTGGAATTCCGGATTCTTAACAAGTTTGAGCGCACTTTGGTTGTCCATATTGAGCGATGGTCGGATAGACTCTTCAAAAACAAGTTCCTTGAACAACCTTTGCACCCAAATTAGTTCTTTTACTCCTTCCGCAGCAGCAACATATTCCGACTCAGTCGTCGAAAGAGAAATACATTTCTGCCGTTGTGAACACCAAGATATAGGAGCATTGCACATCATTAACACATAACCACTTGTTGAGGCTCTTGAATCAGTATCACCAGCAAAATCAGCGTCTGTAAAACACGAAATATATGGATTAGTTCTGTAATATGTTAAACCATAATCTAAAGTTCCTCGAATATATTTGTGAGCTTCCTTTGGATTGTCCAGATATCTGCTCACAAAACTAACTGCATATGCGATGTCAGGCCTCGTTCCGACACAAAAATACATTAAGCATCCAACTGCCTCCCTATATGGAAACTTCGATGTAGTTTCAACCAACTCAGAAGTTGTATTCCCTTTTTCAATGGGTGTTGTTACTGACTTTGACTGACCGAAACCAAATTTATCCAGAATACTACCAGCATACGATGTTTGTTTGAGCTGCATGCTTCCATCTGCGAGTGCTTTGATTTCAAGTCCGATATAAAAATTAGCCGTCTTAAACTTGACCTCGAATTCCTGTTGAAGCTTATAAATAAGTTCATCAAGATCCTTTTCATCGTTTGCAGCTACCAATCCGTCATCAATATACAACGCGAGAATAATTTTTCGATCCTTTCGCTTCCCAACGAATACACATGAATCTGCTTCACTGACTTGAAAAGAAAAACTTTTTAGAAAAATTAAAAAACACTCGTTCCAGCATCTTGATGCTTGTTTTAAGCCGTAAAGGCTTTTCTTTAACTTGCAAACGTTCTCACTGCCATCCTCGTACCCTTTAGGCTGACACATGTATATATCTTTAGATAAATTTCCATAGAGAAACGCAGTTTTTACATCAAATTGTCTTAGCTTCAAACCTTCAGCTGCACATAGAGCAATTATCATTCGAATCGACGTAAATTTAACGACAGGGCTGAAGGTTTCCTCGTAGTCAATTCTATATTGTTGAGTGAAACCTCTCACAACCAAACGTGCCTTGAATCTTTCAACATTACCTTCAGCTGTCCGCTTAACCTTGTAGACCCACTTGTTTGTTATCGCCTTTTTGTTAGGGGGCAACTTTACCAGATCCCACGTACAATTTTTATCCAATGACTTGATTTCGTCATCCATCGCAAACTTCCACTGCTTTTGAAAACTAGTTTTTTTAGCTTCTTCAAAAGAGCGCGGCTCATCATGACTTGCTAAATATGCATAACCTTCACATAATGCCGCCAATGTAATCGTTCTTGATCGTAGCTCACGAACATTTGGAGCTAGTTCAGGCACCTCCTCGGTTTCTACCTCTTCATTCACTTCATTGTTGGGCACAATCGGATTTTTACCTGATTCCTCGATTTTTGCTTGCTCCTTTTCCATATGATGAGAACTGAGTACGTCATCATCTTTGAGTCTTATCACCATTTCACCAGCTGAGGTTCCCTTAAAAATAACATCTCTTGACACTTCAACCTTCTTACTTGTAGGAAGCCATATTCGAAAACCTTTGCAGTCCTCCTCGTAGCCAACGAAAACACCTTTTGTAGCCTTTACTTCAAGCTTGCGCCTCTTTTCTTTTGGTATGTGAACATACGCATCAACACCGAAAATTTTTAAATGTGTTATATCAGGGATTTGTTTAAACCATAGCTCATAAGGAGTCTTACCTTTTTCAGGACATCGCCCAGTGCGATTAATGGTGTAGACTGCATTGGTAACCGTCTCGCCCCAAAACTTGTAGCTTAATGCTTTTGAATGAAGCATCGATCTAGCAGACTCGATTATTGTACGCATGTCACGCTCGGCCCTTCCATTGTGCTTCGGTGTATATGGCACACTTTTTTGATGACGAATTGCACATGATCGTAATATATCCTGCACTTCTTTGTTGACATATTCAAGTCCATTATCGGACCTCAAAGTCTTCACCTGCAGACCCGTGTCGATGCGCAGCTGATCAAGAAATCGAACAATGTAATCAGAAACAACTGACTTCGACTTCAAACAATTAACTCTTCGATAGTTGGAGTAGTCATCGCGGAAGAGTAGCATGTACCTAGCACCACCATAAGACATCTCTTGCATTGGTCCACATAGGTCTGTGTAGATCAATTCCCCTTGAGCTGTGGCCCTGCTTGAGCTGGCGCTAAATGGCATTCTGTAGTGTTTAGCAAGAACACATGCTTCACAAAAAAAATCTTCTTTTTCGACGTATTTTATCGCATGATCGTTTAACACGTTTTTTGTATGACTTACATTCTGATGACACATTCGTTGATGCCATGTTTCCAATGAAAGAACTGCATTCGCCTCGCCACTTACTGATGAACAAATCACACGAAACATCAACTTAAAAAGTTTGTTTGATTCTCTACGCGCAATCGCAATCACTTTATCCATCAGTCGCAATTCACATTTATGTGTATCAGCCGTCATGTGGAACCCCTTGTCTAGCGTGGAGTTCACAGAAAATAGGTTAAGTTTGATGTCTGGAACATAAATAACATTTGTTATTTGTTTTAGTGACCACAATTTACCATCAAAAGCTTCCACTTCTACGCTGCCCTTTCCCAAAGCCTTGATAACATCCCCATTACCAACTCTGATTAACGTAGGTTCCTTAAAGCTCTGAAAATCGTGAAACCAATCCAGTCTAAAACACATGTGGTCACTTGCACCCGAGTCCAGAAACCAGCTGTCTCTTTCGGTTGCATTGAAAACCACCGTTTGCCCCACAAAAGCATCTCCAGTCCTGTTATCCCTCTGCCTTTCCCGTTTTCGTGGAAACTCGTTCTTCCAATGTCCCGTTTGTTTGCAAATGAAACATTTTCCACGTTTTTTGTTACCATACAAATTTCTACCTACTGACTTCTTAGCAAAAAAGGCACCTGATACATCACTAAGAACTACAAGTCTAGATTCCTCCATGCACAACCTCGCTGTTAAATTCTTTAAATTACGTTCATCTTTAGATGTAGACTCCCATGACGTAAAGAAATGTCCAAAGCAGTCTGGTAATGTCATAAGAATCTTCGTAATTAACATATTTTCAGATATTTCCTCACCCAAATCTTTCAATTGCTGTGACAGTTTCTGGAGCTTGGAAATATGAACAGCAATGGAATCCTCAGCACCTTTGGTGTAGTTGAAAAACTGTTGCTGCAACAAATGTATACTAGTTTCCGATTTTTGCTCGTATACACTTTCGAGTTTAGCCCACATATCCGCTGATGTATCATAATTCATTATGTGAAGCATTGGCTCCTGTCCGATTGTTGTAACAATCATCTTCTGGGCTTTATAATCACGTCCCGTCCATGCATCCAACTCAACTTGATCTGTAGGCGGTTTTGAGACGCCAGTGACCACGCCCAAGTTTTTCTATTTTAATAAGTTCACTGTCCATGGTGGCAGATAGTTTTAACCTTTTTTATTAAATAAAAAATAAGCAAGCAATGACAATAGTTGTCGAAAAAAAAACGGAAGACAAAAAAGACTATGAACCAGTGAAAAGAAATACTAAAAATGATCTGTTATGTGCTTTATCTAATAACCGTATAATTTTTGCGAGACTGGGCCCATAATCTGTTAGAAATAAAACAGCTTGTTCGAGTTATTGTTGTGAACTTACTTTGATTTTATTTGCTTAGCATAAATGCTTTTGAATATTGTCTTATAAATTATACCGTACATTTGTAAAGAGAGCAATAATTATACTGTGAGCAATTTATACAGTGATGGCTATAACTCTTTAATCAAAAGGCAAAGAGGCTTAAGTCTATTTCAAGCAGTTTTCAGGAGGGCGATTTTAAACTTTAAAAAATTATTTAGAAAAAACTATTTAGAGTAGGGGGCGCAATTTGTAATTAAAATATGAATTATTTTGTAATCTTTTAATGGTATTCAAGGATTTAAGAAATTATTTAAAATCAAATAGTTATAGGCAAAAAATCACATTTAAGCCTTTTTGCCTTTTTACCTTCCTTATCTAAAATTGACTTGAGTCACTTAAGCCAGTTTTCAAAATTATTTTTTCATTTTCGCTTGCATTTACGTATATATTGGCCTCTTTTCTTTTTCTTTTATAGAATCTTGAAACAACTTAAGACTTTTTTACTTTAATCTTTTTTTATTTTAAGTTATTTAATATTGAAGAAGTACAAAAAAGAAACAGAAAGAAATAATAAAAATGAATCAAATGGATAGAATTAAAAATGAAACTACTCCAAAGTATCTTCTTCCTCTTTTTCCGTTAGGTCGGGATGATAATCAGGTTTAGATTCTGTGCAAAGGCTTTTATAGAAATTATGGAATTGCTCATCGATCAATGGAAGAAGGGTTATCAGGTCCTCTTTTTTCGCTTCGCTTATTTTGTTAGGCCCGTCATAAAGCGGTTCCAAGCGTTCGGATGATAACTGGTTACATCCTCGTTTCCTTATACTTAGCGTATTAAAAGGTATGTTTTTGTCCAAAGTATGTTTATAGTAAATGTTGAAAGGTGCATCAGATGAAAAACGGAGAAATCTCCAGTCTACTTTATTATTGTCTTCATCAACCTTTCGGAAAGTGCATTTGTTTTTGATCATCGACGCAAAGTTTAGAAATTTAGTTTGGGGCATCTCATTGACCAAGAATTTATTTTTGGTTCCAACACCCCGTATAAATTGGTACCAATCTCTTGGGTGGTGGATTTTAAAGGAAGTTTTTTTCTTTTTTCTTTCGATAATCGAATGATCAATGTCACCGTCCATGTGTGTGTGGCCGGGTATCAAAAACTTGTGATCGATATGTTTTATATTATTGGACACATCACAAACATGCATCAACATCATAATCGCAACCATTTTGTTTTTATTTTGCCCGAAGCAGTTATCACTATAAAAAATTACATGCTCGGTAGTTGGTGGTAGAACTGATCCTGAAGTTAGATGTTCCAACAAACATGACGCAATTTCATTTCCACCTCTGTTTGCGACGCCTTCATGCCACATATAACAATGGGGAGTACCTTTTCCACAGTCGTGCACAGTTAAATTATAAGTATATAATTGTCTCTTGTAAAAAGAAACGGAAGATTGCAAAAAAGGAGTTGGAAGACACTGTTGAAGGTCAAAAGCAAAAACCTCCAAACCTTCTACATTTTTTGCGTTTTCAATGTCCATCTTTTTCGATTCATATGAAGTATCTGTATCTAAATGGTGTAGTTTTTGTTCTAATTCTACAGCAGTCAGTTCCTCACCTGTAGCCAATGCCATTTTAGCTGCGATTATGTCACATTTTGTACATGTATCAATCTTTGGTTTCTTAAATTTAATTTTAAGGCTTTTGAAAATTTCGGAGTATTTTGTAATGGAAACTGGATCTTGTGTTGCTTCAGTATAAGATGCATAAAGCTTTGATAAGGTAAGTGAGCTTTCAAAATACTTTTGTGTCGAATATTTGCGCGTATAATGACTCTCATAGGCCGGAATGCTGTTGATATGATCCAAGACTTCTTTTTTCCTTGCCTCTGAAATTTTGTTTGTTGGACTTTTCTTTCCACGCATATCACGCAGTGTTATAGTACCCGGAGAATCAATTTTTTTTGAAATAACGGTTTTCAAGAAGCGGTCGGTCTCACCCAAAACATTTTTAAAGCATTTCTGACAAACTTGTGTTCTTACATTTTTTAGATTGAGAAAATAGTTATAGGTAAACTGGCGATTTCGAGAAATCTTATCACTTTGTTTTGCACGAGTCGTTTTCTTTTCTTGAATGGAAATCAAACCAGACACAAATGCCAACTTGAGATTGTAGTTTCCCAGTTCCCAATATTGATTAAAGATTGTTTCTTGGTCTGTTCTAGAAATTTTGTCCATACATTTTCGTTGGCAAAAAGTAAGTGGTATAATTTTCCTTGAGGGCACAGTTTTTCCAGTACTAGAAGTATATTTTTGTCCTAAATTTCTTTTTTGACTTCTTACCTTTCGATTTTCTTTTGTTGCCTCTTGATCAGGATTTTCGGTGTTTCCAACTAAATTCTCCTCTATTTGCATGGCCATTTCTTCAATTTCTGAATCCGAAATCTCGTTTTGTGGTGATTTATCCGGCAAATGATAATCTTTATCTGCAACGCTGTCATCACTGTCTTCGGAAAATGAGTCATCATCCATCGTTTCAGGTTCAACAACACGTTTCAAATTTGAAATGGTAACGTCAGACAGCTCACTAATGCAGCTCGTAGCTGTTTCATTGGAAACAACTGGCACGAAAACCTCGTTATCTGTATAATATAATGAAACTGTCGTTAAATAATTACCTAATGATATTAAAATAAGACTATTTTGTACCATCAAACTTCTTAAATAGAGGTAAAGTTTTCTCTTTGTTTAGAACAGAACAGCTTGGAGCGCTTGAAGCCCCTTCTCCTAAAAAAAAAATATATATCATAAGCAGGATGTAATTCAAAGCACGAAAAAAACTCCTTTTGTAACTACTTAAAAAAAGATGTTTCCGCTTTAAAAAAAAAAAATTAATATGCTTGGTATTGAATACCAATTAAGAAAAAAACTTAACACAAGATACTTATAACAAGATACGAACCATTAGAAAATACACTTCTTCCAGGTTCAGGATTCCATTTTTGATAGCGCTTTAGAAGCGCAAGCTTTAGCATTATTTTAGCTCTATCCATATTTTTTTCCTTTTAAATTTGCACTTTCACTTATAAAAATCAACTTCTATAAGGTAATTTCTTTGAAATGTTTTCTTGTTCTTACAACAAAAAAATTAATATATAACACTCACTGAAAATACTAAAATTTGCTTCACTTTTTCTAACACGACGTTAACTTCACGAAAAGAAAAGAAAACTGATGTGGCTTATGTCATAATTAGCCAAGTAACCCTTTTGATGATTTTTAAATCCAGGCTACTTTGATCTAGGTACAACGGCTTATTTGCATCTAAAATTCTTTTTTTTTTAAATATTGCTTTCGTAAAGTGACTTATATCAAATAATTGGTTGTTCAAAAAGAAAAAACTAATAATTGTTTTCTTTTTTAGTTTGTAAAAAAGGCTTGTGTACTAATAAGTCAAACTAATTTCTAAAAGTGGTTTTGGGAAAAAGGCTTATGTAAATAATAATAAAAATTTCAAAAGGGAAAAATGGCTTAAATATGCATTAAGTTTTTTTAAGGAGAAAATCTAAAATTGGAAAAGTGACTTACTACTACTTAGTGTGTTGTTCCTTATTTATTTTCTGACATTTTAAATAACTTAAAAACGGCTAAGGTCGACATAAGACTTAAAATAATAAAAAGGGATTTCAGCCCCAAAAATAAGACGCTTTTCCAAGTGCAAGTTTTTGATTTTTTTTAATTAAGCCGTTTTGACATCACAAAAAATAGATTTCTAGGTGGAATAGAAACACGCTGATAAAACAGAAAAAAAGTTTATTTTTGAATAGGTTTAAAATTGTAAAAAAATCGTTTTTGGCTTAAATCGACTTAAGCCACTCTGCCTTATGAGTAAAGCTAATAGAATGATAAATTATATAATTCAACGCATATATATTCGCAACCGCAAGTACCCACATACAAATACATTTACTTATGTACTTTTTTTTTGGTGCCACCGTCACTGTTCTACCTACTCTACTTATCTTTACCTTAGAACTATGTAAGTCGGCCAAAGCAACAATATGGTCAACTTTCAATATCACGGTGGTCACCCAACCACCAGAATTTTTTGACTTGCTTAACTAAGTCCTTTCTGTCCCAAAGGGGCTCAGCTCTACTGAACCGCAGATGCTCTGCTCCGTTCCCTGAGCCGACGTCCCGATCGTAAAGAAGTCGCCAATCCACAGTCCTACGGCTGACGTGGTAGATTAACGGAACCGCAAATCTATCCTGTATCAGCCCACGACTGTCTAAAAAGAGGAATGTCTCGGGCGGAATGAAACCGTTAAGACGTACACTTTCACAATACTCATCATTGGGGTAGTAAGCCCCAAAAATAAGTCCATTGGTCGAGGTCATCGCTCTTGCAATGTGACCCCGAATCAGCTTGATTAAAAAGTTATCTATCCTGTTTATATTGGCCCTGTTGTATAGAACCTCGTTGGCATAGTAATGTGTGTACTCCGACTCTGGTGTTCTGTGTAATCCAAGGCAACGTCTAAGACACTGCCTCTCAAACACCCGAATCTTTTCCATTTGAGATGGGGCAACGTTGAACCACACTGGGCACCCATAGGCAATCATTGGCCGGATAAGGGCCATGTAGCGAATCACCTTTACTCTGCTGTCAAGGCGGCTGCTATAAAACAACCGTCTTGTCAACCCAAAGGCTCCCCTAGCTCTGGCCAGAGCAGCATCTACATGTCGATTGAAATATAGATACTGATCTAGCCAGATGCCAAGGTACTTTACCACATCTTTACTCGCCAGTGGATGTCCACTTGGTCCAATGATCACTAGATTGTCATGCCCCGCCTTAAAGCCAAACTGATTATCTGGAATAATATTTTTATCCTCAGCCCACTTGAACACAGCTCTATTGAGAATCTTTTCGAATACTTTACTGATACTTGAAAGAAGACTTATCGACCGAAGATTTGCCGGATTGGAGCTGTCCTTTCCCTTTTTGGAGAGAGGATGGACCACAGCTGTCTTCCAACTTACTGGATAATATGCATTATTCAATGCGTTGTTAAACAGTGTGGTATAAATGTCTATGGCTTCCTCAGGGAGATGTCGTAAAACAATATTGGGTATACCATCGACCCCCGCAGATTTCTTTTTCTTTAATGTTTGAAAAATTAACTGAAGTTCTACCTTCGAAATTAACAATGAACTGGGTCCATTTCGCTCGGCGATGGTGGCGTTTGCCAAATTTTCGTCATTGAACACGGTGAAACCGGTATTCTCAGATCGCCATTGCGTTATGTTATTTCCAAGGTTGAAGTTGTGTAGTAAGGCTCTGTTTTCCAGGTCATGATTCGGACGAATGCTAGCATTCACCTTATACACTTGCTGGAAAGCAGCCCCTACAGCTTCTACCTTTTCCTGAGGATCTTCTATCATAAAAAAGTTATCATCGAAAACGGCACCTTCCGGATCTATTCCCGCAATCGTAAGTACGTCTTCGTTATCTATTGTTCTCTGAAGTTTAAGACATGGAAGTTCGTTTTGATCATTTCTTCTAAATATCTTATTTATTTGGGGAAACATACTAGGGTCGCTAGAATTAACGGCCCGAATTCTGTTATCCCAATATAAATTAATAGACAATCTATAATTTTGTTTAATCAGAACATTAATGTTTTTTATCGACGACTTCAATGTCCCAATCTCCAGATCACGTGTGTCCGTGAAACGTCTGTAAAGAAGTTTCAACCAAGTCAGCAGTCCACTTTTTTGTCGGTGTAGTGCGTCGATTGTCGCGTTCTTGTATAATCCAGTAGGGTGTTGTTCCTTATATTTTGGGATTGTTCTGTCCATTGTTCGTTTTATAGTCGTATCCATTTGAGTCAGGTACCCGTCGATCTCGACGTTCGTCAGGTTCCTGTCATTTGGTAGAAAAATGTCATCGGAACGTATTTTTCTTGCCAAGGAGTTGGAGAAGCGTGGCCAACGCGTCTTACTGAAATTGTA